>JAHLJT010000631.1:168171464-169371464 GCA_031308135.1 Acheta domesticus | reverse complement strand
TCGAGGAGAGAGCAGTCATTGTCAAAAAGGGTACCCGATGTCTGGAAAATACTTGAAGTGCAATTGAGAAGTTGAGGTAACCATTTCTAACAATGAATTTAATTATTCATGAATGAATGAATGTATGATTTTAATTTTATTTTTATCAATTTCTACAAAGATGAGAATCCTACAATAGCCCTACCAATTCAATAAAAATGTTTACTTAAGGGCCTAAGGTTGCCAAAGTTCAAAGATCAACTTGATCGTTAAAAATAATTTCGATAAATAATTCGATTTTTTTTCTATAAGTACTTAGAAAACAACGTATTACGTTTCATTATGAGCTCGCATTCTTTTTTCTCAATATTTATCCTTCTTGTTGCTCTTCTTTCTACTTCCAGACGTGTTTATTCTAGCGAGGAGGAGCGAGAGGGGAGGGGGCGAGCGAAAAAACAAGTGAACGGCGCGGCGCGGTCCAGCGGAGGCGGCGCGAGGGCGCGCGTCCCTCCCGCCGCCGCCTCCTCGGCGGGTTATAAATGTTGCGGCGTCGGCGCCCCGCGGCGTCGTCTCTCAATTAGCGCCCCGGGCGATGGTATCGCCCCCCGGCGCGGGCGTTGACGGCTCCATCGCCCGCCGGGGACCGCCGCGCGGCTTGCCGGCCGGCCGACCGGCTGGCTATCTGCGCCCCGGGTCGCGCCCCGCCGCTCTCGGACGCCCGGCGTCGCCCGGCGCCGCCCGCGGAAAGTGAAAACGCACCCGTCCTCGCTCGCCCCCTTCCGCCTCTCTCTCGCTCGCCCTGCCGGCCCTTGGCGCCATCAGATAGCGCCCCTCGTGGCCCTGCCCGCACCCTAAGCGCCAGATAAACGTAATAAAGAGCCCATCGAGCATCGGGAATGCTAACCTAATTAAAACAATATATGTTCGTTTCAAGAAACCATTTCTCGTATTTTAAAATGGAAAAACATTACGTAGGCCCTGCCAGTTTGGTTGATTATATCAAATGACAACATGAATCTGTTTTACGAACTTTTAATTCAAAATTATATTCGACTTCAGTATTTCAATGTAGAAGTTAATTGTACATTGGACGGTGATACTTGTGTAGAAAGAACGGCTGTAGAAAAATTATCTTTTGTGTCACGGAAGTAGTGAAAAGCGCTGAGAATTTATTTTAAACTTATTTCATTAGCGTCTAGAAACAATATATGAGAGCATATGACAAACATTAGTATGCTCTGAACACAGTAGCGTTCCCGATGCAAGCTGGTGTTTAAACCTTCAGAAAAGTACATTTTATTTTCAGGACGCATCGCTTCTAGCAGTGAAACATGTGTAAAACATCGCTTATAGCAGTGTTCTGCATAAGAGAATCGGACCCTGATAATGCAGCAGAGGCTCTGGGAGTGATGCTAGTAGCATAGTGAACGGTAGTGAACATTTTTCTCTCCAAAAAAAAAATTAAAAAAAGAAAGAATATTATGTATATTGCAGAAGTTAAGTTTCTTTAGGAGTGAGTTTGTTCATGTCCCTTAATAACGAAGATGTTAAAGCACTTAGTTGCGTAAGAGCAGTCCGCTCGCTGCCCCGAGTCCCTCACGCGCCTTGTGCGTGTGTAACGCGCCGGCGCCCGCGCGCGCCGCTTCAGCTGAGCTGGTAGTACTCGGGAGCGAAGTCGTTGGCCAGGTTGCTCAGGAAGTTGAAGTCGGACGACGAGTTGGAGTTCTCGCCCGCCCCGGCCGCGGCCGCGGCGGCGGCGGCCTGCTCGCCGTAGAAGTGGTGCTGCTGCGGCGGAGGCCCCGTCGGGCCCGGCCCGCTCTGCTGGGGCGCCGTCTGAGGGAAGCCGCTGAAGGAGTCGCCGGAGTCGCCCGGAGGGGTCTGCACCGACTGCGGAGGCGTCATGACGGCGGCGGTGGCGGCGGCGATGGCCGTCGCCATGGTGGTGACGCCGCTGCCCGCCGGCCCGCCGCCGCCCGGCGCCATGGGGAACGGATCCGGGGACGAGACGAAGTTCGCGGGAGGGATGTTGGCGGCGTCCCCGCCCTGATGGTGCGACATCGCGGCCTGGTGGTGCGCCTCGTAGTAACTGTGGTGTTGGGAGGCTACAGCCGTCTTGAAGTCCATGTGTTGAGGATATCCGGCTGCTGTTTGGTGCGGGTGATGTTGATGAGGATGATGTTGACCCACGCCACCGTCTGTTGCGTAGTAAGTGGAGGCGTCCACGTGATGCGCTCCGTCTGCGCCTGGGTGATGGTACTCGTGGTGATGGTACCCGCCACCTCCGCCTCCGCCTTGGTAGACGCTGTTCATGTAGGCGTCGTGCGCGTGGGTGTCTGGGTAGGGTGCTGCTTGTTGGGGGTAGTTTACTCTCTGCGGAGCTTGTTGCTGAGGTTGAGGCGGCGGCTGCTGGTGGTGCGAGTACGCTGCGGTGGGGTAGCCCGTATGCTCGTGGTGTGCGGCCGCCGCCTGGTGGTGGTATCCGTTGTAGACCGGATACTGCTGCTGCGGGTAGCCGTGCGCAGCAGCGGCGGTCTGGTAGCCCCGCGGGTGCGCCTGGCCCCGCGCGGGCTGCACGGAGCCGTTGAGTCGCTGGTGCGGCCGCAGATAGCCGTCGTACCCGCCAGGCACTCGCTGCGCGGGCGCGTAGCACTGCGCCTGCAGGTGCGGCGGCTGCGGGGCGGCCGCGGGGTGCGGCGGCTGGGGGCCGCGCCGCATGGGGAAGGCCACGGTGGCCGCGCCGCGGCCCAGCCCCGCGCCCACGGGAGAGCCCAGGCCGCCGGGCGGGCCGCTGGGGGCGGTGGGCGGGGCGGCGGGCGAGGCGCGCTGCCCGCGGAACACGCTCCCCGGGCCCAGCGGGCTCGGCTGCTGCTGCGGCGTGCCGGGGGTGGAGGACGGCGTGAGCGCGCCCGCGGGCGGCACCGCCCCCGCGCCGCCGGTGCCTCCGCTGCCGGGGCTCACGCCCAGGTCGGGCCCGCAAGCGTCCTTGCCCGCGCTGCCTTGCATCTTGCAGTGCAGCGGCGGGGACCCGCCCCCGGGCCCCGTGCCGCCCCCGCCGCCGGGACCCGCGCCGGCGGCCTCCACCTTCACCAGCACGTCCAGCTTCTTGGCGGCGGCGGGCGCGGGGAGCGGCGGAGAGCCGTGGCTCGACCCGCGGGAGTCCTCCTCGGCCGCGAGTTGGCTGAGGCTGCTGGCGACGCTGCTGGCCTCGCCGGAGCTGCCCGTGCCGCCGGCCGCGCCCCCGCCGCCGCCTCCGCCAAACCCGCCCCCGCCGCCGCCGTTGGTCCCGCCGCCCGAGGTAGGCGGCAGGTCGCAGTTGGCGCAGCTCTTGGAGCTGTTGTCGTCCTGCGCGAGCAGCAGCAGCGCCGCCGCCTTGTCCCCGCCGCCCTTCCCGCCCTTCCCGGAGCCCGGCGACGCCCGCCCTTTCCCACCCCCGCCGCCCCCGCCCCCTCCGCCGCCACCCTCCGACCCTTCCTCGCCTTCCGCGGCCTTGCTCAGCGTCTGGCGCTTGTGTTTCATGCGCCGGTTCTGGAACCACACCTTCACTTGACGCTCCGTCAAGTCTAGCGACGCGGCGATTTCTATGCGCCGGGGCCGGCACAGGTACTTGTTGAAGTGGAATTCCTTCTCCAACTCCAGAAGCTGCGTGTTGGTGTAGGCAGTACGCAGCCGTCGCGGCAAACCGTTCTCTGTAACAAACGCATTGCATATGAAACATGCAAGATAGAAAAAAGATAACAAAAAATTTGCCTTCAGAATATCAATAAAACTTTTCTTAAGAAAAAGTCATACTAAACTATGTGATAGAAACACATAAATAATGCTTTTATCAAAGTAAAAGTAATCAAAATTAAGTAATAAATACAATTTTCAGCGTAGTAAAACGTTTTTGAAGATGATTTTGACGAATCTTTTTCTAGCTGAACGTGAAGGAATTGAGCTCTAGTTGCATTCGTTATGCTTTACAATTCCATCTCTTAATATCCCAGTTATTAATTATAATATACGTACCATTAATAATTATTTATGGTACGTGTATTATGTTTGGGTGTTTTCTACTGTATAGGACATCTTGTTCTGCAAAATCAAGATTCGTGCTTTCTTTCGAAATGTTCTAAGATTTGTATTTACAAGATTTCTTTAGACACGTTCTTGAAACATTTGCTGGCTAAAGTTTATTAAAGCAATTGCCGTTCTACGGATTGTTTGTAACATCTGTGTAAGTTGTATAGCGAAGCTCCAAGCGCCCCTCCATTTGTCATCAGACGTCTCATCTGCAGGGGCGTCGATTAGAATTCTTTATATTGAGAACTTCCCCCGATCCGCGAGCAAATGGGACCAGACCTCGTAGGGAAAACAGAGGGTGGTGGCGGGTGCGACGGATGCGCAGGTTAATTGAAAGTCTTTTCATAGTGAATTTTATATGAAACGGCCCTGAGCTTTTCGCATTGCGGAGATGAGCAGTTGTATTAATAAAGAAAAGTAATGGACATTACTTGTTCAAAACGTAGGAAGGACAAACTCCATTTACACTCAGCTCCGATTTTGGGTATGAATTGTTGGGAAAGTGCATGAAATGTTTTTGTTTGTTGGTGTTACTGAAATATTTTCCGATCATTTCAATTATATAATTAGTTAAAACTGTATTTTCGCGAATCAAGAACCTGAAAATTAATTGTCGGTCAAAGCAGCGACTTTTTTCGTTCTCTGATCAATAATAAAAAAAAGCATTGTGGCTAACAGCGGAATGCTTAAGATGCGACATTTTATCGGATATGATTTTCTATTTCCTGAAATTAGCATTTCAGTGGAGTTTGCAAAAGAAAGTCAATGGAGATTTAAAAACTTTCTTAGAAGATTTTGTATGGAATAACCTTCATCTAGGGAGACGTGAGAAATGATAGAAATCACTATAATTAATGAGCGTTGGCTGGAGCGTTTATTGTAGATTCCATTGTTATTAGCACTTGTAAAGGTTAATAAAGAGAATGATAAAGAAGAAAGAGTTTTACAATATCAGCATTTGTGAGATTTTCAAATTTTCTTGGCGGAGTAGTATTTTACTAAGGTACATTATGTTTCGTATGCTTTGGCTCCTTATCTCTTGCTGATGTTTGCTGTGATGATATTGAAAACAAGAAGAGTTCGATGATTAAACTTTGACGAAGTCTTAGTCGTAAATATACCAGGATTAAAAATTAAATATTGTTTGTAGATACGAACCGTCATTCGTCATAACGTGTGAAGTTGTGTGTCCAACCAGTAATTTTAAATGTTTCTGAGGTCAGAAAATTAATAAAAAAGTGTCTGCTGTTAGTGAATAATGATAATAATAATGATAACAATGATAAAGTAAGCAGATGTTTAACACATTTAGGAGGAAACAAGCTTAATGTATTAAAGAAAACCTAATATTTCGTTCATATTTGTAAAGTGGTAATAGAGAAGAACTTCTAGGAGAACAACCAAAGATAGTTTTTCAATTCCTTAACTTCCGGAAGCACTGTGTAGAGCTCAATGATATGACCACATATCCACAATGGAAAACACATGTTAACTAATGTTGTCACAGTGCCTGATCACTTATTATTATTGCGCATACCAACAGAATTGCTGACATGTTCACAAAGAATAGGAGTCATTCCTGCTTATCATCGATGTTGAGATGCAGAGAGTACCGCCAGCGCAGTCCGTGGTGGCTTCTCGAAACAGCTCCTCGGCCTCCGCTGCCTCTGCCACCGCCCCCACCCCAGCCTCCGCCACCGCCCGGAGGCATTTCCTTGGGAGCGCCTCGACCCCTTCCGCCCCGCCACCCCCCGCAGGCCCCGCTACCGCGTGCGCCTTTTTATTCTGTTTCCTTTTTTTAAAACTGAAAGCCGAGGCAGTAAGACTCTTTCAAATCTCTTTTCTTCTGGTTCAGCGTGGAGCAAATGGCAAGAGCGCGCCGCCCGGTCCATGACTCCATTTGTCAAGCGGGGGCGGCGAGGCGGCGGGGGTGGAGCGGGCGGGGCGGGCGTCGGAGGCGGTGGGGCCGCGAGGGCGGCGGGATGGCGGGAATGGAGGGCTGACGTGAAATGAATAGAAGCGGACCGAGGCCCGGGGCAGTGACGGCTGCGGGGGCGCGGGGGGCGGGCGAGACGAGACGAGGCGGGGCGGGGCCCGGGGCAAGGGGTAGGGGCGGGGAGCGCGGCCCGCCCCGGGGGCCCGCGGGAGGGTCGGATATTAAATTTTACCTGCCGCGCCAGATGTGACGCAGAAGGTTTGTCACGGCCGCTACCGCTGGCGTCGCCGGAGGATGCGCCAGCCGCGAACTTTTCGGGCGATTTGGACGGGGAGGGCGGCGACGGGCGCGGGCGGGCGACGCGACGTCGCGATATTGGCAGCCCGGGAGGCCGGCAGCGCGGCACGGCGCGGCACGACACGCTAACGGAAGCGCGTGCTTCGCTCGGAAGTTCCGCTCCTGAAGCCCACATGCTTCAATGTAGTACAAGGTGTGGGAACGTCCAAACTGAATTTTAATAACTCCTTATCAATTATTGTATGTCACGTCTGCTGTTCTGTAATATATTGTATAAACGAACAAAAACGTTGTAGACAGATGATTTCAAGGAATATGTTTCATGAAATTGTCTAAAAATTTTAGTCGTTAATAAAATGTTATGTTAATTTATATCAATAACTCACCATTTCCGTTGCATTGATAGAAGCATATTCTTTATTATCGCAACCTAGCATGATAACATTTTTCTTATTTTGTTTAGTTTATGTGCCATTCTTCATGTCATAATAACATAACGTACTGACGTTTTCAAAAGAGAATTATTTTTCGGAAATCTACTTTTTACATTTCGACTTTGAATCTCAAATGCGTTAACTTTATCCGCCGTTTGTCATTATATTTTACATTCGCCTCAAGACTATCTCATCATGAACAATTCACCGTCCACCAGAACCCTTCACCCATTGCCAATTCACCCATTTTTAGAAAGAATCATTTGCAGTAACACAGATGCAGATCTGTCTACGAGTACTTGTAAATTCTCGATTCATATTTTGTGGACATGTCGTTATTACCTTTACCCTTTATTTCCTTGCATTCGTAGGCTGATTGAAATGCAGTTGCAATTAATTAGACGAATAAAAAAATTGTAACGTTTAGTCAACTATTCAGTCAGTTCAATGTGATATGCGAAAAAATTGAGATGACATCAAGGAACCTGAACAGCGAAAACATTGAAATGATGAAGTTCTCACGAATGTATTTAGAAATGTCATTTTTTGTTTGTTTAATTCAGAGTTAACAATTCGGTTACAATATAATTTCTCCCCATTAAAGAACATAGTGTAAAATTCTCTTGCCAATTACGAATAAGTTTTAAAAGTGGGAAGAGTGAATTGAGAGTGTGCTTCGTCAAGGTCCGTTCTAGGAAGTATTGAGTAAAGGTAAATGTTTATACCAAAGATAAGCAATACACACATCTCGAACCGAGTAATCATTAGATTTCTGTGACAGGTGCAATGGCTTCAGTACCAGTTTTAGAATCGTTACATGATTTCTTTGTTTAGTTACTGTTTTCTGTCTCACTCTCGAGGGAGAGAGATGAGACACAGAGAGACAGTCGAGGGAGAGAGCTAAGACCGAGAGAGAAAGAAAGACGAAGGACAGATATAAGACAGCGAGAGAGAAAGACGAGGGAGAGAGATAATAAAGAGAGAGAGAGAGACGAGGAGAGAGTGAGAGAGCACCGTTCAGGCTGCCTTCGAAACCTTTCGAACTTCGCCTATCCGCCCGTTGTTCCCGCCCCGACTCCACCGCCTCGCTCGTGCCGCTATGCAAATGCCGGCGCCGCGCCGCCTGCCCAGCGCCAGCCCAGCGCTCGCCCGCCGCTGCGCCACTCGGCCGTATTCCGTGCGCGTCAAGCGCCCGGCGAGTGCTCGGCGGCCGGACACGCCAGCGCCCGCGGCAGCGGCGGCAGCTTTGACGTCACGCCATGTCCACGGGAGGCCGCGCGCCGCCTTCGTTTTTCTTTTTTGTTTCCTGCGCTGCGGCGGATTTCTGGGAAATAGTTACGTAAGGTTAACACACGCACAATCTGCCCAACTCGAAGCGGCTCGGCGGTCGCCGCTGGTTTTAAATTATGTCGTCGTGCCGGCGACTTTCTTTTGTCGACTTCCAAAGGCCGGCGAGCGTGTATTTTTATACAGCGCCCGGTCGAAGCACAGGAAAGGGGGGGAGGGGCGAGGCGGGGCGGGAGCGCGGGCCGCGCGGAGCGATAGGCGGTGACGAATAACACGGGCGGGTATCGGCGGCTGGCACCGCCGGCAATTACCGCCCCCCGGGACCCGGCCCGCGCCGTTCGCGGGAGAGCGGAGCTGCGTGCGCCGGCCCCGCCTCCCGCCCCGCCTCCCGCCCCGCCTCCGCCCCGCCTCCCGACCCCCGCCGCGGCGGTGGCGTGCACCACGCGAGGGCATGGGAAACGGCGACCCCCGGGTGAACGGCGCGGCGGGCGCGTGGGCGGGAGCAACGAGGGCGGGGCGGAAGGCGCGGGCGGCGCCGCAAGTTCAGGGGGCTGAAACGACCGTCGTTTCATGTGCTGCTGGGTAGGGAGACTTTGTGCGGACGATGGAGTTTGTAGAGCAATTTCGGGGAATATTCTTCGAGGGTACGGGTCTTACAAGAGCACTGGTCGTTGAAGCAATGATAACCCACTTGGAACGCTATAATATTTACCTAAATTGCTCACATGGTTCAAATGAAAATGAACGAAGATGGAAATTGAAATGTCTGTTTTTGAGAGCAAGTTCTCAGAATCCGAATTGTGGCAACAGTTTTTTGTGTAAAACAATATATTTTTATACTAAAAAAAGAAGTTTATATATATGATGTCTCGTTGAAATTTCAGTCGCCCATCAATGCAAGTGAGCATCCGGAGAACATCAAATGAGAGAGAAGGGAGTGAAGCAAACGCGGACCCCAAAATAACTGAACTGAACTTTCGTATTTAATACTAATTTACTAATATTTATTTATTTACTGATTAAAAGTCTTAAAAAAGAAACGTCTCTTTACCGAAACAAGGACGAAAAAAAGCTATCGTGAAGTCTATCGTTAATCTCCCTCCCCCTTGGGTTGCAACCGTTAATTACCGTACAAACAACGTTGAAGAAAATGTAATATTTTGTGTGTTTTAATCACGAAACTGTTCTTTACATTGTGAATGTGAATAATATTCTAAATCAACTTTTGTTCTCAACAGTAATATTTATTGCAGAACCGTGAAGACACACCCTGTGAAATTCAATTTTGTGCATTTTATAATCTCACCTAAAAGAATATTTGCTGCATTTCTATGGTAGTTCTGTACATATTTTGCAGTTTACAACATCGATGTTGCATTTATTTTAGTAGACCATTCATCAGTGACATTTCCATTTTCTTCCGATTTCTTAGGAATTCCGCAAACTCTGTTATGTGGCATCCTGTTCACTGAATGTCTTTTTCATTTTCACACTTTTTAAATGTTACTACTTGGAACACCGGTCCTTGTTTCCTCTTCCCTCGCGTTCTCTGCTTCCGATCACGACGTTTTCGTGTCCTTGCACCACCTGCAGCGCATAGTGTAGTCGTGCTAACCGGCCGCCTCTCGTCCGCCGCCACCGCCGTCTCTGGCGCAATCACGACCGCTCCGGCCGCCCCCGCGCTCGGCGCCGCCGCCGCGTCCGTGCCCGCGGCCACGGCCACATTATCATATTGTAATAGTCGTGCGGGCGCTGCGGGGGTGGCGAGCCACGCGGGAAGGGAGACGGCAGCGAAGCCGATGGGGGGGGTGGGGGGTGGAGAGGCAGCAGCCGCGGGGCGTCGTCCGCGTTCCGGGCCGCCATTGGCCCGCCCGCCTGTCAATCACTCGCCCCGCCGCCACAGACCCCGCGTCGCCCCCGCCGCCAGCCGCGTGCGCAACCCCAGGCGATGGCAGACGGGTGTGCCAACCCCCTGCGCACGAACGCTCCGCCTGCCCGCTCTTCGCCACCCCCCCTCCTCTCCTCTCGACGTCCAGAGCGCGGCTTGGCCGGCGCCGTAAGCAACTCGCTCACTCGGTTACGTATCGCACAGTGTTAGGGGCCTGTAATCCGTAACTAGTCTAATGTAGCACCTGGATGAGACACTTTCTGCATGATACCCCAGACAATGGAATTAGTGCAATGTTTCTTTACATGTAATTAGAGAAAAAATGATAAACCAAGTACCCGCTTAGTACATATCGATATAAACCTCTGGTACTAAGAAGTAAATTAAAGTTCATACCATTTGCACAAGATATTGAAGTTTGTTAAAACTCAAATATCTCATATGAATTGTTGGGGCAGCTAATTTACATTCTAATTGATGTATTGGAGTGGTAAAAGATTACATTTATGAAATAATTTCTTCGATGTCAATGAACAGTTTTTTGCTGACTAATTTTTCCTTCAATAATTCTGAACTAAACGCACACGGGAAATTGGTACTACATTTAACGTGGTTACAGCGTTAAAATTATTCGTTATTTAATATACGCACAATCGAGTAATGAAGTTCCATCAGAGTTTACAAGCAAAGGAGCTCTGTTATCCACGTTTTGATTTCGTAATTTTCCCCTTTGGAATTGACCTGCTCATTACGTAGCAAAATGGAATATTAAGTTTGAAATAAAACTATTCTCAATTTACCATGCGCATTCGACACACGAGGGATTTACGTACGCTTTAGAGTTTTGCAATGATCGCGATATTACTACAGTCCCTACACCCAGCAGTCGATAAAAACTCCCTTACTTCATGGCTAACGTGGTTCAGAGAATGCATTGGTTTCTGAGTAATTTGAGGGAGGAGCAACAGGGCAAACAACAAGCAAGTAGAAGCAGCAGGCCAATGCCCTCGCCTTTGTCTTCAACCTCGCCCTCGTCCTCGCTTTCGTCCTCGCTTTCGCCCTTGCTTTCGCCCTCGCTTTCGCCCTCGCTTTCGCCCTCGCTCTCGACCTCGTCCTAAAACTCACCCTCGGTCTCGCCCTCGTCCTGGACCTCGGCCTCCACTTCCACCTCGTCCTCATCCTTATCCTTGTCCTTGTTCTCACTCTCACCCTCACTGTGATTTTCGTCTCCGCCTCGTCCTCGCCCTCGTCCCCGTTTTCGTCCGCCCTCGCCCTCCCCGTTACCCTCGGGCCGCCCTCTCCCTGAGCGAAGCCGGCCTTCCATCATGCGCCTTGCTGTCTCGATCTGCCTTTTAGGAACTTCCTCCCAGCCGAGGAGGCGCTGTCACCTGCTGAGGTTTCCAAAGCGCTGCTGACAAACGATGCCCGTCTGCAGGCGAGATGACACCGCAGTTGGAAGCGATGAATCTCAAACCTCGATGGCTTCTCCATTGGCTGCCCGATAACTTCATTTCGATTACGTTATTTACATTTGGAATTTGTGGGTGTAGAATATAATGTATTTTTTGTTATTATGTCTCTCGTTGACCAAGAGTGTTCATTTCATACTTGATAAATATTTTTTATCAAAGTGTTTATCAAGTGTACCAAGGACATTTATCTACTAACAAAGCATTATATTTCTCTTGAATATGATAAGCTCTGAATTTTCGCAATTCTGGACATTTGCATCATGTTAAATTCTAATTACGAACGTTGTCTTTAAAAATAAATCTCTGTTCCTTTAAATTTCACCTAGGCTCTACACGAGCGTTAGATAATCGATTGTAAGTCGCCTTGCAGTAATGTTTTTACTTTCTTGCTATGGAGCAGAGAGTAAATTATGTAATGCTGCGCGAAAAAAACGGCGAATTTTTGGCAGAAAACTCTTTATTAGGGGGCGGTATTGGTAACGAGAAAGTGGATAAATCCAGTTGCTAAATTAAAAACAAAAGCCTCTAACACGGGGTGTAGCCAGAAACCATGTTTTGTGGGTCCTTGATACTGAAAAGTCAAATGACGGCAAACCTTTGTCCTTCCGTCCGTCTTTCTGTCTGTCCGTCCGTGAACGTTAACGGCCAAGCCGTTCAGCCGATTTTCTCCAAAAATGATATTCCCCAATCTATCTGACTAATGTCACGACCCCATGAATTTGAAACTGATATTTTAAATTTGAGGGGTTCTGTACATGAAGCCTCTGGGATATTTTCAAAATTTTCAAAAAAAAGGGCTCCATCGTTTTTGATTAAATTTTGTTGTTGGATAGTGTTAAGAACGTTTAAGAGAACGGCGCAGTTCTGGCGCGAAGGTCTTATTTTTGTTGAAAACTCGTGTATTTCGAAAATTGCAAAAATACAAGATTTTTTCGGCTTCTTCCTCCATCTACAATTATGAAGTTAGCGATTTTTCCCTTAATGAAATCTGTTCCTTAAAAATAGATTTTGAAATAAGGTCATGTACAATTTATCAAAAATTTGAGTACTTTTCACCAAATTCTGCGTGAAAATACAGGCGAGAAAGTAGGTGCTGTTTAACCCCAATAGTTTTATCATGGTGGTTTGAACAGTAGGGCATGTAAAGAGTATTTCTTCAAGAAACTGGTTCAGGAGATAATAAACTGATTTTGGAGCATATAATGCCGTGTGTATTTATCGTAATATTTTCTCGAGAAAACATTCTTATAAACAGGGTTATTAGGAGTGGATGAAATTTTGCTGGCGTATGAAAAACGAGAGTTTTCTGCTTCTGAAGAGGTTCTTCATTGGTTTTTACAAATATGCTCGAAATTGCATTCTTTCTATTTGCGCTAATGGCTGATATTAATCTGGCTGAGTGGACAGGATTAAGACTTCTAGTTGACTTACCTGACTGATAAATAATTGATCCGTAATATATTTTAGAACGAATGCAACCTTTGTTATGTTGAATGTATAACATTGCTGTCGGCTCCCCACGATAATGATGAAAGGTCCTTTATTATATTCATTCTCGAAGGCATTCAACTTTTAAATTCTTAATATGTAGTATCCATGTTAGTTTGATATCAAATAATATTCCTAGGGTTTTGATTAGGCTAGAACGTTCTTGTCGTGATCCTATTGTAAGATTTAGCTGATCAGATCTTGAAACCTGTCGTATTGGACCAACCTTGAAGTTCATTTAAATTGACTTGGAGCAATTCTTGAGAAGTTTTAATATTTTCTCACTTAATATTATTTTGATATTATCTACAAACGGGTATACTTTCACTGGTCGATGGACTTGGTTCGTGATATCCTTCATGGGGATTAAGAATAGTAGTACGCTAAGCACAGATGCTTGAGGTAGTTCGTTATACTTGTTCGATGAAATATTCATGAATTTACCTTGTACAGATCTATTCTTCTTGAGCTGGGTTATTATTGTTAGTGTTTGGCCATCTATCTCCACTTTGTAGAGAATTTTGATGACTCCACCTCCCCATACCATGTCGTCTTTTCCCTGTCTAGACCAACAGTCACAAGATGTCGGTCTGTTATAAAGGCGTCACATATGTCGTTATGGATGTTTACTAGATGGTCGGTTGTAGAACGATTTCGTCTGAAATCACTCTTTGTAATGATGAAATTGTATTGTAATAGTCGAGGTACCAGTTCAGTCTTCTAGTGACAATTTATTCCAGTAATTTCCATAGGGTGGACATTAAGGAGATAGGTCGGTAATTATTTGGGTTTGTTGGATCATTGTTAGGATTAAGAATCGGTATAACTGTATAGATTCTCTCCATTTGTCAGGGAATTCATGAGTGATTTCATTGAATAGTTGGGTATTCAATATAAGCCGTTTCAATATAAGTGGTTTCATTGAATAGTTGAATATTCAGTGCCATTTGTCGGCAGTCCTTTAAGAAAACATTGTATTTTCCATCTTGTCTAGGACTTGAACTACTAGTATGATTAAATGACAACACCTGTGATCATTTAATTTTAAACATTGCCAACATTGCCAACATTGTTGGCAATGACAACACCTATGATCATTTAATTTTAAATGCCAACGACATTTCACCACTAAACCAATACTAGTATGATCTAGGACAATCTCAACTTCTTGCCCACGATAATTTAATGCAGAATTACTTGCAGTGTTTTCTTGAATAATTATATCCATTTTTATATTCATTTAATTTGTGTTTTTAAAATTCATTGTTAAAGATACTGTCGTTTGAATTGTTAGCAAATGTAGATGCTTGAATGCTCGCAATTTCTTCGAGAGGAGAGATAATTCGGTTGTTGTGTAATATAAATTTAGGTTCGATGTACTACTACGTCTGTACGTATAGTATAGGGAAAGTTATGTAATGCTGCACGAAAAAAAACCGCGAATTTTCGGCAGAGAAACTCTTATTACAGGGCCCTGGTAACGAAAATGTGGATAAATTTAGTTGATAAATTAAGGGGGAAAATCTCCTAACATGTGGCGCACACAGAACCCCTGTTTTGTGGGTCCTACATACTGAAATTCAAAGCAGTCAGTCTGTCTGTCAACGAACAACACTAGTGACTGAATCGCTTAGCCGATTTTCTCAAAAATTGATACTCTCCAAACGATGTGGCTGATCTTGCCTCCCTTGAATTTGAAAACGATATTTGAATTTTAAGGGATACTTTACATGAAGCCTCCCGGACATTTTCAAATTTTCTCAAAAACGGCTCCAATTCTTTTCTTTAAATTTCTCGTAAGAATTGAGTAAAATACACTTATTAAGAGGGCATAGGTCCGATTTTCACGAATAACTCTGAATTTTCGAAAATTGCGGAAGTTTGAATTTTATGCGGTATCTTCCTCCAACTACAAAATTGCAGATAGAGATTTTTTTCTTCAAATGAAATTTGATCTTCATAGTGAGTTCTTTCTTTAAGGTTCTGTACATTTTTTGAAAATTGGAAACGTTTTCGCGCAATATTGCGTGTGTGCAATTAAAAAAATACAAAAACAAGATTTTCACAAAAAAGACTCAAAATTGTTTCTTTAAACTTTTGGTAGGAATAGTGCTTAATATACTCTATTAGATAACATAAACGCCATATTGCTGTATTGTTTTGTTTCTTCAAAAATTGCAAAAATGTATTTTTTTTACTTGTCTCTCACGTTAATATTTACATTAGCAGCGATTTGTTGACATTGTTATATTAATAAGTATATGTGCTTTAAATAATTTCAAGCAAAGTTTCTCAAGAACTCAACCGTTTTGCGTGAAATCTAGCTCAAATTCCCCCTTTTTTAGAAACGCCATTTTCCCGTAAATGGCTCCAAATTTTTTCTTCAAACTTTTGAAACGGATAGAGCTAATTGCACTCTTTAAAATGACGTGCACTTGATTCATGCTGTTTTTTTAATTACAGAAATGTAATTTTTTGGACAGGTTTCTCAAATCTTTAATTTGCACATTACCAGCAATTTGTAAACATTATTATATTTGTGAATGTAAGTGCTTCAAATGACTTCAAATGAAGGTTTTTGAAAACTCAAAAAGAGCTTCAAATTTCGCATTTTTAGTAGCGCTTAAACGCCACTTTCTTAAAACGGCTACAAATTTTTAAAAGAAAATTGACATTTTGGCTCTCGCAAAATTCTTTGAATTACGCGTCATTGTTCTGACTTGATATAGCTGTATGGTATTGTGATAAAATAATGATGAATTATTCTTTACTTTAATTCGCTAGCTCAGTTTTTGGGTTCTATACGATGACACTACGCTTACCTGCAGGCTGGTTGTTACCGGGTTGCCCTCTATACAGAGAAGCCTGAAGTCTGAAATTATTTCTATTACAAGGAATTACGTATAATTTGGCACAACAATAATTTCATTTACTGAAATGATTTAAATATTGTTTAACAATATAAATTCTATTGATTGCATGCATCTAGTTAAGAACGGTACCGAATTGTCTAGGCGTTGTGAAATGAGGCCCCGCAATTCATATCACCCTTGGCTTCCGCGCCGAAAATCCCTCTTCGCGCCGGTCGTCGCCGAAGTCATCTGCTTCTCTCATGATGTTTTAATTTACTCCTTGCAAGAATTGTTCCACTACTGTTCCAAATTCTATTCTCCCTATTACATATAGCACGGCGATGTCCCACTTAAATTAATCAGCCCACCTTCGCGCAGCTACCACCACGATGCCTCTCAACAAAACTCTCGTTCAGAGACGCCTCCTGCACGTAAACAAACATTCGCACCGTCACAACATTCGCACCGTCGCACGTCACAGCTTCGCACCGTCCAAATTAAAGCGCGGTGTTTGTTTTCTTGTAATAATTTGTATATTACAGTATCAGGCTTCTTTTTTCAATACAAGTTTACAAAACTTAAGTATTATATTTTTATGCAGTTGTAGAATTCACATAGTTTTGACAACACTGCGATAAAAACAGTGAGTTGTTCGCTTTTTGGTTGAATTGGACATTTTCAAATAATAACTAAGATGTTGGTTGGGAAGAAAGCGCAATATTTTAATCATACGTAGCTGTCTTCAATGATACGGGAAAGTATGTGGTGTTGTAGCACCACTAGTTTAATTAATCAAAATGTTTTAAGTCAGTATTTTAGTGTACATCACCTTTCTCTCAATGATGATTAATATCCTGAAATGTTTTTAGATAGAATGTCAATTTCACCTCCAATTGTAAGAAATTGTAGAAACGTGAGCCTAAAATTAGGATAATACACTCTAGCACTCACGTAAAATCTGTCATTGCACTTCAAATACATTTCTGAGACAAACCCTCTTACCAATATTACTTCCTCTTTTCTTACTTCGTAAGAAGAGAAAGTACCGAAATCGTGTATCGGAAAACGTTGATTTTTTCGGCGGAACTTATTGCTGGCCCCTTGTAACGGAAAATGGATAAATCTTGTTCCTGTATGTACACGTAGTAAATTACTTTATCACATTGTCACACAATTCATGATCTGTATGTGTGGAAAAAATCGTTTGACGGCAAAACGTCTCTTTGTGCGTCTGCCTGTGGTCAGTTCTATTGCTTAAACAGCGTTTCTCCAAATTTGATATTCCCTGATTATCACAATGATTTCAGATCCCTGCAAGTTTGAAACAAATATTTTTATTTTTATAGATACATGAAGCCCGAATAACATTTGCAAAGTTTCACGAAAATGACTCCAAAAGATTTCATTAAGCTTTGTCACTCGATAACATAAATTACGCTTAAAAGAAAGGCGTTGGCCTTATTTTCTTTGAAATCCATGTGGTTTCTATGAAATCCATCCATCCTCGTGTATATCAACGTATGAAAATATTGGCGATAGTCCTATTTACAAAGAAAACTGTATTTTCGAAAATGGCAAAAATTTGACATTGTAAAAGTGCAATATTGAACAGAGAGATTTTTGTCTTCAATGATGTTTGTTCTATTTTTATTTTTAAAAGGTCATGTAGAATAACTGAAAAAAAAACCAGTATTTTTGGCGTAATTTCTGTTTCAAATTAATGCAATGTAGAAAAAATGGTTTCTCAAAAAGCCTTCCAAAAATTTTCTTTCTTTCTTTCTTTCTTTTTTCAAAATATAGAACAAGGGACGTTAAAACGAATGGCGCATGTTTCATTTTCGGCGAACTCTCTCAATTGATGTACCCAAATAAACCTCAAATATATGCCGTACATAACTTTTGGTATATGTAAAAATATTTTATTAGACGATCGTCATCTAGTTCTCGTGTTTAAATGCATTCTTGTATCCTTAAAAAATAGTTTCCTTGCTTTCGATGATTAAGTTTCTTCACGTATCGTTTGTGAAGATCCATTTCCGAAGATTTTCGCAATTTCGCCATTCTTTTACACTGAAACACGTAATAACCGTTATATGCTCGAGGTACAAGAATTTTGTAAACGTGCATTGCATTTATTTTGTTTATTCATGGTATTTCGTAAGCAATGCCTTGTTGTAATTCGACCACCATTTTCGTCAACCCACCACGCAGCGAAACGGAAGAGGAGCACGCACAGATCGACCGACAGAGGGCGCAGGGGCCCAGAAGGGCGTGTGTCGATATGTCTTCATGTGTAGACTGTCATATGCCTGTGAGGGGTCGTCAGAGGTCTCGGGAGGGACACCTCGACGTCGACCTAGCTGGTGCTGGAGGATCCGACAAGTTTGGCAGCCCCCTTGCAACACTCTCCTCGCTCGGCGTCTGTGTTCTTTTCCCCATTCTTATCTGGGGTTTTTACTGGACACTTTATTTGTTAGTCTAGAAAGATAAATTTCACAACATCGTTGGCATTAGTTGCATGTTGATTGTCTCGTATTCTAGATGCTCTTCGTTTCATTAAATTGAAACTAATAAACGCCCAAATTCTAATATATGAATATATTAGAATCTTCAATATATGAAATAATTACACTGCTGAAGTATTTGTACAAAAATTAAATATTAAAAGTTTCATTCACTTTTCCTTACATCTCTGAAGAATTGACTTTCAAACAATTTCTTTGTACTCTTTTAATTGACATAGTTGTAACACATTGTTCCTGTTTGTAGATACGCGAATATTTCTGCTAACTTCAATTTAGATAGATATATTTCATTCACATCATTGTTTATTTCTTTATATAAGATGATAAACGAATGGTCGCATTGCTTTTTTAAGCAAGCTTTCAAATTACAATAACACAATGTAGCATTCCGTGTTTATTATTGTTTTTGGAGTGTGGGATACAATAGTATGTTGATATTCAGGGTACATTTCTGAGCGTTCCCTTGTCACGTTACGGTAATACTGACCGTATGGTTCTGTCTCTGTAGGGTTCGGCACCGGGGTATCCAACATTTAACTCTCAATCACCGCCATTCCGCCCCATCCTATTTCATTGCCCTGTCGATGTTGACACTTTTCCCTCGCCCTCGAAGGGGGAGGACACGAGTGCCGGACAGTGTGTTTGCCTTCGAAGGAGACAGAACTGTACTCCAACACATGGGGCAGCCATTCTATATAGATTTTCCTGTCCCGAGCGAACGGATTTTTCACGACTTATATCAACCCATTTTATTGCTTTTCAACCAAAACGAAATGTAATCAATGTTTTCATGAAAATGAATTCACATTTGCGTGATTTTTTTTTCAAGGAATATAGTGCCCGAGATTCTCAATTTACCTGCAACGTTTACAAACATCTTACGCTCTTCAGTATGAATGTAGTTATGCGGTTAGTTAGGCGGTTCTCTGTGGATGGGAGTCATTTTTGTGAAATTTATGCTCGTTGAAAGTTATGATTCAATAAAGTTATTTAGTACCTTAGAACGCTATTTAGTAAGTTAAGCCCTAAACTACTTTGTGATATATTGTGAAGATTCTAATTTTTTTCTTTTACTGAATTAAGTTCATTAAAAACATCCATTTTATTTGTTAGCGCCGATGATTCAACGGCATACACCGCTGATCTGAAACCATTTAATTATATTGACAAAAACAATTCCAAATGGTCAAAATAGAATAATATTTATTAACAAGAACTGAAAATTAAACAATAATAAAAAATAAAAAGAACTTTACACAAACAACTAAATGAAGAACTTTACAGTCTGTTCATATTGTTAATATACGTCTTCTTTCTCACGTGCACAAGTCTTCAAACATCATATTTCCCAAATCCTCCAGCTCCTCCAAGACATACATTCCTTGTCGGCAATTAAATAATTCAATCCTTATTTATGACTGAACGTATCTCATTCCATAAAACTTTTCAATCGTCCACCAGACTATATATCACACTCCGTTCAGCAGACATTCATTCTCCTTCTAAGAAGACGTTCGCTCTCGATCTGGTTGTTGATTTCATTTTCTTGAGCAATATATCTGTTGCCTTTGTGTTAAATACATCAGCCCCAGGCGGCCGTGCCCATAGAAGAATACCTTCTGTATAGATATCTAATCCTTGACATATTGACTCGTTACAATATTGAAAATCTTTCTTCATGACATGGAATATATTTGTTTCATTAGAAAACCGTTAACTTGCACTGGAATGTTTCACAATAATATTTCATTTACTACTATCACGCAATCTAAGATACTCGAAATATGCTTAGCTCATTGTGAATAAACATTGCTTATGAAATTAAGATATCCCAGAAATTCATTATGCATCGTCGATTATGAGTTTGTTTTTTTAAAAACGTTCGAATTCCGATACCTTGATAAGGACATCGTGTTGCAAGAAACAGAATTGTATCATATCATTGAATTCATATTTTTAATGTACAACTTTAGGATGAATTTTGTGAATCGAGAGAAGTATTTTTTCAATGCAAACAATTCGTAAATTGAACACTCTAGACACAAAAAAGAGAAACTGTTTGTACTTCCGGACAAGAAATAACACTTTCATTTACAAATTATATATTTTAGCATCTTGTATTTTTCTTTCTTTTTCAAATCATTTATAGAATGTAAACAACTGGGACATCATGTAAACATTAATTGGGGAAACATTGAAGTGTTTTCGTTTATCATTTTGTGAAACCTCATTTTGTCACGTAGGTTTTGGAAATTAAAATTTATAATTTTAAGAAATGCTTTGGAAGGTTTCTGATCCAATTGAACTCACAAACGTTTCGGCTTTTAGAACGATGAAACTTCTACTTTGGGAAGCGTGTTTCATGACAGTTGTAAAGGAGCTTATGTGAATATGGTTTATTTGTCACAATCACCTTAAAAATTGTGTACTTCAAAGCCACTAATTACGGATGAGTCTCAATTTTTCAAATAATTTCTCTATATTTTTTATAGGATGATGATTTAAGTTATATTAGAAGATATAGTAAGTTCTTTACATTTTGTTTAGTCTGCAATTAATTAAAAGTTCTTCTTTCCTTCCTTCAATTAGATTATTCATATTCAATTACTTTCAGAAAACGAACGTATTTGGAGTTCTTTATGTGTAGTTTCACAGTTCTTCAAAAGTACTGAGTAACTGAGAGAGTCCTACCTTTCTTTTTACCACAAACAATTTGACACAAAGCTAATATTTACTGGCTCTTTCTCACAAACATCACACATGTGTGTGCTGTACATGGTGAAGTATGTTATTTTATTGAACAGAGATGGAGTAAAATTAAACCAATTCAACTGGAAGAAGTAATGAAGAGAAACGTGTGAAATGCAATCAGGAGTGGCAACCGATATTTCAAAATGATTCGTAAGATTCTACGACAATCACAAATTTAATCTTCGTAGATGGAGAAAATATGTAAACATTGTCTTGTATCTTTTCTTTCATTTGTTTTCTGGAACAGATGCCTCGCACAAAACAACCCATTTTGAAAGAAATGCCCACTATCTCAAGTTGAAGATTTGAGGTTCACGTAAGATGCCCAGGATTCATTCGAGAAGTACATTCTACGCAAGCACACCAGAATCGTGTTGAGTTGGGAAGAACGACCTTCAGATAAGTTTCCTTCCAAGTTCCTCCCTGCGCTCTGATGTGGCGCGGGAAGTTGTGCGGGAGACATCTGCGACACGTGTCCGGCGCCATCATTCATCATAAGGCAGCTCTTCTGCCCGTCGTTGCTACTGCACGCTCTCTTGCCGTTGCTGGGCTGTGACACGCGTATGTATTTCCTTCTGTTCAAACACAAGGCATTAAATTCACTCACTCATGTTCTCATTCACTCGTACATTTTCTCACTCGATTACGTATCTCTCACACTCTCACTTACTTATTTGCTCTTTACGCTCGCTCACTGGCTTACTCACTCACTCAAACCGGCAATATGTTCACGTCCATTTTGTACCAGCTCATGAGTTCACGGTTCTTTGTCACGCATAACGACACACATACACGAGTATTGGAGGAGCCTATTTTTATATACACCATTAAAGAAGTTAAAGCGTAGAACATACGCCATCGGGATAGTACTGACTCAAACTTCAGTATCGGTGATGCGTGTTGTTTTTTTTATCTTGGGGGAGCTGAAGTCTTGGTTGATTTTCGTATTTCTCCACTTCATCTTCCCACGTTCCTTCCGTCATTATTTTCAACACATCTTCAAAAATGTTGTGCTTTCATGATGGCATCCTCCTAGAATGCATTGACTTTATTGTTAGTAATACTGTAACTACTTGCTATTGTATTTTATGCACGCTTCTTTTAAGTAAAGCGTTGTTTTTATTTGTTCATTACTTTCAGGAATCCCTCTTGTTTGCAAGCGGGTTTGCTCCAGCTATCAAACCTAGTATTGATGCGAACGTGGTTGTAAGACTAACGTATTATATTGGCTGTCCGGGACGGAAAAGTAGCGTACGACATAGCGTATCGTTTGCTCGAGCTTTTTTGTCTCCACTTCTTTTGATTCCTTTTAGTCGCCGTAAATTCAAATGTTCTGCGCTCGCAGTGGGGTGATTCACAAGTCAGAGAAATGGCTCTGAAGCTTCGCTTTACCTTTTCAGGATGAGATAGTGTTCCAGAAGTACGTGAACAATTAACAGAAGAAACCTTTGGGACTAATAGTTTTACATTTATTCTGAATACTAGTGAAAACCGACAGACGTTGTTCTGCCCTACATCTCCCTCTTTCTCCTGCCTTCTCCCTTTCTCTCCGTCTCTCTCTCTCTCTCTCTGCGTCTTTCTCTAGCCGTCTCTCTCCCTCTCCTCGTCTCTATCTCTGCCTCTCTCTCCTCGTTTCCCCGAATCTTTCTCCCTCCTCTCCGTCTCTCTGCCCTCCCTCTCTCCCCGTTTCTCTCTTTCTCCTTCTCTCCTTCTCTCCCTCTCTCCCCGTTTCTCTCCGTCTTTCTCCTTCTCTCCCTCTCTCCCTCTCTCTCTTTCGCATTTACTTGTAGATTCTTTACGTCTCTGAGCACGTGAGGAAATATCGGAAAGCGCCGGACCAGAATAAATGTAACAGTTCAAGATCTTATCATGAAGATTACGGTATAAGAGACGCCTTCGACCTTAAAATTTGAGTTTTAATGCCCTAGAACGCTTCATTTAGAAGTTATTTGCATTTGACATGAATATTTAGTTTTATTCTACACCGCAATCTGGTGGTATGTTACTGACGCGAAAAATACATAAAAACAATCCTTAAAGCGGATTGTATATCGTATCAAAATTTGAGCTCAATCGTTGCTGACCTTTTTGAGTTTTTGAAGGGTACACAAACCAACATATATGAACTAAACTAATGCGTTATCAAAGTTTAATTGTCATCCTAATTTCTGTTCGAAACTATGGATTAGAAGAATGTCAGTTATTTTTCAGAATCAATATTGCTTTATTATAATATTTGTCAGGCGTAGTTAAATTTCATCCAGTTACTGAACTTGAAGCAGAAATTCAAAATATTCTATTTCCACCAGCTTAAGGTAAACTTCAATTCTCAAACCCGCGTTCTCACATTATTCCTAGTCCTTGTTTTGACATTTCAATACCACTTTTACTTTGTATTTTACACTTGAAACACAGACTCAACTGGTGGAATCACAAGTACCGAGCGTTAGACTTTTATTTTCTCTGCCGAACAATATCGCTCTTGACTTCATGGCATGCGAATAACCTATCATACTGGATAGACAGCAAACGGATTTTCAGCTGGTGCAATGGCGCTCAAGCGAAATCGTCTCGTGCAGAACTAGTGAAGACCGTGGCGAGATAACGAGTGGAGGCGGGAGGGGGAGGGTTGGGGAGGAGCGGGCGTCACAGTGCGGGCGCCCGCGTGCGACCGCGTGCGCGAGGCGGCTCCCTGCGCGGAATCGCACGTGCTATCGCGTCCGGGTGGGTCGGTGCAGGAGAGGGGCTGTGAGGATAGTGAGGGCGTCAAGGCCTCGTCGAGAGCGTGTCGCTGGCGGACAGAATTAGCCGTGCATGTGTTGCATTTAAATAGGCGTATCTCACATCTCTAATTATAACGGTGTATAATAATCGAGAAAATGAAGACATGTGGGATGTAATATGACGTATAACCTAGTGCCAAACTTTGCGTGTGCACAAGACAACGTATGTATCTGTTAGTAAATCTCGTGTTTCTCTTTCACATGTGTACTCTAATATGGAAGTTTTATTCCTGCTGTCTTCGCATTCTATTTTTCCTTTTCCCAAATTGATTTCTTGTGGTTACGTTTCTCTACATTTGCGAAAAGAGACTCATTTTAAAGTGATAAATATATAATTTAATACATAACTAGTATTCAACCATTTCGAATATAAACGTTTTACGAGTTCAAAGTTATAAACACGCAAAACATTTACTATAAAACTAATTTATTATAAATATATTATTAACAATATATTAGTAACAATAATATATATATATATATATATATATATATATATATATATAAATTGTCTAAGTCATGTTTTTTAACGTTAGTTCAAGGTTTTCTGTATTATCATTTTGCTATTGCGATCTCTCTGGAAGCAAGTTTCGAATATATTTCTTAAAAATGCTTGTTTTCTATACAGACTGTGTAATAAGTTAAAGAATATAACTTTTTTTAAGGCAAAATGTGAAGCATCTAACAATGCTACATGTTCAGGTACAAATGAATCTTTAATCGCCTTTCTGTATTGCGTTCTTACTATCTTTCACGCCGGAGAGCGGGCCATGGGTCTGCGCCAGACGAACATCATGACTCGCGATAGCGTGGGGATGTCGACCGACTGGGACTTTGGGTGGCAGTCCGTTCACCCGCTCGCCCGTCCATCCTCCCGTCCGTCCGTCCGGAAGCGGGTGCGCGCGACGGCAGCGCCGCCGGAAGCGGCGATAAGACGCGGCCGGACGGGGAAGCTCCGTGGCGCGGGCAGCAGACGTCACCGCGGCGATACCCTCCTCCATGGCCTCCACAAGCTCCTCCTCCACCTCCTCCTCCGCCTACGTCGCCGGCGCCGCCCGCGCCTCCGCCCTCGCAGCCTCCCCGCCGCCCCGTCGCCCCCGTCGCCCCCGCGGATCGGAAACTCGTTAGCGGCGCGGAGGCGTATTGACCCGCGCCGCTGTTTCTTAGGGGAAAGTTGGGAGCACTGCGCCGCGGAGGCAGCCGTCGCCGCGGCTTCTGCGAGTTCATAGGACGCGCGTGGTTCGCGCAGTATGCGCGTCGCTCGTCCGCGCGCCTGCCCGCCCCGGTTGGGTTGCACAGCATTCGAACCCCAGGGAACCTCCGTGTAGGGCGGAAGTGATCACGAACTCGAACCCGCGATGTCTTTTCTTTTAAATTGGCTGATACTGGTGATGAAATGTTAAGATGTGAGAAACATTTACTTTTTCGAAAAGGAACAAGTAACTGAATATAAATCCGCTTTTATATCCGTCACTTGTATAATTTCTTAGTTCAGGTAGCTGCTTGCTGATATCGTGTTTTCGTAGTCACTTTGAAATACTGGAATCTCTCTTCGTGCATACCGCATGAATTTTACTTTCACGCCGTTTTATTCCGAGTGAATTTCTTCTTGAAAATAACTCTTTTATAAATTAACAGAAACACCTGTGTACGTGGACCCCCTACAATTAATGATAACCTTACGTTAAATGGAACTCGGATTTATCAGTTAAGTCCTTTCATTGCCGTTGGTTTGCACACGATAGGAGTATCACAGCCCTATTTACGGAGGTTTATACGTAGTATAGGCAAAGTGTGGATTGCTGCTGAAAATCGATTTCGAGGTTTTAATGAAAATACACGTTTAGGGGTCCCCCGATACCGAAAAAGTGTTTTTTTTTTTCTTTCTTCAAAACGTCTGTCCGTCTACCCGTCAGTCTGTGAACAACACTAGCGCTTAAACCATAAGTACGATCTCCTCAAAAATTGAAATTCCCCGGTCGATCTGGTTCAACACGAGGCGCCGCGATTTTGAAAAAAAAATCTTCAAAACTTGGGGGTACTTTACATGAAGTCCCCCCGGACATTTTCCAAATTTTCTCAAAATCGGCTCAAAATTTTTTCTTTATATTTCTTGTAAGAATAGAGTAAAATACACTTATAAAGATGGCATTAGTCTTATTTTCACGGTTAACTGAATTTTCGATAATTGCAAAATTTTGAATTTTGTTCGGCGTCTTCCTACAACTACAAAATTGCAGATGGAGATACTTCCGCCAAATAACATTTGTTCTCCAAAGTGAGTTCTTTCATTTAGGCCCTGTTCACTTTTTTGAAAATTTTAGTAGTTTTCTGGTAATATTGTGCTAAATATTTGCACTTTAAAAAATACAAAAAAAAGAGAGAGAAATTTTTTCAGAAATAAGGTTTTCTCAAAAATGGCTTCAAATTTTTTTAAACTTTTAATAAGGATAGTGCTAAAAGTACTCTATGAGATGACATAAACGCCATATTGCTAATCTTTTGTATTTTCAAAAATTACAATTTTTTTGACTTTTTCTCACGTCGGTAATATTTACATTAGCGGTGATTTATTGACATTATAATATTAATGAGTACATGTGCTTTAAATAATAATAATAAGTAAAGTTTCTCGAGAACTTAACCGTTTTCTGTGAAAACTAGGTCAAAATTCCGCCTGTTCAGAAATGTTCAAACGCCATTTTCTCATAAATTGCCACAATTTTTTCTTCAAACTTTTCGAACAGATAATTGCACTCTTTAATGAGTTTAATTTAGGGCACTTTTTTGTTTTTGCAAAAATTATGCAAATTAAATGTTTTGAAAGATTTCTCACATTTTTAATAGGCACATTTCCAGCAATTTGTAAACATTATTATACTTGTGAATGTATGTGCTTCAAAATACTTCAAATATAGTTTTGTGAACACAAAAAGTTTCTGTGAAAAAGAGCTTCAAATTTCGCATTTTTAGTAGCACTTAAACGCTATTTTTTCAACATGGCTACAATTTAAACAAAAATTGCCACTTCGGACGAGGTTTTAGTGCACTTTAACATTCTAAAATTAATATATCCTTTCTACCGTTAGAAAACCAAAAAATTAAGAAAATGTCAAAAAGTACTTTGGGCGGCGATAGAAGGCAGCTCGCAAGACTAAATGGTAATTTCGAATGGCCAGCCCAGACCCAAGAAAATTGAAAACTAATACGGGAAAGTCTGTGCCATTCAGCAGCTCCACTAGTTTAATATTGAATTTCTGCGAGTCTGTATCTACTTGACTAAATGCCTTTGCTGTTTATTATCAAAATGTGAACTGTATGTTTTATCAGCTGTAGAGAAAAAGTGAGACATGTTTCATGTTTTTGAAAGGTAACTTATGTCATTGCGTACGTTTTTGTCAACTCTTTAAAGTTCAGCACATTAAAATCAAGTGTGTTATGAGTGTTTAGTTCTCATAGAGTTTATTAATTATTGAGATCATTTCTTAACTTAGTAACTACTTCATAATGGATGATCATAACTTTTACGTTTGATTTCAGTCTTAATTATTTAAAATAGGATTTTTATTGCAAGGATATTTATTTGACAATTTTGTAGATTTAAGATATTACCGGTAAAAAAGATACTGAAAAAGTACAAACATAAGTACTAACAGAAAGTTCAAATTTCAGGAAGTTCAAGTTGTAGGATCGATAAGGGTGATATAAGTATTTGTGAGGAAAAGCCGGCGCATTCGAGAGGAAATCGCTGCGATTTGTCGACCACCGCTCCGTTGATCGCCCACCCCGGCGGGTGCAGGCCATCCGTCAAACTTCCCGTCCGTTTTCGGCCCTCGCCCCCATCTCCGCATTCCCCGGAACACTCTCAGCCTATACGGAACGGTACATTTATGAGGCTGCCTTCCTTCTCCATTGCTTTCCCTGTTGCCTTAGGTACCCTCCCTGCCAGCCGCCGGGCATTGTGATTTATAAACCCACCTTTGAATTTTTATCATCTTCTGCGCGTTCGGTACGTCGTGCTACAAAAAATACCTTTACGAAGTCAAAATAATTTAACCTTTTATTTATCGTCGATAAGGAATTCCTTAAGGCTTTGCTACAAATTTAGATATGTAACGTGTCAAAAGGTTACTCAGAATCAACTTTTGTGAAGATGTTCCCGTACATGAGATCTACAATAATTTAGACTGATAACGGTTACCAAGAATAGTTCAACTATAAGTGAATCAATTTCAAAAGATAGTTATGCAAAAAAACAAAACTTGTTGGTATATCAGAGTACAACCTCAATTATTTTGGAAGAAAAGACACGCGTAAGTAGCATGGACATATGAAATTCAGATGAACTCGTTGATTCACTGAGATTTTTGCAAAGAAAAAACTTTTGGAAAGTATAAAAGACCCTAAAATCTGATAATACATTTTTATATTTAAATTTCTTTGGTAGGATGGAATAACGAAATCAGAAAAATGCAACACATTTCAATGTCTTTTGGTTTTTATCTGAAATACATCTTTATATTGTCCAAAGAATATTATTTTGAGGATTTCCCAACCTTTGTGATGCAATTCAACTGATTTACAGGCCCTTAGCTCTAAAGGACACATAACAAAATCATTAAGTACGTTTACGTGGACAGTATTTATGGTCAGTTATTTGGTTAAAAGTGCTTTAAATCACTTGTTCATTTGTAGGTTGGCAATAGCTTTACGAACCAAAAAACAGCACGAGTGTCCAAATATTCTGATATTGTGTAAACAGTGACTTTTTTCCTAGTGTCTCACATTGAAAAGGTATAATGTGGAGAAAATATTGTTTCGTTTGCCAAACTTTTTGCAGATTACGAGTCATAACAAGCGGGAAATGTATTAGATGCATGGTTAAGTGGAAATTTTTTCCAGTCTAAGAGAATAATACTCCGTTAAGTATACAAATCGAAATGACACCGTGAATGTAATACATTTCAGTAAAGGATAATCATATTTCATATATTTTGACAGCTGAAACAAAGGCTTCTTTTGTATGAAAAAGAATTCATCAGTTCTTACACCATATTAATGTTATGGATATATTACGCTTTTCAGAGAATCATCGTTTCATCAGAACCATCATTTCAGAAAACATAATTTAGATAATTACATTTTTATTCGTTAATGTTTATGCTTTGAAAGTTTTTCAATTACATTTGTCAGTTATGTTCCAGGAAAACATTAATTCTTAAGAATTTAATATGAGAAAATATATAATATTTAATTCACATAATATTAATCACTTAGTACCATCGTATAATGCTTTTAAAACGTAATTTATACACATCCTTTTTCAATTTAATTTATCTCAGCAAATAGGGTGTTTACTTGAAAGTTGGAAGTCCCCGATGACTCTACGTGTAACTCACACACAACTGTGTATTTGCTATATGAATATTAAAAACAATTTTTTAAATGCTCACATCAAGCACAATCTGGCGGAGACCAGTACTGGCGGTACCATGGAAGCGAAGTCGCAGCGCATCTTTTATGCGCAGTGTTAGGTTGTGCAGTTCTATGCAGTTTGAAGTTCTATGCGTTTTTAGCAAACTTTTTTTAAAAACTGTTTAGAAAACTCAAATTATAATTATATATTCACAACAATACTCTGCAACGCAACAAAATAGTCCCTGCAGTTCGTACTGGAAAAAGGAGGACCGCTCTTAGAACGCAGAATAGTTTGTTACTATCTCACAATGAATATTAGAATATTAGAAGCGAAAGCGTTTTCGATTATTGAAAATACAGATATGAACAAAATTATTTGCGCACTAAATTGTCTTTAAGCTTTGTTTGTGCATTTTTGTGTTTTATGATTATGTATGCTGTTTATTATAGAGAAAGTTGTAGGAAGGTCGATAAAGCGACAATTGTTTTAAAAGGGGTCGATGAAAGGTAACCGTTGGGAATCTTTAGTGTAAAGGTACAAGTACTGGAGCTGACATGAATAATTTAAAACGATAAAACTTTATTTAATGCAATAGTAGAGGAAAATGGAGTACAGTGGAACCGTTAAGCTTGTAAAAATGTAATACAAAGTAGTACATTTTTTTTAAAAAATTTATACATACTTAGAAAAATATTAGATACTTTCTCCTACAACCTGTAGAAAGTCTGTGCTGCTTTCATTAAAACTGCTTTTTTTTTAATTTTCTGGGAATCAGGATTTTTACACTTTGCTCCACCCCTGTGGCAGAATAGAACAAAGCTAATTAAATAATATTTTCTGCGTAAGCAAATATAAGTAAATCAGATCTTTAAATAAATCATATACTGATGCAATTGTTTATTTTTTCTCGACATACATAGCTTCTTTTTACCCTTTTGTTTTCTGAAGAGGGCCTCTTTAAGATCTCCCAAATAAGGTGATCCCTATGTTTCTAAATCCAGATAAAGCATTCTGTGTTGTGGCTGCCTTCATAAATGCTTCTCCAAAGAGAGAACTGACTTCGTGGAGAGTCGCCACATTGCTTGAGTGATTTCGAAGACAGTTCTTAACACTTTGTGAGTAAAAGGTGCTGAGGGGTAACATAAAACTCACCTACTCCTAAAACCAACAATTATAGTTTTCATAATTTGCAGTCAAAAGTTTCGTGGCAAAGTGAAATATCAACGTTCCGCTTTGCCCCGCACGACTCTAGAGATAATGGTTCAAAACATTCACATACAAAACCTTGCTTTTGTTCGAGAAATCCAAAGGCACTGAATCATAAGCTTATAAAACAAAGGTACTGTAAAACTAAGGTACTGTACTTTCGTACTTTTGCATTGTTACGCCAAAGGCAATGTTTTACATTACTTATGTTTCGTAAGGGACAGAAGAAATAGAAAAACAGCAAAAGTTTGCTGTTATGCTAGCCCCATGACACTTTCGTATAGTCGTGACAACTTCACATCTCGACAAAATACTTATTCTAGAAAAGCTCCAAATCAGTGTGTTTTATATTTATGCAAATTCCACTTTGCCCAGTAGTACTATTTTGCTTCACCTTCTCTTACTTTTCAAGACAAGAGCTGAAAAATTATTTGTCGATATTTGAAGAATGAATTTACTTCAAGAAAACGCAGATTTTTGTTACTGTCACGCGTTCATTAATTTCCGGAATTTTTCGGAAATTTCATAAATTGTCCTGATTTTTATTTTTCTGTTTAGAATTGCTTTTCTGCAAATGTAAAAATAAATATTTTGTCCGGTTTGGAAAGAATTTCGTAATAGATATGAACGTTGTTCTTGGAATTCACGAATTTTTCATATATCAATATAAAAGCATCTGTATGAGAAACTTCACACAGAATGAGTTTTTTTCGTAGAACGTTAGGGAGGTGGTTTGAATATTCTGTTACGTTGAATTTAAGGATCTGTACTGCCTAATAATACTACTAATAATAATATTAATAACAATTATTGTAATAATAAAGCTTCTCTGCACACGGGACATTATTGTCCATTTCGAGAAAAAAATGCATTATATCTATAACATAATTCACGTAAGGATGTTAGGTTTACTGCTTTTAATAGCGACGATGTGTGTAACAGCCCAACATTAATAAACAATTGCAGCCAAAAACGAACACTTTCGTACTGTGTTCCTGTTTGTGGATCTAGTTCATTTTGCGCAGATGCAGACATTTTTAAGCTTTTGCCATGACCGTTGCATGGAGATGTCGATGCAGGAGTAGGAGAGAAACTGCGGTAAGTGAAATTGTTGAAGTGCAAACTCTGGCAACTCTAACACCTCTTATATTATAAAATGACAAATTACATTTGGAATGGTCAGTTATAATAGGCCATTCGAGCAAGTTACTTTCAGAATGGTTTTTAAAACATTGTTTACGTAAGGAAAAGTTTTGGTAGTCATTTCACATCTATAGACTCGATGTAAAGCATTACGTTACAGTAATTTGAAAACATGAAGAAAAATAATGGCTCTGTAATCGCAAAATTTATATATGTTTTTCTTATTTTCTAATTTTATTGTCTTAAATATTTTTATCTTATGTATTGTTAATATGGTTTGGACGATCTTAGTGTGGCAGTTTCAGTAACACTTTTACATTTGATTTTTATCAATGATAGTTTCAAATTATAATAATTAAATAATAATTCCTTCATACATTTTATTACAAATTTATAACAACCCGCTGGCAGCACATTATAGTAGAGTCGAGTGCTGTATCAAAAAAAATGTTTCTTCAGCGATTAGACTATTAATATATTTTAATATGAAAAATACTATTCATTAAACCCTTTTGGCACTTAAAATTGTTGATTCAAGTTTAACACGCGCAACCAATAATGATTAATAATTGGGAAAACTATTCCCAGTTCTGTGCAGAAACACTATCAGTACATGTTTTGTATCATGCATTCTATAACTAGAAGTTGAATATTGACATTAGAATTAATTGTGAAAAAGAATAAGATCTTATTTTTTCTAAACAATAATCAAGTTTGCAACAAAGTTGCGAAATTGTTTCTCTGCCATTCATCTGTAATAATTCTATTGGCAAAACGGGTGGTTTTGTTTTCAAAATCGTTTTTTGATTTCAAACGCAATATTTATGAGGGAGCTAATATTTATTATTTTGGAGCCGAGAGCCTGCATTTGGATTTAAACAAGGGACTTTGAATCTTCGCGCCTGTGTTTCCTGGTCCCCGTAACTGAGGTTGGGAAGTCGCCCACGCCCGTGCGGAACGGGGCGGGGGCTGGGTGGGCACGTGGCGCGGCTAATTCCCGCATTAATCACGCGCATTGTCAGGCACCACCGCCGCCCCCACTCCGCCCTCCCCGCCGCCGCCGCCACCGCCGCTGTGGCCGTCACCCACAGAGCAGAGGGCTTCTGCCGCCACCCCTCCCGCTATCGGGTTTCGACGTGGTGACTGCGGCGGGGGCCGCGTGCCTTCATGCCCGTCGCGTGATTTCAAGTTGATAGATTCTCTGGTAGAGGAATCTGATAGATATTATGGTTTAAGGGTGTATCTGTGAGATGTTGTTTGCTTAATTTTTGCTCTCAAATTTCGCGTGTGGTAATCGTGAAGTTTTATAGCACACCAGTATCGTGCACGCGAAAGCCACCAAAAATTGTTTTATGAATACATCCTTTAAAATACCCTGACTTAGCATATCCTGATTAAAAACAGAAGAGATTCCTTAGCATTGATCAAAACAGAACATTATTAGCATTTTAGCGCTTCACTCATAGACTACTTTCATGTTTAGCCTTTACATGCAGAATTGCAGTTCGCTTAATTTGTGAACGAGTTTTCATTATGTCTGAATTCAAAATTTTAAAAAAATAATTTTTCTCCCATCATTTGTGTCACATAATGTGCGTTTCTGCTTCGCAATGTCGTTGTGAATATCTTCGTGCTTATTGCGTAACAGGCTTTACTTTTTGATCACGCCTCGTGCTGATGTGCGTTGCTGGCGATAATCAATCTTGTCTAGCGTTTTGTCTTGATCATGCGTCTGACACAATCGAACATCGCTATGTCTTGCGTTTTACCCAAACCTCCGAAACGATCTGTCCCTATGCCGTGTGGCAAGTTCCTTCTTTCGTTTTGGTTTTCCTCCCACCCGATTGGCATCTGCCAAGGATGTGGTTTGGTGGTATCTGGCTGTAAGCTGCTCCAGTTTCTTGATCTGATTTCTGCAGTGTCACCTGGTCCCTGAGCTTTGTGCAGTTGGAAACCAAACAAGTACGCGGCGCCTATCTGCGCGGTTGAATCACACGCTGTTGACATCGTTTGTACCGTACGGTCACTCCACGATCAGTCTTGATCTTTTGCAGTCATCAGGATTGTTTTGATGAATTGTGTTCCTCCTCCCGTGAGTGTCATGTTCTGGATGATGACTTTTTCATTTCGGAAGGTCTCGAATGTCCCGATTATATCTGAGTTTGACAAGATGTATTTCAGGTTGAATCAGTTGTTGTGAACTCCGCGAATGACGTCGGAATAATTCCAAATGCATTAAACCTTTGCGTTATCTCTTGTGGGCGCTCCCCTATGTACCCCGTCCATCCAACTAAGTTCGGTGTGATTTTGGAATTAGGTTGCGTGCCAACTCTGAAGTTGGGCGTTGGGTTTGCATGTGGTGATGATACTGCCAATATACCTAAGAACGGTATTTCTTCCGGCAATACCTAAGAACGGTATTTCTTCCGGCAATACCTAAGAACGGTATTTCTTCCGGCAATACCTAAGAACGGTATTTCTTCCGGCAATACCTAAGAACGGTATTTCTTCCGGCAATACCTAAGAACGGTATTTCTTCCGGCAATACCTAAGAACGGTATTTCTTCGAAAAGATTGCGGGTGTCAGTTGCGATATCCTCCGTCAGTTGCGGGTGCCAATTTCGAGATCCTATTGCGTGGTATCCTCCCATGCCTTGTGCTACTGCTGTTGGCAGGGTGAGCACTTCGATCTCTGTTTCTTTACCCATTTCGTCCTTAATGTTCCCAATTTGCGAGAGATACGCATATATCGGGAATGGCACGTTCAATACCGTATCCGCGGTTGCTTTGCGGATGTCTTTCTCAGCACTTATTAAGTTTTGTCGGCCTAATTTTGCGTTCACATCGATGAACTTTAACCACAATAATGCGGTTGAGTAGTACAGGAATTCCTCGCGAGCGAGAGTCCGGTCCAGTTGTTTCACATCGGGCTGGAAATCATCGAATTTTTCGACTGCTAGGTTCGTGACTTTTGAGAAATTTGACAGAAACTTCTGTCTTGGATCGATCTCAACTATAGAGGTATCAGGTCCGAAAATAGCTTCAGAGATGATGCTCTCGTTTCGTTGAGGTGTGGCTGGATCATGCAAAGCTTTCGGTAGTGGCAGATCTGGTGAAGATGGTCCAATTGGCTTCACATTAGTTGGCTTTGGTGGCGAGCGTTTCTTTCCAACCTAGGCTGGACCGAAATTCACCGCTTTGCCTTTGTAGTTTGGCGCGATCTTCTTGATCTCCTCCTCTGAGTATGCTTTCTTTTGAGGTTCCATGTTTGCTGACCTTTGTGTTCTCCAAGTTCCGAATGTCTTTAGCTTTCGCTGACAACTCGTTGTCTGGGGAACGTTAGAGTTTTTCTTCCTACGCAAGGACCAGGTCTCAAAACTATATTCTATACTTGTTGGACTACCATATCAGAGTTTGAAATAAGGAGTATTTTTGTTATTTTCGCTTGCAAGTAGTAAATAATACAAAATATTGTAGGAGATTTGAACTATTGGATAGCAAGGATAACTCATAAGGTGGCAGAAGTCACGACATAAAAATTGGCAATCGGTAGTAGAAGATAAGTGCTCTGAGAATACTTTAGCTCAAGATTTAATAACGTAGGATGAGAGGAAGTTGTTTCTGTGTAATGTGTTAGTAATTGGAGAACTTCAGCGAAGTTAATTTTCAGTCTCAATGAAATAACCTGCAAATATACTTGTATGTTCAGGTGATCGATTCTTGATACATTCTATTTCCGTGGTGAGCACTTGATATATCTGAGGATTAACTAGAGAAAGACTTCCTAGCAATTTATTAATCACTTACTCATTTGCTTTTGGTTCGTTCCAGTAAGAGTTTTAGAATCCTTCAATATTCTTGGATAATCAGCTACCATCAATTTCTAAAATTTGTAGGGCCTTTATTCAACGGCATTGTGACTCTTTTGATCACCCCTCCCAACTGCATCACGCATCTTATGAGTGATCAAATAGAAGACCGGACAGCATTTCTAAATCTCGGCGGTAACTGCCATAAAATCCTACGTGAATCAGAAAAAAGTCGTTATGTTTAGCTCGTTTGTATGTATTTCTAACAACTATTACCACTGCAGATCGGGAATTGGTGACCGAATTTTCTTGTGTGTAGTATTGATGTCTCTCGTCGTTGTGTTTTTACCTAGTAACACAAATAAGGTACTTCCTCATTCACCACACTATTAAAAGCAGCATATACAATTTGCGCAGATGTTTAAATTCTGTTAAGCATGTATTTCATGTCATATTTTTGATTACTTTTCTTATTTTGCCCTCGACACCTGCACCTCAAATTTATAAGATACCATCTTTATGTATTACGATGTTACTCAAGTCAATTCCGATTGTGGATCATACATTGCATTCTTTTGCAATCCTCTCCCACTACGTGTCATCTTCTTTTGGTTTTGCTTAATGGTTGGGAACTGGTAATAGTATCCGTTTAAATGTAACATTTACTGACTTTGGTATGTATATCCTTACTACTAAATTATATATTTGAGCTGGATGATAATTTCCAGGGAGTAGAAGCCGCAAGCCGCGTTTCAAAATCGGAAACTACATAAACAATTTTTTTAATGTTGATGTGAAAGAAATGTTCGAGATATAATCAAATTGTATTGCAGCTACTTAAAGGAGTGATCAATGACAGTGTTCAAGTTTATGGTCTTATTTTATAATAAAATGCATTAAAACATTCCACCAGATTGACATGTTCACGTTAGTTACTCATTTTCGTATCATTTCAAACAATATCGAAGCATTGCGATGCATCGTTGTAATTTCAAAATTGTTGTTTTATTATCTGGATACCATCACAATATATGATATAAACTTTTGGGAAAATGCAATTTTGAAACGATTTAGGAGCAGAGTTAAAATCATAATCCAAAGTGCGATCCATTAATTTTAATGTCTGCCTGAACAGCGGACGTAAATAATTATGTTTCCGCGCCATGGAAACGATAACAGTTAAATTAAATATAAAATGAAACATTAATCAATAATAGTATACTAACTGCATTCAAAGTTGTAGACAACATTTTTAATGGACGAAAGGAAAGTGGAAAAAACAAGGAGATATGTGACATAGACAATCTTTAGTCTTGTCTATTGAAGAACTTGTGTCAGAGTCACAGGTACGTCATCGACTTCACGTCGATCGCTTCTTCTTAAGAGAAATGACTTTCTCAACATCAGGAAATAATAATTTAATCACAATCACAGACTTTCGTCCTGCAGTTTCACAACGTACAAATACATCAACTTCTTTAAACACTTCAGTTATTACTCCTGGTTTTATCGAATAATGCATACAATCGCATAAAACTCGCAACGTGGTACTGAGAAGCTCTCAATCTTGTCTGCACGACCTCACAAACCATTCTCATTGCTTTTTCTGGATCTGCTAACATGATACCGCGTTGCTTGGTGGAGCCATGTGGCAATATTGTTACACTTGGAAATTGGAATGTTTTGGAGGATATGTGACAATTTAGTTACAAATTGTTTCAAATGGTTAACAAATTCTAGTAATAAAAGAGGAAATTCATCAAGAGAGGCGAAGCAGGGCTTGGACGAAATTGCTCCGTTTTATTTATAAGGACAGTGTGGAGGCAAGAAATATCTCGCTTGCATTACCTGCAAACTCGATTTTCTTTCACTTGGGCTTCGCTCAAGCTGCGTCACATTATACGGACTCTGTCTTTATGCCCCTGCTACCAAAGGTTAGGGAGCGCAGGATTTTTATGTTTTTTCGCACTTACCATTTAAATAGTAGCATCTATTTTCTATTCTATTGCTCCCTGGGGAAATAATACGTGCCTGTTGATGTAATAGGAAGCGGAAATAGTAGAAACGACCTGACACAAAAATTATATCAAATAAAATGACAGTTACTTACATAAACAAGATTCAATTAAAAACAATTAGCCTGAAGATGAGTGGCTTGAATCTCTTCGGTAACCGCTCGGGACATTTCTAGGAATCCAAGATACGTCGGCACCTGGACTGAATTTGTATTCTCATATTCTACATTTTTACCCTTTTATGCGAATGTGGCGTTTATGCGTCATGTTGGGAACTAATGAATTCTCTCAGCCTTGAAAGGACGTACTAGGGGCACTATTAACGTGTTAAGAACATTGACACTTGCCATCTTATTGTTTAAGATTTTGAAGAAAAATACGTTTCTTTTGAAAAATCACTAAATTCATGTTCTTGTCGTCGTAGAAAACAAGAAGCAAGGCCAACAAAAATAGCGATTTTGAACATTTCTACCATCCACGGAAAATCACCAATAGTTTTTTTTCTTTTTTTTTCAAAACTGTTCCTTATGATTTTTTCGTTTCTGCTCAGAATGTTTTTACGATTAAAACAATAGGGAGCCCAATTAAATAACAATCCTCCTTGTCATTCGACCATTGTATGAACTTCTGTATTTTCCAGGATACTGATAAAAAAACTAAATCATTTTCTGGACATCGGACAGAACTGAATTCTCAAATTAAATTGGCATTCACAACAAGATTATACGTGAACACAATATCGGCGCTATTTCACCAGATATCATCCGAGGAAAAGAACAAAGTAAAAGATACTGAAATGCCAATGTGAATTCCAGTAACTAGTTCTAAATGTTCGAAACATTCAGAATATTTTTAATGTAGAAATTACGAATGCCATGTTAAATACCCCTATATGTTGAATTGTACAAGGAAGATTAAATATATCACAAAATCACTTCATGTATGGTATGTCGGACGTTTTACTGAGGATCCACGTATGTTACTACAGACATCTAGCGGCAGGAATAATCATTACGCTCAACTTGGTGCTACCTACTGTCCTGCATACGTAGCGATGAGCAGTGACATTCCGGCGTCTGATAAGGTGAAGCGTTTCAGCTTCCTCAAGTCAGCAAGAAGTCATACGGACTCTTTTTGAACACCAAGCTGTTGCGCTACTAACAAGATAATTTTACAAATTCGTTAACTGAATCCGCTCACCTCACACGGTAGTATCAGGAAATACCATGAAATATAATCTCGGATTTACATTATACGAACGTAAGAGAATTATAAGAATGAGAAACAAAATTTGAATATTTTGGATGGATCAAGGAGGTTGTAAAAATAGTATTTTTTCGTTATATCCAGTATTCCAATTTGCTACATTTGTGGTCATTCAATTAATATTAATAAATTTGATTTATGGTGTGATACTTCACTCTTTCACCTGACGAGCAGTCACTTCTAAAAATTTACTCAATGTTTTTCAGAAAAAAAAGATGAACTTTATATCTTTGGACAATGTTTTGTGGTAACTGATTGGTTAAAAATGGATTGTATTGAGTGATACTGACCTGAATGGTTAAAAATGGATTGTGTATTAATGAGATGAAAAGGTAGAAAACTCCATCCACGAATAGAAAAGAAAAAAAAGCTATTAATTATCGCCTTAAAGAGATTATTTCAACTACAATACTCAGTGTAAAGAAGTAAACCAGGACACTTTCAATTACGACAAAGTTCCCATTAACCATAGTTACAATCAATCAAAGCAAAGGAACTACAACAATTGAAAAAGGAGGTGTGTCTGTAGTAGGTCAGAAATACACAGTCACAAAAGAGAAGATACTCATTGATATTGCCACGAATGAAAAATTGTTCTTATAAACTGCGCTCAGTTCAGGGTTATTACGTTGCTAACGGGTACCCAATGTAGCACAATTTGAAAGATACATGAACGGGTGAGTAAATATTCTTCCCCAGGTTACTCGTTGACTAATTATGAACATCTAGCGGTTGTTGGTTCCTTGAATTAAATACATATCAGGACGATGTCAGTTTGTTCACTCTTCGAAGAATGACGGGTAGCAATCCGGGGGCAACGTAAGACCACCTGCACGTCGGTGGTGGCGGTTAAAACACGTACTGGAGAGGGAGATGTTGGCCAAATAGTGGAGATTAGCGATAGTAAAATGACAATAGAAACGTAATTTGAAGAGTCTATTTGAGAATTCAATGCAATATTTTCAATCATTTCAGGAATCTTCGTTGATAATGATAAAGTTAATCTTAATGAATTGATTAAACCTCTGAATTCAAGCTATGCCATCACATCTCTACATTCTGAATAACTATAACTTCTGTAGCTATAAAGTTTATGTTAATATTTACACTTTTTTACCCAACTCGATGTATGCTAACGCTGAAAGAGTTTTCTTCAGTTGGAAGTTAAAATGTGAAATCCAATAATGTTCATTTATCAAATGAAAAAAACAAATAAAAAAACACGTAATTATGTTGAAACACGAAATTGTCATTTAAAGGACGAACATAAAAACTAAATAAAACATAAAAATAAATGACAAACATAAAAAATGCCCAACTCATTAAATATCCATAATTTTTATGTCAAACAGTTTAAAAATACAAAAAGCCCATGAAATATTTTCTTAGGTTCTTCGTCGGGCCTACAACGAACATTATTTGATTTTTACATGGATATCTAATGTTATTACTAATAGTCACAAATTTGGTGACAATGATTATAAAATATTTATGGACAGGAAAATATTAGTAACACTGGTCATTGAACATTAATTACGGTAGCAATTTCCAACTTGATTCTGTAAAAATAAAATAAAAATGGATTAATGCAGATTCTATAAAGTTACAACTCAATTTTTATTTGATAAAATTAATATACTTACATCGGAATAAAACTTAAAGCAAAATTTGTGTACCGAAGGTTTGACAAACATTATTTCTCTTCAAGAACATTATTTAGCCTTCGTTTTGTGGGATTTCCAAATGTGAAAAATAAATCATAAGTAAAAATGGTGAATGTTAGGGCAAAAATTTTGTGAACGAGGTACACGTTTATGGGTACGTAGAATGCATTTCAATTTAGTCGTGTTTTTTAAGGAATGCATGTGTTCTTTCTGATTATACACAATTACGGAGAAATCACTGCAAATTCATCATTCATAAGGTTCTCAAAGTGTAATGAGGAAGAATCGATACAGAGAAATGTTCAAAATAAAGTGAGAGGTAGTAATGATGGAAGTTTCCATCGCTAATATGAAAAGGTGTCATAAGAAAACATAACTACTTTAGATATTGTAACGGATAGAGAATTTACCGTTGTAGTTTAGCGCAGGTAACTGTTAGAGATTAGTTTCTTTATGAGTCAACCAACCCAAATGCAATTTTATCAGGTATTCTCATAGTATCAAGAGACGACTCTCCCTCTCTTTCCTTTTGAATCGTTGTTAAAACAAAATCCCACTATGCGGATAAGATATCAAGAAGTATCCAGACGACAGCGTGACGTTCCCCTGGAAACTTCGGCATCCCGCTTCGCTTTCTCTATGTTCTCCTTTAGCACACCTCTCCCCCGGCTCTATCTCTCCGAGCGCAGTATCTAGCCTCTACCGGCGGTGCGGGGGCCGCGTTGCAAACGAGCCTTGGCGGCGGAGATGGGCGCGGGGGGGTGGGTCCGTATCGGCGGCGGCGAAGGCAGTTTTCCCTATCGCGCGCTTCTTGCCACGCTAACGGCGGCGCCTAACGCTGATTAGCTGTGACCCCGACCCGCCCAGCTCTGTCGTGCCGCGGGCCCACCCGTTCTCCCGCTTTGCACGCCGCGCCCAATGGCTTTCGGATAGCCGCCAGCGACACCGTTAGGCTACACGGCGACGGTATTCGTGGCGGAGGCGGAGGTGGAGGCGGCGGTGGCCGAGGATCCGCGGTTCTTGCGCCGAGTACTCCCGCTCGCAAGAAAGGCGCCTTGGCGGAAATATGAGCTGTACTGTTACGCGGCCGCGATGAGGTTATCGGGGGCGGAGGGCGGGGGCGTGGCGGTGGATGCGCAAGAAGCGCCGCGCGGTCACTGGGTCGCCGCGGCCTCCGCCTCCCGCGCCGCCGGCGCTTCGCGACCTCAGCCGACGCGACGAGACGAGACGACGCGTCGTCGCCACGATTCGCGACTTATTTGAGGCAGTCTGCAGCCGTGGGAGCCGTGAGGAGAACAACTCTACTGTGCTGATACGAGTATTGCCACCAGACGTTCTGCTACTGCATTGTGGATGGACGGATTGTACTATGTATGGAAAGTAATTGTTGTTTATTATTCGAAACAAAACTCGTTCCTTTTTATTTTAGACAGCGGGAATGCTGATTCCCTTAAAATACGTAAAACTAGTTATGTAAGAAATCGCATAATAAAAAGTGTATAGATTAAACAATTTACGCTCGTAACCATTTTTACGACACAATGATGAACATTCCTGTGTCACTAATTTATAGACCAGAAGATGGAAGGCTACCAAACTTCTGGAAGCATTCTAGAGATGTGCTTGACCTGACTTAAACTGGAATTCAATATATGCTACCTAAAATTAAAATTATTTCGAATCAGAGTGAAAGACGGTAACAACAGTTTCTTTAAAAATATTACTTGTATTACGTATTATTATTATTATTATTATTATTATTATTATTATTACTGGTAAAAAGTTGAATATGTAGTGAATGTGATACGTGTGGAATATTGTGTATTGGAGCTCTGCCGTTTTATAAATTTGGTGTGTTGACTTATTTCGACTGCAGATATCGTTCCGAAAAATTTAGGAAAAAATCTGGAGAAATTGGATTATTCCCCGAATTCTGAATCAAGGACAAAAATTCTTAATCTGGAAAGTTTCACATAGTTCGCAAATTTCTGAACATCTTTCCCGACATCGACTTGGGGCACAGAAGAGTCTCTTCTAACACTAAGCGATCGAAACATACATGGTTGGAACGTAAAGTGAACGTGAGTGTAAAAGTTTGTGCTTGTGATACATGTGAATAAACAAATTCTAGTAGCGTTTTGTTTCAGTTTTTATATAGTTACATTTGAAATCGTTGTTATATATTGACATGATTTTCAAAAATAAATGTTTAATTCATTATAGATTGAAATAATAAAATGTCAAACCAAATAGCAAGAAAACAATTCAAATAAATTCATAATTTATCGTTAGTTAAATTATGGATAGCACTCATGTAACTTCGAATAAGGTTGAACTTGCTGAAGATGGAACGAATGCAATGAATCTTGAGTTTGTGTTTTCATTTTAAACAGAAATTGGGTTTCAGATTTTAATTTATTTTTTCGGACTAATAAATGATAATTTGTTTCAGTTGATTGTATTCTGCGATTTTCTTTCTTTTCACTTGTCTCTGAATACTAAAAAAAAAAAAAAAAAAGGAAAACATTTATGCAAAACAGAAGTATTAAATGCAAAGAGACACTTGGCGGCAGTAACAGTTGCTCTCTGATTCGAACTATGATGACTTATTTAAAAAAAATCACCGTAAAATAACGAATATATATCCATTTATACCAAGAGTTGAATCCTCGGATACTGAAATTTGAACGAGGGACCCAATATTGTGCACGCTCGTGAATGGACGTTGATGAACAGGTCCGCGCCGACCCGGGATGCTGCGGGAACCGGGAGATCGAAAGAGAGCGCGGAGATGTGGGTGGAGGTGGAGGCGCGGGGCGAGCGGAAGTGACACGGCCGCGGCCGTTGAGCCCCAATAAAGGAAATGTCAATCACGGGCTGGGATTTGCCGGGACGCGCGTCTCCGCGCCTCCGCCTCTCCCCTCCCTGCCTCCTAGACGCCCCTCGCCACCGCCTCCAGCACGCCTCCCACCCCAGCCTCCGGGGCCTCTGTCTTTGCCCAGGGCGCTCCCTCCGTTTCGCGAAGTTTCTACGTCCCTCAGCATATCCTCTTTCCGTTCTCCGCCAGCGTCGCGTTCCCCGAGCTGCGTCCTCGTCCGACGCCCTCGTCCGACGCCCGGCGCTGCCTCCGGGCGCTGCCATCGCTCAATACCCGGCGCGAGCTGAGTGCTGGTGGATCTCGCTCTGGATTTGAAGGACGCGACGAGGATTTCTACGACCAGCGTTGGAGTCTACGGCGGACCGAACGGTTGTTCTGCGACGGCGTCCGTGTCCTGCTCCGTTCAAACGTTTCTTCGAAAGTTGACAGCACTTACAATTTTGTTACAATTTTCCCTACATGGAGCCGACGCTAAAAACGATAAGGTCTACACTACGAAATAAGATATACACCATAAAATTGTCGGAAGAGATAAGTACAAACAATATGAGTGTGTGTGTACCTCCTCATCAGGAAGAAGGAAATAAAAAGTTACCAAATTTTGAACGTATTCCGAATGATACGATTATTTTCTTTCACAATGAAAGAAGAGTATTCAAGACAATTCATCCTTTCATCAATGATTCTATGTAATTATAAAAAAGTCTGTAAAAATCAGTCTGTGAACAACGCTAGAGGTTAACCCGTAGACAGGATTTTCACTAAAATTGATATATCCTGATCGATCTGACCGATGACGAGAACCTTTGAATTTGAAACAGGTACTTTAATTTTTGGGGATACGTAACGAAACTCAATGGTATTTTCAAAATTTTCTCAACAATGACACAATTTTGTTCTTTAAATATTTTCTCAAATAGTGCAATGTGCGCTTATGGAATTGTCACTGGTCCTACTTTCGTTGAAATCTCTAAATGTTTGAAAACTGTCAAAGGAACGAATTTTCAGCGTCTTCCCACATAAAAGAAAACTGAAGATAGAGGTATTTTTAAAATTTAATCAAGAAGAGTAAATATTTTATTCCTAAATAAAATTTCATCTAAGAGCTTTTGAAAATATGAGTAGTTTTCAGAAAATTTCAATGAAATAGTGACAACTTTTAAAAATTACGTAAACATGATTTTCCCAGATCTGAGCACTTTAAGTATTTAAACTCGAAATCGTCGAGTCGAAATCGATTTTCATTGAAGTTTCTGAACTTTAGAAAATCACGAGTGTTCAGCTTCCTTTTTAAAGCGTCGGGAAGGCTATTATGCCGACTCAGGTAGGTGGCATGGTGGTTCCGCGAAATTAAACCTAAGTATCCAAGGTTGATCCCCACCATGAGCAAATGTTTTGATTGGAAGCACTTTTACGTGTTTAAGTAATATTATAATACTACGCAACCGTTAGAGTGCGTTAATGCGAGAATGTACTCGTACTTGTTGTACCACAAGTTTTAATATTGTCTATGAACTTGTTTCGATTGAACACAGTATATTCAATTCGATATAAAACTTCATCATCTTTTCAAATAAATTAGAAAATTGAAGCGACAAACGAACAAGTTGAATGAATGTGATTTGTTGTTTGCAGAAAGTTACCCGCAAAAAATATCACATCCATCACGGTTCTTGTTTCCACACAAGAACCGTATTCTCAATTAGAACATTGCTTACAGATTGCAATATTGTCACTCATTACAATTGTAACTCAATGAATTTTTGAATTTTCTCAGTTGGGAATCTTCAAAATACTGAATTATAGAGTAAATTACAAACTGAAATCATTAAGACAACTTTCTGTATAGACTAAATTCCAATAATTTAAAAATTAGTATATCTAATAAAGAAGAAAAAGTTTTATGCTCACATGATGTTGGTCATATCGTTTATTACGAAATTAAATACTACTTACTCTTTACGAACAGTTACCCGCAACTAGCATTACTTATTGCTATGTTTGCCTACAGCTCTCGATATTTTGCTGGTTTTGCATGCATTTCTCGAAATTCATCAGGGAGCGACTTTATTGATTGTTTTGCTATTTGTCACATAGACGATGTTTTGGTTTTCATTTTTCTATGCAATATTTTTACAATATTTTAAAAAAATATCTATTTAGAACGCTCGAGAACAAATTAAATTTTTTATTTTACCATTTGCTCTATTTTTATATCTAATGATTTATTTACGTAATATAAAAATATATTTCAAATATTAACTAATGAATGGCGGGATATTTCCTAATTAGCATGATTCGATACCATATCTCAAACGACTATATGTCATTATACAACAGAATGTTGGAAGGAATGTGAAAGAACGATGATAACAAACGTGGTGGGGTAACGAGAGAATTAGCTTTCTGGTCACAACTTCCGCATGTATTGACTTGCAATTGACATGTAGTCCGGGTTGAGGGCGGGTGTGTCTGAATGGTATTTTAAGCCTGGCGCCTGGATTCTATCTTCCGTCATGGAAAGTATTTACCTACGGTAGCAGACCCAAATTACACTTTACAAAAATGTAATGGAAATTTGCATGTAAACCTGGGAAAAAAAGCTATGGAAGGTAGAAAATACAAAAAGAGTATTGATGTCTCCAGTCTATAAAATCAACACTAACGAACCAAAGAAATTCGGTAGCAATGCTATTGTTGATTCTAACCACCAAAGCAAGTTGAAATCTGTGTCAAAAAATACTTCCGTGAAAATCGACGCTGACAAAACAAACATTACAGAAAGAAATTAGTGGTGCTACAAAATGTCACTGACCTTTCCGTATTAGTTTTCTATGTCCTTGGGTCTGGGTTAGCTATTCGGAATTGCCACATACTCATGCCAGCTGCCATCTATCGCCGACCAAAAGTACATTTTCTTAATTTTACGGTTTCCCAATAGAAGAACGGAAATATTAATTTAAGAATATTGAAGAACAATAAAACAGCGTACTAAATGACAATTTTCTTTAAATAATTTGGAGCCGTTTTTAAAAAAATCGCCTTTCAGCGCTACTAAAAAAGCGAAATTTGAAGCTCTTTTTCACAGAAACTTTTTGAGTTTTCAAAAAACTTCATTTGAAGTACTTTAACTTACAAATACAACAGTGTTTAGCAATTGCTGATAATGTGCATATTAAAGGTGTGAGATATCTATAAAAAATTACACTTGTGCAATTTTTGAAAAACCAAAAAGTACCCCAAAATGAACAGTACGTTATTTGAAGAGTGTAATTAACAGTATCCGCTCGAAAAGTTTGACGAAAAAATTTGGAGCCATTTATGATAAAATGGAGTGTGAGCGTTTCTGAAAATGCGGAATTTTGAGCTAGTTTTCAGAGAAAACGGCTCAGTTCTTGAAAAACTTTATACGATATTAATTGAAACACATGTACTCAGAAATATAACTGTGAACAAATCGCCACTAATCTAAGTATTCACGACGTGAGAGACAAGTAAAAAAATTATATTTTTGTATTTAAAAAAAAGAAAAAAAAAGAATAGAGCCGCATGACGTTTGTGTCATCCCGAAGAGTACATTAGGCACTATCCCTACGAAAAGATTAAAGAAAAAAAAATGGAGCCGTTTTTAACAAAATCTTGTTTTTCTACTTTTTTTTTAAATTGCACAAATTGTTCCCAATATTGGGCGAAAACTACTAAACGCTTCAAAAAATGTACAAGATCTTAACGAAAGAACGCGCTTTGGAGAACAAAGTTTGTTCGAAGGAAAAATATCTTCAATTCTGTAGTTGGCGGAAGATTCCGAAAAAATTCAAACTTCTATAATTGGTGGAAATTCAGAGTTAATCGTGAAAACCGGACCTAAGCCACCTTAATAAGTGTATTTTACTGAATTCTTACCAGAAATTTAAAGAAAAATTTGGAGCCGGTTTTGAGACACTTTGGAAATGTCCGGAGGGCTTCATGTAAAGTATTTTTTTTAAAGAAAGTTTTTCAAAGTCTCAAAGCTTCGGCTAGAGTCAGATGGACCGAGGTTTCTTTAATATGAAAAAAATCCTACGAGTCGCTTAGGCGCTATTGGTGTTCACAAACGGACGGATGTTTTGCTTTCAATTGGGTTTTCGGTATCAAGGACCCACAAAACTGGTATTCTGGCTTCACCGTGTGTTAGGGGAGTTTCCCCCTTAATTTAGCAATTGGTTTTATCCACTTTTTCGTTATCAGGGCCCGGCAATGAATTTTTTTCTGCCAAAAATTCGCCGCTTTTTCGCGCAGCCTTACATAAATTTCCCTATACTACGTATATTACTCCGTATAAACGTATGTTTACAGGAAAGTAAAATCAAAACATTGTCTTTGAACTCAATGTTAAAGTTTTAAAAAGGTATTAGCACGTTTTGCATGTGAATTGCTCCGTGCGCCCATGTTGTTTAGAACTGTGATTTAGCTGAGTTTGCGACAGGTTTTGAAAGAGGAATCGTGGAAGTTTTGGCAGGTTTTGCTTGTTGACTTTTTGATCTAGTTTTGAAGCAATTAAAGGCGGCATTTGCTACTTGATCATTACATATCCTTGTAGAGGGCACTCAGACCTTTCCAATGAGCACAATAAATTGATTTTTTTTAAATGGTCTTTTAACAAGTTTTGCAAAAGGACAACTCATTTTTTTTGACAGAACTAAATGTTCGCCTCAACTTCATTGTGTCTTTCTTTACTCGTTCTTTTCTCTCTCTCTCTCTCTCTCTCTCTCTCTCTCTCTCTCTCTCTCTCTCTCTCTCTCTCTCTCTCTCTCACTCACTCTCACTCTCACTCTCACTCGCTCTCGCGGTTCAATACATGAGGGAAGGCGAACTGAACGAGAAGAAATGTTCTTTATTAGAGATTTTGAATCAAAGAACAATGCGATTGTTTGAGCTAAGTGGGAAGTTGGCCCTATTCCCAATTTTCTAATACCTGGTTCGAAATCTGTGCAGTGCGGTACTGAATCATGACTGATTATGATAACGACCTTGAGTATACCAATATTTTGCGACAATGAAACATGACAGTACTCTTAAGAAAAATGAAATGGATTTATAAATTGCTTTCGGATTTACGCGCACAATTCTCCACATTCAAAAACAGTATTATTGTTCCACTTAATTGATGAGTCATTGTTCCCGAATTATACATTTTCTACTGAGATATCGTGTACTTCGCGGCCTAAAGACGAAAGGCTCGTGTCATTAAAATCATACGGCAAAAAATTGTATTAACTTTGTTCATTTTTCATATTATTACTATTCACCACTTTTCTACTGCATAATAGCTATAATGATTTCTGACGAGGCAAGAACGATGTATTGCCAGATTTATAATATTATAATTATGTATTGTCTTAAAAAAAGTATGTAATTTTAATATTAAAATAATTATTTTGGACGATTAAGTTGGTGACAAGATTATGTCGAATGGCAAAGATGCTGCCAGTCTGATATTCCTTCTAAAGCGGAGAGAGCGCCAGGCAGTGCCGTTTGGGACGACGCCGTGGGCTCGCGTCCTGCGGAGGGCCTACGGAGGGTGGTGCGCTGCCGCCGCCGCCGCCCCCGCAGATCATTAATCAAGGAGCGGCCGGGGGCGGTCGGCGGCGCTGCGGTCAGCGCCCGTCCCTCGCCACCCCGCCCCCGTCCTCGTCTAGCCGCCGCCGCCGCCGCCGCCGCCGCCGCCACCGCCCTTCCCGGCGTTTCGCCCGCCCTAAGTGTCCTCAAGCGCGCCGCAGCACTGGCGGCGGCGGCGATGGTGGCGGCGGCGGCCGGGTCGGACGACGTGGGCGACAGACTGCCGCCCTAACAAATTGAGCATCACGTCGTGTCGATCTCGCCGAGACACGCGCTTCGCCTTTGGCCCCACCGCCGCCGCCCCTCGCAGCTCTCGATGGCTTTCGCCGTTCGAATGCACCGCCCAAGACCGCCAGCGGCGATCTGGAAGGGTCTTCGCACGAAACGAAAACACTTTTCGTTGACGAATTTGGAAAACGTCTTTTCGTGAAAAATAATAAATTCTAAAGGCGCCGAAAAGTATTGATTCATAAATTTCTTTATATTTTTTTTCTCGCGTTGTTGAGAATTAAAGAAAGTTCACACGTTGTAAAGAGGTAATTTCCTGAGATACAAATTTTATGCAGCGTGGCGTATGGAATTTGTGCTAAGAAAAATATTAGAAACGTTTTTAATGTTTAAAGGATTGGAATACATAAAGTCAGAAAAAATATGTTGACTTGAGGAAGGTTGTCAATAGATTTTGCTTCACTATTGATTTATCGTTAGACCTAGTAAATTCTATTTTTTTCTAGGAAAATAATATTAACGTACAATTCGTACGGTAAAATAATATGCTGTTAATTCATGAAACGATGTGGTTTTGTTCGTAAACTATGTTAACGAACGAGTAGGATATCCAGCAAGATTATCCGTTGACGATACATTATTGACGAAAAAAATGATTTAAAGCTTAAAGTTTATTAATATTCACGTTAGAAAATATATACTGCTAATATGCTGCTAATAGGCTTCTGATTAAAAAAAACTGTTCAATCAAAACAACACAGGTGCATATGATTTCATGTTATGACATATAAATGCAATTAGATAAAATACTGAGTTTTGGTAGTCAGTGTCTAATTATGAAAATAATATTTAGAAGTTGTGTTATTTCTGAAATAAAAATAAAGAATAATTCTTTATGGTAGAGTAAGACAAATTTTGAAATGAGAAAAAATGAAATAGATATGTATTATTCTTCTTAAACGTAGACAACGAACAAATTTATTATTAAATAAACATGTTTAGATTTGATTTCCATTACTTCAGAGAAATATTTTGTACATTCTATCGGCTTTAGAAAAAGATATTTTAGCTGCATCGTATTCGTCAGAAGAAAAGGAAACTGAGAGCGCGACGCACCAGCAGAAATAGCCTCGCAGGTCCGCGAAGACAGAAGCGGTCCTCGCAGGGGAAAAAGAAAACTTCCCGTAACTCTGCGGAGGAACCGCGCAGAAAAACTAATTCCTTGATAATTTGAAAGTCCCCATAGAAAACAGATTCTTGGCGAGCAGTTTTAAACCGCACGGCGCTCTAGAGGGGAAGGGAAAGGGGGGGGGCAGAACATGCGGCAGCCGAAACGCAACAGGGAAAAAAGAACGTGCGGTGCCTTCGCAGCCGCCGGTCTTTGGGGGAAGCGAAGAGAAGTTTGTTTTAATCTGCCTCTGGCCTCTCCGCCGCCGCCGCCGCCGCTGCCTCCGGCGCAGCGTAATCTGGCGGCTGCGGCGGTCGCGGCTGCCGTCTTTATCTGCAATTGCGCCCCGCCCACACTCGCTCCCTTCGTCTCCCTCTTCCCCCTCCCCCGCGCCGAGATACGGGCCAGTACAAATCAAAAAGAAAATTCGCGAATGCAAATAGCGAGGGGGCTTAATTTTCTTTTTAAGCGCCCCGCTCGCGCTGCGGAATCTCAGCCGCGACGGTGGTGGAGGACGGCGGAGCGGGGTGGAGGGGGGGTAACTGGGATGGAGGCGGAATAATGTGTTGCGTGGTGTAAGACGCAGATAATGCTGTGGGTAGTCGGGGCGTTCCTCCGCAGACGGTGCCGTAAGTCGCGGGCGGGGCGTCGCCTTGGTCGCTCCGAGTCGCCGCCGGAAGGATGCGAGCGGGGAAGAGCGCGCGGGGGCGGAGGCGGGGGCGTGGCGGAGGCGGCGCTGCCCTCAAACGCCCTGCGACGCTCCGGAAGCTGCGCTGAGCGACGCGCCGTCGCTTCCGCGCCGGTTGTCTCGCCCTCTGCGTTTCGGCAGATTGCGAAAGCGAATCTCCGCCCTCTTTTTAGTTTTCTTGCGTTTTGTAGGAAGCGCAAAAAGTAGACGTTTGGACATGTAATCGAAAGTATCAACGCATTGTTTTTATGACTAGATTCTAATCATCTGTTTAAATGGAATTGATTTTTGACGAATACGCGAATGAAAACGTAAATTGTATTGATTTATAGTAAATTTGAGGAACAGCTGTATGTAAGAAAGAGATAAATGTTGAAGTAGTGCAGTGGAGTCAGAAAATTGTCATTCCTTGTGAAGGAACAAAATTGTACAATATAATGTATGCCTAATAAGTCATCTCTTTCTCCATTTAGCTGTACTCTTAAGTGCGAAATTCAAACAATGATGCCTCACGAATACTTTTGTTAACAGTTTGTAAATATTAAAGTTTATTATCATTGGAAACAATAAATGGAAAAAAAATGAACTCTTCGTTCCAGAGGACATTTTTCAGTAGAGAAATCTTGAAATGCACAATCAACCCAAATACTGTACGAGATCCATATTTTTTTTTGTTGATAATGATTTAGATCCCACGAGACCGAACCATCCATTTAAATAACCGTGAACTGACTCAATAGTGTTGGGAAAACAATTTCTTGAATTTTATAGAGGTATAAATTCACAAAGACAAGAATTTTTTTAACAATTTTAGTGGATGAGTGAAATAATATATAGATCCCCTTTGAATAACAATTCACTCTTCTACCATTTATGAATATTTTATCGCTCAATACTGCTAATCGCTTTATTGTCTGTATCCTGCGCGTTATTATTCGTCCTTACGAACTCTCAGCGAAATATTTCTTGTGAAAAATGTATTCTCACAACATACTCAAACCGTATATTTGTTGTTGCTTTTCTGTATTAAAGTTAGGCCGAATAAATCAATTGCAAACTTCCATATTTCAAACTTTCCACTTTAAATATTTAGTACATTTAAAAAAAGGAAACAGACATGTGCTAAGAATGATAATGAAATTTTGTAAGAAAATGTCTCCGAGTGTCCAAAATTAACTATGAATTGCATTTCAAAGACAAGACGTAGTGAGGTAATCGTAAGACGGAAATGTTTTACTGTGTTGATCTGACGTCTTTAAGGGTAAAACATCCAAGATTGAGTTTATTCTGTTTCCAACGAAAAGCTTTGTTCTTCACAAAAATACGACAGCTCCACTGCAGAAGCGTATTCGTGACAGGAGGCAGTACTATTATTTCCCCAGCCGCTGCGACGGCACGAAGTGGAGCGCGGCGTGGGCTGCCAGCGCGGGCTTTCGCCCTCTGAGCCAGCGGACGGCCGCGCTGTGTGCGCAGCGAGCACGCAGGCGGCGCGGCACGGCGGGCAGGGGAAGGGGTGCGTGCGAGGGAGGGGCACGCAAAAACAGCGCGCTGGGCGCCTCCTGTGCGTCACCCCACGCCGTTCCGCGCCATGGCCCCCGCCCCGCAGCCGGCGCTCGCACTCCCCTGGCTCTCCGCGCCGCGCGCGCCGCAAGAACCGCTGCGCCTCAGCTAATAGAAAGGGAGGGCGCACGGCCCAGCCCGGCCCCCGGCCCCCGGCCGCCTTATCACTGCTCGGCACATACATTACGGCTAATTCGCGGGCGAGCGAGGTGACGACTTCCGGGCGTTATCGCGTGTCCGCCTGGGACTCCTGAGGCCCACCGGCCTCTGCGGCCGATCGCCTCCCGCGCTCGCACCCAAACGCCCTCCGCCGACGCCCGCGCCCACGCACACACCTCTGCTGCCCGACCACGCCCCCTCCCTCGCTTCACATTCGGCTCACCGTTGCCTCTATTACTGCCTTCGCCCTTCACTAATCTCTTCTGAACGCTATGCCGCTCGGCCCGTACCGCCAAAACCATCGTTTTCCGCCTCTTCTACTTCAACCACCACACGATTGTGGAAATTTTGTTTCTGCGACGAGTTTTCGTTCACTTGAATTCGTTTACGTATGACGATGATTACTGTTATGTAAGATCACTCATAAGAGGTGCGTCCGATTTAATAATTTTGTCAGTATCACTTACGTCAACATTGCTAAACATGAAATTATAAAACACTATTAGCAAATTGGAATATCTTCATACAGTTATGTCCTTTCATTTTAGTGGAAAAGTAATTGCACGTTAGTTTTATTAGATGGTTCTAATGTTTTCTCTACCACAGACCCCTTTTAAGAAGCAATATTTACCCACTACAATAGTGCACTACAGTGCGATGCCAATAAAACCAGATTCACATTTAGAAAACGTAAAATGTTAATTGATGCGAAAAGGTTGAACCACATCTGAATCGAATCTTGCCTGGCCGGGTCTTGATTCATGTTCCACTGGCATTCTCGTGACGGCGTTATGCTGCCGTCACCGCCACCACCCACGCCATCCCAAGCGCTATCGCAACCTCTCCACCTGCCGGGGCCGCGGCGACGCTGGCCCGGCCTATCTCACGGCGTAATTACGTTTTAAATTTATCGCAGGATGCGTGGACGGACGGATGCCCGCGCCTCCGCCGCCTCTTTATCGCAGAGCCCGGTGCAGCGCACCCGGACTGCCGGGTGGGGCGTGGCGGGGCGCGGCGGGGCGCAGAGGCGGAGAGCCGCTTCTGGAGCAGGTCGGAGCGGTGGAGTGGGAGCGGAATTGATTACTTAATTACTGGCGCGAACGGCGGGAGCGCGGACGAAATCTGCTCCCTGCGGAAATCTGCGCCTCTTTGTGTGCAGGCACTCGCGCCGGCAGCCCCTTTCCGCGCCCTCCCGTTCGATCGGGGATGCGAATGGAGGCGTGTTCCGATTGTTTGCGGGAGCAATCTGATGGATGTTTATCTGGCGGTAATGTATTCATGTTCGTTGTGTTCGTTTTTTACTTTCTCGCCTACTGGTTACGCAATACAGAGAAAGTATTGTAATGCTGCGGGAGAAACGGCGATTTTTTGACAGGAAAATTCTTATTACCTTTTACAAACACCCTCACTTCTTTTGATAGAATCTTTCAGGAGTTGACACATTCCAATACATCACCAACAATGAGAAGGCCGCGACACGCCAGTTTGGAATTCTCTAGAATAACTTCTGATTGTGGGGCAGTGTTTCTGGATGTATGGAATGGAGTTTTGCATTGCCGAATTGGTTTTGAGGTATTACCTTTAAATGAATTAATTTTCACGCCTAAGGCGCTGTGATTGGTAATGAATTTTACAAGTGATGGCTGAGATGTGTTAATACGAGTACGACAAAAATTACAGTATTATAATTGTACGTAACCATTACTGATGCAAGAAAGTAAATGCTGTTGTAGCTTCACTAGTTTACTATTCTTGTATTTGAGCTTCTCTAAGCGATAAAACGGAAAATCTTGTAACTTTCAACACACAAGTCTCCCATTCAAAGTTAACACGAATTATTACTACGTTATGAAATTCAGTATGTGCATTTATCCTACGTAGATAAAAAAACATAGGGAGTAGATTCCGATCACATTTAAATGAATCATATTTTGGATTACGACATTTTCAAACAGATTGCATAAGAAATTACATCATTTTAGCCACACAAACAGCAACGACCAACATAATCTTCTTAAATTAGTAGTTTTCCAATGACACATATCCGTAAATAACTATCTGATTAATTAGGCTATCTTTCCAATTTATTGCTTTCTGGGAATATTTTAAAATATACACATTTATTTGTTTATAAATTATTAACAAAAAATTGAAATATTTAGTACGTTCTAACGATAGTCTTCATAAGGTATTAATATTTCATTACTTCCGAAGTATGAAATGAATATTACTAAAAGAATAAGAAGCATGTGGTTTTAATGTCTTTGGTGTAGATATTAGTATTATTAGTATACCTGGCTGTTAGACCCATGCTTGTGGGTTCAAACCCGAACGAAGCTGTGGACTTTTTTATCAGAGAAAAACTTCTGCATACCCCTTCCTTTGGAGGACAAGTAAAGCTGACTGTCTCATGTTGTAGATTTATTGCATATGAAAGATCCTCAAGCCTGAATGAAGCCTCTGAGCAAAATTCAAATCGTCTGTTTCATCGCTCGAGTGATACCTCCTATCGCTGCCAGACGGGAAAAGGAGCGTAGCGGAATTTGCGTGTTCAGGTGGAAAAGCAGGTCTTAAGGCCTGAGCCTCACCACGGAAAATGAAGGCATTATTGAATTGTAATTGGAACCAATGCATGTCATTCTCGTAACAATGCGTGTGTTTTGGTCTCATTTAAATGTTTTCCGCGTGAATATTATATTAAATTATAATTATATTTAGATATTTATTTATTAAAACATTTAACCAAAAGATACTTCACAAGGTATTGGCTGAAAGTACTAAGATGTTTTGTGTGTATGTTTACATAGTGCCTTTGTAAATTGTACTGAAGAGAGGAATATTCTGTAACGGAAACTACTTTAGAAACCGAATAGCGGAAAGGATTCTGTTAATCACTGGAAAATAAAGATGTTCCACCTACGTCGCCGAGATACCTGCATGTAACCAAGAAAAAATACTGATTTTTTTTTAAATATTAAAAACGGACACAATACATTTGCCATTCTCCAAAATCAGTGCTCAATTATTCTTTCGCGTTACGCTCCGCGGTCCGTGCCAGCTGATCGCGACAAGCGGGAGCATTCATTTCCTGCAAATCCGCCGAGGGAAAGTGTGCCAGTGAGAAATACGCATCTCGGCTTCACCGTCCCCTGAAAACTGCGCGCCGCGCGATAAGCGATTGCCGCCTTTCCGCCCGGCGCTCCGCGGCGGCGGCCGAAGCGCCACGACGCGGCGCGCCGGTGGGAGCACGGGAGGCAGGGAGGCGCGCCTCGTATTTTTACGCGCCGCGCGAGGAGGCGACGGAGGCGGTGACACCCCGGCCCGCGCGCTTTATTTGTTACTTATGGAGGGGACGGGGCACGCGGCGGTGGGGGCGGCGGCAGTAAAAACGCTGCCGCCGCCGTTGCCCCTCGGGGGCGGACCGCGCTGGAGGCGCTCCAGGTCGCGATTTACGGTCTCCTGGGGGCGGGGCGGGGGCGGGGCTGCGGCGGCACAAGAGGGCCGGGACGCATCGCGTCGCGACGGGGCTGGTGCGTGCGCGGCGCGAGCACCTACCATGGGGGCCTTTGCCACGTAAACTTTGGGAGGGAGGTATCAAAGAAGTGATTTAAGCGTTAGTATCTCTGTAGACTTTTAGTTCAAACAACATTTTTTAAAATTGCTTTATTGAAGTTACCAAGGTGCACACGGTAGAATGAAAAGCCCGAGTTATTTTGCAGATAACCATGAATTCAATAATTTACTCTGAAAATAAACTCAGGAAACAATTCAACGTTAAAAAATAGTCGCACATTCTGTTAAGCAATACTCAATGGTTTAAAAGTGTGTCTCATAATAAATTTTGCACTCCTGATCGAAGAAAAGTTTGACCTGCGACGGCCCCTGGCTGCAGCAAATGAGTCTCTTCTAGTTTGGGAAGGCAAAGAAATCTTGATATAATGGGAGATATGTAATGAGAGAATTATTCAATCGTTTCTGTGTCATGCAGTTTCGTGAGTAGTTCAATCTTCGAAGAAAGCTTATGTTCTGCTCATGTTAGTAGGGCCATCAAAATCTCTTTTCAGCGTAGTAGGTAGAAGTAGACTTGTTAATTCGTCGTTTACGGTAATATTACAAAATGGAAGTAGTATAAAACTACTGGACGTAAATGAAATAATGGAGAGAGTATCCATGCCTCCCACCTGGCGCCAGCGTACCGTCGCCGGCATAGAGCGGGAGCAAGCAAAAGTCTTCTGAATGTCGTTGGGGGAGAATGCGAATTGTTACGACAAAGGAGGCTTTGTCGGGGGTTTTCGTCTAAACCATGTTCTAAAAACTGAGTATTTTGGGAACAAAAGAAGTGTGAAAATAATTCGTTGTGTAGGGTCTGGTTTCTAAATTCAGTGCTTCGGTAATAATGTTGCCACGACATTGATAAACATCTCTCAGTCTTGTCTAGGAATATTGAGTGATACAAAACGAATTAAATTTCGATTTCTATTTTAATGATTGCGAAAAAGTATTTTAAATACAATGGCAGCTATCATAACAAGCGTTATTTGTTCGTAACAAAATAAAAGCATGTAAAATTAATGCTGAAATTTGATATGAAGGAATGCCCTTTGGTATTGTCATTTTTTTGAAACATCGTCTCAGGGTAAAACTAGGGAGACAACCTTCTTAGGAGGTAATTCATTTCACATACCTTGGCAAGTTCAACCAGCAAATTTAATAGAGGCACGATACATCGTACAGCACTTACAGTTTGATAAGTCTAATAACGAAACGCATTAATACCACACAATTGTTTTTCCCCTTAGATTACGTAGCCATGTGATATCGTTTTGATAGCGTTTCATTAAATACTTCTTAATTCAAAAAAAGATCATCTAATTGATGCTAGCGTGTTATCGGAGATTTTGTTATAGTTCATTTTCTGGGTTACGGAATACCTACAGCACATTGTCTCTGTGTTGCTTTTGGATACATGGAGAACCCACTGATTTGAAAAAAAAGAAATCTCACGATCAACATTTTTGGCGGCGAAAACAGAGGGGGAAGTATGTTTCACTGCAATTCCCAAAGCAATTCCCGGTCGATTTTATGAAGCAGTTAAAATTACTCTTCGTATCTAGATATCTATCTTGATAAGAAAAAACGTGAACCAGTTCTGGATTTTAAACTCCTGAAGAGGGGGATCGTTCCTCTTGAGTGTGTCCATGAGAACGTCTACGGATCGGCTTCCAGGCGAAAGAAGACGTGGTTGCGGAAGGAAGAGGGAAGAGGCGAGTGGTGGGGGCACTCGTCCCTGGGGGGCACTTCGGCTTCCGGTCGCGGTAATTAGCGGATCAAATGCCAGGTCGCCAATAAAAATGGGGCGGCGGAAGCGCTGGTCTTTATCGGGATCGCAATTACTCGGGGGTAACATTTCGCGTAAAAATAAGACGGAGGCAGCGCCGGTGGCGGCGGAGCGGCCTTCGAGGGGGTGAGGGGAGAGTCGCTGCTGCCAGAAGACACTTGAATGTCGCGCGCCGCGGCTGCGTGCGAGAGGTCACGTGCCCCCCGCGGGACCTCCCTCACCCTCTCACATTCTCCTCCCGTGTCGCAGGACGCGTCGTGATGCTCTCTGGTAATAAGACTGCGTACTAATGGCCGTTGGGGTTCTTGAAGAAATGCCACTGGAAGTCCAAATGCATGAGATTTGAATTGTGCGTGTGACGGTGCAAACAAATGAATCAAATTTCCGTAAGAGAGTCCTTTCTGGTATACTTCAAAGTGAAATGTCAGCAGAAATATTGTTCAATGCTAGGATGTTGCTGTCTATACATTATTAAATGTATGTTCCCTACTTTTAAACTGAAATAGTTCATATAATAGTTATTCTGTTCTCAATTTCCATAAAGAATACAGATTTTTTTGATAATATATTGACTGATTAAAAAAGTACTTGGAGCTTGACTGAGACCTAATACATTTTACATGAATAAATTTTGTGATTTATTTCGTTCTCTTTGTAATATTATGAATGTCGATTCCCAAGCATGTTACACTTCGTTTGTGTTTACATATTCTCGATATCTATTTTGCATTCTGCTTAGAGTGCAAATCGATGAGTGATATCATAGTTGTTGATTTGACTTGACAAGCCATTGAATTAATTTTTCTTTGCTAATGGAGATATAAGATGCGGGTACGCATCCAAAACAATAACAAGATGAAGTGAGAGTGCAAATACATTTTGTAAATGGACTAAAATAGACGTTAAGATCCCCATGTGGCGTAAATATTAAAACAAAATGTGTGTCCTGAATGCCGTACTCTTTTTAAAGACTAGGCGACTTCGTATTTCTTCTCTCATTACTTGGACAAATGATCTCAGCGATACCTTTGCCTTGCGAGTACACTGAAGGACGGTGGGGGTGATGAGGCGATGAATGATAGAAGACCAACCTTGCGGATGGGATAATGGGAATTAGGAAATATAGGGACACGAGGGAGACAACTGGATAACCAGCACATGGTGAAAAGATTTGCGAATGGAGGCCGCAGCCATTCCCTCAGCCTATTTAGGCTGCTTCCTTCTCTTTCTAAATGACCCTTCGCCATCCCAGGCAGGCATTTCAAGATGAATGTTACGGTTTCATTTTATGAATACAAGCATGTCATATCACAATAACGTTGAGGCGAATGGCGTTTTCGAGTTCTTTGCGATACTCAGTGGCGATATGTTGCAAGTCTTGCTAAGCTATCAGGCATAACGGTAATGCACCAACGAGTAACGACAGTCTCAACTTGGCCGAGAAACGTGTCTTCATTATTATGCAGTTTGTTGATACACATTGTAATTACATCTTCTGACGGCTGACAATAACTTGTTCCGATGACCATGAAAATTTGAATGAAGCTCTCACTCAGAATATTTTATGAGCTAAAACTGGAGAACTCTTTGAAACTAAGCTATTTAATCATTTATGTTCTTTTAAAAATGATAGAGAATTCTTCTTAGTTTGATGATTTCAATCACCGAACAGAGTAGAACTCATTAAAACGTCTTCTCCATACTTTCTTTTACACGACTAATTATTGCCTAAATAAGCGTAAATTTTGTAAATAAATAATTTACTTGGTACTCTGTATCTTTCAGAGTCATCATTCTTGGCATGTATCTTTCAGATTCATCATTATTGTAGCGCTGCCAACCCCATTCGATCATTCGCGTACTGGATACGCGTGCGTGTCAATACGATACTTCGCCCCCTTATTGAATTTCTCCGCACGGTGGCGCCAGGCGTCCACCTGCGAGGGCAGCGCGCCGTGATTAAGCGTCGAGGAACGAGCCGAGGAGGGGCGGGGCAACACTAACGGCTTTCGGAGCAGCGCGGCCGCCGCCGCTGCCGCCTCGCGGTGCCACAATAAAGGCAGAGCGCGGCGTCCGGCGACGACGACAGCGGCGGCGGTGAGTGTCGCCGCGCGGGCCGTGACGGGTTCCGCGTCGCCGCCCCCGCCACCCTCGCCCACCGCCGCCGCCGCCACCGCCGCCGCCGACCAACCCTTGCGGCGTGATAAATGTGCTCCGCCGGACACCCCGCCCCCACCGCGTGGCCCGCGCGCCCTCGACGCCGCCGCCGCCGCCGCCGCCGCCGCCGCCGCCGCCGCCGCCGCCGCCGTCTTGGTTTTGCGGGCCGTGAAGGGGGAGGGGCGGAGGGGTGGTGGCCGAGGGCGCCCGGGGCGGGGTTGGGCTCATTACACAGCCTCGGGGGTTGCTGTAGAACAAGGGCGACCCGCGGAGGGAGTTTGTCATCCCTCACTCTCGAGCGGCCAAGGCGCCCGAGGACGCGGAGAGCCGCACGGCGCGGCGGGAGGGCGACGGCAGCCCTGGGTCACTAAGCGGATGTGGCTTCCGAGAAAGGCGCGGCCGATGACCACACACGATATCGAAGGCTTTCTCGAATCGAATGATGCTTTTTAACTGATGAGAATTCTGGAAATAGAATTATATCCCAAAATCGACAGGGGAATTTGATGTGAATCGGAGACCCAGGAAATTTCCAACAGCAATAGGCATACCGAGCTAGGTTATTAGCAGTACAGAAATACATGTAAGAAAACGTAGTTATTTTAATTTTCCGGATTAATAAATGTTATTTTATTGCTGTTGAAAGAAAAACATGTTTAATAACTCGACATAAACAAGAACACGATAATTAGAACCATACAAATAACATCTTTTGAAAAGAAACACTGTCATAAGATAACTGAATAATGAAGATGTATGTCGGTGTCTTAAACGAACCAAAATACAAACCCAATGAATTGAGTACATTACGTTTCAGTTAAGAAAACAAAATTAGAAAATGTCGCGAATCCAAATCGTGATTCATGTTTCGCTCTACAAATACGAGTGTGCAATTACTTCTGAAAGAGACTTTGTGGACCCGATGCTTCTGCAGTATGATCAAAAACTCAAAACATACGTAAAGTGGAATAAACAGAATAGAGGGCTTAAAAATCTTCCACGATAAAATTAAAATAACTAATTTATTGTCTGAGAAATTTTAATCTCAACGCTTAGTAATATTACGTTTACTTAAGAGCATATAATATAATATAGTATTTAATGCTAAAACCCAAAGTTCAGTGGCTAGACGTCCGAAATTTTGTTGAAATATGAAGTTTTTTTCTGTTTTAAAATAACGATTCACAAAGTTGGGTATGTTCACATAGATCCGAAGAGTCTAAATATTTGATTTGAACTTACTTGCTTTCGTTAACTGAGCTTATATAAAATGATACCCACAATGGCTACGGGGATAGAAGATACTATGCGCATGCGCGTGTTCGCCAAAACTTCAGAAATCGTTCGATAACGGAAGCGTGTAAATCGGGTCTAGGGCAGCGGTCACATGGGAATTGATTTTGGCCGAAATTTTGGTCGGCCAACGTCGAACGTTTTTGTCTGATTAGTTTTAGTTTCTGTTTGTCTGTATGGCACTGAATTAGGTCAAATGAGCGATTGTAAACGGAAATGATCATAATATACCCGAACAACCTTTTCCGAAGGCGTCCCCAAACATCGGCTGACAGACGAAGATCTATTTCATGTGGTTGTGTCCGTCCGACGTCAACCGACGACCAAAATCGTCTCTACCCTGGCCGTCGCCTTAGGTGGTGGTCACAGTGGAACCGATTTTGGCCGAAATTTCAGTTGACCGACGTCGGACGTTTGCGTCCAAAATGCTCCACACGTTCTAATACCTCCTAGTACATTTACTAGAAGGGCATTTTGAACCCAAATGACCTCGTCCGATGGCGTTCGGAAACATCGGCTGTCGGACAAAGATCTATTTCTTTTCGTTCGTTTCGTTAGATTTTGTCGGTCATTTGCCCGAAATCAGCTGGAGACTCACGGCAATCCGTAATATCAAGACTGCCTCCAATACATGTATAGATGGTCTTGATCGTGCTTCTTGCAAATGTTTCAAACAACAAAGTGCAAAATTATGTTATATTTGAAAGACTTCGAGTGCAACATTCGAGTGCATTTGGATGAAATAATTTTAGACGATTTCGCTCGCAGTCCTCCGGTAGCGAGCGACCGATACTGATACCGATACGCGTCTGCCCTGTGGCCGTGCGAATCTGAGACCCGAGCCGGCGCCGGGCGGGGTGGGTCATAGTGAACCCGAACAACTTCTTTCGACGGCGTCTGACATCGGCTGTCGAAGATCTGTTTCGTTTGGTTTCGTCCGCTCGACGGTCCACCGACGTCCAAACTCAGCTCCCCTGTGGCCGAGTGCGAAGCCGATGGGTGAGTCGGCGACGGGCGCGCGGCGGTGGGTCGGCGTCGTTGGCCGCCTCTGGCTCGGCGCCGCGGCGCGGCGCGGTTAAAAGCTCGTTAGAAGGCGGCGCACAAAGCGGCCTTGCTCCGATTGAGTCGCCGCCGCTGCCCCAGCGACACGCCGCGTTACGTGTTACTTCACGCGGAGCCGATCGATCGTGATCTCGCGGAGCTGCCTCGCGAATATCGTGAGCGTCACGTTGCTTTTCTTACGTCTCTGATTTCGCCATGAAGCAAAATAAGTTGCGTTCGTTTTTCTGCCCTTCAACAAGTTTGTCTGGAGGTCAACATAACTTGCATTTCCTCCATAAATGTGCCATGAAAATTAACGTAAATATTTACGATTTATTATGGCAGTTGATTCATTGCGCTCATTAAATGAACTGCGAATAAGATCAATATTATTATTATACATTTTAATTAACAGTATGTCAGAAATATTATGGAAGTGCACCAAGGTTGCTTTTTTCCAGCTTCAAGGAAACAATTTTAAATAAGCAAGATTTAACATTGCAATGAGAAAGCCGTAAATAATGGTGTTTATGTACGTGTACTTCCGTGTTTTATTTTTATTTTGAAGCAAAAACTTCACACAGAGATGATATTTATGTCTGCTATTTAATTTGAATAATGAGACTGTGATTTTGCATCAATAATAAAATCTGTCAGTTGCTCTTTTTTTGTTCTGTTTGTTTGTTTGTTAATGGTTTGTTTGTCAGGAATGATGGTCTAAGCTAGTGTTTATATGTGTTACATTTTTGTAAAGCGCGCCTGTCTCAAGCGACAACTCAGGCCTTCCGGGTTTCCTTCCTTCCGAAGGGCCCGAGCGTTCATCTCCTGCCTTTTGGGCGCTTCGGCGCCGAGCGCGGCGTGAAGGGGCGAGGCACAGGCTGATGGAGCTGTCCGCCTATCGGTCGCCTCCGCGCGGCGACAGCCAGGGCCGACAACGTCTCCGCTTCTCGCAGGAAGCGCAGTCAAGGCTGACAACTTCCCGCCACCACCACTGCTCGGGCGCCGGAGCAAGCGCGAATCGCTGCTAGTCGCTACCTTTCCCGTTAAGTTACCCCCCCCCCTGTCCTTTCGTTCCACCCCCGTCTTTTTTATCGATATATTCTTACGCCTCACGCTCGGGATGATCTATAGCCACCTGATTATTTTTGATAAATGTATGCACACGGGTTGTAATCAATGACCAATGCCTTTACTTTTTCGAAATCTTGATGTTCTGATGTGCATTATGAAACTTTCGAAACCACTCTTTCTGTTTCAATCATATCTCCGCGTAATATGATTCTTCAAAAGCAATGACTTCGACTATTTACACTCACTCTCAAATCTCTTCAGTTCTCTCGTTCCCTTTTAAACCACTCTTTGTCACTATTACGATTACTTGCTTTTCCTTTCTCATAACATTGAAGTGCCATCATCCTTGGTAATTCATTTATGCCCCTCAGCATGTAGCTTTTTACTCGTGAACTACATACATACTAGATCCCTTTCTTCTTTCAGCAAGGTCACGTCATCGATGTAGTACTGTAACTGGCGTTAAATAGAATTGAAGCTATGAGTTTCCTTATTTTAATTCTTTCAAACTTTGAGGGGAAGACTTTTTCCCCAAGAGAAATGAAATCGGTTTATTCGCGATTCAGATACAATCAAAAAATTTCTAATTGTGTTTTAGAATTATTTACATCTTCACAAGGAATTCAAATTTCTTCTCAACGTGAAGTGCATATCAGCTATAAAATTTCCAATCCTATTTCTATAAGTTCTGTAATTTTTTTCATTTTAACACCAACTGAATTCAACATTCAGTGTTATCATCATGAATTGAAAATAATATTCGTCACGGCAGAGTTCTGGAACATTGCTCTAAATACTTTTCATGTTCCTTAATGTCAGTTAAGAAACGTCATTCAAATGAGTATTTATTAAGATTTAGTACCAGTGACCGCAGACAGTCGGTGTTCATATTGGAGAATGTAGCATCGTATAATATTTTCTTTGCTTTTATCATCATGTTATTACTTTTTTGTACACTTTTACGAACTCCAGAACAAGAAAAGTCATTGATTTGAAATTCTACAAAATGGATCTTTGTTTTTGTTCCTTCCATTTGGTATTCTAGTCGATTCTTCATATGTTAAAACAATCGGCACCATCCGTTACAGAAACAAGAGAGCGGCGTTACAGACTGGTAATGTCTCGACATCTTCAGCCAGGCGCGCGAGCGGAGGCAGAGGGGACGACCAGCGACTCAGCAAAGGGGCGAGGGCTCCAGGGGAGAGTTAATGTTCTCGAAAAGTTGAGCTTTAAAAGTTACGAGAGAAAAACTCACTCGTGTCTCCACCTCTATCACCACCACCTCCACCTCCAACATTCACATCATCGAATTTCTACTTACTACTAGGGGAACGGTCATGGTGATTGTGATCGGTCGCAGACACTATAATGGTAGGCAAGGAGGGGTGAGTGTGTGTGCGCGACGGTTAAAATACCAGAGTTGCGATGATTACAATGCCACAAGTGCCATCTGAAATGCCACTCTGCTGTGATTTGAAGTAGGTAAATGCTTTTCAAAAGTTTAGTACACTTTGAGAGAAGAAATGAGGGAATGATGGCTTATAAAAATATGAATGACATTTTTTAAGTAGCAGTTGAGACATTAATATTTTATGTAGTGGTTTTACCAGAGAAGAGAAAATTACAAGAAAAACGGAAGCGGAAACTGACAGTCGAAAACTGGAGATGGCGTTGTCGAAAAACTGGAGATGGCGTTGTCGAAAAACCTTAACTCATCGGCGAGAGTGGTAGCGATCGCAACTTTCGTGTCAGAGATGGCGATGGAGCAGCCCTCGGCAGGTGGCAACAGTGTTTGAGTGTTTGGCGGTGCAGTTGAAGCGATGGAGGCGGAGGGCTCGGCGTAGGGGTATGTCGTCGACTCAAGGGTGGCGGAATGTATTACACGCAGTTAGTGCGGCGGCCCGCGATACCGGCAGCCACTTGAGGGGAGCGGCGGCGTCGCGCCCCCCGCTGCCAGCGCCGGGCGAAGGTGGCGGCGGCGGCGGTGGCAGGCCGTTTGCATGTTGTCGCAGAGGCGTGTGAGCGCGTGTGCGGCCCGCGCCCCCCTTTGCTTTGTCTCTTGGCGCCGGCGGAAACTTCGCGCGCACGGAAGACCTCGACTCAGGCGCCGGCTCGCTGAGAGCGATCGCGGAGGGCAAGCGAACAACGAGCAACGCTCCGTGAGTAGAGAGGAAGAATTTCATTTTTTTTCTGACATGTGATGTCTAGTAGAAATAGAGCTTACTTGTTTACAAAGAACTCACAATAACTGGCAAGGTACTAATCGTAATTAATTCTATACGTAATCCCCATGATATTTCGTTTATTCCATACATAATATACCTACGTCTATATGTAATACGTCTCACTTTGGAAACTTATTCAGAAATCGTAAAAGTTCGAAGTCCACAATATTGTACACAAAGAAATGTATCGTACATGTTTTACTTATTTACAGGTGTATTGTTGAACAAAATAGATTGTTTTATCCACCTCAACTTAAATTTCTTGATTGCATTCAATTCGCAAGAAAGTTTGCTGCATTCACAAGAAGTTTTTGTTTGATTGCATTCGCAAGAAGTTTTGTTGAGACCATCCGTTTGTTTCTAGCATCAACCGCTGCGTATTAATATGAATCGTATTAATCGACATATTTCTATCATATGTCGCTAAAGAAACCTCCGAAATTCTTCAACTCTTCTACCAGCACAATTGATCTGTCGTATTTGATGATCAACTGTTTATCGTACTATCCAAATGGAAACTATTTTCTAGTGGTTATTCACTAATTATGAATACTCTTTTAAATTATAGAAGATGTGTATAATGTACCAGAAAATTCATCATAAAATTTAGCTAGTAATATATGACTTTTTCCCAATGTTCCAATTAGTTTTACGTGCAATACTTAAAAAATCCAGATTAATACCGGCTTTGTGTTTCACAACTACTGTACTCGAGTTAGTAGGCTCAAGTTACTCACCACCCCAAGTGCTGCTGAGCGAAGTGGCAAACCTCACCCCATGCACAGGAAGGTATTTCCAATTAGGGACCAGTGCGGCGCTATAGCACTGGGTCATTAGGACCTACGCGCTGCCGTTGTAGCTACTTGCGCTCCGTCGCCTCCTCCGGCGACCAGTAGCCTAGGTGGTCGCTCCCGCTGCACTTGCACCACCCCTATTCCCAGGAATGGACTTGCCTCATCCCTGTTCTCCTTCCAACACTAACACTGTAGTTCTTCGAATAGTACCTACAGATGTTTGTAGTACTTGTTCTCTAACTTGCGCAACATTCTCACCTCCTGATCACGTCATACTGGCGTCACCAGTTTCTCAAAACCCCTTTTCTTTTAATTTTTGACCACGGAAGTTATACTAAACACCTTGAACTTTCCCTTGTCGTTCCTACTTCCTTGTGAACGTGTTTCTTACTCTTCGCTTCTTCTTCTTTGCTCCTTTTTTCCTATTTTCGCGACACTTTCCTATCCGCCAACCTCCTCCTCCTCATTTTATTTAGTCTCCACTTTCTCTGCAGATCCCGCCACCGCATTTTCTCCACCTTGCGCCCCCACTTATTCACCCTCCTTCCACGGCGCCGCAACCGCCGTTGCCGCCGCCGCCGCCGCCGCCACCTCCAACCGCGACCGCTTGCGGGTCCCGGCCGCTGCGCGTCGCCACTGCTGCGCCGCGGGGCTCCGCGCGCGCTGAGCGCAGCTTGTTTGTGGCTGCGTTTTATCGCGCCGCCGTGTTTCTCCGCCGCGCGCAATTGGCCGCGATCACGCCGACGCGACGGTGGCGAGCCCCCGCGACCGCCCAGCGCCCCTCCCATAAGCTCTCCCCTTCCCCCCACGCCCTTCCCTCCCTCCCGCTCTGCTCCGCTCCTCCGCCCGGGGGCGATCCGTTTCCTTGTGTCGATGGCCCCATTTGAATTTTTGTGATGCTAATCCTCGGGGAGGGCCGGAGGGCAGAATAGGGAGCGCTTGCCAGTGCTTATGTGGGTGATGTAGTGCGTGGTTCTACAGAATGCTCCCATTGCAACGGTTGGAGCTGGGTTTCTGTGACTGCATTTTGCATTGTCGTACGTATATCGATTGCTCATTCATTCGTTTCATAAGTTATGTTCAAAGTTCAATGATGAAGATTCAATGATATCAGGAGAGAACTTGTCGATACTTTTTGTTTCATCAAGTATTTTTTTAAAGAAGTGGATGAATCGTCGCAAGTATAATAGATTTTTAAATATATTTCGCCAATAATTCTTAAGAAAATAATTTTGAAAAAAACTTAAAATATACTTTATTTAATCACTTGTCATTTCATATTACACTATTGAAATATAATCGGCGTAACATAATGTTTGTAAGGACTATGTCAAATCACTTTCACTGACGCAGCATAATGAAACTAAGGTTAACATCCATTCACGATTTGGTTTCATTTTCACAACCATAAGAATACAATAGCAACTCGAGGAAAGGATATCACACGGAACAGCCAAAAGCAGGGAAACTGATGACGCATCGAAATTGATTCGCTGACGGGGCTTCGTGGTGCAACACCGATATTGCAACTTCTCCCCGTGTTAGTTTCTCGTCGCGGTCGTCGTCGCGCCTTCCGAGCGCGCGTCGGAGGGCGTCGCGGCGAGGGGGGGTGAGGGGTGGTGCAGTGGGATGTTCCCGGGGGCGGTGAAGCCTCCCGGGGGCGGAAGCGCCGAGTCACGCCGCCGTCATCACCGCCCCCGCCGCGGATGCTGTCGGGGGCGGCGCCCCGCCGAGTCGGTGAAGCTCGGGGCGTTGGCAGCGATCCTGGCGGTGGCGGCGGCCACCACCTCCATCATCATCGCCGACACCACGAGATATTGTCAGGCAGCGGGAGGTGAATACTTCTGGGTGGGGATTGTGTTAGAGCAGGTACTGGATGTGTAGTTTACTACGTAGTAATCATACGTTACAAAAGAAGTTTGATGTATTTGAGTCACACGTGAAAGAGGTCAGCGGTGAAGTTCAAAGTTCTTTTATATTGGTATTCGGTTAATCAAAGAAATCTACCTCAATAATATCATGAATGTTCATAATTCGACATATTAAACATTAGCTCAATACATGTATAATAATTTGGTGCGGATGACTTTTATGTGTTGAATACCAGCAGTTCCAAGTTGTCCTACGCATCCAATTGAAGTTTTCAACGTATCTTGTGTATGCGGCCCATGGATTTTATTTGTTACAAACATCTGAAAGTAAAACTTTCAGAATGAATTGAATAGTGCAGACAGACAATAAGCAAAATATTTACTGCTGTTAATACCAAAAATACAGACTACAGAAATGGATCGGAGATACGAAAAAGGCATAAAAGAGAAATATAAAGACAATGTTCTCGTACCACGGTATTATTTTCAAAACTAAGATGAAAGCACTCAAGTATTACAAGAATTACTATTACGATACTTAAGAGAAATGTTTCCAAAATGGTTTGATTTGACACGTACGTATAACAAATCTAAACAATGAGTGAAAAATGCTTTAAAAAATTTCTTCATTTCTCTAACACACACGTTTGCCACTGTTTCAACCTCTTTCAAATGCAGAGGTAATCTGAGGTGGTGAAACCAGAATGTGCTAATGTGCTCCTTCTATGAAGGTATGACAAAACATTCTCTCGAAAGCCAGTGTGAATCAAATGTAGTTCTGACAGCAATCAAAAGGCATCTCTAAGCAAGGCAGGACCTTGTCCAAGACAGCCCATCAGCTGGCGACAGTGTGCTACGCACCACTAATTCAGATTGAGCGTATGTTCACGAACCACTTGGACTCGAACCGCCTCATGTGTTCTTTTTCCTCCTACAACTCAGGAAAACTGATGTGTGGTTCACTTTTTCAATAATCAAGAGAAACCAAAACTATTTCGTCAACATGAACCTACATTTTGTTGCAGGAAGAACGAACGAAAACAATGAACACATTAAGCATGCTTCCGAGCCGTGGGAAAGTTTATTGTCACTAAGTAGAAAAAAATGGTTTGCAATGATTTTCTTGAGAAGTCTCTCTCTCATTTCTGCTTCGATTCCACCGAGGACATTACGCTGACAGCTCTTGCACAATCCTCTGAACCGAGAAGCAAAAAGCGATGTCCTTCGACGCTGCTGCCGCTTCGCTGCTTCCCCGACGCGCCGCCTCCCCCGAAGAGGCCAGACAGGGAGAGCGCTCGCGTCTTGTCGCGGAGCAAGCGTCAAACGCGGATGTCCCTGAGGGGCACCTCTGCGCCTCCTCTGACCGCACAAAAACACGTATTTTCCTTCGGAAACAAGCGTGAAATGCGCTTGCTACGCCTGTTCGGCGCGGAGGCTGTGTTTGGGAACGGTGCTGCTGCAGTTTTCTCCGTTGTCGCCGAGGCACCCGTCAGGCTACTGGACGGTACGAAAGCATCTATTCAATAATATGTTCATTGTGTTAACCGTCGTCTCTGCTTAATAATACCGGAAAAGTTAACATATTGACACGAAAATAGTTTTCATACAAAGGCCATGGGTAAACAAAATAGTTCTCGTTTGAATAATTTTTTTGTTGTACGATAAATATAAATTGTGAATGTCAAATTCATTCAATACTGTAGTCAATGTTTGCAAAGCGTATTTAAATTTGTTTTGATTTTAGTCGAAATAATGCGTATAACACATACCACTACTGTTTGGCATTCTGACAGTGTCCTTGAAGTCGATAAAAATATTATTTTAATCATCTGTACAAGATAGAGAATGATTTCGTGTTAGCGTACACATTATTTATATCGCGTTCATTATTATCGTTGCGTCTAATTATAGTACGAAATTCATGTTTTTCGTAAGTGTTTCGCCTACTAATAGAATTACAAGTTCGCGTTTGTATCGCATCTAATCATTCTCGTAATTATTTACTGGTACTTCAGAAGTCACCGTTCTATGCGTCCGCCGTTTTTATTGCATTACTCCTCATTCTCGCTACCCCATTTGCCCCTACATTACCGTTTGGCCATCACGGAATAATCTACCAGTATCAGGGTCATCCACGGATACCGCTATCACAGTCGCCATAATCATCGCCGCATCGTCTGCTGCCGCCGCCGCCGCCGCCGCCGCCGCCGCCGCCGCTGCCGTCGCCGCGTCACCGCATTCGCAACGCCAGAAGTCTCGCGGGGGTCCGCTGGTGCCACCATCCGTTTGAAGCCCCGCCGTCGCCGGTGCCGGATTCCGCTGCGTCAGCGAGAGACCATCGCTCACGTTGCGGTGCGCGGTAGCTGCAGCAGCGGCGGCGTTGGCGGCGGCGGCGGCGGCGGGTTCACGGAGATGGCGATGTCGGAGGCTGCGCAGGCAGGCCGTTGCGCGGTCGCCGGTAGCGCACCTGTCCGCCGGCGCGGCCGCCCGCTTTGTGCGCCAGCCGGTCGCATAATGAACCCCCGAGACGACCACGACGAGGCGGCCCACACGCGATGGTCCATTGCCGCTCTCCTTCACCCCGTTCAAGTCATCACCAGTTCCAGAATTCACGGAGATGGTCAGTAAAAAAGCGGTTATATATGTGTAGCGTCGCAATCGTCAGCAATGCCAAGGTCTGACATGGGCCAGGAGACCTGCAGTCTAGGTTTCTCCAGAATTAATTTTTTCTGAACAACACACTTTTATTATTTCTGTTTTAGCACATCCATTACGTATAGGATATATTTAAAAACTATCCACATCTTATCTACAACAGCTATCTGGATTTGGTAAGGTCTACGTTCTTTGACCTCTTAAAGCTTTCTGGTTATTAATTTTTAAGCTTCTTAACAACTTCTCCTGTTGTTAAGCAGGACATTCAACTACGTTACAATGCAATAAATGTATATAACTCTACAATAGATCTTTATTAGTGTACTTCCAGATTGGGAATTACAAATTTTACATTAAAGAGATGCGAACATAGTTAATTCAAAAACATAAGAATAACAACTCCATGACAACCAATTACTAAACAAGGAACATTATTGATGTAAATGCATAGAACAAGAGCAATGCACTGAACGAGTCGTTCAGATTTTACATAAAGCAAATACCAAATAACCAGCAATTACTACGTTTGTTAAAACGTACTGTAGAAACTAATAAATTTTCTGCGCCAGGCAAAGTGCTTCATCGTAAATGAAACGTTTTATGCTATCCAAGCTTGATTAGTTCGTCAGTCAATAAGTCGCATAAAAATAATTTAAATGGCAATCAACAATATGGAACAGTAGCGGTCGCGAGCTTTGCAGACCGCCCGGTCGCGTAAAGAACCTCCACGACGATGCGCGTTGCGGCCCACACAGACGGTCCATTGCCGTGCTCGCTCAGCCCGCGCAAGTCCAACAGTAGTTTCAGAATTTCCGGAGATAGTAAACAAAGCAATGCACTGAATGGGCAGTTCAACTTTCGAATTATTCGAATACCAAATACTGAAGCAAATATTACGTTTGTTAATATTGCAATAAATTTAATATGCTTAAGTTCTTCATCGCAACTGATACATTTTCTGCTCTATGAATTTGTTGAGTTCATCGATCAATTAGTCGTTTAGAAAATAATTGAAATGGGAATGAAGATTAGAAAAATATGTAATATTAAAGTAACAGTAACACAAATTATTTTTACTTTTTGATGAACTTAAATGTTTTCGTCCAGTATTAAGATATGTCAGCTCTGCATTAGGTAGTGGTATGAAGATTTTGTGATCACTTCTGTTTGTGACACATCATTTTAGTCTCTCGATACACAAAGCATTCTTCGAAATTCATATTTGCAACCGTTATTTCTGAAACGATTTGAGATTCCTTAGAATTGCGGGTTGATACACTTTTTCGGAGTAGTAAAAAATCTGAATTCAGATAATACAAAAGAAACATTTCTAAACTTTTACGAAACCTAAAACTTACCACGTTCTTTTTAGAATTTCTGATTATGATGACAAGTGAACCATGGTGCAGTATTTTATTTATATGTGACATTGTATGCGAAAGTAATATCGGTAACTCTTTTCCCTCCTTCAGAAGCTGCAATTCAAACACACTCCAGAATCTTGACGTTCATACTCCTGCACGTAGGAGAATGTGACTCAGGAGAATGTGACTCAAGTCAAGTTCTCTAGTTTTGACGTAAAGGAAAATTGTACCAGACAGTTCATTTCGTGTACGTACCTAAATATCTAATCTTCTGGCTAATGCAAATCCCTCAGTATATCGAAATATTTAGTAACTAGAATTAATCCAATTTCGCTGTCCAATTGTAATTGTCGAAGTTCCAACGACAATAACTCTTGTCTTGAATAATTATCTCAATGCAGTCATTATCTCAAGTTTCCCATTACAGTGCTTTCTGCCGACATTAGCATTCGGTAATCCCATTTTGTGGTGATGGCTCTAAGGGGAGTACGATGCTCCAAAATCGTCACCGCAACTCGAAAGGAATATGAATTTAATGATACAAGTGTAATGACACAATGTAGTGAGTGATACCAAAAAATTCAGCCACGAGTTATGTTGTACTTGTCTCTCAGAACCAATAATGATTCCTTCTGAGTTTGCTTAGTAGCTATGTTGTTGTGCTGATGTTGAATTTGAAACCAGTAACTAGATACATTTATAGCTAATTAGAATCTTGAAAAATTTTTCCTTGACCAGCGATTGATTTCGATATCTACGCTAAATTCTAAAGCAAATTACAAAATATGTGTTTCAATAGCATACATTTTGTCGCATTATTTCTAAATTTGCAAGTTTCGAAAATTCAGAGAGTCCAACGAATACGAGACCTGCGTCATTCTTTAAGCGTCCCTTCTATCCATAGAAAGCATTTGAAACGGGTTTTCAGAAAGTGGTTTTTTTTATTAATTGAATTAATTTTAAGCCCAAATTACGCAAAACGTACTCGTGTTTAAAATAACTATATATGATGTTATTTAAAGAGTTGATTTTTTTGAACAGAAGTTGTCAAAGCAAAAATCTCATTCTTTGATTTTGTAGTTGTGAAATGTTCCGTATTTTCGAAAATTGTGAAGAGTTCGTCTAAAATGGAACTTGCACCAATTTTTTTTTACTGTCCCTTGATACATACGAGGAAAAGAAAGAAAGAAAAGCAAAAAAAATCGTGCCTTTTGAGAGAAAAAAAATTGTTTAAAAAATTAAACATTGCCTATATTTCGCCCCAAATCACGCGAAAACTTCTTACATTTTCGATAAATTGTACATTACCTAATTTCAAAATCTGTCTTTAGGGGTCGTCCAAAAATTACGTAATGCTAAAGAGGGGGGATGGCGTTTGATGCGTCCTTACGCTGCGTTATGTAGAGGTAGGGTGTTATTCGTTTATTGTTATGTAACATTGATTACATCACAAATACAAATATTTTTCATCAAGTTCTTATTAAATCTGTAAGATTGCAAAGAACGTATTGAAAACTCATATGTAAAATGTGTATGTTAAACTGGGGTTAATATGTAAATATTCTAAAAGTCGATTTAAATTGGCGCAGTAGACTCTCGCCCATGACGGAGTGTACATGGCTTGTAGTAAACAATTTTGTCGGCTAGGCATTCTCCCTTCACTCACAACTTGCCCCCTCTTTTTGTATTCACAGGGGGGGGGAGTCGCAATCTCACGTAATTATTTAGGGGGGTCAAGCGCGCATTACGGGTGCGTTACAGGGACGAGAGGGGGTATTCAATATACTCCAAATTTGCGTTACGTAGTTTATGGACGGCCCTTAAGGAACAGATTTCATTAAGAAAAAATGTCTACCTTCAGTATTAATGTTGTAGGAAGACATCCCGAAAAATTGCATCTTTGCAGTTTTAGAAAAAAACTGAGATTTCAAGGAACTAGAGACCTGCCCCAATCTCGGAAGCGTTGATGGTAACCGAGGACAAAGTTTAACCCCAAAAAAAATTGTGCAATTTTTTTTATAAAATTTTGAAATTGTTTTGAGACGTTTTGCCATCAAACGTTTTTCGGCATCTAGGACCCACAAAAAATTGATTCTGGCTGTACCACGTGTTAGAGAATTTTTTTTTCTATATTTAGCAACTGAATTTATCTACTTTTTCGTTACCAGGGCCTGGCAAAGAGAATTTTTCTGCCGAAAGTTCGCCATTTCCTGGCGCACAATTACATACCTTTCTTGTCTTACGAAGTAGGTGCGTGAAAGTAAAGTATATTTCTCTAAGCATAGAGCTGTCTCCTCATCCGTTCTTGTAGACTGTTGTTAAATATGAAGTTTTTACCTATTAATATTGTAAACCAATTGTTAGAATTGAGTACGGAGTGCGTCCGATACGCTAATTTCGGAAATTCACACGTCGGAGTCGATTTTTTTCTTGCTATGCAGGAGGGAAGATGGATGTCAGCAGCAAATAATCAACGAAATTTCGGTGATGATTTTAATTTTTCTCAAAGATTCAGGTGTGTTTTGTAGTGCTTTCAAAAACCAGTTTCGTGTATTTTAATATGTCGATTAAATTTACTTTTCAGGAGGCTATGGTTTCATGTAATTTTGGTAAATTTTTCGAACAATGGAAATTTTTTTAGCGTTATGCTTTTGTTGAACGATTGACATATTTACAGGATAGTTTTAAGCAAATTAATTATGTTTCAACGAAATTTCGGTGTTGATTTTAATTTTTCCCAAAGATTCAATTTTATGTTTTGTAGTGCTTTCAAAAATCAGTTTCGGGTATTTAAATATGGCGATTACATTTACTTTCCAGGAGACAATGGTTTCATGTAATTTTGGTTAAATTTTTTCGAGCAATGGGAATTTGTTTATCGTTATGCTTTTGTTGAACGATTAACATGTTTACAGGATAGTTTTAAGCAAATTAATTATATTATTAAAAAGTAGTGTGTTTTGAATTTGCATTTATTATCCGCCGCACAGTTGGTCGTTTGACTAAATTTTAGCTCGTAGAGAGAATTCTTCACATAGCTATATCGTCATGTTAAGAAAGAGTTATTTGGTGATAATCATTGTAGATTCAGTGTAGAAGTGATTTCCTTTATCAAATGTGCGTCGAGGTTCCAGATTTTTGGACTTAAAAAGTTTATTTATTTTCCCTTATTAATGTCTGTAAGTACATTCTTCATTGTAACTTGAGAAAAATCTGAATGATTTAAAGAAAAACTTCAATCTCTGATTGTACAAATGCAGTTAAGACGAATAAGGCGAATATAATAAGGAAAACTTAAAGTTGCTACGTCTGATATACTTAACTTCTCTGTACTTTGAGATTATTTCGCCTTTTCAAACACTGTTTTTGAAGGTTTTAGATCAACATTAGACATAATCTGATAAGTAAAAAGTTGAAAATTATCTTACGAATAAATGTCAAAACTTGTGAAGAGGATTACGAAATCTTACGTTCATGAGTGTAATTATTTGTGGAAGTCGAGAACTTATCAGTGATCTCGAAACATTTTATTTTGAAATCTCAAATTTGGTTCTTGTCATTCTACCCCACCTCGCAAGACAACGAACTGCTTCTTTGACTTGCAGTAGGGAGATTCTGCCGGAGGCGGCCACGGCGCCAGTCTCAGCCGCATTTCGTTCCGCTTTTGTCTCTTGGGCTGCTTCCCGCCAGCGCGCGCGTTTTTGTTGTCTTTTGTTTCCGGCGCGCGGCGTTTACGCGGCGTTCTGGCGGGGCCGGCAGGGGCGGATATTCGTAGAAGCGGTCTGTGAAGCGCCGCCGCCGCCGCTGCCGCCCCCGCAGACACCTGGGGTGTTCCCCGCGGGCCGTCGCGCCTTTTAATATATTTTAATCCCGGGCCGACGCGCGGCTCAAAGCGAGCAGCCCTGCCCGCGCCGTCGGGCGCTCTGCCGCTCCCATTTAGGCCGCTGGGCGGCGGGGGCCGCGGCGGGGACGCGCCCGGGGCCCGCGGCTGTTTCTTTTTAATTTTTACATACACATTCACGCGCGGACCAAGACAGAGCCGGGGGCGGCGGACGCGGGCGTGCGCGGTCGCTTTGTGGACGGGTGACTGGCGAGAACCGGTGGAGGCGGAGGAGAAGGCGGGGGCGTCGCTCGCGGTCAGGTGGATTCTCGCGTTGCACCTCCCTTCCCCGCCCCGCCCCGCGTCCTCGCCCTGGCCTCCGCCCGCGTCACGGAGAGGGCGCGCGGCCCGTTTCCCACGTCTGCCGTTCCGGCCCCGCCGCATGCTCCAGGCTTGGCCGCCGTGGGACATCCGCTCGGGGAACACAAAAATTCCGCGTTTTTCGCGCCTTTTATGTCCGTTCCTGAGTCGTGGAATCGCCCCCAAGTGACGATTGTGGAAAAGCAAGCAAGCCATTGTTTTTCACTTCGAGAGTCAGAGGATTACATTACTCTATGCAAGTGGATGTTATGGTAGTTAGTTACGCTTTTGATTCATATGTAACAGTCTTGAACGTTAATGTTGCAATGTACTTCAAGATGACCTTGAGTCAGAAAATTGCCTCATGTACCCTGCCGGAAACGAGTGTGAATAAAATTGTGTAGGGTTTATCTGGTGGGAAAAACTGTCGGTAGAAGCTTCGAGACTACTTAAACTTCAGAGAAAATTATGAAGACCTATCTTGGCGGCCTTCATTTGGTGCCCTTATTATTTGTATCTAACTTTCATTAACATACATTGCTATCAACATTATCTTTTGTTTGAAGAAGGAAATAACGCCACATGTCGAATTAAACAAAATTATTGACTTTACTGCAGCGAAAATTGTCTTGAATTTTTTTTCAAGCGAAATCCCCCAAATTTTTATTATTATTTTATTGAAGTTTTAAGAGCGGTGTTTCAATTTTAAACCAGAAATAATGAGAATCGACATAACTACCATCAATGTTATTAGAAATTATAGAAATATACGTTATATATGAAAGACGTACAAATTGTCATGTATAAAGATATTTGAGAAGCGGTTTTTATTTTAGTGACGTACACAATTTATGTACTTTAAAATTGAGAGCTGTCTGAATATTTATTCCCTGAAAAGATGAAAGAGAGAAGAGAAGAGAAAGAGTAATGAGAGTTCCAAGCAAAATAAAACTTGAACAGACTCAAACACAGAGATTGTGACGATCATCGCCTGAAAGTAAACATACAGAAATAAACTCTATTACTTATAATATGCTTGAGATAATTTGAATTTTCATTTTTGCTGTAATTATATTTGATTTCTGTGATTGTCATTGCGATATGTTCCTTAGCAGATCTGTACTGATAATGTTTAATTTGTCCAAGAAAAACCTATCAAGAAAAAAACAAGCGTGTCAAGATCAGTAATTCAAAACGTCTACTGTCGACCGTTGAGAAGTATTATAATTTTCTCGTAATATTTTGTAAGAAAGCGCAATTTTAAATAACGGTTTCGAATCGCATCTATAAATATAAATACATATTGATACAATTTTCTATACGAATCAATGAGAGCGTTTGCTTTCTCTAGGTGCAGCATTTCTGTTGGGAGCTTCATGGCGATGCAGCTGCTTGACTTGAACGCGCCTATAGAAATGCGGATCCTTCATTCAGGTACACCATTCAAGATGGAGACATTTTATTTCTGCGCAGCGTTCTAGGTGTGCATTCTTCATCTAGATCTGCCATCGGGGTGTCGGCGTTTCATTTGGGTCCACCGCTTGAGACGAGGACGCAACCGCGATCGCTCGACCCCGCGGCGGCGTTGGCGGGTTGCGTAACCGCTCCCTGCGGCGTGGGTCGACCCCCCGCGGATCCGGTCCCGTCGATTGTTTGGCGATCGATCGCGGCGCCTTTGACCGGCGTGACTAGCGGATACGCGGCCGCCGCCGCCACCTCTACCCTCTGCCGCCGCGCCGCGTCTACCCTTTGTACGCGCTCTGTGCGCGTGCCGCTTCGCGACTGTTCTCGCGGCCGCCGCCGCCGCCGCTCCGCCGTCTCAGCGACCCCCCAGAGACCCTCTGCCCGCCGGCCGACGCCGCGCTTGATACACCGCCCATTTCACGCTTTTTACGCGCGCGCGGGAGAAGCTCGCTGCGTTGGATCGGATGGCACTCTTCAACTTTCGCCTCTCATCCTCGGATCGCTCAGCGGGGAAATGAAACGCTGCCTCCGGGATCAATAGCTTCAAAGCGTGTACAAGTGTTCCTCGAGATATCTTCTTTGATAAATGGTCAGATATTGTTATTGTTTAAAAAAGAGGTTGTACTATAAGTTCAGAAATGAATTATAATTTATAATAGATATATTTATTCAACGGTATTTCGCTATCAGAATGCGCTTGTAATTCGAGATGATGGCATTTGGTGAGCTTAGCTCACTTTGCGCTGAAGGACTCACGTAAAAACCACGTTTTTTGAATGTTGAATTTCTCCATGAGCAAAGTAAGTCAATTGGTGCAAACGATTACATCATCGAATTTGTAATTTTTTTTATCAAAAAATATCACTTGTAAATTCGTAATAAATAATCCATTCTGTAGAGTCCATTCTCTAAACAGTTTTACCATAATTGTCTTGATTATTTTAATTTAGTATTTATAAGTACATTGGATTCTTGTTTCTAAAACGACAAAATAAGTAATCGCAAAACTCGAAACTTCTTGCCCAACAATAAATACGACTCAAATAATGTTTTCTTCGTTGTATAATGGTACATATTGAATAATATTTGATTAGTGTCTTTCGCAAAGTGAGCTTCAACTACCAAGATACATCTTTCACAACTTCCTGGTGTTTTCAGCGCCCATCTCGATGCGCATTGACATACATTGGCTCTTTCATTGCGCCTGTGTATTCGGCCATGGCGGCGTGATCAACTTCGAAAAACGATTCAAATCGGAATCGGATTTCACATGAGAAACTGCTGACGATGAAATATTGCAGCGGAATAAAACATCGCGCCAATTTGCTGGCATGTTCGGAAATCGGCCCCAGCGGGCCGCAGCGGCCAAGGGCGAGGGCGAGAGCACGGCGGCCGCGACCGCAGCGCGGCGGTCGGCGCGGCCGCCAACTGCCCGCGTGCCGGCTGTATAGCGCGGGGCGTTCAGATTTATGGGACACCTGTGGGGCAGCGACGGGCCGGGTCGGGCTGACGGCGGATGCTTGCGCCGAATCTCCCGCGTGACCAGACGGACATTGGGGTGGACTTGGAAGACTTAATGGATAATAGATAATAAAAATGGGGAATTATCTCCTAAAAACTTTCTTAATGAGGGATTTTCAGTTGTAATACATTGTGTAAACTCGTATTAGGATACTGACTGAATCACAAAATAAAATAAAAATATCTAATTTTTATAGACCAAGAGAATTAATACCATATTCTGTTACGTTTGAGGTTCAATTTTATACTCTACTTCTTGATATTTCTGATGATTAAAAAAGTAACATTTCTTGTATAAGAAAAAGGAACATTAATAAGAATGGGAATATATCTTCATTCTGCATGTTCAGTTATTTCAAGAAATTTTCACGCACAAAACCATTATTGACACAGTTATTGACGAATTACTGAATTTCAATATACGCGATATAGCTTGCAACATTGCAAATGTCTTAAATTAAAATTCCATGATTTCAAACAGCGAATCGTAATTATTTTGATAAAAATCAACGAAATTAAGCTAATACATTTAAGGTGTTCGAAATGTTAAACGACGATGAAAGTGAATAGAAACGGTCTTTATAGTTATTTATGTCAGAAGATAAAATAGACATAACAAGTATATAAAAAATTAAAGTTATCCTTTGATTCATTAGACTTTTATAATTTTGAACTGAACACGACCACTGCAGTTAATTATTCAAATAATGTCTCTTACTCCTGAATGACATATTTTATTTATATATATTTTACATTAGCCATGAAAACAACTGGTGGGCAACGAGATTTGCAATTAGATCCAGATTCATAGAAGGAAACTGTCATCAATAAGAATCATTAAAAAATCTGAAGTAAAGGGCAGTTATGATTAAGAGGGAATGTTTTTTGTTAAACTTAGGCGTTCATTAAGATTTTTTGCATATTAGCGATTTGATTTGCACTCAGTCACAGGATTTTTCTTTATCACGGGAAAAAAATATTTCGGACACGATTCTCTTCCCACTTGTAATGTAAAAGAGTAATTATGATTGTTTTATTCCTGAAGGTATTCTGTGAAATCTTCGAACTCTATGAGAAATACTTTTCGACACGCGATTAATGCCGAGCATAAGGCGGGTGGGTAGCGCAGCGTTGAGCGGCAGTGAGGGGTCTACTTCAACGGGTAATTGCGGTGGCTGCCGGCGGAGGGCGCAGAGGGGCTGAAGAGCCGCCAGCGCCGGAGGCAACGGGGATCAATATTTGCACAGCGGGGAGCCGATCCGATCCCCCGATTGCGCCCTCGCCGCCGCCCTCGCCCTCGCCGCCGCCCTCGCCGCCGCCGCCGCCGCCGCCGGGTGTCAGCTCACAGCACCCGAGACCGCCCGCGCCCCGTTCCATTCTCTCTTCCTCTGCATCGCGACCGCGCACAACAATCAGGGCGGATCCAGCTGATCATTGGGGTGGGGTGGGGTGGGGGCATAGATTTTTGTTAAATAATAAACATATTTCTTATTATTAAACTGCTGATTTTTGCCTATTTGCCGATTTTTATCCTTCAATTAAAAATGCAATATTTTAGGTTACTTATCCATTTTTGAGGCATTAGTAGTATTAAATTTTAATACACATAATTCTTCAAAATGAATAAGTAACCTCCAATACTACGTTTATAATTGAAGAATAAAAATCGGCAAATAGGCAAAAATCCGCAGTTTAGACATTGAATATTTTTGTATTGTTTATATAATATTATTATTAAAGAATTACATAATTCTTACATAAATATTCAAGTAAATGTTGGCAAATAAAAATAAGGTACAATCGTTATTCTCTAGGCCATTATTTGGGAAAGGGGCATGGCCCTCATACCCCCCGCCGATACGCCACTGCTGACAACAATCGTTGATTGGTCTGTCAAATGCTCATCGCATCTAAATGTGCAATTTACAGCACGTTCTATCTCTCGAAGCATGGTTCGTGAAATCTCATCGAATGAATTACATTACTTCGTGCCCCCCCCCCCTGAATTTGCAACATCTTGACACGACATTTCCCTGTTAAAAAGTCAGGAGTACTGTTTTAAAAATGTCTCTCTCCTAATTCAATTTATAACAAGTATCTATTATGCCCACTGTCCGAATCTGTAAATCAATAGTCGTGTGGTATTTATTGTTTCAACTTCTTGAAATCAATCCTCCTTTTATTAAAAACTATTTTATTTTTCTCCGTGTATCTAAACTTTTTTTTTTCGTTTTTGAATGATGTACGTTTGGTTATGCATCATTTCGGTCATTTGCATTAATTAAATTTCCTCTTCATTGTGAATGGTGACTAACGAAAACGCGCATGAATTAGTGAATCACGGTCTCACCTGTTTCTTGGAAAGATATAATAGGATCTACTTCTAAGAAGATATTACGCAGTGTTCGAAGAGTCTTAAGGATTTATAAGTATCCTATTAACACACATTTCGAACGTCACTTTAAGAAAGAAGGGGGGTGAGTAAACTGCAAATCTGTTAAGTTGCACTTGTGAGGACAGTGTTGTCATCCTTTCATCACATGTAGAAAGAAGCAGCGCAACATCATTGAGGCGCGAGGGAGGACCGGAGGGGAAGCAGGTTCTCGAGAACACAAAGTGGCTTCAAAGGGACGGCGGCGGCGCGCCGCATGCCACTGCCCGTCCGCGTGCACTTCTTTTCTCCAGCGCCGCCGCGCAAAGCCGTGCCTCACGCCCAGGCGCCCCGCTCGCCCCCGGGCGCTCCCGCCAGTCGATCTTGTCATTGACTACTGTACCGCCTTCGTCGCTTCAAAGAGACTTCGGAATGACAGAAAGGCCCTGGAAGCTGTTTTCTTTGTCTCGTCGGACGTCGTCAATAAGCCTGGTTTCCTGGACATCTTTCTCATTTATTATTATTGTAAATGCAGAAATTGGTACCTTCCTCTCCAACAACATCAGCTGCATGTCTGTCACCTTTCATTTTATTTGTTGTGGGCATCAGGTTTCCATTTGTTTTTGAAGATTCCTTCCTGCTTTGTATAAATTTCTATACACAAATGTTCTTGTTTTGCTAACATCTTTCCTCGTAGCATTTATCCCCGTTGATATTTTAGTTGCCACATTTATGGCATACACATTCGTATTTCACATTTTCCACTTCGCTGATATCGTTCTTTTAAGTTTGTTTCCTACTTCCTCTTCGATTTTACCCTACAGTTAATTGTGTTCACCAGGTCTGCTATTTGTCTTTGAAAGTATCTTAATTCGTTGGAATATATAACACCCCATTTGATTTCTACCCTACGATTGATGTTTACCGGCATGCCAGCTTCTATAATCATTAGTCCGGTTAGTATAGTAAATGTTTAGGCATATGTGGCAGCAGGTGACGATGTTCCTTCTCAGCTAAATGGTAAGATCTGCGCCGACCTCCTCGTCGGCTGGTCAGGAAATTCCCCCTACAAATATCTCGCTCAGTAGGGCAAAGCTCCATCCAGGACAAACTCTTAAGCTCCCTTGTGATCTCCCAACATTTGTGGTAGTGTAGTTCATGTAAGTGTAAGTGTGTGTAAGTAAGGAGATAGGGTAGGTCATGAAAGAGGAAGAAAGATGGCGCGCAGTTCATGGTCCGTTTATTAGGGTACTTCTTCGACATTCATCTAGTATTGATTGGAGAAACCACGAACATTACCGATCACAGCTTTCTTGCCACTTGCGGGCGTGTCATCAAAATGGAATATCTCACGGTATTTCGCGTCGTTCTTGGTTGTACCGCCAGGAGTCGCATGATCGCGACTGAATCGAGCAGTGCTGACGATCATGCAACTCCTAGCGGCTCAACCGAGAACGACGCGAAACACCGTGAGATATTCCATTTTGATGATACCTCACCCCCACGTGCCCAGAAAGAAAACCCGAAGTATAGCTTTATAGCTAATGTCGAAAATCCGCCTCAGATGGGATTCCAACTGTAGGACTAACCCGCTCAGAGTCGCTGCGGAGACAGCGGTCATGCTGGCCGTGAGCTAACCTCAGACGGTTCTACCGTATCGGTACCCGACGATCACCACGTTGTTGCGCCTCCTCGGCGCGGTTCCTCTGCGCTGCCCGCGCTGCGGCCACCGCCCTCTGGAGGCGGCGTTTCCCGGAAGACGCGACGACGCGCGAGCTCTTCTGCGAACGGCGACGCGCGTGAGCAGCGACTGAGGGCGGGGCCGCGCTCCTCCGTAATCCGCTCTCCATCTCCACCTGAGCACGCCGACCCTCTGCCTTCCTCAGCACATGCAACCTACAGGACTTCTGAGGGCGTTTGGTCAAGAGGGGAAACAACGAGTGTTGAAACTATCAACATTTCCCAATCAGGTACATTTTCTTGGATTTTGTTATTGTTTTTAATTCGATGCATTTCATTTCACAATCTGCTCATGTTAAGTAGATTTTAGATTCGCATAATGGCAAATATGTACTTTTCAATATATTGCTATGCAACAATACATCGGAATTTAAGTACACCTTTTATGTAGACATACTAAAGAGGGGGGGAAGTTGAATAACGAAGAATGTGTTTGAACGTAGAAAATGGTATGTAAATTGCAGTACATTGAATCGTCTGCAGAATATATTTGAATGGCATTCGCTTTCTTGTTATATTAGGCGATGGAAACATTTCGAACAAAACGAAAAACGCAATCACTATGCATCATCTGAATCGATATTCTGCACGCACGATTGACCAACACGAGTGGACATCAGGGGGAAGATGTCAGACACAAATCTCGTAACGTTGTGGTCCGCTAACCCCGGCCTCCGGTTTAAATGTCCGCTACTGCTTGTGAGCGCAGCTGACATATTCATGCGGCGCGCTCCTCCCAGTCGAGTGGCCGCGTCGTCGTCCTGGGTCGTCTGTTCGTCGTCCGACGTCCTCCGCCCTCGAGGCGCCACGCCCGTCTTTCCGCGCGATTTCCTAGCGCCCGTAATCAAATCTGTGCGGCGGCGGCCATCGCTCAAGGCCGGCGCGCCATCCGCGAGATGGTGATGATGATGATGATGATGATGATGATTCCCGGCGCCGCGACGCCGGGCCGAGGAGGTACACAGCAGCGCCGGCGGACGCTGCTATTTGTATCATGAATATATATGAGCGAGCGCGCTCCGCGCAGCCGCCCGTCGGGTATTTTCCTCAGTGAAAGCGTCTCGGCGGAGGGCCGGCGCATATGCGCCGTCATTTGTCAGTGGGCGGCGAGCTTCTTCTGTCGCCGACGAGGAAGCTGATGGGGCCGAGACGAGATTGCTTGCGGTGGCGGGCGGGCGTCGCGTTGGGGCGAAGTGGGTGAGCGCGGGCTGGGCTGGGCGGGGCGGGGCGGGGCGGAGCCGAGAACGAGGCATGGGCTGAGGATAGCGACGTGTTTACTCCCTGCGCGCGGAGCCTTTATCGCGCCGGCGGCCTCGCACGTCATCGCGGACAGCGCTCGGCCGGCGGCGCGATGCTCCCGGGCGTCGGGACGTCGCTCGGCCTGCCGCTCACATGACGGAGGTACGGCGACTGGAAACTCTCGCCTGGCTGCATATGGATGAGCGGCCACCCGAAGATCTTCCCAAAGCTGGGACGCCGTGATGAAGAACGTACATGAATATAATATCTCTAACCAAGGAGCTCTCGGATATTGCTGTAATAATAGAACTCCTCTGCTAGTTTTTGATCGAGTCTTTAAGCACTTGTTCGTGTTATAATATCGTTATCTTATTGTGAACTTATTGCGTAAAATATTGTTGGAAATTTGCGGTTGGTTGAATGTTGAAGCTAGTAGTATTAGAACATATATTAGACGATGAGCTATTGACAGTCAAAACTAGTAGACACGGCTGACAAAGATTTGCTACAATGACTATGAAGTAGCAGAAGAACAAATAAGTTTAAAAAAAGATATAAAAGACTGAAAATGATGTGGATCTGAATGCTAGAAAAGTGGGGGGAAAATAGTATGAAAATACCTACACGTCAAACCAGAGTCAAAGAAGTCTCTCAGTAAAGATATGCATTTGATTCTCAATGACAGGAAGAAAATAGCGAAACGTATTTAATAATGAAACAATGCGAAAATAACTTACGGATCAAAGATTTTGATTGTGAATCGAAAGTCGCTGACGGGACCAAATGTACTAATCACAATTGATAAAATAAAAACAATCATACGTTGCGTTAGGTGCGTAATAAAGGGATGTTGAGCCTTCGCCGAATGCCTTAAGGCGAATTTACGACGAATACTTCGCAACGAATACGTAGATCAGAGCTTTTCTTTCTATTCGAACCGGAAGCCGGAACTACAATCCGGCTTCCAATCGCGTTTCCCGAAGTTTCCCTTTGAATAGGGTTGGTCACGTTGGCGGCTCACTTGGAGTGCCCTAGACCAGCGCTTGGCTGTAGGTCACCGGCCTGACCCGCCTCTTGAAGAGTCTGTCGGACCGAAGGAATGGAGAGGAGGTGCGATCGGCTCTAGAGCACGTAAATAGTGGAAACAGAAAGCAGTGTATTGCTTTCTGTATCTGTCATTTTATTTCCATTTGTCAAGAGATTTAGAACAATGTGTGTTGGGATATACCAATATGTCAACCCAATATTAACCCAAGATACCAAGATATAAGAGCTCCCGTGCATTACGTGAGAGTTGACGGTGCGGGCGGGAACTCTGTAGCCCAATGCTTAAATTTTAATTCTGTTGTTTTTTTTTGTCGATTTTGTTAAAGTAATAAACTGTTACGAGTATAACTAATAATGTACATTGCGCTCATCTAAATAAGCAGCATTATTCAATTTCTGGCTCTGAAAGTGAAAATAATATCAAATTTATCGCATCAATACTAGTATTTAATGAGAAAACCTTATACAGTAAAGACTGATGACCTAATTTATAAAAAAAGCACTAGGGATACTTTGAATCATATTTGAATAAATACATATTATCATCGTCAACAATATGAACGATTTTGAGTGAGAGGACATTCATGTTGGCGGTTATTCTGGTTGCGCATTTCTCTGTAGAGACTCTAATCAGCTCTAGGCTAGTGGAAAGCGAATGGCACATTGGGAAATGGAGGGCAGCGTAAGCCCAAATTCTTGCACTTGAGGAGACCCACTTGAGAACTACTTACGTGAGCGGCACAGTTGGCGTGTCCTAGCTCAGCGCTTATGTGCAGGCAACCGGATGTGCTCCGCTGCTTGTCGACTTAGCCATCGAGGGGTGGGGGAGTTTTCGGGCGCTCGGCTCCAATGTAATGAAAGGCGAGTGGTGCGAGGTGGGATAACTTGGTGCGGTTAGTGTATCGAGCTGTTGTACGCAAGGGCAAAAAATTATTTCGTACGCCTTACTTCGAAGGGGAAGCAAAACCGGCTATCCCGTATTGTAGATTTATGGCATGTAAACGATCCGCAAGCATAAAAGAAGCCACTGATCAAAATTACAATCGCCTGTTTCTTCGTCTGAGTGATACCTTTTTTCTCCGCTAGGTGAAACGAGCGAAACGAAATTTGTGTGGTCAGACGGAAGAGCGGGCCTGATAGCCTGAGTCTCACCACGCCAAATAATAAGGGATTAACTAACCAACAACCGCAGCAGGCATCTGAGCGAAATTCCATAATTTAGGAATAGTGTCACTGCCCTGAGGAAGCCTACGACATGACAGGCGAAATGTCGGCCTGTCAGCCAACGATGCAGCTTCTCCTGGACAGCTAAGAAATCTGAGCAAAATTCTTGGATTTGAGCAGTCGTGGTGTAGAAGACGTGGAGCGCTATTCACGCCGCCCGCCGCTCTTACCTCGCGGGCGGGAGCGCTCCCCGCGGAGCTGACGTCAGCTCGCGGCCACACAGGCGGCGCGGCGGCGGGGGCGCGGTCGGGGCGCGGCGCGGCGCGGGCGTGTGGGGTGTCGGGCGCCGTCGACCGAGCAGGAGACAAAATTAATGACCTGCCCCGCCTCGGCGCACCGCGGCCGCGGTAGCCGCTCTAAGGTGGCGGCGGTGGTGATAGTGGCTCGGCGGTGGCGGTGGCGATGGTGGTAAGGAATTGTGGTGTCAAAAGCGCGGCTGCAGCCGAGACGGCTTCCCCGCGCCTCCCGCTTGATATGTTAATTGCTCAAGAAGGTCGTGTGGTAGTGAGAAGTGACGTGTCATCGCGTCTAAACGGTCCGCGCCCCCGTGCGCGTCTACCTGTCGCCTAATGGGTGCAAGGACGCCGAGCGCTACCGGTGTTGTCGGAACGTAGGTCGGGGCTGGTGGAGGTCGAACGTGTTGTGAATGCCGGAGTGTCGAATGGGTTTCTTTGTGTTCTTTTCTTCGTCTTAAAATCTGTCTGAATTCTCTGAAGTAATTTATTTTCATTTCAGTATGTGAAGGGGGAACCACAGGCCGAACAACTCGCGAAAGATAAGTAATTGGTGGAAAGCCCATCAAATAAGCTCAGCAAGATTGCTTCAATATGAGTTTAATTACAAATTTCAAGAAATTTAGCCAATTTGGTTGTTAAAATATCGGAACAATGCATATGACTAATCTGAAAAGAATGTTTTATAAAATGTTTGAGACATTAAAAAGCTTCCTTTCTTCTTCCTATCTGAAGTAAAGCTTGAAGAAAGTTTGTATTTGGTTGGATCTGCAACTTCCTCCGTACCAATGCGGCAAAATAAATTACGCCAGGTCGGATAGTGCGGGTCCAAATTTAAACGAGACATAATCCAAATCGGATATTTCTTTCTTTGTGCTTGTTGATCCAATTCCTAATTATAAACGATACTTAAAAACAAAGATTAAAATGTACTCGGACAACAGCGTAAGTTATATTTCGCTCACACCCCACTTTCATGGATCTCAATTATTTATTTTTCAGCACTTAAAACATTCACACAGGCCCCTCGATATTCATAACTTAATCTTTTATTTGTTTTTTTCCTTATAGATGACTGCACACATGGACGACGACGACTAGCATCATTCTCCAATGGTGTGTAGGTCAAATGCGGTCTTAATCCATTTTCACTTTCTGTACACGATAACTTATATTAAAATTACAAAACTCATTTTAAACTTCTTCGAAAAACCAGAAAACGATTTTAAAACAATTTTGATTGACTGTTTCTTTTATCCACCTCAAAAAATGTAAGACAGTCTTAAATCTTCAACGGCATTTTTTCCAATAACCGTCTTGCTCGCTAGTATCATCAGTATCCTGCTATCTTCCTTCATCATTCACAATCGGAAACAAATCCGATGTTCGTAAACAATAACCTTTTCATAAGATTCTTTTTTTTCGCCGCCATTCTTCGGAACTGCGCAGTCGTTAAAAAAAATTCTTTACCAGCATGCATTGCAACTTTCTCCGGCTGTGCGCATCGCGTGTACACCTTGCGAGCTTCGCCTGCTTTCCGAGCGAGTCTCGTGGTACTGCGCAGCTGAAGGAATCACTTAAGCCCCAGCGACATGATGTCCTGTCGGCGCGGCAAAAACGCCCCCGCGGCGGGGCGCCGCTCCGCGCGGCCCCCGAGAGAAATGCGCGGCCGTTCGGAGGCAGCGCGCGAGGGAGGGCGCCAGGCAGCGCGCGAGGAGGGACCGCGCCAAAACCTCCTCGGCCGGCGCTCCCTTCGCTTCTTCTCAGCCTCGTTAAGCTACGAGCCGAGGGTGACACGACTCTGCTTCTGGTTGTCTTCTACCATAATCAATGTTCTCTTAAATTCTGTTTACAGTACCTTATGATCTTGGTTGTTCACTAGTGGCTTATTAACAAATACATGCGCTAACTTACTAATTAAACTACTACGTACAGCCCAATGCGTATTTAATGTGTATATTGCGAAATTGTCCGAGGCTATTGTGCTTCTCTTGCATTGTTTCAATGTTCATAATTGTTTTTAGAGTCCGATGCGCTTGCGCCTTTCTAGCGTTTAGCACAACACATTATAACACACGAACTCATCTAAAATTGTTACCTTAAAAGCATGTAGATGGAATGTTTCCGATTATGTTGGAGGAAAAAAAAATGTGTAAAAAAATAGGTATTAAGCCATGTTATATTTTACACAACCATTCACTGTCATAGACAAAACATAACTACATCTTTAGGTTACAGAACTGTCAATTAAACGAACTCTTGGTTTTTGAGATAACAGTAACATTTTTGAAACGATATATTTAAAAGAGAGAGAGAGAGAGAGAGAGAGAGAGAGAGAGAGAGAGAAAATAGACAAATGTCAAATTAAAACCATAGACAATGTCAAATTAGTTTTTTTAATAATAAAATATTGTAAGAAAGGCCACAACTGCTGAGAAACAATAATCGCTTGAGATGGCAGTGTTGTCATAACTCGACCAAGCGAAGAATGAAGGCTGCGATTGCGGCGCGTCGTGGAACTAACAGTGTATACACGGGTCTATACAGTCAGTTTCGCTAACAAAAGTCGCCAGGAGCGGGAAGCGAGTTCAGAGACTGCTATGGAATCACCATGGCCTTCCTAGAGGTTGTGAATTAGCTGATAAAATATAACTTCAGAGACACATCATTCAAGATTTTTACTGACTGTTTTATTTTTGTCCCTTTCAGTTGCTTTTTTTACTTTCCACCGTTCTAGTACAAGATTGTAATAAAAAAAGTTCTATTTATATTACATTTTTAATACTTATTCATTGAATTTAAACATTTTGCATTCTTGTTCATTTAACTTTCTTTTCCATAGGCTTTAGGCGGTTTGTTAGGTGTACAATAAAGTACCAAAACATTAACTTCACTGTCATAAGTATCTACAATATTCTTCATTATTGTGGTAGTTACTCCTTACATAAAAAATAATTTTATTTGCTTTATATTCTGCTTATATTGCTTTTTTTCCTTCAGAGAAAAGTATACTTTTATTTCTTCCAATATGAGGTGCAGACATGTCCAAATGTAGTTAAAATATTAATTGGGAAGATTATTGATTTGCGACGAAATAAATCGCGCTTTCTTTCGCAATAGTTTGGCACGGTCCCATTTTCATTTTGAATTGAGTATCCTGATATCTCCGTCCCTGTCGTTTCGGCTGTAAACACAGACGGTGGCGTGCTCCTGAAACATCATTCTCAAGTTGGTCGAGCTATACTAATGTTTCTCGTACGTACGAGTATTTGTGCGAGTATGGTGCTGCTGATGTAACAAATGACGCGTAACGCAGATACATTTCTTTTTTATTCTGTCACGAGTAATATCGGATTAAAACTTTTGTTCCTATTTCTCAGAAAGAATTCGATGTAAGGTCTTTTCAGCCTTAGAATGATCGTGATGTAAACAAATAAACGTGCTTAATAGAGCCTCTTATTGGTTGCTTGGATTTGCGGGTGTGTACGTGTAACGTTTCACTTCTGAAAATCGTTCTTGGCAAAATTATAAATTTCCTTGTTTAAGTGCAAGTTTGAAAACACAACAAGAAATTGAGAGAAAGGAAAACCATGGTAGAATCCATGGAATCCATGGAAACTCTGAATCGGACCACTGTTCCGAAAAACGCCGAAAGCCAAGGCGTCAGTAATGGCGGCAAAGAAACCTTACACCCGTCGTCCGGTGTAGACAGTTTTATCGACGATTGACTCATAACAAAAGTTTCAAACGCAGCGTTCGTTGGGCTCCTTAATCAATCGATGAGTCAGTTCTCTTCGTTTTGTGCAGCAAGATCGGTGTAGCATCTTTTAATAATTTTAATTTTTAGGCGTATCTTATTATTTTATATTGGCGGATGCTGAGGCAGGACAGTCATTTACAAAACAGACGAGAGGTAACCCATTTCTACGGGTTGAAATATGTGGTTTTATGTGTTTTAAGAAACAACTGCATTGGCCGTTAAACAGATTGCCGAACTCATATCGCAGACCACGGAAGTGTCTTCGTCAAGTGGAATGAAAGCACGCAGAGATGTGAGTACCCACAGAAAACTTGTCACATCACGGAAATAAACGATTTTGGTGTCGAACCTCTTCCGGACGCGTCGGCAATGAGTAGGAGTGACGATTATGAAACGGGATGCGTGTGTCACTACTGGAAATCGGAACTTCATTTTTATCGCTGGTGAGAACGCTGCTGCCGCGTACGCTTCTGACTGTTCGTATACACGTGTACCATTAAGGAAGGAGCCTGGGATAATCGGCCAAATGTGAAGAGATGAACGTGAATACTATGCTTCTTTGTTTACATCGGGATCATTCTTAGGATGAACGAAGATTAATATAGGACTATCCTTGGCCAAGCCCTTTAATTTTATTTAACGCAGTATACTTTTTAAAATAATTTAGTATGCTGCATTTGAAAAATTAAATATCTTCTTAAGTGATGTATTACAATTAAGTTAACTCTTGAAAACCCGTAAAATGAAATATTCTTTCAGTAACGTGAATGTATAGAACTGATCTTTATTTTCTACATTTGTACCACGTTTTATCGGTATTCTATTATATTTGTTTTCCTAAATAAATTATTTGATGTTTACTTATAAAATCTTAACAACTCGACCTCTATTTTCCTCGTTTATTATTGTTAGTTTTTGAAGTTGCGAAAACCGTTTAAAATATTACTAAACTTGATTTCAGTTCTGGCAAGTGCTCCTCAGTTTGTATTACGATAAATAGAAACATATGTTGCACAAATTGCACTTACGTTTAGGAAATTCCTAAAATTATTGGACAATCATTTTCTGTAGCTTCAAATATGACATGAAGGCGTACTTATTGTTGGAGAATACACCTACTGTTACGTACCCTGTATTATCAGTATACCGGATGTACTATGAGTACACCTTTATAGCTCGTATATTGCATGCAGACATTGACAAAAGTTCGGTTAATTCGACTTCCTCTATTTGCCTTCAACCTTAGATGGTGTAAAACAATATGACGAAATAACTCTATTCCAATATATTAAATGAAACTGAATCTTCTGAGAAATCTGGCCGTAAACGCTACAGCGGTTCCCTAGAGCTATTTATACTTCCCCTAAAACGTGACAGAAATAATCTCCGTCCCTTCCACATCATTTGAAGCTGTAGCTCTGGTGTTCGGCTATGATAACTTTTAGCCAGGGTAAATCTTCTCTGCTCAGCAGATTCAGTATTGGTGTATACGGATACCAACGTTGGGAAATACACGACAAAAAGTTGTGAAAGTGAAATCCACATTTCACTGAATAAACTATTAGATGATTTGTATTTACAAGTGAAATATACAATTTGTGTGTTTTTCGGTATTAATATACCTTAAACACAACTTCTTAACTATTTTTCTTTTGATGTTTTGTTATGTTTCTTTTGATGTTTTTTTTTTTAACGTTTCTACTTCCTATACGTCTATCTAAAGTTTGTTTCAAAGAAATAATCTCCAGGGTTGTCTTAACTTCAATTTATAGGATTACGTGTGCAAACCGGCGTCGAAACACTTAAATCTTAAGGTTGCTTTCATGAGCCCCAAGATGTCGCTTCGCTCAGTATGCATGTCAGTAAATATATTTTTGCTTGAAATTAGTGTGGATTATAAATGACATTACTAAAATAGCTTTTGGTTAGTTTTAGTCTATTGAAAGCGATATTTTTCCGTAGTTCTAGCTGATTTTTGTGATGTATGGAATTCAATTAGAGTGTGATAATTTTATTGAATAATATTTTTAGTGCAGTGGTACTTTGAATTTTTTATTCGTGTTAGGTTAATTTTCTTCGTAAGAATGGAGTTTGTTTTCGAAAATCGAATATTTATTGTGGGGAGACATACGTATAGAAATCACGACTAATTCGCGAAGGAAGCAATTATTTTGAATTGTCGGAACGAGCATTAAACATTTCTTTGTATTTGCACATTATAGTTACAAGTAATTCTCTTCCCTTCTGTAAAGAATTTACCGCTCACTTCACATTCTTTTCAACCTCTGTTGAATCCATTATCGAACAAGAAAACTATCACACGCAACCGAACACCACACAACTAAGAAAAGAAATGAAATCAAAACAAATCGTTTCCTACAGCTGATCGCGAGATTACCCACAATGCATCGCAAAATTGTTGCCAACCGCGCATGTTCACGTCTGCCCGGGGATCATGTGATCCAGATCAACTTCACGGACTCAAAACGTTGGTGAAACGCACGGGGATCAAGTCGGCATTGATTCTGCGGATCAAGATCACGAAACTCAGATCAACTACGAATATGATCCTGGTTGGTGAAACTGGCCCTATGGGTATGGTACCACGTTCTCCGTGTCGAAAGAGTGTGCCGTCAGTCAAAACCATTGGAAATCCAAATGCATTGTATGTCTACTTCTAATAAAGAAATTCAATTTGTATCTTGTTACAATCATCAAGTTTACAACAGTGGATTCAATGTGTCGAACGATTATTACTCCAAAAAATAAATAAAACCGTTTGTATGTCAGCAATTTTTCTTACCGCCATAAAAACAAAATGAAAACTTTTTTAAAACCATCAAGGTTCGTGCTCCTGCTTCATTCATTGTGGCGTACCTTGTATCGATTTCTTGGCAACAACTAGAAATATACTTTCATTAATCCACACCATTTGCAAATATACAATCTCGATAGTTTTTTGCTATACTCTCCTGTATTTTTTTCATTCTGTTCGTACAATAGTGCGCCATAACTCAGTCCAAGCGCCGCCTGCATTGCCACCGCAGTGTATTAGCAAGAGGAGGTGTTACTTGTCCCGTGCACGCTGGTGTGAGTAGTGGGAGGAACGCAGCCTTCGCGGAGGTCGACGGCGAAGAAGGCGACTTGAGGGCTGGCGGGCGCAGGCCCAGGTTTTTTTCCCCTCCCGTCTAAACGCTATTTATTTCCCCGCCTCGCCCCACCTCCCCCTCCCCGCCCCGTGCCGCTTCTCCCCGCGTGCCCGCCTGCCCGCCCCCGCCGCTCCGCTCATTTATATTAAAATGAACTGTCGCCAGCACTGATGGGCCCGGACCATTCGTGCCGTGATGAATCGGGCGCCTCTGGTCATCTGAATTTCTAATATTTAGTTTTTTCCTCCCCGCACCGCCCTCTCCGCTATTTGTCATTATAATGCCGACATCTCGCGACATCGGCCGACATCGCTTACCCGTCTCATAACTGTCCCCTCCGCCCCGCGCGCCGCGCTGCGTCTCCGGGGCCCGTTTTGGGGACCGCTTTTGAGCAATCCCCTCGGCGCAGCGTCTCGGGCGCAGTTTTTGGGTCGGAACGAGGCTGTTTCGCAGCGAGAGGCGCGTCTGCTATCCACTGCGTCCGCTCCACGTGGGTTCTGCTATGATCCCCAAAAGATGACTCAGAATAAATGTTAAAAAGTTCTGGGGCATGAAAAGAGGTCGAAGATCACATTTTGGCAATGAAGATGTGGTGAGAATTTTCTCATAACGAAGACATGCATGTGTCATTTGCGTCCGTTAGTAAGCAACGTACCTTGCAATGGTGTTTGACAGGTAGCCGTAATCAATTTGCCTGCTTCAGATCATTTAAAGTTACTCACCATTGCGTGATGTGTAGGCCAGCAAATAGGGCCGAATGTCACGTGTGTAACTTCATTAGCAAAAAGTGATCATCTTCGACCCTCCTACAAGGCCTAGAAGTTTGTAACATTTAATCTGAGACACTCTGTACCGTAGCTTTCGAGAAGATTTTGAACGAATCTGAATGCCGCTCTCGTTGTTTTGCTATTTTTTTCTCACCTGAGAATGCGCGTTGTTTTGTAATAGATTACAATTTTTCTCATTCTTTAAATCACCATGTGCTCCTGAAATAAGAATGAGTGATAAGCCAAATGGACTTTGGAGGACTTCGCAGATATCGATATTCGTCGAAAGCCTATTTGTTTAATTTAGAGAAACAAAACATTTACATTTCTGATCTGTAGTCAAGATATTCCAAAAGATTTCGTTATTAGGTTCTGACTGAAATTTCATGTCCGAACGTAATCAGTTCGGGTAAAATCACCATTAGTAGCCACTTTTAACAAAAGTTTCGTAATTTTTCCAAAAGTCGGGAGTTATAGTATTAAATTCGTTTCCTGAACTCAATTTCACTTCTACTCATAGCTCGTCACAGACAGTTTTTAACTGTTTTTGACGTAAATAAATAAATAAATATACGATTAGCAAACTAAATAGAATACTTGCCTAAAAATGATACATTTTTGACTTGTATATTTTTTTCCAAACACCGATTTTGTTTCAATAGATCACTTGAAAATTGAGAAATATTAGTTGGGGTCAGATACGACTCAGTAGTGTCCAATCAATATTCTCCCTTGAACGTGTTCTAGACAATAAAAAAATATAAAAAGTACCGGTTCATGTTGTGTTATTCTAAGAAAACATATTATTATTCCTTACTATCATACCTTATTCTTTAAACATGAAATTAGGAGAGGGGGAGTGAACTAGTGGCGAACAGCAGCAAAAATGCTTCTGACCAAAACCATACATAAAGGTTTTCCAGAAAGGGGCTTATACTCTGCTCACGAAACACAAAGAAAACACTCTCGTATAACACTAGATTAAATTAAATATTGTAACAAATCGTGAGGGTCTAAATGAACGTAAAAGTCGTGAACATGAAGTTGCCTATAAAAGCGGCGAACGTATGTGTAACCTTCTCATTGCTGGTTCTTATGTGGCTGATTTTAATGTAATGTTAAAACTTTGGCGAAGTGATCCGACTAAGTGAAAGCGAATAACGAGAGACTTGGCAACCATTCCGATGAAAAGGGTTCAGAATTTTTCTATATGTGACTATTAATTATTTTGCCATGAAACTTCGTCGTAAGAGAGGGTATGTTTGTGTGGAACAGTCAAAACATAGACAGCTTTCCGAAATGTGTGTAATATTGATATTTTTTTATTGAAAGACTACAAATTCCTGTCTCGCATTTTCCTTTATTGATCTCACGATCTTAGAAACTTGATTTGAGCTAATGACATAATGTTGTATGAAATAACGGTAATTTTTTAAACAAACATTTTCACAGCAACTGAACTGCTCCAAATTTTACTTCTAATATATTTCTTCCGTTTTCATTTCTTTCCTCGTTCCAAAGAACGCTTAAAAATGCGCAGTTCAAATTTTCGTTGAACACCTTCTCTTTTCGAAAATGGCAAAACTTACAAATAATCCGAAAAAAAATGTGCTCTTATGGATCCATTACTTTTATCAACCACAGCTAGAGGATTACGGCGTCCGTTGGCTGAAGGCTGGTGGTTTGTAGCTATCAAAGTTATGAAAATGTTTCCAAGAATAGTATTCATTTACGCGTTAATGACCCTTGATTTACAGAATAAATAGAAAATGAACCCGTACTTGTCTAGGAGGTTCATATGCAAAGTATTTGTTATGAGACCTAGTGAAAGGTGTGTCGTAAAGGTGAAGTTGGTTGGTGAATTTCAAGTTGGTTTTGAAGTTCCTCTAAGCGATCGAGAGTTTTTTCCGGCCGCGTATTGTATATCCGACATGGAGATGAAGGGTATCGAAAGCCGGTGCATCATCTTAGGACCATTCGCATAGGCCACGCGCTCCCTCGCTCCTCCTCGCCTCGCTCCACCATCCCGGCGCCGCCCCGTTCCATTCCGTCTCGTCATTTCCCACTCATTCCCACCCCACTTCACCCAAACAGCTCCGTCCCACCCCGACTCGCCCTTTCACTGCCTGCTCCGACACGCCCTTCCCTTCCCCGCCCGCCCCGCGCTGTTCGGCCCCGCTCTACCGCCTCTCCCGTCTATCCCCATATTGCCCATCCCCTCTCTGCTCGCCCCGCCCCGCCCCGCTCCACCCCGCCCCGCTCCACCCCACCCCGCTCCACCCTGCCCCGCTCCACCCTGCCCCGCTCCACCCTGCCCGCTCCGCCCGCAGTCGAGCCTCGCGTCCATCGCGGAGGGTTCATCGGGCGAGCGGCGGCGCCCGTGTGAACCTGCGCTGGCCCGCGCCGACGCGTGGGATCAGAGGTCGCCGGCGCGCGGGGGAAAGTAGACGGCTGGCGGGCGCGGGTCGCCGCCCCCGCCCTCACCGCCATTCATCAGCCGCGGCGGCGTAGGCAGAGACGGAGACGGAAACGCCGCTGGCCGCTCGACGTCCGCCCAGCGCCCTCCCAGCGCCCGCCGCGGCTCGCTGCTCTCTGGGCAATGGTCACTCCACGATCCGCGCCATTGCCAACGTATAAATTCAATGGAGTGATTGATTATTTTGTGTTTACGGACACATCAAATGCAATAGTTTTTAGTCCTGATAGTGGAGGGAATGTTACATCCCGAGACGTGGAGTTGTTCTTGCTTATCTGGTGAGGTCGGGCTCCGACCTGTACGTCTGTTAGTAGGATTTCCCTCTTTCTGGTATCTCTGACAGCTGAGGCAAACTCTAAGCTCTCGACTGATCTCCCGACATGCGTGGTAATGTACTGCATGTAAGTTTACGTTAGTAAGGGGAGAGGAATGATTGCGGTCCGTGATTCGTTTGTGAAAGTACTGCTCCGGCAGGTCTGGTATTGATCGGGAAATGTAATCGTTAGATCAGAGCAGCGGACCGCTAGAACCCAGACAGAGAACGTTAGAAATATCTCCTGCACGCTTCCTTTGTTTATTTGTCTATTCGTAATTATATCTGCCTACGTGGCCAATTCGTTGAACAAAATGTACCTATTTAAATTTTGCGAAAATAAAATTGGATTTATCACAAGCAAGCGAACATTGGGCCATGGCATGAAGGTCATGGCGTGATATCGATGACACCAGCGATGGAATTTGAGTTTTAACTACTCTTGGTGAATTCTGTGGTATATTTTTAGGAATACTATAAGCAAAATAATAAAAATATAGTCTCTTTATTGTAATTCGACATGTTTACTGAAACACTAAAAAGAACCCGATAAATTTTGTTAGCCCTTGAAGTAAAACAAAATTATTACTGTGCCTTTCTTTAATATAGCATAGAGATAAATAACTTTGGAATGACTTCACCAAAATGATCCTGAATTTTTGGTCGTAAAATCTGGGTTTAAGGTTCTTTTGAACTGTAACTTCCCACATGTATCAAGATTAACGTTTATTAATTGCTGTTTCAAACAGCTAAGAGTTGTGCAGATGATGAGATTTTGTACAAAAAATCGGGATGAATTAGATGCTTTCAGCTGAAACTTGGTAAACGCGTCAGGTCGATCTTGTTCTACAGGAAGTCCTATTGACATTTTCAAAATTTACTGAAAAATGGCTGAATTTTTGTCACTGACTTTCTTCACTGTTTTTTACTCAAGAACAAGAAAGTGCGTTTATTTGTATCGCACATTTCCGATTTTCCTTTGAAACTTGGAATATTGTATAATTTCAAATATTTTTGAACCTATCTTACACCTCTAAGAAAACTATAAAGATTTTCTTTCACCATGCAATAAAGTTTTTTTTTTAATTATGTCATTCACTTTTTAAAGTTATGAGTTCAGTTATATCTCTAAGAGGAGATATTTTGTCATTGCCAGTAGTTTTCAAAAGAATTAATGTTTCAATTAGACTTTAGCATGAACGTTTTACAGTTAGAGTCACAATACTACACTAATTTTAAATAATTACAATGCATAAGTCGAAAGTAAAAACTTGATTTTTGAAATTTATTAGATGGGAATGAAAAAAGTGATCAGTATTTCAGAGATGGTACAAGAAAAATAAAATTACACGATCCTCATGTTTTTGATTGAAAAGTGTCGCTTTGATGAGATCATTTCATCATCTAGACACCTCTTTATTTGAATGAAAGCCATTTCTCTCGAAATTGGTGTGTTCCATTTTATTCTAGGGAGCGGTCTTCATAGTTCAGTGAATGGAATAAAAGTTACAGTTATGAAGACTCCCTGTAATGTTGATATAATGCATTCGTCCTTAGCAGGGAGATATTTTTCTTTTTAAAATTGAATTTTGAAATTGAATCTTCCAGTGGATCCCGCAGGATTATTTTACTTTGGTCCTTTTCAAAGTATTTTACGTTGGCCCTTTCCAAAATATTTTACTTTGGCCCTTTCCAAAGATATTAGATATAATTGTTTCTCTTATCATTTGACATCCTTGCGTTATCGGAACACTAGCGATCTGATTTACCCTTTGATTTGCCGTAATTTTCTCTGATAACGCTACAATAGACCAGATTCAAATGTGTTCAATACATCGTTTGTAAATTTTACGTTTGTAAATCGTGTCACAATCACATGGAATATCCAGTTAAATTATTATCTTAATCTACTTTTCGTAAATGTTTTAATGTAAAAATGTTTTCTTCTTCAATTTTTTAAAAAAAATTCAGAATTAATTAGGTGTTGAGTCGATTTCCCGTTGATACACCTAGAAGAAAGGAAACTTCAAAGTGGATCTTTGAAGTTTTGGAATGAACATATGAAATGTTACGTGCACATTTCATGCAGGAATGCTGGCAATCTCCTTTGGCCGAAGCCTGCGAAACGTGCATGAGGCTGTAATCCCCCCTTCCTCCACCCCTTGCAGCCCCTGCCACCCCCACCCCCCCCGACTGTGAGGTGGAGGCGAAGAAGACGTGCTCTGGCGGCGGGACGGTAATCACCTGGCGGCCGACGACAGCGGGTCGAGGGTTAAACCGATTACCCAGGTCGCCCAAAACATACAGGATCGGGTTACTCGCACAAGCGCGTTCTCGCCGCCTCCGCGCCTCTCGCCGCCGCCGCCGCCGTCGACGCCTTGTCCGCGCCTAGGAAATCAATCCCTTGTATCCGAGCGCGCCCTCGTTCTCCTCGACACCATACACCCTTTTGTTCTTCTGAAATGCGGATCTTGCGGAGGCCTTTACGTATTTCGAGGGAACTTACGTGAGAGTCCGTTACAACACTGTCTTGACGGATGATGAATGAAACCAATAGAATACGAACGTCCAAGTCGACATGATGTTGATGGAGTTTATTTAGGAGGAAGCGAATGATATAAAGAGTATTTGGATGTTTAACGGTAGTGCAGATGTGATGTTAATGTTTTCTAGAATGTTTGCGAGACAAGGCTAGTCTTATTCGAAATGGTCTTTGAAAATTCCTTTTGCAGATCCATTTCAGTTTACAACTACATGAATTCAACATTTTAAGAATTTAACAATTGAATAACACTTCAAATAAAACAACACTAGGAAGAATAATAAGTTATCAATTACCATTAAGTTCGAAACGGATCTACTTAAAGTATTTCTCGGTACCTTACGAGCAAAGTACAAACGAGTCGTACAAACCATGCGTAATTGCAAAACGCCTTAATTCATGCTTTGAAGGAGACGACGGCTTATCGGATTGTGTGGGAAAGCGCCAGTGAGAACGAGACCTCAATGACTCTCCCGAAGGGCGGCATGGGTCTTCAGCAGCGGGGCGGCGAGGCGCGTGGCAGAGGCCCAGATTTCCGATTGCGGAGCGGCGGCTGGCGCTCCCGCTCGCCCTCGGCGGACCCTCCCTCCGGAAGCAGCGCGGATTCCGCCGCATCACTCTGCGAGCATTTATAACCGGTAACGGGCGGCGCTGGGCGGCCGGCGGCAACGGCGGCGGCGGAGGCGGAAGAAGAGCGCCCGGCCGCGAGGAAGCCCTGGCGGCGGCAAAGGGCTGCGACGACGGGGCGGCGCGGTGAGGGCCGCCCGGAAACAAGGGGCGAATGATTCCAGAGTGAGCTTATCGCCGAGATGCGCGCCCGCTCGGCTGGGGGGGGGGGGGAAGAGGAAAAGGCTGCGGGAAAAAGGAGAGAGGGAATAGCCGTTCTGATTTATGAGGCGATTTGTAGAAATGGCACGGAATGGAGATGTAAGAATTCACTCGGCGCCGGTGGTAACTTTCGATGTGAGGCCGTGAGGGAGAGAGACACCTTGAATGCAGGAATTAGATTCTACAGCATTTTAAAAATGTTTTTCTATCTCTAACGTTTGCATGAATGTGCCACCCACACAGTTGATAACAGCTGTAACAAGCTTTATTGGTTTATGACACGCATCTGCGGAATACATCAGATTGTGTATGCAATGAATGTTTCCAATAAATTCGATTTTTCTTTCACGTGCTTCGTTAATGAAAAAATATTTATTGAAAACACCAAACCCAATATTACTGCTGAGCTGACAATTCTATGAAACAAAGAAATCTCAACGTGTGACGTAATTTATTAATTCGAACACTCGGTAGTAAGTTCGCAAAGTTACCCATCACAGTTGTAAGAGCTATATGAAAATTGTACTTGAGAAATTGCGCTCCTCGAGCACCACTGCACATCGTGCACTTTCTTACATTGCAAGTCACGCAGGAAGCCAAGTGCGTGACTGTCGCCTAGCGTAAGAGGGCCATTCGCCGCGCGTTGTCAGCCACGCGAATGGAGGCGACTAGCGCGACGCATTAGGGGATTACTCGCGTTGACACGCATCTGCGGTGAGTCAACATGCGCCGTGCGCCGTGATAGTCTCTTACGTCAAGGACCGCTGGCGTCCGTTGCGTGATGGCTCTGGGACGTGCTGTTTGAGACAGATTGTCAACTTCACTCCACGCATCGTCAAATTACATACCCATGTAAGGATATACTTTATTTGTTTCCCTTAAAAGCAATTAGGAGCTCTGTGTCATTAAAGGTTCTGCTGGTAGTTAATGACCTATTTGGAAATGTACTGCCTCGTTTCTACTTTAAAGAGAGTACAGCTGTGATTGCAACGAAGGTTATACTCCTGGAAGAGAGTAGACACTGTCAGTTTTGTAGATAGACACATGTAATCTTCTTCTGAACACCAGAATCTTCTCACAGACAGTTGATGTAGATGAGGTGTATTTTAAAGAGTGGTAGGAATTGGAGGCAAAGGCGATGAGGTCATAGAAAGAGTTTTAGATGCGAAGCAAATTTGTCCTGAGTGTATTTGGTTTTGGTTTATACTATTCAATGAAAAAAAGAAATGTATTATAAAGGGATTTATTTTTCTTTCGGTATTTATTGTTAATTCAGAATGAATAAATATATGCCTCGAAATCTTTCAAATAGTATCTACTATTTCGCTTAAAAAACAACAACAATTAAGTATTAAATGATTGCCATAAATAATATAAAATAGCCATAATAATTAAATGATTGCCATAAAAAATAGATGGCATGATCCTCTTTTCTTAGTATTGTGTATGTTCGAACGTTAAGTATTAATTTTCACCTACCAAAGGCATTCGAAAATGCATCTGCATTGGGCATCATGAACCGTGTGGTAAATTAGTCAGAGACTAAGATATTCCAACAATTGTCCTACCTGTCAATGTCGACCAATAGGTCCGCGCGTCATCGGGACCTCACACAAAACGATAAAATAACGTTCAGCACTGGTTCTGATTTTCTCCTCCTAGGTCGAACAATCGAAACATGTGAATAGTCGATCGTCGAGATGTATCGAGGTCGATGGCGCCTTCTCCTCCTCGATTTCGCACCCTCCCCGCGGCGACGGCGGCGTGACTTGCCAGAACTCCCCTCAGCCCTCAGCCCTCGCCCCGATGCGCAGGCCGACGCCGCGCCGACGCCGACGCCGCCGTCGTCTAACGAGACCGGAGATGAGCTTCGCCCTCGCGAGGGTGCAAATGATTCCATGGGGACGCGCTCCGCCCAGAGCGCTCCGCGCGACTCCAGCCTCGAAGCAGGTCGGTGGGCGGGCGCGAGCAGTCGCAAGACCACTCGAGGCAAACTGTACGTCATCTGCTTGCCCTGACCGGGTACATCTCTTTAAAATAGTATACCTCGAAATTTTGTTTGTCATAGTTAAACGATTTATAAACTAGAAGAGAGCCTTTGAAATATTTTTCAAATATCTCCGTTCTATTTTGAAACATAAATAGCATAAAATAATTGTCACAAAATACTATATACGCATTTCGTGTTTTGTAAAATAATAATAATAATAATAATAATAATAATAATAATAATAATAATAATAATAATAATAATAATAAAACTGTGAAAAGTATGTCAGTATAGAAGTATTATTTTATTCTCTCTCCACTTCTGATTTTTCTTTTCAGGCGATAAAAGCAAAGGTTGCTGAACTTCGGAAGTAATCGTTTATAGTGTGAAATGTCATGTTGAATGTCAACGAAGTAGCTAGCTTTGCATGACGCGACTGTGCGTTAGTTACTTCATCCTGAGTTCTTCGATTTTACATAGTACTGTTCTATTCAGTAACAGGAATCTGTCATTATCAGGAAGTTGTGGTTTTATTAATGCCTAATATACAATTTGAGTATTACGCACAACATCAATGAATTCATCATATTTGCGAGAGCCTGGAAATTGTTCTGTCGTAGATTCATTGTTATTAAGTGTTGGGATATATTATTTTATACCTCGTTGACATTTGAAAGTTTATTCCTTTGTATTTTTCATTATCTTCTTTGCTTGAAGAATCGTCTCTAATCCCTTGCCGATAGTATGAATAATTTATAAATAAATAGAATTAGAAGTTTTTTCACTGCTTAAACACACAATTATTGCCTTTTCCTCCATATATCTGCGGCTCATTTATGCCAAAGACATTTCAGTTTTGAGAACCCTCGTGTATCACATTAGATTTCGCAATTTAACGTGATAGTGTATATTTAAAAAAAACACTTATACGAATTTTATTTTTTTTTGTTTATTTTCATGGTTTCTTTAAGAAATTACAAATTTACAATAAAAACTAATTTTGCGATTTTATTAACTGTTGTTCTCTTCAAACCCGAAACCATTCTATTATCTTGTTGCACGGACGAACACTTGTGAGAAAACGAAGAATCGTCTGGCGTCCCTCCGTTCGACGCCGCCGCCCCCGCCGCTGCAGTGCGCCAATTCTGCTGCTCTGGTGCGCCCCTCCCCTCGGCCCCTGCGCCCGACCGCCCGTCCACCCGTACGTCTCACCACGCGGGCGCATTTACGCACTGCGAGCAGCGCGCCGCACGGAGCTGTTTGCTCAAACAGGCGGCGCGGCGGGGCAGGGAGTCTCGGCCGAGTGGGAAGGGCAAGAAGAGCTACGGCGCGACGTGACGACAAGTGTGCACGCCAAGGCGTTGGAAATTCGGTGTGGTTCCGATGGTCGTGGCACAAAGTTTTGTATTCTTTTCGCAGATTTGATACCGCTTACCCAATATAATAGATTCTGTCACGTCATAGATTTCAAGCCAAAACTACATCGAAAAAATAAAAAGGTTTTTCTCGTGTATTAACAAAGCTACTTCAAATAGTACATGGAGGTACATGGCGTATTATTCCTACAAACACATTTTAAAACGCATACAATTACTGTAATTTTAAATCGTCTACAATAAACTCTGCAATGTTCCGTAAACGTCGTGTTGAACAAATGGTCAACCTCCGTTATTCCGTCACTCAATTCGCTCTCTCCTACTGAATCAGTAAAAAACTACTGATTGACAGTGTCTATTCACTGATGGTGTCAGGTATAACCCTGCCACTGACAATCAGTGAATTGAACTGAACAAATCACTGAAAATCGGGTCCACTTTTTGAATCAGTGAAACTTAACTGTTTGAATCAGTGAAACAGTGACAACAGCAGCAGCACGTGAACGACTGAACGATCAGCGAGCGATGGTGGCGCGGCACTTTCACCACTGGCGATCAGTAAAATGCTGGCGGTCAATATGAAAAGGTTCGCATATTCGCTGATTGTTAGGAAAACCACACATTTCGACTGAAGATATCAGTGACTTCGGCTCTCACTGATTGAATCAGCGACAGTTTCATTGATTCAGATTCAGAGAGTAGTATACATATGTTTATGTCATCTGTCAACCCGATTGAATTTCAGGTATCTTTGATTTGAATTTCAGATATTACGTATTTGATTAATTTTCACAAAAATAAGAAAAAATACAAAGTTCGGAGTGTATTTTAAGAAAACACTAAAAGAGAACATTTTCGAGAAATAGATCTTAGTGTAGCCACTTTTATACTAATCACAAAAACAAAACAAAAAATGTTAATAAGCTGATAATTTTCACTTGCATGGAAGTAACACTTGTTATAAAATATAAGTTGAGCGTATTTTGCCCATGATAGCAGATTTGCATGAGCGTAGATGGAGCAGGTCGGGCAGTGAAGTTCTGAGGCGCAAAGCCCGGCCCGGCACCACGGCTTTGCAGGACTTAGCGCCTGGGCCTTGGGCCGTGAACCCCTGCCCTGGCCACTTCTCAACAGCACCTTCAGTGGCTTTCGAGGGGCATGCTGGAGGGGAACAGTCCTCGGGTGAGTTTACTATGGAATTGTGGCATTTTCTTGTCGGTTTTGTATTGAATTTGTCGAATTACAACTTTCAAAGCACGTAATATCTGTGAAAGTGTGTTTTATAATAATGGAGAGTTAAAAATAGTTTTTGAATTATTAAAGGAAACTAGATGACTATTTCTAATTTAGCAAAAAAATTCTACGGCGCCAGAAAATAATTTATTGTTATCGGTTGCATTGATTTTAGGGAATGTGACTAGTTCGTTTCCTCATACAGTCTGCTTTGTAATGGTTAATTTGCGGTCGTTCAGCACCGTTTTAAATGTATAAAATTCACATTACTGAAAAGTAAATCAATTGAAAATCAAAGCTAATACCTGATTTCATTAAATAAAAGCTGTGATTTAACTTGAACTAATTCTTAAGTTTATAGTTATATCAGTACAAATCTGGTAAGATGATATATGTTTTGAAAATCATTTAATTATTGCGAGAAAACGATATTCTCACGACCGATTTATTATTTACAAAACAGTTGCATGTCTACTCTATTTGACTTGTTCCGTTGCAATGAAGACCAGCAGAGCATGTCCGCGGGAGCAACGCGTCGTCTCCGCCCGGGGAATCCTGGCGTCGCCTCAGGCGCCTTGCGCCCCTCGGCCACCCCCGCGACGCCAGCGAGGTTGCGGCCGCGACACGTGTAGCGCCCCGGGCCGCGGTGTCCGGCACTGTCCGGCGTCACGTGGGCGACACGTGCGCAGGGTCATCATCCGCTCGTTAGCGCCTCGCCACCCCCGGCTCCGCGCGCCCCACCCCCACCCCCACCCCCGCGCACCGCAGCCGCCGTCCTCCGCCCCCGCCCCGCCCCCGCACGGCCGATGATCTCTCGGCGATGAACCCGGGCCTCCGAAGCGCCACTGCCATCAGGGCTGCCACCAGCCCTGACCTTGTTCCAACAGTCTCGTCCTCCCACGAACAGAAAGTTTATCGATTGCCATGGTTTCATCGGAAAAAGTATTTGCCTATTGTGAACGTGCCACCTACTTCAACAGCAGGTCCTCATTGTAGAAATTTCCTTGTCTGCAATGATTTTGAGTAATACAATAAACGACGATTGTGGTTTAAATGACGTATGTTCCACGTTGAGAATTACTCCGAATAATTATTCAATTTCGTTGCAATATTTTAGAAAAATGTATTTCAAAGAAAATTAATTTTGGATATTACACTTTTTTAGAATAAACATCTTCTTTTCCAGACCGAGAAGATATATTGTAGAATTTTTCTTTTCAAGGTTCACGATTGCATTAGAACGGAACATTTGTGTATTAAACGAGAAAAAACATTCACATTAGCACACATGATTTCAGTTTTATATTGCGTCTGTCCTCTTACCCCGTGGAGGAATAGACGACTCAGAATTCTATTTCTTTTTTTATTTTTTGTGACGATGGCTAGGAACACATAAATATGACTATTTTTATTGCATAAAATGACAATACAGATTGAAGCAAATGAAACTTTTCATGGTAACTATCCACATGCAGTTTTCTGCACAAAAAAGACCCTAGAAAACTTCTCTAGGACAGTCTGTCTCACGCGATAATTTATTGTAACAATATTTGTGGCTTATTCGATGTTCTGCTTAACGAATATGCTTTTACGAAGAATATAGTACCAGAACACTTATCGTTCCTTCGGTTGTAAATGTTCTTTGTGAACTTCCGTGTACTGCTTCTCCACTATGCGCAGCCCTGATTTACCCATGTTGCAATGCCATGCATAATTCTTATGTAGATTCAGTAATTTTCAGGCAAACTCAATATTAATATATTTTTTTTGTACAATCTTTCCCAACGTTTCGAAGGTCATACTGGACCTACATACGAATTATAATCATTAAAAAGGCAGTCTTTGACTAATCTAATTAATATTACTCTCTACAAAGAACAATGCCATGCATATTATAGAAAGTCTTATATGAGAATTTTAAAACCATCATCGGATGCCATTTGAAATATAAAATGAAAATAGAATTGTGAAACTTATAATTTCTTGGTGAGAATGCGGAAAGTATAGCTCTTTACAATCGCACTAAAATTTGAATGGAAAGTTAAACGTTGGGAATTTTAATGTGGAAAACACTGCTTGTGGCAAGCACAGTTTTTGGCATATTTTCTGTTCTACGTATTCCTTTCCTTAGTGTAAAGAAACTTCTGTAATGCCACGATGAGCATTACACAGGCGAAAATAGAGATTTTTCGTCAAATAATATTGTTTTATGGATCCCTAATACTTAAGAATGGATTTTTCTTGTTCCTTGTTTTAGTAAATTATTATCTCTAACACGTAATGTTGATAGAAACTAAGTTCTGTAAATCCTTGACAGCATTGATCGCGGTCTCTCTATCCGCTTGGCTTTCTGTCTGTTTGTCTATTCTGTCCTGTTCGCGAATCCGTCTATCCGTAAACAACCCGAATCCATGCATGGGAATGCTAGCAAAATTAAAATTCCTTGTTCGATTTGATTGGTGTCTCCGACCTTTCGAATTTGAAACGATATTTTAATTTTTAGAGGTATTATACATGACGTCTTAATTTTTTCATAAACGTTATATAGCCCTTAATATTGAAGCTAGAGCTTTCTTATGCAACGCATTCTATTTCTAAATTTTGGGTATATTCATTTAATTTTCCCCAAAAATACTAGTTTAGGAGTAATTTTAATTAAGATGATAAATATTTGTTTAAGTTCTAAATTTCCTTTCTAAGCGAAGTCATAGCCACTTGATGCTATTTTTTGGGTTGGCTAATGAATGGTGCTGCTAATCTAAAAGCCAGGGTTTGATTCCTGCCGTCTAAGAGAAATTTATTTCTGATTGTAGCACAAAACAAATCCGATTTTCATTAACGCCTGTAAACTTTCGCAAATAGCAAATTTTCCAAAAACGCAATCTTGAATCTTACGTTCTTCTTTTGCCGAAGAAAGTGCTTTACGTATTGGCCGAGAAATTAGAAGCATGCCATCAGTTTCTTAATTGTAGATCATTAAATCATTTTATCTATATTTTCTTCAAATTCTTTTGCTAGCGTTACGTATTAGCTCTACAGTAGTTTGCGAGTTTTTGAGACAATTTTCCGAATTGTAAGTCAACAATATACCTTTAAATATTTTTGTTTGATTTTTTAAAGTAATGACTTTCGTGTAATTTCGACGTATAATCGTGACCACGAGTAAATTCATTTCAGGCCGAAAAATGTCTAAATAGCTGCGCCGCGGCGGTGCGTCGACGTTTAACATTGATATGGAAACATGATTTTTATAACGCAAAGAGAAACACCAGTCTCAGAGACCGCCATTTGTTATTGGGCGTTGAATGTGATATGAAAAGGTAAAATAAATTAAAGACCTGTTTCAATAAATTTTTCTACTTCTTTCGAGTATTCCAAATTTTTTTATATTATGAAAACAGGAAGATAATGGAAAAATATTGAAATTATTGAAAAACACTGAAATTGTTGAAAAACATTCATATTGTTGAAACACTTTGTAACTGTTAACATTTAAATTGCCTCTAAATCCGTACAGCTTCCTCCGTTCTCTAAATCCATATAGCGTTGATCCAGCTGATTTTTGTGTGCACCAAGGAATTCATCAGGATTCATTTTTGTCCATTTTTACTGTCCCAAGATAATTTTCTTCTTATCAGTTCAACAATAACTTCTGCAGGATTAAATTAATTGTCTAAGGTGACGGACTTGTTAGACCCTTCTTTAGTTTTGCGTACAAGAAGCATAGCTTGAGTAGGGTTCCAAATTTTTCTCTTCTTGAGCTGGGATCGTCCCAACGAATTGGGCGATCCATTAAAATATTTTGAAAGTAAAAATATTAATTAAATATTTGAGGAAGTAGGAAGTTACCTAAAAGCGTTGGAAACACCCGTCTAGCACGACATTTACAAACATCATAAGAGAAAAAAACGTTCTCACATACCGCTACGAAAAATACAGAAAGAGAAACTAGCGGTCTCACAGACCGCCACGATATCAAAAAGGACCCCTTAAATGCCGACCGCTTCAGCAAAACTAAACAAAATTACGCCGAGTTGCAATGATGTCGCCCACTCATATCGGGCATTGTTGCATAAATCAATTTCACTTGGTGCCTGTCAAACCGATTTTCCCATATCAGTGTTAAAGTGGAGTATGTTACTTCACCGATATCCTTGTGTAGATATATACGGAATGTTTGGTTTGAATAGAATTTTGGTGTTCATAGTCGAATTTGATTTGATGTTTTGCTTTAAAATATTAGTTTCGTTCAAATATTTCTACGGTATTGTAGATATAATATTTAAATGTTAAAAGACGAGGAAGAGCAATCTTCATTTATACGCATTGATAAGGCGGTATATTAGATGGTGTTTCAGCACTGGGTGTTTAATTTGATGTACTTCTTTTAACTTTAAACGTTTTGATGGTTGATTGTAGTGTAATCATTGAAACGATGAGAACTCTTTTCAGAGCATTTAAGGTTAGCTTGTGTGAAATTTTCCTTACTTGTCTGTACAATGTTCTGCTGTAATGTTGTTACAGTTATTGCAACAGGAAATACGTACTCATGTGTGTTAAGTAGATGAGTAATAAATGTCACATGTTGGCTACAGATGTAATTACAAATTCAAATCGGACTTCTTTTTTTTTGTGTGGAGATTTTACTCTAGTAACATAACTAAGAGATAATAATTGCTTTGGTGTATTAATCGAACTAGTTTAAATAATTGACTCATTTGATGTATGTGTTTTAAATTTGAATTCTTAAGAGCAAGTTCATCAAAGAGTTTTTTTTAATAATAATAATTTTATTTTCAGTTGACATTACATTGTTCAGTTTACAATTTAACTGTGCAAATGTTTGATGGACTTAATCTACCTTATACTAACTTAAAACTATACACACTACAATTCTATAAAAATAATATAAAAAATAAAGTAAGAGAGGAAGCAGGAAGCACCTCAGATACGTAATTATTCCAGGTTTGCGAACATTTTATAGAATGAATGCAGGGGCGAAGAGTTACCATACAGGTACTCCTGCAAAGCAAATTAATTAAAAATACGTTATCGGCAATTTTTTCTGAACACGGCGCGAAGCAAATATCAAGAAGAATTTATGAATTTATTGGAAGATGGTAATCGATCTTCATAGAGAGTATCCAATGGTCATAATATTATTGGCATTCGTTATTGCTTAGTGCGTATAGTGTGCGTCAACTTTCGGTTTACTGTCAACAAGTTCTTTCTTTTAACTTTCTAGGTCGTTTCTTCGTTACAACTGTACCATGCTATTGGCATAGCAGTTCTGGAACTGTGGATTAGACATCTTACGCCAGTGATACTTTACGCAAGCGAAATTCTTTTTGTTCATAATACGAAAGTAGATCCTCTTTGTAAATGCTTTGAGTGATTGATGTCGAGGTCGAGTAAGTTTATTTTCAGGAACAGCCACCTATTTGCAATATTGGTTAATTTTTACTTCCTATAATAGCTATGTCATTCAATTTTCTAAAGCCAAATGATAACAAAACGTGTTTAAAATATCAGACTAACATGGTACACTGATAGTTTAAAATATATATATCAATACAGTGGAATTTACTAGAGCGATAAGCAACATTTAAGGTAGATAAGTTGTCACGAAATCGTCGTCCATGATTAAGTCACCTTCTGCGTTATAATCAACGCTCGAAAGAGAAAGATGCTGTATATATCAGAAAGAGATTTTTCCATGAGGATAATAAAACTAGGATCAGGTGTAACCAAGCTCTTTCCTTTAAACAATTAATGGTTTTTAGCAAGATCTATGTTCACTCTGATATATGGATCAGCTATTTATATTTAATATTTTTTACTTTCCACACATTGCACTTCATGCATTCTCCTAATATGTGTGTATATGAAGGGCTGGCTCTACAGAGTAATATGCCATATCGAGTTCGTTCTGAGAAATAAAAAGATCGTAACCCGGTATCCCTCGTCTCGAGGCAAATAATATTTTCGTGGTGGAGCCCTTATTATCCACAAGCTAAAGAAGATAAAGGTGGTAAGACCAAAATATTAAAAATAATACATATTATACAACAAAATATTAAGAAAATTTAATGTAAAAAATATGTGTATGTTATTAACATACACATATTTTTTGCCAAAAGTTTGACACGTTCACATCACGTAAGTCAACATTTAGTTATTATTTTTATAATATTGATGTTGTAGGGAAATGAACTGTAATATTCAATTTATTCTAGCACATAACAATTTTGGATTTCGCTCTTACTTTCCTTTCCGGATGCAACTCTAGCATGTTTTTATTAGTGTGCTCTTGTACTTTTCGTACGTCTAGCAAATTTGAATAAAAAATAAGGATGCCTTTTTCCATGCCTTATTAATTAAAATATGTTATGCCGTCTTTCTGTTTTACTGTTTGTTTTTGACACATTTTCTATGGCATCTGCAAATCGATTCCACTGATAAGGACATCGAGGTGGAATTGCTCTTCTTCTATCCCGTGCTAATGTTTCTCTGTTGTATGTTTTGTCAACATATTGAGCAATTTCTACAAGCGGTTCCACACATTCAGCATTCGCCGAGCAGCGAGCGAATGTTTGCTTCCTTTGATGTGTCAAAAGATCGACATGCGGTGGGCAAGGGGAGCTCCGAATGTTCCTCACTTGGCCAATAACAAGCAATCCATCTTCACTACTCGAGATCACTATCGATCGATCGATGGTGTATCACATCTTCACTATCAAGCGATCGCTCGATACTCGCCGAATACCGAATGAATGGAACTATATTAATATATTTTCAGGAATATCAGCATGCAAAATTTCAGTCACCTATGCAACAACATCCAGGTATTGCTATGCTCAGTAGCTCGTGAATTTCGTAATGCTTTTTCATTAATATCTGCGTACCGTTATTGCAATCCTCTTGATTGCACATATCGATTTAGGAAATGCTGTGCGATAAGATTTTTTGGTAAATAGCTAATCACAGTCCTACGTTCTAACAAAATATTACTATTGTTTTTATTGCCTCTACTATTATTACGGATATTATAATAATTATTACACCGATTTTGAATTCCTGCGATGTCTTGGTATATAGTCCTTCCTCCTTTGTGACCAAGAAGGTATAAACGAAAAAAAATGCATCATTTTTACATAAACCATAGATTGTAAAACTTTGTGTCATTACTATAGGAGATACCTTAATTCCATCCATAATCTACGCACTAGATTGTCCAAAACGTCTCACGAGTCGAGGAAGGCGATTTGACACAAAAATAATTACCTTTATTCTCACTTGCTCGGCTAAATTTTCAAAGAACAAAAATTTACCTTCTTTTGTTATAATAGTGAGCCCTGGAATAATATGCAATTCCGCAAAAGATTTGGTGGAAGAGTTGCTTGACTATGCTGATTCATTGCCCGAGAAAATGCATTACTCTCGGGAGATTTCATCTCTAACATCCGCAAAACGTTTCCTGATTATTCTTGTCAGAGGAACTCCATGAAGTTAATCTGTTCTTCATTTGAATCAATTACTGCGTTTTGGCAGTACAAAATTAGTAGAGGAGCATAGAAGGGTTCTGTAGATTTTATGACAACTGGTTGATAGCCTTTGCTTACGACTCTTTCCCTGTCTTTTTTATGTCACATCCAGTACGTTCTTTCTTTTTAATTTTTCATTGTTTATAATTACAGGTGTGGGCCCAGGGGGAGGGTTCCCCATGAATGTTTTGAAAAGGGGCCTGTGGAAAATCGATTTCCGCAAATATGTGGAATCTCATAATTAATAACTTAGAGAGTTTTGATACATATTAAAATGTATCAAAACTCTCCAAGTTATTCTCGACAAACTAATGGTCAGAGTAATATTTCTATATATGCTTACTGGATCTGTTTGAGTTAGAGTTATTGCCTAAGGTTATAAAATTTGGGAAAAATAGGCGTAAAATAGGAAAATAATAATCAAGAAGTTTACTGTAGTACTTAAAACGTCGAATTGCCAGTTTTTAATAATTAAAAATATTTTTTTCTTTAATTTCGTCTTGATGAGTGAATTTTTTTATTTCTTGCAAACAAATTGCAAAATAATTGGGTATTTTGATAGTATTGTATATTTTCTATTATTTGAATGTACTTTTGATAATGTAGTTGAAATTGATAATTTGTGAGTATATCGATTAAGAGTTAATTACAGTTATCCAAAAAATAAAGGACTTCGTTATATTGCACGGTTTTTGATATGTAATTTTATTAAATCATATAAATTATATTACATAGATGGGAAATGAAATATGTGAAAAAATTTTAAATGGTCAGAAAACAAAGAAAAAGTGGGAAATTGTACCTTGTACGCCTACAGTGTTTTGGACGAATTCGGTCTAAATTATGAAGGAACTTTCAACCACACCCTTCAAATGTGGCCAATTTAAAGTTCATACCCCGCAGAAAACTAAAAATGTGTCAAAAATATAAAATCGGTTCAAAACCAGCTAAAAATATTTATAAAAAAGAAACAACCTCAAAAATGCGACCGTATAGGAGACGATGTTTCTTATAATCGACGAACAATGAATTAAAATCAAAAATATACTAAACATTCTATATAAGTAAAATGTCGTGTTGAAAACAGTTTAATGGATAAGGAAAGTCAGAAATTTAGTTGTTTCCTCCTCCTATTTTAGCCTGTACACGCCAATGTTTATAATACAAAAATCCATGATAAGAAAAATCCAACCCACACTGAGTGATCAGTATTATTTTGCCATGTATGATTTTGAAAAAATATATACAACCGAACTCTACCATAGAAACTACTTGACAATAATTGAGGTTATTTTCCCAACAGTATGTCATAAGTAAATGTACAAAATGTAAATAAATGAAATTTACGATATGTTAAAAAAATAGTATGTATAATAATATGCAACATTCTTTAGGCAAATGTTCAGAGTGCGAAATGTGTCAAATGCTAGCAGATACAATTATTGGCGAGACAAATTAAAGATGTGAAACGTCCAAGCGAAATGCAGTAGGCCAGCCACCACCACCACCTCACCGCACGCGCCCTGCCGCGAAGTGGCGCGCGCCGCTGCGTCGCCTGCGAGGCTAATGGCCATCGATTAATTTAAAAACGATGGCGGCAGCGCCCGGGGAGGCTAAGGCGAGGTGCTCAGCGGATCCTGCCACCCAATATTTGGATTTGATTGGTCCGTCCACAGCATATCCGTTTGCGTATGCTCCGATAACCAACTTAGCCGTAGCCACCTTCCTCCGTACAACAAATAGTTCCCACGTTTCCTAAGCTACTTCCATATTCAAGTCTTCGAGAGACTGATTACTGTCTGCGAAGGATTGGTTTCGAACGTGTCAACTACTTAGACCATTAGACATATAAGTGTATTTCATATTACACCGTATATTGCGGTGGGTGGACCGGGGGAGGTGGCTCAGAGCAACTGATGTTACTGACGTACCTACGATGGGGAGGTCCTATGTTCGAGGCCCTACGGTGGCAGGTTTTTGGACACTAGCTAGATAGCTAGCTCAAATTCAGTCGTCTGGAGGACAATACTAGTAGCCAGCTGCTTTGATCGGTATTTTCCGTGGTTTCTTGGGTATACTAGGCGAACGCCGGAATAGTACCCTAACAAACGCGCTCGATCTTTCTTTCTTGTTACTCGCCCCTGACTTCCACACACGCACGATACTTCCACACATACCAGGAGACTGGTCGGAAGCCCGACTGGGGTGATGCCCCGCTTGTGGGAGGTACCGGTAGGGGAAAACTCCACTAGTCGTCAGGAAGGTCGGCGCTGGATCTCACCGTTCAGCGAGGGAAAATGCACTGCACTTACGGGGCTCATGCCATTAGCAGTTGACGCACCCGGATAACTAATCAATCCATCAAACCTATGGGAGACGGTGTTCCTTCACCGCTGGAACATAACATCCGTTGCCGACTGCATGTCGGCTTAAGTATTTCCCCTGCAGGTATATCTCTCAGCGGGGAACTGTTCCAGCCGTGGCAAGGTCTAAGCTCCCGGTGATCTTCACGACATGTGTGGTAGTGTAGTGCATGGATGTGTACATATAAGGAGGTGTAAGGGTCAAAGATGTGGATCAGCAGCCAATTTTTAGGGTACTCGTATTGATCGAAGAAACCACGCTCACGTTCACGCAAAATTACCGTTTGGAGAAGCTGATTTTTCTGAACTGAAATATCCTTCAAATAGGATGAACTCGACCAATCTATTCAGCTATCAAAAGTACTCCACTGTGGCGACCCGAATTCTAGGACCACCCGGTCAACTGAGCCACAGGCAGTCATGGAACCGCTGAGCTATTGCAGCCGCGTTGAATCTTCAGAGTTCCTTTGGAATTCGGGTGAATAGTTATGTTTCTTTCTGTCCACAGTCAACAGTGATTACAACCCAATTCACGATCCATGATTGATGAAATGACCTATAAAGTAAGGTTGTGATGAATCAACGAGCTCATAATTTCAGTTGTATCGTCACTTGACACAGTTTGATTTTCAAGCTAATTATTTTTATTTTTGTTCTCCATCCGTCCGCATTACGTCCGCAGAGTCTCCTGCTTGCAAAACTTCGGCATTGTACCGCCCCCGGCATATTCAGACATACGATAATTAAATATCTACGTTATTCTGTCTCTGTATTTTCTGGCGGAATCGTCCCTTACAATATAAATAAACGCCATTTGATATCATTTATACCACATACATAAAGCTGTTATTTAATAAATCGAAGAATTATCTTATCTTGGTTATTTACCTCGTGGAAATGTTGAATTGTCTTCATCATCTGATGATCAAAGATCTATTTGAATAACCACTTCTAACGAATGCAGTTGTTTTTCTCCGTTCATAGAACTATTATGTGAACCATTATTCAAGTTCATTATACTGTTCTAGCAATTACAATTTTGGATCGATAGCCTGTGGCAGTCACCCCTGTCATCGTCACCCTTGTAGTTTAGTACCGTGATCCCGGTCACTGGTTTCTAACGCTTGCCTATTATTCTCTTCTGTCCAGCGCGTCCAGCCAGCACGGTGTCGGCTCGTCACACATGCCCGCGCTCACAAAATAGCAAGAACTCAACTCCATTGGATTTCGGATAAATTAAAATAAAAAACCATCCTCTGCCGCAGTCACTATCTCCCTCCCCACTACTCCCCCCCACCGAACCCCTCCGTCCGACCGGCCGGCCTCACGCGTGCGCGCACGGGCGCGCTCGAGCGCCGTGCCGCGCGGCGCGTCGGGGTAGGCGGGCACGCACGCGGAATCCTCCACGGCACCTAAGCGCGCTTTAATTGCGAATATGTATCCACACCTGGATTTGTTTTTGCGCAGAAAAAAAAAAAAAAGCGATGGGATGAGCATGGGAAATGAGGACGCAATCCGCCACCTCTCTCAGCACCGCACCAATCCCCCAGAGAACACACGAAGGGTGGCGCCAGGTAAGAGCCGGGCGGTGGGAGAAATCTGAGTCTGGATGGAAAATAAGATAAATGAAAATATCGCTCTCTGTTTTACGTACAACGTAGATTGAGAACGTTTTATTACGTTACGTATTCTGTCGTTTCTTGGCAAATAAAAATGTTGTCTATACGATTTCGAATTTAGCAACTGATGAATTTTTCATTAATTCGTTCAAAAAGTAGGGAGTAGAATAGTAAACATTCCGCCGTGTGACATCGAAATTCTCGTCAACAAATTTTTCTTTTCTTCGTGAAACCTGCAATTTTCTGAAGTTTTCGTGCTGCTGTGTCTTGTTGCCCTGGGAAAACCGATAGCACATTATCCTTCAAATAACATTCGAATACAATGCAACTATGAGTTTTAGATAGTTCTTTCCTTTCGAAGCGTCACCAAGAGGCAATGTTGCTGTAAAGCTTGGTATCCGTTATTTCATTGTAATCATTCGTTTCTGGAACGGATTTGAATTCGGTCCCATAGACTCCCGGAAAATGGGTAGGTTGTTCACAAATGAGATTGTACTCTCTGACAATAGATTATTTGTCATATGGTCTTTTAAAGCTAAGGTCGTCAACCGGTCGACTACCGGTTTAAATTTTGAAAGAAGCTCTGGATCAAAAAAAGATTGACGACCCCTACTTTAAAGTCTCATAATTCTCACCGCTCTCTCTGGGATTTACGTCGAAGTTGTATTGTTCTTTAATATTCTTAAAATAATATTTCCTTTCTAATATTAGGAAATCGAAAAAGTTAAAAAAAAATAAAAAAATGTGCTTTGGGCGACGATAGATTGTAGCTGGCAAGAAATGTGGCAAGTCCGAATAGCTAGCCGAGACTGAGAGAAATAGAAAACTAATACGGTGAAGTCTGTGCCATTCTGTATAGCACAACTAGTTTTCTTAATGAAATGTATTCGTAAAAACCTTCAAAAAAGGTCATGTTCAATTTTTCAAAACCTGACTATTTTTTGTGAAATTTTGCCTGGAACATAGGGAATTTTTATTTTCTTTAAACCATTTTTTCTTAAAATCGCACATTTTTCATCAACCTATATATTCCCAACTTATTGTTTATTGTAATTTCATGCTGACATGTTTTCCTTTTTGTTTCGGTCTGTTTTATATGAATTTGCTCTATTTTTCACTAATATCTCTACTCATATTGGGTAGGAGGCGCGCCCCAAAAATGGGGCAATGAGAGTGGGAGGGTATAGGACCTTTAAAATAAGGGAAACATTATTTTCAAGAACAAATGTTTATTTTATTGAACTAAATAATTAAGAAATATATTTAAACTTTAAATTAAAGAAATATTTAATGATTATAAATTGACCATTTTTTTAGCATTGAATATTTGGAAAATTTTTAAAGCATACACTAATAGAAAGATTTTTTCTTCTCGAGGGGAGCTTCTTGGAGCAAGTCAGTTACAACAGATCCAACCACACCAAAATCTGGCTTTTCGCTCTCAGTAGAAGCTGCCTGATATTGTTCCGTTTGAACGAGGTAGAACAACTGAGAGTACTGTGACCATATTTTGAAACCAAAACGTGATGGTTCCCCATGCAGGTGTTGTTTTGTTGAATGGAGATCATATGGAACCATATTCGTCTACGCACAAGTTCGCATCTTGGGAAAAGAAAGTGAGCCGTCTTTCACTGATCATTGCCCACAATGATCGGATTTCAATAAGTTGTCATTTTCACTACATTATTGTAGTTAGATACATGGAAATATCTTAGATCTTCATATCAATTTATTGTTATTCCTCTTGCAACTCCTGAGTGATGTAGTGGATCAATTTATGTATCACAGTCAAGACAGTTCGTAGCATTATCGTAATACACACTGGACTACAAAAATGTAATAAACGTTTTCATTTCACAATGAAAAAATCAAATACAGTGCTTTCTTTGGAAAAAAAAGTGTATTTCTTGCTCATTTCTACTAGCAAATCCAAAACTTTACTATCATGAAATAATTCAAAAAGATCAACAGACCATTCTCTTCGCAGCCAATCTGGTTCTTCCCAGGTACATTCTGCGAGAGGCACTAATCCGTTTTTCATCCCAGTTTCGAACTCTAGTCTTCCTTGCAAGGGTGCTCAATTCAGACGCAATCCCCTTGTCCATAATATCAAGAGATAATTCTTCAGATGGTAGAATAATTTCATCTATTACAGAGAAAGTAATCTTTGTCGCTAGCAGTTCTCCTTGGCCTCGTAGCTGGTTTCCAGTAAGATGGTTTACATCAGCATCTTCTGTCTTCGCCACCGTCTTCCTCACTTCATAAGCAGATATAAAAAACTATGCATCACGTTCTAATAATCCTGTTATTTCGTCTACGGATAATATGAGAAGAATAATTAGAGGAACAAAACAACTATATAGGAAAGAAACTATTTAAACGATCGAAAATAAGACATCATCACACCGTGCAATATTGGTATTTACTCAAATGTCATAAGTATACTTGCTAATAATGGATACAAAAATCCATACCCTCCCGTTTCTATTGCCCCTCTAAAGGGACGTCATGATTTTATAGGCATTTGACGTTAAAAAATAAGATACAATATTTAGTATTTAGAATGTATTTCAAACATAAGTTTTAGCAGATCGTATTACAGTAAAATACACGATTAAAATAATCATAAATTTAAGTAATGTACTTCTGATTCACGAAACGACATGATGCTCAAATACAAAAACTCCACAAAGGTTCCACTATAATGAAAAACGCTATAGAGCAAACCAGTGAACTTATTCACATTCTTTGTTGTCAATACAACACTGTAGCATACATAACTTCCCTTCATTCGTTCCAAGAGATGAAGTATTATCAGAGAAATACGCTGCCCCATTTTGGGGGCAATGGGAATATATAGGTTAAATTGGAACATTAGATAACATAAAGAACGCTTAAGAGGATGGTGCAGGTTTCATGTTCGTTGAATGCACTGATTTTTCGAAAATTTCAATAGTTCAACATTTGTTCAGTATCTTCCTACGACTACGATTAGAAAGATAGATATTTTTACGTAATGAAATATGTTCCTTAAAGATAGATTTTGAAATAAGGTCATGATAATGATTGAATAAGTGATTGGTGAAATAAGGTCTGGATGAAATGAAGTCATGATCGATTTTGAAGTAAGATCAAAATAATTTTTCAAAAATTTGAATACTTTTCGCGTATTTTTTCCGTGAAAGTACAGACTTTCTTAGCACCACTATTTACAATTGAATTATCTTTTTCCCTGAGGCGTATCACATAGTGCCAAGATGAGGCCTGCGTCAGCCGGTGCCAATTCAAAATTAGCGAAAGTGCCCCTCAGCACTTTTCTTCGGTTCTATGGTTAATGTGAAACTAATAATTATTGGGAAGTGAACCACATGTCAAACGACAATGTCCCCCTAGGGGGATAACCATCCGATATTACTAATTTAATTGCATATTAACATAGTATATTCAGACAGTGTGAGAACTCTCTAACTTAAAGAAACCATAACAAATAAGATTACCCATAATGTCATGTTCACAAATCATACTTTCAATTTAGAGCTTTCTTTTTAAATTAATTTCCCAAACCGAAAAATAACACTTCATTCAAAAACTAAAACAAAAACACCAGCTAAAATAAATATCCATATTATTACTAGAAAACAAAACAATTAGTTCTTAAACAGCAATACCATTCCAACCCATTCCAAAACCAAAAAAAAAACGTAATTCCAAAACAATGAAAATCGACTAATAAGCCTACAACTATGGCTTGCAGAAAGTTTCGAAAAATAAATACTAAATATAATCAAAACATTTTTAAATTATAATAAAATGCTACCCGCCGATCCGGATAACCGAGATCGCTAAAGTAGTAGTGCCGTAGGAAAAAAAACCCTTCTCATCACAATTTGAATTCCGTAATTATCATTCCATGATACACTAATTGTTACGGCTATCCAACTTCGAAACAACTAATTTCCTAAAAATTAAACATATAGTAGAGCTATTTATTTATGTAGGAAAAGTGTTTGATAATGTATGTCGCCGATTACTATTATTTAAATTTAACCAATGCGAATTTCTGCAAAATCTGTATCAAATAATAACAAAAAGCTTCTCGATAAACAGCAGTTTCAAAGAAGAAGTCAATTTAGGGCTATCTTCTGATTATAGTATTGCGGCCAGTGTCCATCAGGTATTACGGCTTATCATCCACTCTATTTAATATATTTAAATTAGATTTTCAACTAAAGAATGTAATGATTCCATTATTAGCATATTAAACCATAATACATAATTATTTACCGCGCATTTTAGCCGCAACATTTTGCATAACAAACTTCAAGAAGATTTAAACATACAAAATGGTTTCGGAAAAATAAATTCGATTATTCTAAATAATACATACATTCAAAGGCTTCCCCCATCACCTTAGTAAAATACTACACAGAAGGACTTCTTATTGAAAAAAGGCATATGTCGAACGATCACACAGAATTACCGCTCACAAAACATTCACAAAAATGTTAAAATGTTACCTTCTGAACTCAAAAATCAATATTTATATATCAGTGCACGTCTTTAAATGTGTAAGACATTCACTAACGTACGCTTGTCAATTTTGGGGAAGTGTAGCATGTAGGATTCCAAAGAAAATATAATTTATACAATACGAGTTCCTACGATGGATAGTAAATTCACCTTGGTTTATCCCCAACGAGCAGATTCGAAATGGGTCTACAGTGCCAATAAGACAATCGATAGACAAATTCTCTATTCCAACTTCGCAACTCAACAATTTAATTGAGTTCCATTTCATATCACTATCCGACAATTTAAAACCAGCCCTCCAAAGACGTATTACGACCTCCGTAAAAGTAGTTCAATGTAACAAGCATCTGTAACTAAATTGTGGAAGCCAGAGGACATTGCTATCTGAAACCTGCGTGAAAATGCCGTATGTTATTAGCTTTGTTTGGAAATGTCATTATGCATGATCCAAAACTTTAAAAGGGGTAACAGGCCGAACAAGTATCAATAATTTTCTTTTTTAAGTTACCTTTCTAGCCTTCCTAAACGCCAGAGGCACACTCTTTCCTCATTGCCTCTGTCAGGTTCGTGAGCGGCAAACGGACATTTGTCTCTTCGTCCGTTGCTCAGAGCCCGTTGGAAAATATTCATTTCAACGGCGAAGTACGGGGCTCCTCGCGTGCGCGCGCTTAAAAACAATTTCCCGTGTTTGCTCGAGGTGGGGCGGTGCCGCGCGGGCGGGCGCCACGAAGGCTCCGAGTCAGGGAGAGAGGAAACGGGCGCTGTACAAAGAAACCGACGACGCGGCGGGCCCGCCTTCTCTGCCATCGCCTTCCCCGCGGTTTCCCCGTCCCTCTCCAATGCTGTCGCTGCCATCGTCCACATTCTCAGCGCTTCTAGGCTCTGCCGTTACTACCACGATGACCTCGACCATCTTTTCCATCCCCATTTCGACCTCGCTATCTGCCACCCTCGTTTCTTCAAACACCCTCACCGTCGCCGTTTCTTCTGCTTCCCCTACGGTCGCCATCAACGCGACCCCCTTCTTCTTCTTCTTCTTCTTCTTCTTCTTCTCACCGCCACCTCAGCCGCGGCCGCCTGCTTCCGGGAACGCCTAGACATGGCGTGGGGCGAGGCAGCCACGAGGTGGGGAACGGCGGGCGGGCAGGGCGATTGCTCGGGGCGTGGAGCGCCAGATGAGGTTTTTCCATAATGGGCCTCCTCGCCAGTACGCCCACGTTCGCCCGCCCGCGCTCCTCGTCTCGCTCCCGCCCCGCCCCGCCCCGCATCGCGCCGCGCCCCGCCCCACCCCCATTAGCCGTATTGGCGTTCGGTCGCGTTCAGATAATTATTTTAATTAACTTACAAGCTCGCTGTCGGCTGGCTCTCGACCGGTCTTCGATATATCGATTGTGTACCTGCCACCGTCACGAGCGACAAGCCACCCCAACATTGCCATTTGACCGTCACCAATCCTCGACCACGTACATGTACGACGTAAAAGATTGCTTATCAAATTCCGATGTTTTATTGCATTGTGGAATTAAAATTGAGGTTTTGCTGTTCCGTAACTTTTTTATCATTAAAGTACTTTTCTCTTAATTAAAACTATCTCATATTTTCCTTTTAATAATAAAACAAAATATCACATGACAGGTAGGATGCCGAAATGTTATAAATTTATTCATATATTGTACTATAGACTGATTAACAAATGTGTTAACGGAAATTCATACTGAGTTGAATAACCCTTCGAAGATTGTTGAAAATCATTTCTCATCAGTTTTGTGCGAATATTATTGTAATTAAAACGAATGTAAGTGTCATTCGAATATTTAAAAGAAAGACTATTCAGTTGCGAAACACAAATAACTAATCTGATGTTTTTGAATTCTTTAAGCTGTCAATTTTTTTGCTTGAAAAGCACATGAATAGTTATTTTATAATAAAAAGAGAAGTAATATTTTGACCTATGGGTCCATGTGGTTGAAAATTGTTTGAAGGAGTAATCTTACAATTGGCCCGGCCCCGGTCTAATCCCATCCTCACATTCCTTCTGCAAGTTTTATCATCTCTGACGTAATTCTGAAAACTTCTTTGGTAGTTGCTAACCTGATTGTCGTTTTGACCGTTACAATCCTCGGCGCCTTGCTGTTTTATGTTTCACTTGGTTGTCTTATTTCTTACACCAGTAGTTCCTTTTTGATTTTTCGTTTCTATCTGAAAGTTTATCTTCTGCGCGCTCCCCATTGACGTCCAGGTAGAACTGACGCTGATTGTTTCGAAACTAACTGTTCTGGTGATACTGTTTGACTTAGGATGTGTTTTATCATCGTAGCCGTTAATCGTTGTTTTAATGTCTCAATGACTTCAGTAACTGTCTTGTCTTCGAGATAGTATCGCTTGACAAGTGAGGCTCATTTCGTTTTCAGACTTCGAGCTGCTAATATCTTTTCCGAGGTACATATTCTTCCTCTGTAGACTGTCAATGCAATTTTTCTGACCGGGACGTCCTAAGATTCGAGTCCCGACTGTGTGGCAGGATTTTCGATAGTAGCTGGAGAGCTAGAACGAATTCAGCCACTATCTAGAGGAGAGTTCGAGCGGCCGGCTGTTCTGATCGGAAGTTTTCCGTCATTTTCTCCGATCATTATCAGGCGAATGTTGGAGCAGTTCCCTTACAAACGGAGCACGTGTCCGCGCACGATCCTTCCTTCTTCTTCGTTTGAGATACCTGGTCGGGGAAAATCCCGCAAGCCGGCGTGATCTTCTCCTGTCGGATCTGCCTATGCAGTGACGGAAGACCGTCGCCACCTCCTGTGGAAAAACTTTGCACTGCACTTGCAGTACTAATGACCATTACAGTTGACTCACTCGAAAACGAAATAATCAGTCAACCTCTGAAGGGGAATTTTACAAGGTGAGAACGATCGATAAATGGCTTTAAATGGCGAATATCGCACTCATGTCGGTAATTATGAAAATTACTGTACACGAGGTGTCTTGCCTCCACATTCGTCTTCGTAATGCTATCTGAAGTGAAGGTAGTCGTCATCTGCATATCTTCTTGCAACATATTCTTCTTCTTCTTCTTCTTCTTCTTCTTCTTCTTCTTATTATTATTATTATTATTATTATTATTGTTGTAGTTGTGGTTATTAAGATAAAATATTTAATTAAAAAATTACTGCTCTGAATTCAGTCAGTCCAAGCACGAAAAAATTGATCACTGTCGTAGTAGTTTATTACCAACTTATCAGTATTCGTAATCTGAAAGGCCACCTGCCAGTACAAGAATTCATCTGCAGACAGATGCTAAATATATCTCATCGTAAGAAATGAAACAGGGAGCCCCTTGAGTGATCATCGTGCGACAGCCGTTGCCGTGGGCAGATCGCGATGCTCCCCGTGGCAATACGTGACACGACGGCTTGAGTAGCCGAGCGTCTTGGCGGGGGGCGTGGCACGGGGGGGGGGCGCAGGGCGAGGGCGCGCAAGGGCTGGCGGCCCGTCGCCGCCACCCTCGCCACCCCCTCCGCTGGCGATCGATAGCCGCCCCGCGGAGGAGCCTTTTAAACAAATGACTGCGCGCAGCCGTAACGAGCCCGTCTCAATTTACGCACGATAAGCTGCTTCTTCGCCGGATCCTCCTCACCGCCGCCGCACGCTTACTTATTCAGGTCCTAAGCCCCGAGCACCCTCGCCGCCCTGCGTCCCGGCGAGCGCGCCGCCTCCGCGCTGTCCTCTGCGACGCGCGAGCTCCGGTGGCGTCGCTCGACGCCTGATTGTCTCTGCCGAAGCAGACTTTTTACTCATCTCCTCTATTGCCAGCATTGATATATCGTGCTGCACAGCCCTATTATATCGTGATATATAATAATGATATGCCTCGTCAATATTTAAGTTCTTGTCATTATGTAAGTTCACACTTTGGCATTGAGTAAATTTATGTGTACAGCGAATAGATTCATGTTTATTTAATATTTCCGGCTGATGCTCAGATGAGGTTTTTGAGCTGTACAGAGATGATACACGCAGAGACGTGATTTTGATAGATCAAAACCACATTTCTGGGCCGTTTCAATCTGTTTGGATCCTTCGTAATTATTAAATTTTTGACCCCAAAATTTTTAAGGCTTTCTTTTTCTAGTGTCTCTCCTTGAAACTCCAACTTAGAAATGAAGAAAGTAAACAACATCTTTTATGAGTCCAGTGTTCAAATATCTCTCTTTAAGTAACTTATGTTCAGTGACGCTCGAGTATTGTATGCAGCATTGATATTATTGGTTTTAGTAATGTTTATGGATTCATGTAAGAGGTCCTTTCCGAAAATAGAATCGAAAATAAAGTTTAATACTGAAAAATATAAGAATTGACGCCCATATGTAATCACTCTCCTAAGAACTAAAAAAAATTGTTATTCAAGCAATCATCTGTCTAACATTTAAAAGTAGCATATGCTGAGATATCTGAAGTGTTTTGTTTCCAAATAACATTTATCGAACGATAACCGTCACAAAAAGTATACTTACCTTTTTTATTTGTACGCAAATTTGTGAATCTGATTTCCCAGAAGTGATTCCTTGCAACAGAGGGCGTGCATTATATATTGATATAGTGATGTCAGTGCACGAAGTACAAGTTAGTGAAACACGTGTGCATTCTGAAGCAACATCATTGCAGAGCGATCCTTTCACTGTCACAGGGGGTCATTTGGTAAAAATACCCCGCTTCCGGTGGCCAGCTGACCACACAAGAGCTTGGCTTAAGGGAGGCACATGGAACAATGTAGCCTCCCACTTGGCCACCCTCCCTTCCCGCCCATAGCCTTATGGCCTCTGTCGCTTTCGTTCCCACTTTCCGGTTTGCGTTTTTGACCATGTGCGCAGAGGTCGGTGCTCACATCCTGACCAAACAGCGGAAACACAATGCTTTCGTTTCCTGGCGACGCTATGCGATTATGTAAGTCGCTTCCGGAACTCAGTCATAACACCGAACCCGTAAACTGATGACAATATCGCTGCTACATTATCGCCCTTATTCATTTAAATGCTACTATATATGTATATACATCTTTCGATTGGCTCTGCTATAAGCCAAACCTGCGAAGCAGTGTTATTTTGATTTGTACACTAATCAAAACAAGAAGGAATATTCTAATGAAACATAATCCTTGATAATAATTACAGATTATATTGTTGAATTTACATTGTATTAGCAATATAATACACAAATACAATTTGCTATAATTAAGATAGTTTGAATGCTTCAAAAAGTTTCTTTTTTAAAAACGACGGAAGTTTAGAATTTGGTATATATTGTCAATAATTTTTTCAAATTCTTGCATCGTTTAGAAGAATAAATAATAGACCGTAAGTAAAGTCGGTATTATAATTGATTTTTAATACCCAAGTTCTCAAGTAAAAGAGTTGGTCAACGATGCCGAACCCTCCCTCTTGATTCGGATGATTCGGATCTCCGGCGTGCGATTCGGGAGTCGTTGCGGCAGCTCGACAGCCACTGCTTGGCAGAGACGGAGGAAGGTGCGGAACGGGGAGGAAGCGGCGGAACACGGGCCCTTCAGCCTTCAGCCCTGGGGCCGGAACCCTCTCTCGCTCCCCCTGGCAGCGCAGGCTGCGCGCAGGCGGCGGCGCGGCGTCGTGTTTGCGGGGGCGCTAGCGACGCGCTGACAGCTGCCGCGCGCCGCCGCCGCCTCCCTCGCGCGCCACGCTGCCTTGCCACCGCCGCCGCCGCCGCCCTGCCAGCCCCCGGCGCCTGATAAGTTAAGCGCCTTTTGATAACTTACGGGAAGTCGCGCCGCCGGGGGTTGAGGCTGGCGGCGGCGGCGGCGGCGCCGAGGCAGCGGGGGCGAGGCGACGCCGGCGCCGGCGACGCTGTCACGGCGGCCGCGCCATCTTGCCACGCGGCGGATACACGGCGCCGTCACTCCCGCCCGGTTTGCTCAGCCGCCTCCGCCGACGCCCCGACGTCGACGCCACCCCCGCGCCGCGGCCTGGTACCGCGCCGGTGCGCATCGCCACCCGCGCCACCGCCGCCGCCGTTATCGAGGCCGGGCAGGCTGACGGCGCCTCGCTAAGCCACGGCGCCGCTACACTTCGCCCTTTTGACCTGCGCGCTGCAAATTTTGTTTTTAGCAGCTGAAGACACGTCCCGTAAACATTTCTTAGAGGATAAAATTTCCAAGAAATTCGATGTGAAGGGAGTAAACCACGTTATTGAAATAATAATCAAGCGATTCATACAAAACGGAACGATTTTTTGGAATATTATCTTATAAAGGATGAAATTGTAAGGCATCCGTAGGCATCTGAGAATGCATGATTCTGCTATTGTCATTCCACCACTGTGATGCGCAAGGGACAAGAAAAGCCTCCCGTTTCTTTTCTTTTGAATATTTAACCAAAAATCTATATGGTGTTTACATGATTTTTGCATATGCACGATACCTTACTAGAATTGTTCCGTTCATAGATGTACTCGTGAACGAGAAATTAAAATGTTTTCTTAATTGATTTGCGGGTACATAGGATCTGGATTACCCTTAACATAAATGAAGTATGTCAAGTTTAGTTGATTAGTATTCTGTAAGTAAATATTTATGCAGCCTACAATTCGAAAGTTTTTTCATTGTATGATATTCGGTTGCACGTTTTCTCCTATGATGAAAACAATCCTTAATTTAATTGGTTGAGTTTTTGACATTTCTCAGTCATCTTATTAACAAGAAATTGAAATTAAATTATTAAACAACGACATTATATTTCCTGCTTTAAATATTGTGCATTACGTGTTAAATGTTTTATATTTTTATTCGAATACCGGTTTTGAAGCAAGTCCAGTTTGGTATGGATTGCGCAGGGGCAGTGTATAATATTTATTTGTCTACTCACGCCAGAGACGTATATTCAATTGTGCACATTAATGCCCATTAACGTTTTAATGGGGTCTGTTTTCGAAACGACATAATTAAGGAAGCTATCCCAACAAATGATGATATTAATCATTTCTGTAATGATTAATGTTTGACATAATTATTTCACTTCCTGAATATTGAACTCAACTTATTACTTCTTTGAAATAACAGTAACGCTTTCATCCGTGTATTTCTAATTTCTTTCAGCAAATATTATAGCGACCACTCAGAAGAAGATAAATAGAACGTGATATATTTAATTCTGTAAGTAAATCTACATTGAAACCACAAAAGATCGTCTAGAGATGTTTAGATATTAATCATAATTTATTTAGCAACTTGTTTTTTGTAATCGGTCATAAGCTCAAAACAAGCTTTAATAATCTTAACCGAACCTGTACTATCGAGAAATCGTTTTAATATAATCATGTTTAATCGCAGTGTTGTGTAACTTCTCAGCGCCTGTCGCTCACAGCCTGGTCGAGTTGATTTGCTGCAGTGATCGCCCAACCGTCGATTGCAAACCTCTAGTAGCTCGCGGGACACGATAGATCGCGTTGATGCTCAATGTTGGCTAACTTGAACTTGTTTTTCAGAGCTCAAACAGATGACCCTTAATTTTCTTGTATATAGCTTTACTAAAATTAGTTTCATATTGAAATGTATATTTACAGAGAATAAACAAATGTTTAGATTTGAAAAAAAAATGTTTGTTTCCTGGTAGCGCACAGTGGGATTAAAAACGGTATAGTTGCCCACAAGCGTCATTAATTTGGCGACCACCGATTTGCCGTATGCACTCGCTCGTGTCTTCACCCATGCCCCATCCCAGCAGGAGGTCGGTACCGGCGGCACCTCAGAGAGGAGGGGCCGCGGGCGGGGATGGGCGGGACGGCGTTGCGCTGGCGTCGGCGGCGCAGTAATTAGCGTAGCGATAGCGGCGCGACAAAGCCGCAGCGATACCGGGATTTGCGGCGCGCACTCTGCGCCGCGGCGCCGCGCCGCTGCAGCACTGCCGCCGCCACCGGCCCTCCAGCCAATTCCGGGCGCAGATCCGCCGCAAATTAGAGATAGCCGACGTAATCCGCGGCCGCGACTGCCTTACGCCCGCCCGCCCGCCCGCCGCCGCCGCCGGTGCCGATCGGCGCGCCAGCCGCGTGGGGGGAGAGGGAAGGGGGCAGCTGTCTGCTGTGTGATGTAGTGGCTTCTCCGCCCAGGATGCGGGGCGATGTGAAGCTGTTTTCCACCGGTCTTTCCGTTTGCTGCCATGTCTTTGTTATGTGGGCTCTTGATTCACAATTTGGCCAGTGCATCGTTATTAGGGTATGCTGCATCAGAATGCTCATAAATATGAAATGACATTTGGATTTATTTTAAACTATAAATATTTACGAATATAAAGTTAATATAAAAATAAATAATTTTTCTTACTACATTTCACATTAGTTACCTAAAATAACAACAGTATTCTATAATCAGTGGCGATTTTATTTTAACGATGAATTTAATGTATACACACAAGAAAATGTGTCTTTAATGCAATCAAAAGATCATTTGAATGCAGATTATCCTGAAACTCTTTGTCCGTTGTGTTTGTTCTTCAAATCGGTTCTCCAAAACAGTGGTCTCTAATCATGTGAGCACGCAACACATTTAGAAAGCGTCAATTTTCATGTATTCGTGAAGCACATGATAATAACGCTATACTACATATAATGTATTCAAAATATTTTGAAACACAAATTTATAAAAACCAAAAAGTAAAGAGGATAGCGAGTGGAGGAAGTGAACGAAGATAATGCTCTGTGACAATTGGGTGTAGAAGAATATTTAATAAAAATATTAATGAGGAGTAATTATTTTTTTGGAATCCTTCTCAGATTTATTTTAATGATGTATTTATTATCCGCTCACAATAAAATTTCAGCATGTAACTCCAAAAGCATGTCATTTGGATTTGGATCCTCGCGAAGTTCGTTAAATTTGATTTATTCGTTAAATCTGTTCAGAAAACTAATTTCTTGCCATGTAAACACGCAACATAATTAGAAAGCTTCATTGTTCATGCATTCACGGAACACTTGGTAATAAACTTACACAGTGTTCTCACTCGTTTTTGAAATACTTTTTTGTGAAAAAAATAGATATTACGAGAATAGTCATGAAGGAGAGTTGAGAAAGAGAGCGGTGGAAACGTTTTGAAATAGTACTCGAAAGTCAATTAAAAAAAGAAAAAAAAAGGATTGCTTTTAATTTCGGTATATTCAAACGTGCAAGATGAACAGGGCAATCTGTATATTAGGCCTACAGGCCTAACTCTTCCTGAGCGAGGTTGTGGGACGGCATCCAGAGCATCGCATCGTCTCGAGCGTTGTGCGCTGCGCGCTTCCCGTATGCGCTGCTCCTTCGTCGCCCCCGCGTCAGCGTCGCGTGCACGCGGCGAGGCCCGAAGCTCTTCCCCGCGCGGCCCCTCCGCCCCCAACGCTCTTTCTTCGTGCCGCCCCGGGTCGTCCCGCGCAGCCGTTAAGCGCGCCTGCATTCTTCCCTTGTAAAACCCGCGACATCGCGGGCCGTTCGTCTCTGCTTTATGGAGTGCGGACGGAGGCGCCGGGACATTTACATGGAGAACCTTCCCTCCCCCGCCTCCGGTGCCGCCGCCGCCGCCCCCGGCCCAGCGCTCCCGGCGTTACGCGAGCGCCCCCTGTCCCCGCCCCCGCCCCCGCCCCGCTCGGGGGAGAGATTGCGCTCCGGAGCGGCTGGGGCCGTATCGTAACACATGGGTCGCGTCGCAGCGCCCCCGACTGCCTCGTCGCCACTGAGGGTGTTGGCGACGTCGGAAAAATCGCTACACGGTTACAGGCGCCGCACGGCGCGTCGCACCGAGAAGGAATCGGTGACACCTTGTAATCTTAAGCGACCTTGCCTACACGTCATTTCCCTGCCTCGTTTGTTCCACTAATTTCTGAAAGCGCTTGTTTTACACTGCATCGAAACGACGTTGAGGCAGCGCGAGGACGGTCATAAATTAGGAAGACGAACTGTTGATTTTCTCCGCGAGTGTTAAGCGCTTCGCAATGATCCACGACGACAGCAAAATACCTCACAAGACAAATTATCCCGTCACTCCACAACGCACTCGAGGTGTGCGTATAGATAACTGAAGATAAGACGTGCAACCACGAAAATTATACGTCGTTTTTATGAAGTGTGAGAGTAAATGAGGATGTTTTTCGCTCCCACACACGCCCTTTTGTTGGGAATACCATGTTATACCTCCCGGTATACTTTGGCCCGAACACTGTGGAACGGATATAGTCTCTAATGATCTGCAGTATGGCAGCGGCAAGGGATTCAAAAACTGTACAAACTCTTTCAAATAATATATGTTATGAATTACTTCAAGGAAATGATCATAAAGAAAATGTGAATGGGAATCAGTAGGGATGGTCACGTCTGAGGTAATTAAAGAGGAAACGTATCTCCGCGATGATGGAAAAGGCAGTGATTTTGGGACGAACTCGTGGTACGCGTTTATAGCGTCGATAACACGCTAGTGGACAAGGCATTGAGAATTACAGCAGCGGTTTCCATGCATAAGTTCGATATGACAGTTTGAAGCGTCTCCGGTAATGACGGTGCCCCAAGCGGAGTCCCAGAGGCGTGCAGGTGTTGCGTCCGCACTGCGATAGCGCGTATCAGCGGGCGATCGGCGGCCGCCGCTGGTGACTGGGGAGTCGAGGACGACTGCGTCGGCGGGCGCTGCAATGAGTGATGAGTCGGCAGGGGCAGCAAGCCGCTTGCTAGGGCTCTCTGATATTTGCCCAGCGATGACGCGTAGGAACGCGATCGCCTTTTCCTTTACCGGCCTATATTGCCGTTCGATTTTCAGGGGATTCGTGAATTAGAGCGTTTGTAGATAAATACAGGGTCAATTAGGACTTTACGAGTTTCAATTACTTTTTCAAGTTTCGAGTTTCAAACAAGTTTTCAAGTTTCAACAAATTTGAATGCTCGTACAAACTGATTCAGATGACTTACGAGTACAGACCTAGGCTTGGCGCCAACGTGAGGGGAAATATGTCATATTTTGACTCAACGTGGTACTCTAGTACCAGTATATAAGCGCCAACAGCAGATTTAGAAAAGGTGTACCGGTCCTGAGCGTGACCCTGCCTTTACCGGCCCCGAGCCTGCTCGCTGCGTGTTTTGGCTCGAAAATTCGAGATCAGTGACGTCTGCTCCACGTGAGAGTATTTCTACAGAGTATGGAAAAGCTCCCTGTAGGTCTACTGTTCATCAGTGGCATAAGTGTTTTAATGAAACTGGATGCAATGTGCTTCTCGACAGTATTATGGTCTTGCCTTAGAGACCTAGAATTTGTATCGCAATTGATCAAGTTACACCTGACAAGCTGCAGCTGGTACGGCAAGAAATCGACATCAGATGAGATGTGTTACGCATGACCGATGGAAGTCACATTGATTCTGTGTTAAATAAAATTTGATGTATTTCGCAAAATATTAACACCAAAACCATACCAGTAAGTTAAATTAATAAATCAATACGAGCCTTCAAATTTGTAAAGTCCTGATTGAAACACTCTACATTGCGTTACCCCAGTTTAAACATTCGATGTTTTCTTTTTAGTGTTCTTTCTTTCATCATTGCACTGAAAATTTCTAATACCTCTTTTTATAAAATAAGACATTTTCAATTTACAAAAGTAAAAATTGCGAAAATTATACATCAAATTAGACTTTCTAAGACCGAATTTGGCACAAATAAATATTAGTCATTTGATCCTTAATACTCAACACAACTAAAATAGGAAAATGCTTTTGTATACATTTGCGATTTTCTTATGTAATATGATATCTATTGCAATATCCTAGACAAGGAAACGATTCATGCAGAGAACACACAGATAAAGATGACATATTTTTTAAAATAGTAATAACTTCGAACGTAGCAACTGTTTTGAAAGAATAATTCATTACAAATCCCTTCTTCTCTACTTCTCAATACAACTCTAATTGATATGTATGTTTTAAGACGATTTTTGTTACCTATCCAATTTTTGTACGCTTCTTTACATATAATAATGCATGTCTGTGTTTGCCGTTAAAGGTATTAGTTTCATTGGGTAATTACATGAAAAAAATTAAAATGCTATAAATAATATGATATCGACCTATGTAAATTACATGCAAAGTAAATCACCAATATTAACTGTTAGAATGGCATTAAACCTATGAATGGCGTAACCTGTATTAGAAAAATAATTTTAAAACATGAGTTTCACAAGAAACATGAATATTGTTATAATATTAATCTTACTCCCGGAGTAAAATCTCGCAATCAAAGTTAACTTTATTTACTAATCTACAATTTCATTTCTCGGGGGGTATATTCCACCTGCTGAATTTACAACATTCTTTAAGTGTATTATGTCTCAGTTTACTGCATTTAAAGCTTTGGTTGTGCCCGTTATTTTCATTTTCCTCCATTTACGAGTATACGGAGGGTCAACAGTGATTCTAAATCGACGAAAGGATGCTTTTCATCTTCCAAACCCAACTAAAAAATATTTTTTAGATTTACGGAATGTTTACTACTTTGGTGTGGTGATAATGGTGTATTTTATGATGTGTTTCGTTGATTTAATTTCATTTCGTTGAATGCACGTTTTTTATAATTATACTTTAAGCTAACAATTGTTCCAACAGTTGTTCTGTTCTTCGATTTTAAACAGTTTGTGCAACATGAAATTTTTAATCCTGACTGTTACAATTTAAATGAGAACCTATTAATGTCACGTTATTATTTAGTGATTTAAATGTTTTCTTTATATTTATCGTATCAGAAAATACGATAGTAAGAGGTTTATAACTGTCTGGCACATTAAAAATATAACTTCACAAAAAATGAATTAAATAATATACATTGTCATTCGCTAGAACAATGTAATAAATATTATTTGTCAATTGCGCTGTGATTATACTTGAATGTCAATTATGCAGACATGTACGCCTTATACGCAAATAAATATTCGAATTAGTTTATTAGTAATCGTTTGATTTATCGTAGTCGTAGTAGAGATGTTTTTCAGTTGAGTTTACATTTTGAACTTCGTAATTCAGCATTTAAGTACTGGAAATGTTCAGTTGTAAAAATAAAAAAAAGTAATAATAATAAAAAAAAATAAAAAAAACACCACCTTGTTTGCCTCCAAATTAATTCACAAAATTTCTGATCTAAATTTTTGTGACTGACGAAATTTTTAATACATTTTCGTTAGTCCGATTTATCAACATAATTCACAGTTATACTTCTTTATGTACTGTCAGCACAAATCCGTTTGACCCTGCAGGCAGGCAATTCTTTGTCCTCGGATTTGTGTCCTCTCGAAAGGAAGTGTCTTGGCGACGCTGCGGTACGCGGACAGTTGAAAGGTGCAACCTCGCCACCTGAGCCGCTGGCCCTCCTCCCCACCCCCACCACCGCCTCCGCTGGATCTCACCGCTTAATTGACAACCGCTCTAACGCCCTCGCGATCGTCTCCCTTCCTTCCCCTCCTTGCCCCCTCTACAATCAGCACATCCTCACTTCACCTCCACCGCCATTTGCCTGTTTTTCTTCGCTCCGCTGTGGACACAGCTCTCTCCTTCCCAGAGTATCACCTATGCGGAGTGCTCCGCCGCCCTCCTCGGCTCCGATAAAAGGACGCTTCTTCACGTTCGCCACTCCCCGTTCCCATCCCCGCCACCCCCCCCCCCCCCCCCACACACACACAATCCGAGAGCAGCCGAGTAATTGCACGAGGATCTCAGCTAATTTGCGTGGAGGGTTGCGGTGGTCAGGGGTTCTCGACATGCGTCTCGTCTCAGTGAGCGAAGCTGCTGCTGTTGCAGCTGCAAACTGAATTCTCTGCTGGATTCAGCTCTTGCTGGGAATATAAAAATTCATACTCAGATCCGAACTTAAAAACTGAAGAAGTGGTATTTGGTCTCGGGTGGCTTCTAATTATTGATTGAAATTGTAGTTGTTGAACAGCCAAGGAATTTTCGTTTACATTTCAACACTTGATTTTGGTTTTCATGGAGTGTAAGGTTTTGAAAATGTACTTCATAATATTTTATAATACATTCATTAATAAAAATAGACAACTAAGAAGTTCAAACAAATTATAACAGATATGAATAATAGTCTTTTTATTTCACACATCTGTGTTTTCATCTAGTTGCACGTATCAAATGGTCCTTGAATTTAGCAACATGAAAGATCATGTCGATCAGTTTCCAATTACTTTACGCATATTTGGTTGATTAAAAAGTGTAAAACTAACCCTATACTTTTAAATACAATAAGATGTTAGAAGCGCAATATTTCAATCCTATGTAGCTGTTTCCAATAAATGGGAAAGTATGTGATATTGTAGCACCACCAGTTTTATAAATGTGGCACATGATTATTTGCCTCCAGTCATCGGGGATTAGTTCCTCCTTCCATTTATGAGAAAGCAAAGTAAGCATACTTCGTCAAGTATTCACCATCCACCTTGTATATTTCTGAAGACATTTCATCCATCTCTGGGTGGAAATATATTTTCCAAACATCTTTTATCTCTTGTTCATCACTTATTATTCGTCCATTTTCATTTCTGCATAAAGTAGTATGTGGTTTATATCCTCCTCTCAGTTTCTTCAGAAATTTATATGCCTTCCTTGTATCGTTTTCCTTGAAATCCTCTTCCATTTTTTCTATTAATTTATTTCGATATTCCCTTTTCTTTTTCCTGGATTCTTTGTCAGCCTTTCTTCTACTTAATTCGTATTCTGTTTTTCTCTCTCGTGTTCGTCTCTGTCTACACCTTCTCTACATTTTATTCCTCTCCTCAATCAAACGTTTACACTTCTCATCAAACCATCCTTTCGCTCTTCTTTTCTTCATTCTCCCAATTATTTCTGTGGTTACTTCTCTTATTACATTCTTGATACTTCTCCATTGTTCCTCCATTGGTTGCCCCTCCGTTAGTTCTAACTTCTGTCTTATCCCCTGCTCGAATTTTCCTTTAACTTCTGGGATTGCTAATTTATCAATATCATATTTCTGAGTTTGTTGTTCTTCCATTTTTTATTTCTCCATATTTTACATCTTAGTTTTGTTTGAACTAAAACATGATCTGATCCACAGCTCGCTCCTCTTTTGGTTCTTAGATCTATAATATTTGTGAGTGCTCTTTTATCGATGAGTACGTGGTCTATTTAGTTGGTTGTATTTCCATCTGGGGATATTCACGTTGCCTTATGTATTCTTTTATGTGGGAGGCATGGAGACCTTATTACCATATTTTTGCTACTAGCCATATTCATCGACAATTCTCCCTTTCCATTTGTTTATTCATGCAGAAAATGTTTACCAATCGTTTCTAGGAAATGTTTTTTTCCTTTTTTTGCGCTTATATCACACAATGATCTTTATGTCATGTTATGATATTTACATTATTCTTTGATGCTTTATCATATACCTTCTCTACTTTGTTCTTTTACTTCAATGGCTTGTTCTTCTGTTGGACAGTAGACATTTATTATCGTTATATTGAAGAATTTGGAATATAGCCTTATCGTGCGTATTCTCTCGTCGATGACCTGAAAATCGGTAACCCTTGATTTACTTTTATTGTCCACCACAAACGCCACTCCTCACTTTTTATGTCTTCCTTCCTTTCCACTACGGAATATAGTTGCGTATCTTTAATAAATATCCCATGCCTAATTGTCTCTTGAATCCCTGTGATCGTCATCTTGATCGTGATCTTTTAAGTTCTTCTAAAAGTGTTAATCGGCCTCCCGGTTTTTATAAGGATCGCTGATTCTTCGTACCAATAGAAAGTTCTATATTTCTTTGTCAAAGTCTGTTTCCGATATGTGTTCAGAGTCAAATATTCTGGTTTCTGAACAATACTTTTTTAAATGGGAATAGATTGTTGTCATATAGCTCAACCTTCCTCATTTCCCCGGGCTTGGAACCGGCAACGGCGGCTGCTGGGCTACTCGATCCACCCAGTGCCCACCGCAGGCGGAGTATCCTTACAGCGCTTGATAATGAACCTCGACGATGTGGTTTGTATTGTAAACCATAGGAGGAGCCTTCTCTTCCACATTTTCAGCTTTCTTTCCGCCCGACTACCGTCCGTCAACAAATCCGTGAGTTGTGATGTGGTGCGATAGCAATCGCAAGATTCCCGAAGAGATTTGCAACTGATGACGCGTGAAATAGTGCCATCTATATTGTCCACGTGGTGACATTACGATGGACTAGGCATCGTCTTCCTCCGTTGCGACGAAGGAGTAGCCAGCTGGTGGATATTATGAAGGTTTAGCTATAATTTTTAATTTTAGTGCATGCGCAGTAGAAGCTATTTTGCTCCTCAGCTATAAATAAAAAAAATTCTATAAATCCTTTTGACAGAAAATCGTAATTTGAACTCTTGTAAGAATGAATTAGTTGTTTGTTTGTGAATTATATCTTGTTGTAGGATTTAATTAGCGGAATTGTAACATATTATTTAGTATAATGTTTAGTAATGTTTTATGCTGAAAACTGCATTTCAGAGACAATCAACTGTGGAAATCAACTGCATTAAGTTCACTATTCCTCTCAAAGTAATTCTAGCCACTGGCTACAGTTTACATTGTTCTTTCAATATATTGTTTACTGACGCCCGAACTTGCCTCAACTCCCATCTACATCTGACTACTGGAGAGATACTCAAACTTTTTCGAGATCGTACTTCTCACCTAGGAGAAAAAGTAAGATATACGTTCCCGATGAAATTTTTCTAAATGACGGGTATTGTATAGGATCTGGAAAATATATTCACACATTTTTTATGCATTGAAAATACTTTTCATCTTAATTAGTAAAAAAAACCCAACAAAATGCTCAAGAGTGTACTTTGCATATGAATAGTTAATTTTGCCTTCAAATCTTCTCTTGAAAGGTATTATCGTACCTCTTTCTTGTCTTATGCGTACTTCTGAAGGTATACTACTGTTTCAAAACCATTGCTCTACCGATATTGAATCAAACTTTGAACAACTACCTCTGTTGGAGTGCATATGTCGTCTTCTTTACACAGGCACATCCCATACTCATACTCACTGTCTTTCTAACGTACGGCTGCTTCATCTCGGTTTTATGTTTTGTTGATTGTGCAGTTGTCATTGTTGAAATATTGGATTTCACATTTTTTCTCTATTCTCCTGATAGACAAATTCAAAGTGAAAGAGAAAAAAAAACTATTATTTAATATTATATAACTACATTTCCAAAAAAATAGTAATGAAAATAAATTTCTCTTTGATTCTCGGCTTCAAAAGAGTTTTTTAAAGAGGCATTAAATTTTCACTTGACGCACAGCAACATTTTCACAAGACTTTCCTAATCATTTGTGCCTTCAAAAATTAAAGATTGTCATCGTGGTTATCAATGTTATATCTGTGTGATTAAAATCAACGTTTAAAAATAAGCGTTTCAGTTGTTCGCTAGCATTGAGATTTCTTTTCCCGCGTCAGTGTGTGCCTGATAGCGACCACCTCCTCGTGGGTCCACCCGCGTCCACTGTCTCGCTGCGGAGGGCCTTGCCGGTGGGCTGCGCGCCGCGGCAGGTTTTTGCGCGGCTTTTCCTGGTGACATAATGACGCGGCCAGGCGATTCGCCGCTCGGCCGTGTGACCCGCCGTTTCCGCGCGCTGCTCGGCCACTCAGCGCTTTCCATGGAGCATTATTCGTGATGTTCACGCTTCTGCGCTCGCTGGCGTGTTGCGACACCTCCCTTCACGGCGATGGTCAAAAAGTGTGAAATGTAAATATTACATTTGACTACCCCCAAGGCGGAACATTTGATTAGTAATGCGGTCTTTGTGTCAATTGTGAAATTAATAATTGTACACGATAAAAAATATTACGGAATGCCGAGGACTCTGTTGTTTTCGTTTATTCATGCTTTTTGATTATCTTTTGTGCCTTACACTTCCGTAGAGAAGATCGATGAAAAAATATACAAATGTTCCTCGGATTGAAGCACGTAGAATTTTCTTTAGATGAAACATTTGGCATGAATTACTATGTTGTTTTAAGATTATTACGAAAAATTTTGAATATCAAAAGTAGATTAAGCAACACCTCATTAAAAACTCATAAAAACTAGAAGAATTCTTGTTGTTTCGTCAATTCTTAATTACTAGGCGTATCTCATGAAATGGACACACATAGAAATGTGTATTTATAATGGTTCATCCAGTTCTAACCGAGATTCATATTTTCGTTGTTTTGGATCGTGAGAGATTTTATGTTGTGTCTATCAAAATATGACGCTGCGCTTCCGCCCCGCCACCCCCTAGTCGATCGCCATTCGCGGCCCATCCGGTCGGACGCGCGGCGCAATCTCCGCCCAATCAGGGGCCGGAACCGAACGCAGCCGCAGCGCCTCTGGCGGCGAGCAGCTGCGGCGCGGCGTCGGCCGCGAAGAAAGGCTAGCGAGGTGACCCCGTGTCCACGCAGCGGCCTCGCGCGAGCCTTCCTGTGGCGCCCAACCACCCCCAACCCCCGCGCATTCAGGGCGCGGTGAGTGATGGTCGCGATAAATAACGGGTGCCACCCCGCGTCCCCCGGCCGCCCCCGCCGCCGCCCTCGCCGCTCGCCTGTTGCCGCCGCGGCCCATTGGCACCGTCAGCGCCGACGCCAAGGAAGAGCGGAGTTTATTTTGCTTGGGCGCGCGCCGGGGGCTCTGCCGCCTTTTTATCGGGTGAGCGTCGTTCACGTTCCTTTATACCGACCCTGTCGAGAAGACCGCAGGTGTGACGACAGAGGCGCACGATGGCTCGCTTTGCTAATGTGCTTTATGTTAACAGATCGGCGTTGCAATAACAAAAGGGGACACCAATTTACCTTATAGCAAGGTAATTTTTTTGCTTTCGAAGAAATATCAATAATACTCATCAGCAAGTGTTTGCTTGCATTCCCATCATCAACTGTTACAAACTCATCAGAGGGTGCTGGTTTCAATTCTGAGATTTCTTTGTTCCTTGAACTATTTTTATTCACATCAATAATTTCTTTATTGATACGATTAAAAAAAACAAACAAACAAAAAATCTTATAAATAAAGTTTCAGTTTTTTAATAAGTTGTGCATCACATATATTACAATGGGACAAAGATAAAATATACTACAAAATCAGAACTGTGCGTTTGATGATCTTGCTATATATGCCCTTACATTACCATCTTTTCCAATAATATAGTAGGAGATTCCTCTCCTGTGACTACTCTCTCTTGCTAGCGCTCTTCCACGGTCAGAGGTCCTAATGGACCAGCTCAGCTTGCTCGGACCTTACATATCTGGAAAATGATCAACAAGACTATTTTGGTTCTACAGTGTCACTCAAGTTGTATCTCAGATTAAGAAAAGTTGATAGCAAATGAGCTACGAGGCTTTCCTAGTTAGCAACCTTTCTATTGCCGATAAACTTTCCATTGCCGATCTGAAAGGCATATATGCATCCCTTGTTCTTATTGCTCATCTTCCTGGCAAATTCTTCATCACGTAAAAGTGCAGGAATCTGAGGTAAACCAAACACATCTGCCTTCATCTCAGGTTACAAATAAGAAAGAACCCTGAATTTATTCCTCACTATATATTATGCCTTAACAAAATGTTTCATCAAACCCAGTTAGATGTAGTGCAAGCGAGATATTATATATTCAATTTGAGGTCCCCCAGAGTGGTTGAGATATTTTTCAATTACAGTAGATAAAAAGACAATATAATTGTCATTACGCTTATAATGCAAGTACTTAGAACGACTAATTAAAACTGGTACAGATGAATTGCCTATTAGTATTTAAATATTCAGGGTGTCTTTAGAACTGACAACAAATAATCGCCAATCATTTGGCCTGAAGACTGTAATCCCTAATTAGTGAAGACATTGTGAGTAATTTTTAAACAAATTAATTCGCCTCTGTAATAAAACAAACATCTCCCGTTTTCGGAAGTATGGAAGTCATTGATGCGGTTCACTAAATCATTTTTATGTTACGTTAGGTTCACACTTCATCTGCTGAAGTCTGAAAATCTCTCACAATGTCGGAAAATCTAATCTGGCCAATTGCGGATTGCGGGATATTACAAGAATGCTCGTCTGCAACCATAAAATATTATTTCTGTTTCGTCACTTGATTCCGGCATTTGGTCGCTATTCTCATCTTCAGATAAAATAAATCCTTTTAAAAAATTAGAAGGAAATTCTTGTTATTAGATGTTGATTAGAGAGCTCAGTAAATCGAATTACGGAGGGTATTGCTGAAGGGATGTTTTGTGCGTAAGTTCGTAGAACGTAATAATACATTTCACCTCAAAAACGGTTGTAATGGAAACGTTCAAAATGCATGAAAAGGAGAATAAGAAAAACAACCGTTTTCAGAATTGAAATTTTAAAAAATAAAAATCTTGATAAAGGTAAAAAAATCATGCAACTGAAATTTTGAACAAAAAAAAGATCAACGGTTTTCATCAGTTTGTTTTGCCACTACATTAGCAAGATACAGTTTTAATATCTAGTAATACGATGAGGTGTAAATGTTGTTTATTTGACTTTTTTTGTTTACATTTTTATTTCATAAAATATATGTATATACATACCACATGATCGGAATGCTTTACGCCACTTGTTGGTTTCTTTATTTTGCTGCAGCATCTTCTCTATTTTTCATTCTCATTATAGTATATAATACGATTGCTGTTTGTACGTGATTTGAATATTTTGAGACACTAGTTCAAGTATTATAATTTACCTCAATTGGTTTCATCAAACCACCATTATTTACAATATGCATTTTGAAGAATTAGTTTCTGTTTCCTTCTGTTGCTAGTCTGAGAAACGAGATATTTTTATGAAGCATTTTCTGATGAGTCACGTATAAGCAAAAGATATTTATAGAAAGGAATGTGTCTGTTTCAGGCTTTGAGGACGAATCCTTGTACTATCTTAGAATCTGGCCAGAGCTCAGGTTCTGTGTTTACGTGTTTAACTGCTGTGACAACCTGGCAGCGTGAGTTGTGATAATTGGCACCTGGGATGATTGGCATATACTGGTACCTTATCGGTTGTTAATACTCTGGTGCTTTATTAGTTCCTGACAATAGAGATGTGTGGGTGGGGATACGCGGAAGATGTGTTTTCTTGTCCACCATTTCTTTTTTTTTTTTGTTGTATCCTTCAGAAACTTCTATTTAAACACAATTTTAAAGCTAGTAGATCTGTTAAGAACAAAACGGAAATGAGTACACGGAAGTTAAAACAACATTGGCATTATTTCTTTTGCTGTTAATACATTTACAAATCAACATGTTAATAACTATAATTGAATAAAAGAACGTTCAGAGGCTAGCTTTGAATTTTTCATATCGAGAAGCGTGGTGATGGATGTGGGGGAATGATGTAATATTGTGTAATTTTGCATGAGTATTTTTACCAACGATTCGCGAGTTTATAATTCAACGCAGCAAGATTTATATTTATTGAAATAACAATATTTTTAAAAAATGAATAATTTATTTTAATCATCTTACAAATTTCGTCAAGTGCTATGGGTGTGTTAATATCTGAATTGGAAAGAAACGTAGATATTTCTTTGACCAACTCACTTTTCTCTAACTCGGCTCCGTAATTCGGATTCATCTTTTACAAGTTGTCCTGTTTTACATAGGTAGACTCTGAAGCTACTATTAACTTTTTGTGTATAACTTAAAAAAGTACATGCTACAAAGAAACTTATAGCCTAATTTGATGAATGGTAATTTTTCCAATACTGAAGCTGCAACGTCCGACTCAGAGAAAACATGAATAACAAGAAGTTGATCAATTTCGTTTCCTATATTCTTGAGAAAAACTCGCTTTGTTTCACGCCTCGGAAATATTTTCTTTATTTTTGAGTTAGCTTATGTACGTTGCATTGAATTGTCGTTTTACATTTTAGTTTAGAGCTTAAAAATAAATCTTCTGACGAAACGAACACGAAGATTTACAGTATTTTTTTAAAAGCAGAAGAATATAACAAATGTCTAATAAAAGTAACCATTTATTTTCACCAGTAGGCATTTCAAACATTTGGAAAGAAGAATTAGAGTGAATGGTTCTGAATACACTTCATATGAATTGCCGTTGTTTTTAAAGACATACACATTGCTTAATAGCGTAGTGCATCTTAAACGGTGGTTATCCGCTTTGCAAATTGTTCTTCATGCTTCATGCAACACACACAGATACCACACAACCAATTTTTGTGTGTAAGAGCATTACAATACAGCTTTCCTGTGAACATTTTGTCCTTTTTTCTAAAAACAATCTCTTTAATTATATTCTTTCAATATAAATCTCTAAATCCTCTTGTTGTCGATATGTTTGATATGAGAATCAAATATTTCGTAACCTTCGTGGTGCAATGGAACTCCAGCTTTGTGAGTTGAACAATGAACCACAGGGTTTCCAAAGAACGTGAAGAATGGGTTTGCAGCGTTTGGAATGGTTTCCAGAGAACGTGAGAGATTCGCCAGCGTTCTTCAACATTGTAAGCAGACGCATTTCTCGGCATCTCCACTGCCCATGGAGCGCAACGCGCGGGCCGCGAGCAGCTCTTCCCGTTCGACCCGACCAGTTCGCGCAGGTCGTGACGCGCCTCGGCGTGGGCGATCGCCGCCGCCGCCCCCGCCCCCGCCCCCTCCGCCCCGCCCCCGCGCAGGTGGTTCATGCACTCGCCCGTCCGAGGAGCGTCGTGCCGTTTAAAAATAAATTTACGCGGCACCGCTCGGCGGGCCACCTGGGCGGGCCGCGCCGACACGTGTCCAGCCGCGGCGCCGCGCTGTTCAAGACGCGTACTCACCCTCGCCCCGCCCCGCCCCGCTCCGCTCCATCCCGCTCCACCCCGCCTCGCTCGGCGCGGAGCGGAGAACGCGCGTCGCTCTCGTCTCGGGGCCCCCCGTTCCCGCAGTCATTAATCATTGGGCGAGCACCCCGTCCCTCTCCTCCGCGTCTCCGCCGCCGCCGTCGCCGTCGCCGCTGCCGCAGCGAGTGTGGTTGTGAAATTGCTCTGCGGAATCGTCCCGCCTCCGCCGCCGCCCCCGCCAGCCAGCTGACTCGCGGCTCGTGGCTCTCGGCAAACACAAAGATTGCCTCGGCGGGCCCCGCCGTTGAGGGGAACACACCGTCGCTGTCGCCTAATACGCCCCCAACAATGCACCCGATGCGCCGTCGCCTCATTTGGTCCCTGGGATCGGCCAATTGGCCGTGCTCGGAGACAACGGGTGGCGATGGTTTGTTGTTTCCGGTCTTTCTTCAGAAGGAAATGCTAGGTTGTCCTATTTCCTTATTACCTTACCGTTAATAAGATGGGTCTATTCACTGTACCGCATTTGTCACTGTTCTTTCTACTTTCAATTATGCAGTTATGCACCTAATAATTAAATTATATCGATTTTGTATTATCAACAGAAGATTCATGGCAGATGACATATGTTCTGCAAAGCATTTCATTCCTTTTTTGTTTTTTTTTTTGTACAAAATTGTTAAATATCTTCGTAACTGGGAAAGTTTGAATGGAATTTAATTGCAACTCGAAGGACAAGGGTTTTAGACATTTTTTCATGTTTACACATATGTCAAAAAAATATAAATAAAAAATAATTTGAACGCACATAAAGAGTACTACCATAAAATAATTTCATCCGTGTCAGTCATCGCACTAATTGCTGCACGTAAATCAGTGTTTATAGACAGTAATGCGTAGATGGTGGTAGGAAAAGTGGTATTTTCAACGTCGAAGATCAAATTATTCTACTTTAATCGGATTTCTTGTGAAGTCACCACATGCACAAGCTATATGTACTAGTATATATTTATTACGCTACCTTCTCTACCGTAAAACAAGTTTCACAATCTTAGAAAGAAAACGCCTTGAAACGAAGTGTTATTCCATGACATCGCTCAAATCGGAAACTTCCTTCCATTAAGTAATATTATTATCATAAAATATAAAGAAAGCGGACATCTAGGAGCGTTTGAATGCCATTCTCTTCAGTGAGCCAATGCACTGGCCTCCAACTTCATGGCCTCGCCGGTGCCGCTGTCCTGCACGCCCTCGCCCAACCAAATATTTGCGGTGAGCGGCAGGCGCAGCTGTAATTACACAGTAGGCTGCCCCGATCTGCCTGGCGCTAGCTGGCCGCCGGGGACGAGCCTTAATTAAACTGGCGCCGAACCCGAGACCCCGGGTGGCGTTCTCGCGGAGTTCTGCGGGTGGCCTATCCCACCCTACGCGCTTATGTGAACCTCATTCCTTTTGAGATGGGCGCCATTTTGCTATTATCATTCGCGTGAATATTGACATGTAATTTGCAGTGGATTTTTTTTGTATGCGATTTCTATCAGGTGATATCGTCAGTCTAGTGTTACGTATAAAATGCAATGATTTTATGACAAGTTTATTTCTTCTATATACAACTGTTCAATGATTGCTGTTATCATTTTTCCACATTTCTACTACTTGCTTTTTTAAATGAATGGTCGTTGTCCCTTGTTAAGTACTTGTAAGGTGGACATGTAGGTCCATTTCGATGAAATATCTCGTACTTAACAAGAATTTGGTAGATGGATGTTGTACTAATTCTTGCCATTATCAAGCGAAACAGTATTATTACATCGGTTAGATGAATTTATAAATGAAATTGTATGGATCAGTGATATGTATTTTAGCAGTCAAATTAATTTATATGCAAGCTATTAGCGAAAAGAAAAATGGAAGTTAATAACAGTGTGTTTCAATTTATAATTCAAAATGCCTAATGAGTCAAAACTCTTACCAACGACACAGGTGAATAATAAACAATGAAGACTATTCTGAGAGTTTAACACCACTCCATCATTAATTGTCGTTATACGTATGGTCATCATCACGAGACTAGTTTATACGCTCTAATATTGATTGGTGCCGTAAAAACTTCGAAAATATGCGCTGAAATATGTCTTAACAATTATGTAACTTAGTTCCTTCATAAGGCAAGTAATTTTATTTGTAGATTCCACTTTCATTGATATTGTTTTATAAACTCCCATTGATGCAGAATTGCACACGCGCAAGTTCATCGACGTTTCCAACTTTCAAAATGGACTCGACGACACATATTAGTTCAAACGATCATGACCAAACCAAGGATCAAACTATCCCTGACAAGTATTTGCGCTAATTTAGATTCAAAAAACTAATATTACTACAATGAACCTCGTAAACACAAGTACCCTTCAGAAAATTGAAAATTAAATTTACAGATTTATATAATTGGAAACAAATATGTAACGATAAATGTTATCATGGAAAATGTGCAGAAGGAAGAGTAATTTGCAGAAACGTAACGCTTATTAAGAAAATATACAAAAGATGCATTAAATGCATTAAAGCACGTGTTTTTGTGATTGAACATATTGTGTTTTATACATATGCCAAGAGAACATATTTTCTGACTGAAGGGGAAAAAATATACATTAGCACTAAAATTCGGCCACTGCTCATCATATGCGTCGTTCTCGGTTCCGAAAGCGGCGCAGGTTCTCTCCGGCCGCGTCGACAGACTCCCCTCGTCAGCAGCTGCCGCGCCGTCGCAGCCACCCCGTCAACAAACCCGCCTCGCCCCGCACATCTCCTCCCCGGCCCGCTACTCCCCGCCTCGTCTCGCCTCGCCTCGCCACGTCGTCCTGCGCCGCGCGCTGCCTCCACCTCCGCCGCCGGCGCCGCCGCCACCGCCACCGGATCGATGGGCGCTGACGAGCCTTGAGAGAAAGCCCTAATCAATAGCATATTAAGCAGGATATCCCGGGCCGCCCCGCCGCGGGCTCTTCTCCGCCGACGCCGTTCCCGCTCCGCTTTGCTTACGTTATGTTGCGTTGTTTTTAACAAACTTTTTGTCTCTTCAAGCTTGTTCTAAACCCTGAACTTTCGAATTTTCCTATTTCTTGCATAAATGCACGTTTCCCTCAAAATTATGAGCTTTGATCGTCACGAGGAAAAAATATGTAGGATCGGCTTTCGTGGTTCGTGAATAAGCCTTGCGGAGAAATGTACCCAATTAGCTCTTTAAGAGCAATATTTTAACACTGCTAATCATTTACATTGAATGACTTGTTGCTATTCAATGACTCAGTTGTTGAAGATTTCACGCTTAAAAATTCATTTTTGATTAGTTCTGACTGTGCATTAGATGTGAGCTTACATTTTCTTCAGTACCCCGTGTTGCCCATGGGCAATATGGGCACATACATGGATGTAATATTTATTAAACGTACTCATTATTCGACATGAAATTGAATAAATGATGTAATTCATTCTATCTGTAGTGTAAATGGAAGTTATTTTCCTTCACTATGCTCCCCTCCCATATTCTCTGGTCCCTCTCCGGCCACAACCCCTCCCCGATTGTATCCCACCCGCCTGTTTCATCATGCTTCGCCCAGTCATTCTGTGACATACATTTCGCTGTCATGTATACCAAATTATTGAGAATTTTTCACTTTATCGGGACTAAAAAATGCAAGAACGTTCAATGGAATTCAATTCTTTAATGCTAGTGCGAGACTCATGCAAAAGTAAATATTTTAATTGGAATGTCGAGCTGATAAGAGCGGCGGGGTTGCCATAACACAGTGAGAAGGCTGTGATACCGAATAAGAGAATTGAATTTTATCTCCAGATGACACTGAATTCATTAACCAATTTTGACATGTTGATAAATAATGTTTATTCACTCATCTTAAGCCCTATGAATTACCATGAAAGGCATAAACCAAAACTGTTGGGCAAATATTTTAAACAATGGAAAACATCGAGTTGAAATCCTCTCAGCATTTTTCATATTGTTAGCGGATACAGAAATAACTGCAAAAGAACTTTTTATATATTAATATAGACTTTCATACAGTGCTCGTTCTCTTTCATTTTGAGAATGTTATTAATATTTCACCTCCATCGTCTAGTATACAGTTAAATATTAATGGTATATTTTACAATTTATTTTCTGATAAAGAGAAACTGATTAATTGTTGGTGAATTAACTGAATAGGTTCTTCATCTCTCAAGCTTTTTGATCTAATATCGCGAGTTAAAAATTTCCTTCATGATATAGGATTGGTAAATACTGAGATCCTGCGCGGAATTCTGGCAAGACAGAGTTTGATGGGATAGGTTCAAATACTCGAGATCTTCTACATGATTTTTATATATTTTGGGAATCACACGTAAGGTTTTGTCAAAGTTTACCAATCCGTATCGTATAAAAAGGTTGGCGCTTCTAGGACCTCTTTTCGCACAGGTTTCACATTGTGCCAATCCGCTATTGTGATAGCATCATCACTTTTGTATTTAATATTTCATTGTCCTGGCCCAATGTAATAAGTGGTGCTTTTCTCAGTTGTAGTTCGATCTCTTTAATTGTAAGAATGTTAATTTCTTACCTCCGTCGTCCAGTATACAATTATTTATAAATGGCTTCATATTACAATTTATTTTCTGACAAAGAGAAACTGATTAATAAACAGTTTTCATGAATGAACTGGATGAGTTCTTCATCTTACGAGCTTTTTAATCTAATATCGCAAGCTAATAATTTCCTTCGTGATACAGGATTGGTAAATCCTGGGATCCGGTAGGATGTAAATCCTGGCAACACAGAGTTTGATGGAATACATTCAACTACCCTAGACCCTATACGAGATTTGTATGTATTTTGCGAGTTTCTTATAAGATTTGGTCAGAGAATAAAATATATACCCCTCCGTAACCTATAAAAATGTGGACGCTTCTAGGACGGCTTTCCGTACAAAGTTTACGGAATCCGTTTTTATCTTAGCATCAGTCACTCTTATATTTAATATTTCATTGTTCTGGTGCAATGTAATACGTGGTGCTTTTCTCAGTTGCAGTAGTGTTCCCCAATCTAGGATCTTGCTTCTAAACCAAGGTATAAACCCTCAGCTGTGTTTCTATCTTTGGCTCGATTCTTGATTACCTCTCGAACTTTTTTTCCAAGACAACCTCTACACTAGGAATATTGGTAGCCTATTAGTCGATTGAGGCAGGCAGAAATGTTATCCTAGAAATTCAACCTCATTGCCAATTTTAAGATAAACCAAGAAAAGTTACCTTGGATTGAGACCGAATGGATGATACCTCTCAAATCTCCAGTATATCAGGTTTACTGCTGAGAAGATGAATGCAGGGTGATTTGAGCACACTAAACTTGTTCACAGACATGACATGACAGTTGTTTCTTGGTAGCCATTGTAGAGAAATCCTAACACACTGTACACTTCAGGTGGTTGATATGATGTATTTTATTGTATGATGTATTCGTTGAGACAATGAGTCTTATTGATTTGTACAGTACGTGCAATCCTACAAATGATGTTCGTATTCTGTCGAATTCTTTTACAACCATTTAACAATTTGAGTCAAAATATAATAATATTAATAATACTATTTAATTTTATACTGTGAACTCAAAAAAACTCGAAGAAATGTCTGTAACTGGCGTTCAAGTTATTGACAGGTTTTCATTCCTATTGTGAGAGGTAACAAACAACGTAGTTTACATTTGCGTGGATCGGTGAAGAGAGAATCTACTCGTAACGTTTGGAAAGGAACAGAGGAAGACAGGAAGGGTTGCGTATCATGCTTGCAAGCTAAAGGCTTTCTATTGTTTTGTAGTACGAAAGTAGGTCGAAATAACAGAACAATACTACACAAGACATATTTATTATAGACGAGTGAGGGTATTTATTATATTATGACGAGTGAGGGTATTTGAAATCTTAATTGTAAAATATTGGAAAACTAAATATTTTGGGAATTACGTGATTAAGTACAAGAAATTTGAAGTAAAACTTCGATCGTTCCTCGAGTAAGACGTTGCAAGGAGGGAATGATGACCTGTAGAACATGGTGAATTGTGTTCTCACGCCATTAGAGTTTGCGCCTGCGACGGCGGCGACGGCAGCAGTAGTAGTAGGCAGCACCCACGCAGAACGCCACCTGGCGTCGGCCAGCGCCGCGCCAGCGCGCGTGAACTTTGAAAGGAGGCCGCGCCGTGTTTCGTAAGTGGCGCGCGTTTCGCGTTGCGCCAGCGCCAGTGCTGCCGGACGCCCTCCCGCTCTCAGACAGGGGTTGCAGGGCTCTCGCTGGGTGCAAGCCGAGCGGAGAGCTGTCCGATGAGGAAACAATCCCTTTGAATCGGTTTTCGACATTCGACTAAAAAGTTCCACGCACGAGCTTCTCTTGGTCGAAACCAGCCACTGGAGGGGAATTCTAGCCTCCGTGCTGTGATCAGGAATTTTCCGAGAGTGACCCGGTCAATACATGGCGAACGCCGGAGAAGAACCCTAACAAAAAGGCCACAGACCGCGCGCGATCTTTCCTTCCTCTTTCTTGTCCTAGCTTTTCCCCTTGGTTTCTCACACTTAGTTACACGTACTGCACAACCAAACATATCGGGAGATCATAACTTGTCCTGCCTGGGGCGGTACCCTACTGGGGAGATACCTTGAAGTCCCTTTTAACTTTTTTGCTCACATGCTTTTGTAAACTTACATCTCATATAAAAATACAAAATTGAGTATTTTCGCATTTTTTTAAAAAAGTTGATAAATTTGTTTCAAGTAAGTTGTATACATTTATAGAACAATATAATATATTACTGCAAATATATTTACTTAACATTACCCAACAGTAGGTTTAAAAAATTAAAACAATATTAGTGGTCGGGATTTGGTTATTTTTCTCTACACATTTCAAAATGTATCCTTTTGGACTCGGTTTTTAAAATGTCTTTTCAACTTGAATTTTCCCAAATACAGCAATTTCATATAAATATATTAAACTATTATATTAGCTTCTGTTTTTTCCTGTATGAATTTTGCAACTTTCTTCTTTGTCTTCTAAAACATATTCATTGATCGTTGTTTTATTTATAGAAATGTAAAGTACTTTCGCAATAAAACGTTTATTTACATGAATCTAGAAGTTACTTTAAACAAACAATTGATTCAACAAAGACAAAATCCGACTGAAGTCCACTTTTAACTCGCATCACTACAGCTTGATCAAGTGCGTTTTTACTGTCGCATGAGCTTCACAAATACCTGCTTTTATCCCATTCGTTTCCAGGATGGTAACAAAAGTAGATAATCTTCAGTAAATTATTTAAATGAGTAAGTTGAATATAAGTGGATAGTGGATATAATAGTAATAATAATAGGATATATAAGTGGATAATATGAGTGGATATAAATTGTTGGAGAACAAATACGTATCATACGGCTTACAATCTATTATTTATAAAGCCTGTCGTTTATTACAAGCCTCATTTAACATTTTACATTTCGTCGGCAAATATTTTCTTTGATAACGTGTCTCTGATAATAAAAATTATGTTAATTGTAAGGGAATCATAAGATAGTGATACCGTATAGAAAATCACGGAAAAACTGACGAGAGAGTCTGTCTGGAATTCTCATTCAGGCGGTAGCCAACTTTGATGCAACTACGCGCATTTAGAATGTGATAAAAATCTTGCCTCCTTCAGGAGTCGAATCTATGATAACAGCGTCTATGAAACTTAGCTAAAAATATTCATTTATATACAATCAAGAAACTCATTAAATTATAATATCGCTTTATACGAATAGTAATTCAAGAAAGAATGTGAGAGCGTTATCACAATATAAAATAACCTAGCAGCATTTCTAATAAAATCATTGAGTTGTTTACCTGGACGTTGTTCTAGTTAAATATGACTGTTTTAAACAAATAAATGTTACTTTGTGTATGTATGTGTTGTGTGTGTGTGTATTTTGCAACTATTAGCGAAGGAATTCATAAAATTGATGTCAATTAGCCCATCTTTTTTCCAAGTTAATTTTTATATCAAAACAAAACAGGATAGCAATGCAAGTTTCAGAGGTCAATAATGAAATCTCACGGGCACAGGAACAGTTTTGAACTTTACTGTAGGAGCTGAGCAGAACACAGGGAAGGATGACATTGAGAATACAAGAGCAGGGTGGTGGTCGATGTGGGCGATAGCCGAAGCGGCAAGTAGTTGGGCGCTAGCAGCCGAGGGCGGTTGGCGTGGCGTGGCGTGGCGAGGCATGGCTCGGGGCGGGGAGCGACCTGGGGCGCCGGGCCGGCCCGCTTGGCATGCAGCCTGCGAGCGGGCGTCCGCAGACGTGAGCTTCTCCGCTCCGTCTCTCCCCGCCCCGCCCCGCCCCGCCCACCCTTCCCAGCCCCGACCGGCTCTCGGGCCCCGCTCGCTCTCGCCCCGAAGCCGCTCACCCACGCCGCGACGCGACGCGAGTGAATCCCTGCAGCGCAGCGGCGGCGACGCTGGAGCTGCACGAGCGGCGCCGCCGCGCCCGCCGCCGGGGCTCGGCCGAGGATTTTATTTAACCTGGTTTCTCCCGGCTGGCGAAATACGACGCGTTACTATGAGCCTTCTCAATTTCAGAGCTTTTTATTTTCTATCAACATTGTAGTTATTAAATTCCTCAGCTCTAAAAATTACATTTTATCGTTTATCTCCTTTTTTAAATTTTCGTTGACAAAGGAGAGCAACATCTCATCACGCATGATTGTAATAGTATTAAATTAATTTCTCACTAAAGAAAACATTTTTTATCCAACAGGAAACGAATTTCTGTCCATGAATTAACGTGGTACTGATCACACTGACAAGTAGTAGAGACGTACCTTGAGATATTTATCCAGAAAAGAATTATTTCCCGCCGTATTAGTAGAAATCTAGAAATGTTTTTCAATTTGTTATTGTTCTTTTATACGATTTTTATTCAAAGTACTTGAAGTACAGTAAAACGTCTCTCTATTGAACATTTAGCGAAATTTAGAAAAAAGATCTCACAAATACTTTCTGATTTCAGTTCTAGGAAACTTGTAAAGGATGGTAAATAAAATGAGAATTAAAGTGTTCATATTTTACTTTGTGTACACTTCTACACTGAAAAGTTTGTATTTCGTTTTCGTTCATTCTATTCAAACGAGTTGATAGATTGAAAGCATGACTCAAATCATCTTCTTCCCTCAAAAGTGGCGAACACAAAGTTGCAAAATCGTTGTTAACTCCGTTTTATGTGAAGCACCATTCCTGACTGGATGCGCTTTCCATTCACGACCAAAGCAACTGGATCCTTCAACAAAGCACACGCGCGACGAATAGTTTCATCCCTGGCCCTCTCGGCACCTCGGTCGCTCCCCGCGGGCGCGGCCGGGGTTTTACGCCGCAGTTGAACGTTACTGCGTCATTCACCTGACGCCGTACGGGCCCGGTCCGCAGCCGCCGCGCCACCTCGCCGGTTACGACCCCGACGCCGCGCCCCGAATCCGGCTGCAGGGCCGTAAACAGCCCTGCAGAACCTCCGCGAGCGCCGCTGCCGCGCCCGGATTTCCTCATGGAACACGCCCCTTTGGCTCAACTGCGCGGGTTACACGGGTACATCTTTTAAGCGGGCATTTTCCTGTGACTTTTTCACTTACGGGCTGAGTGCTCCATGGTAAGAAAGAATTCATTCCAACGTCAACTAATATCAACTATCATAAAAAAATCTAATAAATCATTTTTTTCCCCGTCGTCAGTGTAATCCGTGCTGCGGTTACACGGGTACATCTTTTAAACGGGCATTTTCCTGTGACTTTTTCACTTACGGGCTGAGTGCTCCATGGTAAGAAAGAATTCATTCCAACTTCAACTAATATCAGCTATCATAAAAAAAATCTAATAAATCTTTTTTTTCCCCGTCGTCAGTGTAATCCGTGCTATGTGTATCAGTTTTTCGTTCATTAGTCAAATATGAATGTGTTCATTGAATTGTTCCGTAAAACAAACGAACACTGTACATATGAAAGCAATATAGTGATATAAGTATGGAAGCACAAAGTGTTTCTGCAGAAATTATTTTCGGAAATAGGCAAGAAAACAAGCGATTCAGTGACCAAAATTAGTGAAAAAGCAACGAAAGGGATAGGGTTTGGAAACAGCTCTAGCAGTTCTACCGTGAAATAAACAGACCTTCATCACATGCATCACATGAAGACATGTCAAACATCACAAAAGACATTTTGAATGATCGGGCTACTGATAATTGTTCTTTTAATAATTGTTCAGTGAATTAGTTAAAGCTATTTTAATATGTTTATTGTAATGTGCCTTTTAACACATTTATTGTACCAAAATTAGGTACTTTAAAATATTAACGAAAATTCTGAATGTATCCTCTTAGTATTACTTCCTAGTCTGTCAATAGATGTTATATATATTATATATATTCCTAAAGGCAGTGATTTTTAGAAGATTCATCAAGAATTGGGGTATTGAAACTATAACATCTATGCATTTTGCCTTATTTTTTACAGTTTTATTGGATTTTCTTAACGTATTTATTCGCGACCGTAAGTAATGCCACAGGGCATGCGAAGAGTCAATTTAACGTGACAAGTCGCTACAAAGTTTTAAGTCGTCAATTTGTGTTACAGAATGTGAATGGATATGGTTGGGATTAGAGAGGAGGTTTTGCGATGTTCTTAATACCTTCATTTTCAGGTGTTAATTTGATCGGCAATGAATATCACATATTCTAAAGAAACATATTTTGTTCAGAGCTTAACTTTAATCTAAGAAGCCTTTTAATATAGTTTCCCTACAAAGATTAACGAATGCGAAGATACATAAAGTGGGACATACTTCAGAAAAATTAGTAATTTGTTGATATTTTAATTATTTTTCATTAATTAATAAAACGATTTAACTATTTTTAATGAATAAAAACGGATTTTTAATATACTAGAAATGGAAAAAGAAACATTAAAAATATAATGAAAATACGTTAGATATTTAAATGTGAAAATATTATAATATAAATTACAATTTGTTCAGCAAATGTTCATACATTTTTTGGAAATAGCATTTCAAACCCATTTTTCATCTTAGAATAATCAGCAATGCTTCAGTAAGTAAAATAAGGTACAAGTTTGATCAATTTCTTGTAGGGTGAGACACAATGAAGTTTCTATGAGCAAGGGTGAGACATGATGAAGTTTCTATGAGCAAGGGTGAGACATGATGAAGTTTCTATGAGCAAGGGTGAGACATGATGAAGTTTCTATGAGCAAGGGTGAGACATGATGAAGTTTCTATGAGCAAGGTTGATACTGAATGCGTGAATGATGAAAATGTGACTATGTGGTATTTTGTTTTCTTCGCTCGGTCTACTCTGTAGCAAGAAAATTAACTTGGAGATTTTGTATCTAATTCATCGATGTCTATTTATAGCAGACATCACCGATTCTATTGCCTTTCGTCAGCGTTCTACGACGTACTTGTCTTCTTAAAAATATTGTTTTCAATTGCTTTATTTATTTAAAGTCGCATCAACCCATATGGTTATTAGTGACCACATCACAATTTTTCATCGAGTTACATTATATGTACGTATACACATCAACATAAATATAATAAATTTAAATTTCATCGTACAGGTTTAATTCTTTTAACAATGTAATACCATATTTAATCGTGTTTAGTGAATTAGGTTTTCTTTCTAAATCATTCAGATCTTTCTTCTCTTTTCCGTACTTGAATATTCCAGTAACACATGATGAATTGTGTACGGGGAATTGCATGAGGTACAGATGTTCGGATTAGTTTTGTTTAATACACAACTATGGGTGAGTCTACTGTGACCAATTCTGAGTCGTGTAATGATAGTTCGCGTTCTTCTGTTAGTCCCGCAGGTTGGCTGAGGTTCATAGATATTTTCTCTGATTTGATGTAGTTATGTTTGTGTTGACAGCGACCATTTTATAATCTAGTTTTCTTTTATTTTGTGTTTATACGTTTTAATAACTTCATTGTGGGATGTTGGATGGTTTGATTCATTTGTATATGAAGCTTTTGCTATTGCAGTACGATCAACTCTTTCATTATCTGGAATATTTATATGAGAAGGAATCCACACATATGTCACAGCTTTTCCAGATGAAATTATCTGTGAATTGAAGACAAGGAGATTACATGTATCCATTACATTGGTGACATGTAGATAATGTCCTGGTAGATAGGTTCCTTGTTTTTATTTTGTAAGGATTCAATAACACTTCTTGAGTTAGTAAAAAAATGGTGAAGTGTGAGTGGCATGGTATTAGAATTTAAATTAATGCAGAACCAATTGCAAAAACGTCACAGTAGAAAACTGACATATCGGGTAATTGTACGTTTTTGTTCCATCTGGAAAAACAACTGCGCATCCAATTCTGTCCGGTAGTTTTGAGTCATCTGAATAAATGTGAATACTGTCTTCTTTGTTGAGTATATTTTCAATTTTAGTTCCTGCATTGCAGAAGAATTATTCCATTCTGTTACGCAGCAAACAAAATGTTTCGAAACAAGAATAATTCGTCTGTATTTCAGCAGTCAAAAATTAACACAAAATTTACGAATGACTAATCTTTTTAACAATCATTATTAGTAATGTAAGAAATATACCTTCCAAAAAAGTTTATGTACCGTGTAAGTAATGAATAGATCTAATATAAGACATATAATTTAATTTTCAAAGCAGGAAACACTCTTTATAGAAAATTTTCAAGCCAATACTGGATCTCACAGCTAGTTAGCATTTTGATTAGAATCGTACCTATAGAAGAACTACCATTTTTCTAAGATGGAATTCTCACGAAATTCAGAAAATTTTACTGAAGAGTTTTTTTTTATTGCAAAGCTTATTTCACTTAAATGGAACATTCTGGCATCAAACATTTCTTTATTGACCATTTTTAGTCAACCCATTTGTCTTACAAACCCGGAGTTCATTCATGCTAAACGTGTTCGATAAAGTTTTATTTGATAAATGTGTAAAAACATTATTCAAACTTCATTTTTTGGTATCGTTAAATCTATGGTCTTTCAAACGTGCGTCTTTCAGCGTTACCTTAGATCCCATTTTTATCTCCTAGGGTTGTTAACCCCGGGGGTATGGAAGGTGGAATGATGATGATAATGAGGTGTGAGAGGACGACACACACATACAGACATACACAAATACACCCATTTCCGAGGCGGGACTCGAACCCGCGACCACGACACTCCTGTTTTGGGTCATTCCATATTAAATCTACACAATTTTAATTAAAGTTTTGCCTCACCATTTTAGATTCAGATGAAATTTGACACATAGGTAGTATGAATGAAGAATAAGAAAGTAGAAATTTTGAGTAAAATATTTCCACCCGTTTGTGAAATACAGACATGTAAAATTTTACAAAATTGTGTTTCCGAAAATTTTTTAATTGATGTAGAACCTCTCCAAATTAAGATAGATATTTGAAGATACGTTGAAGATGAGCATTTTGAAAAAACTCGAAATCAAAATTTTAAATTCAAATTTGAAAAACATTTTTAACCCAACCCCTATTGAGTTGTATATCATATAAAAGGCCATAAAGAAAGCAAAATGACACCTGTTCCAGCTCTCTATCTTCATTTGGAGAGGTTCTACATCAATTAAAAAAATTTCGGGAATCTAATTTTGTAAAATTTTACACGGCGTATTTCACAAACGGATGGAAATATTTTACTCAAAAATTTCTACTTTTCTTATTCTTCATGCACGCTACCTATGTGCCAAATTTCATCTGAATCTGAGATGGTGATGTAAAATGACTGTGTTGAATTACTATGGAATGACCCGTATAGCGATCTCGGCCACGGGGCCGACTTATTATTATTATTATTATTATTATTATTATTATTATTATTATTATATGATGGAAACTAAAACGAACATCTGGAATTTCTTAAATGTTAGTTTTGGGCGTCAATTATCTCAAATATATCTCCACCAATCGTTGCAGACATACATATTAGAGCTGGCGAAAGCGAGATCGCGGCCTGAAACAAGCGCTGTTCGTGCTGGGAGGGCGCGAGGGGGGGAGGGGCACGCAACGCAGAGGCCGCGGCCGTTCCGCGTGCGGCGTTTGCGCGAAGGCCGCTGGGAGCGCACAAGCGACCTCGGCCGCCGCCGCCGCCGCCGCCACCACCTCCGGCCGCGCGCTTCCGACGCAACATGGCCATTGGAGCAACCACTCTTGTTCACATACGCATTGCCGTCGGAATGCATATGGATCTGGAGCGGCCCCGCCACGGCTTTCTCGCCGATTCGGGAGACCGACCGGAAGGACGCATTTCTGGCGTACTCTGATTTGTAGTCCAGAAGGACCTCGGACCTACGTGAAGGCTAGAATTAATAAGCGATAAGGTTTAGGATAAGAATAACCTTCAGCTACGAACGTCGCCATTGGCCCTCAAAGGCACTTACGCCAAGCTGGCGAAGGAAACCCATCATACGAATTGTACTAATGATAGCATTTGTAAAATGGAAACCTAGAGGAGATTACTTTGTAGGAATATAATTTTTCGTGTCCGATGTTTAAAAATTTGAAAGAAGAGAGCATTTTATTCTTACTTTATGCCATTGGTATGATAATATAAATTTTGTACTCCTTACAAAAATCCATTAAACAATATTAAATTGGCTTGTTATGATCGGATTCAATGGGAATGTCGGATGGGAAATGTATAATATAGATGCTGTGTACAAATGTTGGTATTCATTCAATAACTATTGTAATACTATACTTTCTACGTCATTTAAATCTTAGTCATTCAATGAAACGGTTATAGTCGAGGAAATTACTGATTTTTTTCGTACATTATTTTAATAAAAAGGCATTTTTTGGAAGAGTAGTAGTTATTTTCTTCACGATCACTTTTGAAGTTTTAAAATATTGTTTTTGGCCCCCAAATCATAGGCCTTCCAGGAATTCTAAAATGAGGTTTATGGAGGACCACCCATCGTAATCTGCAAGTAACACAGAATATTTTTATATCAGCGAGAATGATTGGCAATAACCTGCAGGAAAAGACAGGGCTATTGCTCTTTACCTTCTGCAAATCCATCGTGTCATGTGTACAGCCTTCTCCCTTTTGACGTCACCGCAGAGTTGGGTGAACGGCAGCCATCAGATGGACTGACTTGCTTTCGGCTCAGTGGCCCGCCTACCGATCCGCCCTCTTTTTCCCAACACTCCCAGGCTCGCAAACCAAACAAAACCAATCCACGGATTTTCGTTCCAAGTGCCCTCCCACCCAGTTACTCGTGGTGCTCTATCTCTACATTCTTATTTACTCTGTCTTGCGTTTGTATCGTTCCCGAACACTTTTGTGCCCTAAATCTTAGTCATTTGATGAAATGTTTATAGTTGAGGAATGTACTGATATTTTCGTAAATTATTTTAATAAAATGGTATTTTTTGGAAGAGTAGTAGTTATTTTCTTCACGATCACTTTTGACGCAATAAAATATTGTTTTTGGCCCCCAAAATCATAGGCCTTTCACGAATTTTAAAATGAGGTTTATGGAACATCATCGTAATCTGCAAGTAACACCGAACATTATTATATCAGCGAGAATGATTGGTAATAACCTACGTAGAAGACAGGGCTATTACTCTTTACTTTCTGTAAATCATCGTGTCATGTGTACAGCCTTCTCCCTTTTGACGTCACCGCAGAGTTGGGTGAGCGGCAGCCATCAGATGGACTGATTTGCTCTCGGCTCAGAGGCCCGCTCACCGATCCGCCCCTCTTTTCCAACTCGACCAGGTTCGCAAACCAAACAAAACCAACCCACGGGTTTTCGTTCCAAATCACTCCCCATCCCAATCACTCGTGATGCTCTATGTCTACATTCGTATTTACTCTCTCTTGCGTTTGTATCGTTCCCGAACACTTTTGTGCCCTAAATCTTAGTCATTTGATGAAATGTTTATAGTTGAGGAATGTACTGATATTTTCGTAAATTATTTTAATAAAATGGTAATTTTTGGAAGAGTAGTAGTTATTTTCATCACGATCACTTTTGAAGCATTAAAATATTGTTTTTGGCCCCCAAATTCATAGGCCTTCCAGGAATTCTAAAATGAGGTTTATGGAACATCCACCCATCGTAATCTGCAAGTAACACCGAACATTATTATATCAGCGAGAATGATTGGTAATAACCTACGTAGAAGACAGGGCTATTACTCTTTACTTTCCGTAAATCATCGTGTCATGTGTACAGCCTTCTCCCTTTTGACTTCACCGCAGAGTTGGGTGAGCGGCAGCCATCAGATAGACTGACTTGCTTTCGGTTCAGAGGCCCGCTCACCGATCCGCCCCCTTTTCCAACTCGACCAGGCTCGCGAACGAAACAAAACAAATCCACGGATTTTCGTTCCAAGTCCCCCCCCCCCAATCACTCGTGGTGCTCTACCTCTACATTCGTATATACTCTGTCTTGCGTTTGTATCGTTCCCGTACACTTTTGTGCCCCAAATCTTAGTCATTTACTGAAACGTTTATAGTTGAGGAAAGTACTGATTTTTTTCCTTACATTATTTTAATAAAATGGTATTTTTTGGAAGAGTAGTAGTTATTTTCTTCATGATCAGTTTAGAAGCATTAAAATATTGTTTTTGACTCCCAAATTCATAGGCCTTTCACGAATTTTAAAATGAGGTTTATGGAACATCCACCCATCGTAATCCGCAAGTAACACCGAAAATTATTGTATCAGCGAGAATGATTGGTAATAACCTACGTAGAAGACAGGGCTATTACTCTTTACTTTCCGTAAATCATCGTGTCATGTGTACAGCCTTCTCCCTTTTGACGTCACCGCAGAGTTGGGTGAGCGGCAGCCATCAGATGGACTGATTTGCTCTCGGCTCAGAGGCCCGCTCACCGATCCGCCCCTCTTTTCCAACTCGACCAGGTTCGCAAACCAAACAAAACCAACCCACGGGTTTTCGTTCCAAGTGCCCTCCCACCCAGTTACTCGTGGTGCTCTATCTCTACATTCTTATTTACTCTGTCTTGCGTTTGTATCGTTCCCGAACACTTTTGTGCCCTAAATCTTAGTCATTTGATGAAATGTTTATAGTTGAGGAATGTACTGATATTTTCGTAAATTATTTTTATAAAATGGTATTTTTTGGAAGAGTAGTAGTTATTTTCTTCACGATCACTTTTGACGCAATAAAATATTGTTTTTGGCCCCCAAAATCATAGGCCTTTCACGAATTTTAAAATGAGGTTTATGGAACATCATCGTAATCTGCAAGTAACACCGAACATTATTATATCAGCGAGAATGATTGGTAATAACCTACGTAGAAGACAGGGCTATTACTCTTTACTTTCTGTAAATCATCGTGTCATGTGTACAGCCTTCTCCCTTTTGACGTCACCGCAGAGTTGGGTGAGCGGCAGCCATCAGATGGACTGATTTGCTCTCGGCTCAGAGGCCCGCTCACCGATCCGCCCCTCTTTTCCAACTCGACCAGGTTCGCAAACCAAACAAAACCAACCCACGGGTTTTCGTTCCAAATCACTCCCCATCCCAATCACTCGTGATGCTCTATGTCTACATTCGTATTTACTCTATCTTGCGTTTGTATCGTTCCCGTACACGTTTCTGCCCGTCATTCTACGTACCATACGTCTCTTCTCGCTCGTTTCGAACCCTTACATCGCTCCCGCGTCATGCCACCTCTCCTGCCACGCCCGCGCTGCGTGCCGTTCAAGGGCAGGTGTGTGGAAGTGCAGCGCGCGCAGGAGGCGGTTGCGCGTATGTTTAGCCGTTCCCGCGCCCTGAGCGACGTTTCCGGTGCCGTCTTCCTCCGGCCTCGGCGCTGGAATCCGGGTGCCGCTCCCACTGCGGGCCGTCATCTCGGGAATTGCTTTTATTTATTTAACGTCGAAAACTGTTAAGAATGGTCGATGACCTACAATGGGACGAGTATTCTGTACACTTTTTCTCGAGTTCTGAGATCCCTACACTAACTCATGTACAAGTTGGATAGTGAATAAAGGTGGAAACGAGCGTTTCTGGAGAGAATTGATTAGAAAATATTTGTTTGCGTTTAATAAGAAGTATTTGCAAATTAAAATCAAGAACATATGTTGACTCTTATCTCTCCTCGTGCCATTCGTGATGGAATCGAAATATCTTTGTTCACATCTTGGCGTATTTCTGAACTACCCGATTGGTTCGGAATGTGTGTTTTGGCTGCTCCCTTGACGACGATTATCAACATTAAGATTTCTAATAACACTACTTCTCACTTGACATGCTACATTCGTCATGTGGGGATTTTTTTGTGACTTACCATGTTACAGTGTATAAACTAGAAGGAAATTGAAGTGCTTTTGACTGTTGGAAGAAGTGCATGGTGAAAATCTTTGTTCCATAAGGCCAATCGGCGTTAGATGTGCCTTTCTGAGGGAAGGAGGCAAAGAGGCAAACCTAACGCAGAGCATTCCTTTGGCAGTGTTACCAGGTTAGGGTTTTCCCCCTAAATTTAGAGATTTTTAGTGACTAGTGAATATTTAGAAGGAGAAATTTTTTTTAAACTTTTTGTTGTTGAGAGGTTTAGTTAAGTTTTTAAATGTTAATTTTTGAAAAAAATATTTATTGATTATCACTAAACCACAAAACCCAAAAATAGTTACCTATGATTGTTTCAGGTATATTTATTCAAATGTAACTAAGCGTAGCATGATATGCCTACAAAAAGATTTGAATAAATTCCCTCGTTTAAAATTCGATTGTTATTTGTCACAACCAGTCATCACTAAAGATTGGTAGAAGGCAACACATTTGATGAAAAGGAACGAATCACATCAATAAACAACGACTTCGGTTGAAAAAAAGTTTTACAATGAGTGGGACTAAGATACCCCTTAAGGTTCATAGCTCCTACAAAGTGTGAAATTCCTTAAAACAAGACTTATATAATGTGTGTATACATTCTGTACACTCTATATACTTGCACATAGATGTGTGCACATGCACAAATAGTATGGGTATTTACTACGAAATATAAATGTCATCATATTCAGTTAATAATATTTTTCGTATTTCTTTAATTTCCATACTCATGTATTTTAAACATGAAGTTTTTTTAATTTGCTGTTTTTTGACATTTTGGTGGTTTTCGCAGTGGTATCTAGTGGGAAATGGTTAAGGCCACCTGGCAACACTGGCCTTGGATCAGCAGGTGAAATAAAATTTGTTTAATAAAAGATTGAATAAACTGTAATGAAAGTAAACCATCTCGAATTTTATACATTATCATTTCAAATTTATTTCTTTTGTTGATAGTTTAGTAGTCCTGTTCCTCTAAAACAAGCTTTCAACTCCTTTAGCTTAGACATTTAACATTGATGAAGGGTTGCAATGTATTAGGGGTGAAAATGTCCGGTCGAACGCAGATGAATTCTTTATTGACTACGTCTTTTCAAATTTTGATTACTCCTTTTCCTTCTTACCGCAAACGTGCTGGTTTCGTAATGGCGAAAAAATGTACTAGAGTTATACGATACCAGATATATTATAGAAAGAGAAGAGAAGCGTGTTATTCATTATTGTACAAAATTTGATCACTTTCGTTTTCTTCTCCTAAACAATGAAGTGTTTATTCGTATTTCATGAGGTTTTCTTGAAGGATGTAGTGCATAAATAAACAAATATTGCAAAGACTCGAGGTGGCTCGAGGAACTTCGTCTAATAAGAATTATTGAGAGAGTTGAGAATGTTATGCACAACTTATTCTGAAGTGATCGTTAAAAGTTCAAAGATGTTTGGTATATATATATATATATATATATATATATATATATATATATATATATATATATTTATGGAGGTTGCTTAATTTGTAATTTTACCATTGTTTTTGTATTGTACATTTATTTTTAATGCATTTACATACATATGTAATCGTTGATTTTAGGATGATATGGATTCATAATTGTTGTTGCTCGCTTAGCCTTAAGATCAGCTCATTACCAAATATCTTTTATGTGCTTATATGCATGTAAACTGTTGTAAGGCAATTAATATTATAATGGCGTACAATTGTTTCAGTGTAATGTGTCACATATTATTGACCTTAGATGTTTACGCGCCTAAAAATAAAATTTAACTCAAAAGGAATTGTGAAAACAAAACACAATATTACACACTATTTGTAAAATTGTGCTTACGTTTGTTTACACTTACATAGACACCAATATGGTTCTTGTTTTGGCTAACAAATAAGATTAATATTTTAGATAGTTAATATCTATGAAATTAAAAATATTGTCGTATCAGATCATCAAGCTTCCCTGACAACGATGAAAATGTAATCCTTGAAAATGCGGGACTTGTAACTTCTAAACAAGAAATTAAATACGCTGGGACATTCATGACCAGTATTTATTGTGTGCATGAAGTTTGTAAAAATTAGAAATTGATATTGATGTTCCTACGAGTATTATTGGTCGTAAAACATAATCGCCTCCCTTCAGAGTGAAAAATAAATCATATTGGCCAGAAAGCCAATTTTAGAAGTCATTTCTGCAGATAATATATTTTGTTTCGCATTTTTATTTAACATGAATTGATGGATGTTTGTCAAAACTTTCTCATGTAAGAGTAAGGAAGAACTCGCAGAAAACGAATTCGTATCCTCAGGAATGTTGTGTAATATATTACACCAACAACTAAAGTTATTTCACTTTTAATTTTGGTATTCTGTTTACGAGACATCATGAGTTAAAGGGAAACACGCTCTGTCACGGCTGGGCAATTTGTTTGAGATTTGTTGTGTAAAACTCAATCAAACTGTCTTTCTCGGACACTTTCTTACAGATCCAATAAGGAAGTTCAGACTATTGAGATAATGTGGTGATCTCTGACGTGGCACTGAAATATATTGATGTAGTTCATTACATTGCAATTTTGTTCCTTATTTTTAGGTCAGTCATGATGCATCGCGTGTAGTTTCGTCATAGAGTACACTAGGATTGAGCGTATCTTAGGTTTAATATTATTTTGTTTTTCTTATTTGTGAGCTTTGAACATTTGAATAAATGAACATTTGAATATATTGGTGGTTTTCCCTCTCCTTTTATACACGGAAAATGTGTTTTTTAATTAAAATGTTAGTTGAATACGTATATGTATTGAAAGACTAAAAGTGTTGTCTTGTTTGATGCAATTTATCTTTTGTCCTTTTTTGTATGAAGGATCATGTTTTTGTGCCTAAATTTTTGATAGCACAGATACGGAAGTACAGATGGTTGAATATGGAACTGACTTATTCCAAGTCTGTTCGAAATGTACGAAATATTTATAAAAGGTGTTTTAGGGTGTTCCTTATTTTGTTAATGTTAAGATTACTTCAATCTATTAGTCTATTTATATTTAATAATAAAGAATTGCGAATGCGCAGCTGATCGTCTCCTTTCCTCACCTTAATGTTACCTAACAATTACTCAGATTTAAAAAAGCGCATGACATAACTTAATGATCGTATTCAATTCAATGCAGTTATACAGAATCAATCATCCAATGCACAATATGTTTGAAATGGCTTGCAATGTGTGGACATCATAACATTTTGAGCAGCAAGAATGCACCTCGAAAATGAGATAGTACGTATGGGATGAATATTTACACCAAATTTACATTATTGTTCATAATTTAATCAAATAATGCACATCGTTAGTCACTTGCTGCATTGAAGAATGTAAAAATAGAGACACATAGATAAGCTCTTCTGCATGCAGAAATGAGCACAACCCAAACATCACTAGAAGGCATTGAGAAAATCAAAAGGAATGATGCTCATATATCTAGGGAGTATTCTTGCTTTATTATTACGTGTCTGTGCGTTCGTCATGTTCTGCATAACGTCATTCAATTAAGGAATCAATTTCATTCATAAAGAAATCTCCGGCTTTAATATTGGAGGTGTAGGGCAGATTCAAAAATAAATTTTAACTACCTCAACCCTTGATATTACATCGAATTGAAGGAAGAGCCGTAGATTAGTTAGGGCAGACATATTCACTTTTCGCAAAATCGAAAACCCCTGAAAGCTTTGTTTAGCATCGTTCAAGGTATGGGAACCCATCACCAAGATATTGTTTCATGTCGTTAAGTGGTACGTATTCTGTTTAATGAAATGAGCAAAGTTTACAAATTCTGAAACAATATAATTACTTTTCACTGTAAACACATATTTAAACATATTTTTGAAAATGCAATTGAAATATTTTACATATGCCAAGATCTGGTATATATACCAATACATGTGGTAGTGGATTGTAGCAGAAATTCTATCTAAATTTAAAATCGTAATGCACGTATAATTATAATCACCAATATGTTTTGTAAAGGTACATGTGTCAAACGATTGCTGGGGATTGTCTTTGTAGTATACACTCACTAATTGTTTGCATTTAAAAACACTCAATCTTCGAACATTAATTCGGTAATTATAATCTCACACTCACTTGCTTCGCTAGGGCAAGACCTTCTTGAAGATATTGACACCACCAATCGACGTAAAGGCCAAATGACAGCAGATGAGTGTTCATTCTATTTTATGATTTTATAAAACATTTAGTGTTTATACTATAAAATCGATAAATAATAACGATATTACAATAACGCCTCTGGGTCCCTCTTCCTTATATTTAAAGCAAAATTAACGAAATTTGGTTGAGTAGAAATTTTTAATTTTTATCTAAACGAAACAGCCTGGTTAAAAATTTTATTAAAATTTTATTGATATATTGAATTTAGTGTTTATTCTATAATAACTACGATTAAAATGGGCAGGTGATACCACATCTAGGGCCCTTTACCTTTCGTTTAAACAAAAAATCAGGAAACTTGTTTGAGTTCAAAGCTCAAACATCTTAAACCAAAAACCTGGATGTTTTAAATATAAAGATTTTTGCAATTTTCAAAATGTCAGAAATGTTTGAACGATGAAAATTGTAACTATAGCAAGCTTACAAACGCACCGAAGGGTCGCGGGTTCGAGTCCCGCCTAGGGCATGGTTGTATATGTTCGTCCTTTAATTCTCTCTCATCATTATATCGTCTCATCCTCATACAACGTTAAAATCCAATAGTAGTCGCTAATGACCTAGAAGTTGATGCGACTTTAAATAACCCAAAAATACACTTTCTTCCATTTCAACAAAAACATTAAAGAAAACATTTGCTACCATATTCCAGAAAATTTGAAAATGTCACGGGGTCTTCATACAAAGTGCTCCCTAAAATGAATGGTTTCCAAAATAGTACATTTATATCTTACTCATAACATATTTACCAAGTTTCAGATCAAAAGCTTCTAATCTGACAGAAGTTTGCCAGACACACTTTTCCATCCATCCGTACAGAAGGTCATCCCGATTATCGGACACAAAATTGCTTGTATCTCATCGCCACCCGCAGTAGTCTTAACCAAATTTAGTTCAGAACTAGTACAGCTTAATACTGGAAAGTTACCGACGAAATCAACCTTAAACACGGGTTTTGAGGCCGAAAAGTCGAGATCGTAATGTTGAAGTAATTCCAATACGTTTCCTATCTTATAGTGTAGGGAAGAAAATGATAATTATAATAATAATCATCGTATTTCACAATAAAAGTGAAATACAAAAGAGTATATTTAGAACGAACAGAAAATAGCCATTTAGAGAGAGATAAAGGAGGGAAGGAGGACGAATATAAATCGTGAGAAGAATATTATGTTCGATAAAATATAATAGAAATAATTCATCGTAATTAACTCATATAGTGGAAGAGTCTTGGAGAGTGAGTAGGACTTTTGACAAGCTTTGTCGATTCGCCAAATTGACAAGAGTGTCGATGGACGCAGGCAAGGCAATAGCAGATGTGGAACAACCAGGAAAGCCTCCGGTCCCGCATTCGACCCCACGCATAACGGCCTCCGAGCACCGGGTGCGGGCGGACTCCAACGAGGACCCAATTTGCGGTGGGAATTCGGGGCGGTACCGTTCTGGTTGGAGGCCTCGCAACATGGCGGGCGGTCACAAGAAGCCAATCGCGAAGCGCCCTCGACGTGGCATCGCGAGGCGCAGATGCTGGACACGTGTCTCAGAACGCCTCCCGCCCCCCTCCGACCCCTCGTCCCTGTCGCTGCAGCCACTCCAAAATGTCGTGGCTCCGGTTTCGTCATGGCCGGATGCTCCGTGGAGAGCCGTGCAGCTAAGATCATGTCCACAGGGTCTAGCATCGAAATTAAAATATTATATTGCCGTGAACTGGATGGAGAAGTTATTGAATAATGTTGGAACGGAACCTCATAATAGTCGTTTTAATTGAACACTGTTAGAAATAATAATAATAATAATAATAATAATAACAATAATTATTATTATTAATATTATTTCTAAAACTGAGGACTAATTAATTACAACTTTTTCTTTGGATGATGTTATAGAATAGTTCTGAGACAGTAATGTTTTAGTTGAGTGAATAGCTCTTAGACAGTAGTTTTTTCACACATTTTCCAAACAACTCTAAAATTTAGTATGAACACTTTTCCATTTAATGGCTCTTGCAAATCATTATGCAAAAATTTTTAGATGTCATATTTAGTAACCTCAAATAGTATTAATTTTAATATTTTAATGTTGATAATATTTTCAAATTAACTTATATTTCTATCGGATAATTACGTAACCATATTTTGTGTAGTGTGCAAATACCAGATTTATTGTCACTGGACTGTAAAGTCCTACTTTAAAAGCAGATGTTGTTTAAATTTATTTATTTGTGGTAGGACATGAAATACTATTATGAATTAATAACGTGGTATACGAACAAGCAGAAACATGTGATTTCCGATACGAACTTGTGATATTTGTAAAAAAGAAAAATAAATATCTTAGTCGCTACGAATAGAAGAAGGCATGTGTGCTGAAGATGGTAAAGTGAAGCAGTGCGTGTGATGTTGAAGCGCCGAAGGGAAGCAGAACTTGGCCGCCACCGTGCTGTTCGGGGCAGCGGTTGATTGAAACGGCCAAGGCCGGAGGGCCGGGCGGCGAGGAGCGCTCCGCACAGTAATGGGATCTGTGCGGCCGCTTCCTGCTCCGCCGGCCCATCCTCCACTCCGGCCCGCCACGGCCCGCCCCGCCCCACACACCCTACACCGCTCCGCCCCTGGCGGCCGCTGTCCGTCCAGCGCAGAGCGCCAGCCAGCAAGAGCAACAGCAGCAGCAGTCGCCCCCGGAGCCTTAAGCCTGCGCGGAGATCCATGGTGTTAAACATCCGATACAACAGACGCCAATGCCGATTTCGCGAAAATAAAAATTCTCAATTTACTCATTTATATACCTCCCACTAGAGAAGGAAAAAAAGAAACAAAAGTCAAATATTTGTGATAAACAATAAATATTTGCAGTTACGTACTGAGCCGACGACGTGGCGTCTCCGAGGACGGCCAAAAACGTAACTGACTCCGGCCGCAGAAGCCTTCGTTTTCAAGCGAATTTAACCGTCGTGCTGGATTCATTGGGATGAATGCTGGAGGCAATAGCTTTCAAACTCATAAAATGTTCATTTATAATCGAAAACTGCGTAATTTTCAAAAGCTTTAAAATTATATTAATTATTAAATTATTTTCATTTGTCCTATTTTTTTTTGTTACACACAGATTCTATTTACAAATTTATCTGTTCCCACCAGCAATATTACTTACATTTCTATACATTACTTCCTTTGCACGAAGAAACTAGATATTTTGAAGAGAAACTGGGCTAAACATTAAAAGATTAATATTTATGTATTTGAGAATAATTAATTTTCATAAACTCTTTCTCAATCTCAAAACTGACGCTTGCCTGTCGTATTTTACACTTATTAGTTGTGTATGTGAGAAAGTATCTAACATATAACCAAATATGTAAATTTGGTTCTTATGTTGTTATAATTTAACATGAGTATCTAAACTGCGTTTCACACACATAATGTAATGTTTAATTCAACAAATAAACAGGTTCCAACATTACAAAGTAAATGATGTCTCGAATCGTTTCACTTCATTTCTAAAATCTACGAATTCGAATATTAAAAGAAAAAAAAGTAATAAAAATGTTCAGCCCAAAGGAAACATTTTGCATCGTTGCTTTACAGATCAACGGTTCTTTTCTTTATTTAGCATAATCAAATGAGAAAGAGGGAATATAACATTAGTAAATCTTATAATAAACAGTTAAGGCTCCAAGGTATTCCCTTGCGGTTATTTTGAGCTTCTTTTTTCATGATCACTTCCAATTTCTATTGAAACAAATGAAACGTGAATTTCAATATCTTAGATTACGCTAAAGACACCTGATTTGTGTCTGGCTTTTGGTATTCAGTTTTGAGTTCTAGATCATGTTAAAGTTTTTCGAAGTGAAAAAACTTATTTTGTGTGAACACACTCCTTTTACATTATTTTACATTAACACAAGGGCCTCGCTTCTATGTTGGTGACTAGTGAACCGTCGAATGTGCGCCCCGTCGAGACGTAAACCGGCTGTCGTTTGGATAAAACCCCTAGGAAAGGAAGAAACCGTTTCTCGTCAGGAATTTCCGTTTACGAGAATGCTCGACTTCAGGCTCATTTTCAGGCGTGCTTTTCAAATACTATGTGACAATTTAATGCCGATATGAAGAGACTTTTATTCCTGTGGAGTATTTTCCTGAATGATTTTAATTTGTATTAAAACAATTTTCCCTTACCTTAGATTTGTTTTGTAACTCACTAAACACCGTCTAGCAAACACGACTTTAAATCTAAGATGCTGATTTATTAGTTTCAATTTGAACACACTATTTAAAGGAATATTAGTAATTATAAAGCAAATGTTTTTGATTTTCCTTCTACCAAAACGCATGCAACGTTTCTTGCGTCTTTATTCTGAAAGACAATATCTTACTATAGAAATTCTTAAGTCATTGTTAGATTTTTAATTTGAATGTCTCTGTTATAATAAATTTGGAAGAAATAACGAAAGGAAAGGCAAACATATAGAAATTACTTTGCCAATTACACCATACTCTGTTGTTGATTCAGATTATGTTGCAACACAAACACTTCTTTTATGTGTACAAATTTCCACTTTTCAAGAAAAACATAAATGTATTTATTGTTAAAAGTAATTTCACTGTGGAATGATTCATTTTAGTGTTGAACGTAACAATTCAGACTTGCAAAAGATATGGCAGGAAACTTGCGTTGTTTTGCTATTATATCAAACCTCGCCAGATTGTGACTCTTTGGCGGTGGTTGCGGATAAGCCTAATCTAAAAGCAGCTGAACAGTACCGAGTACATGAAGAACGATGATTCTCAAATGTTACTAACTCTTAGTGCAAATAATTTTACCCTCTCAATTTCTTCAATTAGTTATTTTCTGAAGAACATATTCACAAAGTGTGTGAACACGTGTGATCTCAAATTCTCAGTTGGACAGTGGCTAAACAATTCTTCATCTCCTTTCATTCGGATTTATGTAATTTGCTGTCCCAGGTAAATATTTTTTGGCACTCCCCAGTTAATTTATTGAATTTTGATTTTAATGTTACAAGGCAGACAATATATAATTATAATTACAAATAAATTATATTGTAGTTTATTTTAATCACACAATAATATATAACAATGTAACATTATAATTTCTTCGTCGAACTTTTTCGTTTGCAGATTTGTTAATAATCCCACCACAATCTATTTGAAGTATTTTTTACTATGAATGAAATGGAAAGTTTAAAAAAAAGTTGCACTGGAAATTTGCCGCCGCTCCAAAAAAATTGCCGCCTTAGACACGTGCCTAGGTTTGCCTATTCATAAATACTCCACGGTCTCCCTCCATTTTCGTCCATCCTCGAGCACTCAAATTTTCTTTTCAGCACTGGCCTCCAGCGGAGCGTGTGTCGCGAGCAGGGCGCATTGCGTTCAAGCGCCTCGTTGGGGGCCAGCGACCGTGAACGCCAGCGCCGAGCGCCGGGGAGCGCGGCTCAGCTCCAGTCCCTCGGCGACGCGATGGTCGCGACCCGCTCTTCTCGGAAAACGCGCGCTTCGCCGGCGATTCCGCTCGAGGTAACGACGGCGCTTCCAGGAATCGCGCCCGCCCCCGCCGCCGTCGCTGCCGTCGAGAGACTTTAATTGCGGCACTGATGAAAGCCGCCAGCGGATCTTGAGCTTTCGTTCTCAAATTAGGCCTGAATTATATGTATTACAATGCAGATTGGTGTAAATTATTTTATCCGCCTCAGGCAGGCTGTTATGCCTCGACGCCAAGCTTCTTGTGAGAACTAATGAGAATTCCAAATATGAACTTCTATTCACAATGTGATGTTGCACTCGAAGTGGCATTTCTTCCAAGTGAGATGTATACGATTCCATGCGGTTCAAGAAGTGGCAGAAATGAACTGAGAGTTAGCACAACCTTTAGTAGTTTGGACTTCAGCTTCCTTGAATGAGTACATACTAATTGTCGTATTTTGTCCAAAGCAAACCGAATGCAATCGACTGTAATCATTTGTCCTCGCTATGTGCGATTTCGGGCTCCAGATTTCCACCTCGGATATGGAAATGAGCGGGTTTCCTTTGTCAGAAAATATCGTGTATGAAGAATCCAGTGTATTGTCCATGCGCTAGCACTTCAGCTGGTAGCATTACACTGGTGTACTGTTACTATGCAGCAAACCGATAGGCTATGCGTAAATGAAGTGTCATTAAGGATTCAGTCTTTTACATTAGCTTTTTAGAGCGGCTTCGCTCTTAATTCGGGACTTGTTTTCGTTATCGCAGGATCGACTTAACCATTAAAGCTTCAAGGATGGGTTTATGTAATTATGACTTCTAAATGATAGCATCATGGGGGGGATAGTTACGAAATTTTTATGAAATAATGATAAAGGTTGAATTATGGTTAGATGAAGCTATCAGCTACTGCTACAACTCGTGATGTTTTCTTTCAATTTTGTGTATAAATGTAATGAAATAAACATTAGTTTAAAAAAAAACTGTCCCCATTCTCACAAAAATAGTTGCTTGTAACTGTATTCAAATATTTTTTCCATAGTATTATGAGAAAATAATTTTACATCATCAACTACTTCCATTTTCTAACACTTTATTCGAGTTCGTAGTAAACAATATAATGATTAATTCTTTGAAAACGTTTATAGTTTCCTTTGTACAATACTGAAAATTCACTTGCAAACTTTTGTCTTTGCAACCACAACCCACGTATTTGTTATCTGCAGACTACCGAATAAAAAAGGAGACCATGTAGCACAAGAAACACAACAGACCTGAAAGGCCAAAGAATCGAAATTGCAAGACCTATGCTTCGTTATACAATGAAGGATAGTTAACAGCCAGGAACGTAATCGAAACCTTGTATTTCCCTGCAGGTACACAAAGGCATCGTCTAATTTCTAACAAACAATGAGATGGGCCTTACAGATGTGGAAAACGCTCCATCTCCATTACCATAAAATTCGTTATTCCTGTGTGATAACCGACACATCGACATAACGATTAGTTTTTATTTTTGATGAAAATTGTACGACACTATTATAAAGTACAATGATAGTAATTTTAATAAGAAGTAATAAGATAATTTTAATAACACATTTGAAGCTATTTTTGCTATTTTATTTGCTGGTGATAATAACAACTTGCGAAATTTTTCTTTGTTGATGTGAGTTACCGCTAATTTTAATACTAACAAAGCACACATTTCCATTATTTGAAATGTATTACAACTTTCTTACAGTGTGTAACCTGACGTTCTTCTGATTCGACAGATCAGAAATCAGTGCTTATTTTATGATTAAATAAGATATTATTGTTCCTTTTTTGTCGAGAAATTTTGACCAATATTGAATGGTCAGAATCAATGACGGACAATTTTATTCTGTAAACATGACAGTACTCAATTTTAAGTAATTAACGACCAGGAAATTGACGTACTGTAGAGAATAACTGCAAACATTACTAGCTTAGTTTGAAATAACTTTCTATTGTAATTGTTATTTTTCTTTCTTAACGAAACAAAAAGAAGGTCAAAATAAATATTAATGTTATATTTGTTTTCCAGCAGAAAAAATCAAAATGTAATTCAGTGCATTCTTCTCGCGACCAGTTTCGGAACCCAGCGTTCTTTAGAGTTAACTTTATCTTTCATTAAACTTGAATATCTCGTAGCACGTTGTGGGGTATTATTAATACATAACTGTTCCCAAAAGATAACCCTGATTCCGTGTAATATGATTTCTTGTAATCCCCTTTATGAGAAATTAGTAGGCTGGAAGACATTCTTTTTCTTTATTCAAGTTGGGATAATTCAGTGAAAACTAGTAGACTGTTTGATTAAGATTACGTAAGGACCATTATCAGATGTGTACTACGTTGTTCAAACCCTGAGAGTTTGGTACCCGTAGATTTTGCCAAGCATATAATTTCAAAAAGACTTAGGTAAGTAGATGATTCTTTTTGCATAGATTTTAAGTATCAGACGCATTAACAATGAATATCTATAACTGCCACGAGGCGTATGTCTCTTGATTTACTGTGTTTACTTAATTTTTTGAAGATTTTTTATTGCCCCCCCCCCCGCCGCCGAGCATATCCTCAGTTACTTCAGTCCCAGCGCCGCCGTCGGCCTGTGAGGCGGTCGCCGCCCAGCTGGGCGAGTGGCCGCGGTCCCTGGCGGCGATGGCAGACGGCACGGAGCCGCGGCGGTGCTGTCATGGGTGATGGATCTGCGGCTGTCGTGTGTAAAATTCTCCCGAAACAATTTTCCATACAGCTCCGCCGTCGCCACTGTCGTAAAAAGTGGTTGGGCCCGCGGCGGCAGCGTCTCAAATATTGACGGCGGTAAGGGAATATTGCGTGACGCACCGTGGTGCTTCGCTTAGTATACGAGAATGAAGGCTGGCATGCATAGCTGATTTCGAAAGTAGAGCGCTTGCGGTCATTGTTTTCCTAATGGGCCTTTCTTACAAGGCAGTCATTCGTACACGAAGCATCTAAAACAGAGTAAATATGTATCCGGAGAATTCCTCTTTCCGAACCGAATGTTTGATCCACTTGTTTCCGTTTGTTTCTGGATATGGGAGATCAACCTGCAAGCAATATTTTTAGAAGTAATTTTTACGTTTTTTTTCAACTCAAGGTATTTAGAATAATATTTAAATTTATTGCCTATATTTTTCATTTGAACAGCTGATAGAATATTATTTTCATTACGTTGCGACAAAACAATTATGAAATTGAGTAATTATTTTTTCAGTTTGAAAAACCGCATCTTAACAAAAAATCATATCAATACGCAAAAAGTATGCTTATGAAATGCAAATGTTATTACTTGTAAATACTAACACAGTATTGAAGTAAAAATTAAAAAAAAAATACTGTATATACTTGCTCTTAAGTCTTTTTCAAGCACATTTTAAATATTTACTTATCATTTTCACGGATAAATGTTTCAGCTAATAACACTCTTGTAAGTATTGTTCTAAAGAATACAGAGAAGGATGTCCCATATTTCAGATCTATGTCACTTCAATTACAAACCACCGCGAACTAATTTTATTTTATCGAGAAATTATATATGTAGAAATAAGATTGTAATGCTGTATACATCCAGTTCTCGTAATGTAACTAGATTGTATATTTACATACACGAGGATTTTGACTGAAATTCGCAGTACGCTACTTTTCGAATGACTATTCATGAGAAGCGCCAAGAGTTTGCCGATCCCTAAGAGGAGACCTGGGGCAGGGAAGGCGGCCATGGGTGATCTGGAGGTTTGTTGGGTGACTTTCAACCACCGTAATGTGGCCGGGTGTTTGGCGAGCGCGCGTCTCGCATGATTGATACGACAACGCAGGCTCACAGACGCCCTTTCACTAAGAAGTGTTTGGATTTGGAGGAAAGCCGGAAGGAGAACCGCGCGGACAGTATTCGTATTCGAGATCGTACCAGATGCATGCTGTAACAAAGTGCGTTAGTAAAAATACAGTACGTTGGGAGCATGTTTTCTCAAAAGAGAACATGATATTGTGTAATAAAAAAGAACTGAATTGGCGTTGTAACATGAAAGCCAGTGTTAGAAACCGGACGAAAGATCCGCACATAGTATTTTCTTAAATTGAAACCTAACTCGGAAGGGGCGAAAAAAGCTACATTTTCAGAACGAAATGAAAACTAGATCACCAGTCGACATTTACCGTGAAAGCGTTGTTAAAAAAATATTATTACTAAGTTCGGGAGTTTTGTGCCTATATGGTTATTTTATTCCTTTAAATGTGATATTTTAGGTTACTTATCCATTGTGAGATGTAGGAGTACTATATGCCAATTGTAGAGTGCCTAGAATTCCTAATAAAAGCTAGTAAATGCCTATTGTCAATGCCTCTATCTTGCCTACATTAAATATCGCTCGTGTAAAAAAGCAAAAAATAGACTTTGGTTGTTAATTAATAAAATATGAACTATACAAAATCTAAATATCTTCCAACTTCATTCAGCAGACTAGAGACAAGCTAATGAACTATCGATAATCGCGTGTTACGTTTTACCACCAGGACACAAGTATTTTATATTTTTAAAACTTGTGTAAAATCTCTGGGGGTAGAAGTGTTGTTTGTAAGCGTGCAGTGCGGTCAGGAACGTAATTTCACGAGTAGAGATTTCTAAGAAACTGTGAGCGTGGGCATATTTATTCTCACATTTGTATTTCTTATTCTAGACAAATTGTTATCACCTACTTAAATAGCATTTCAGGCAATAGACATCAGTCAATTTACTTTCAAGAATTTGAAGCATTATTCATATATTCATGGTCAATAACCCTGCGTAAGTCGTAGCTTTTTTCTATTAATGATATTACTGTTGAACAATCTTTCTCTTATTTTATTATTAATTGAAAATATTAAACTAATAGCGCATATTTTAAGTATATTTATGACGAATTTGACTATTTAAATGCATATATTTTTAGTAAAGTTTTATTTCCTCAAAATCCACCCCATCATGATTAAATGTTTACAAAAAAGAAGTATTGAAAAGTGCGTGCTATTTAATATAAAAAGCAGAAAAGAAAAGTATATACAATAAAGAAGAGTGTAACAAAGAAAAAATGTAGGCAAATATAAATAAGTTGAATTAAAAGTAAAATATTTTTATGTATGACTTTTCTTATATAAAAGATCATAATCCAGTTAGTACGAAAGTAATGTTTTACTTTTAATATCGCCAGGAATAAGGGGTGATGGGAATTGTGCCAATGTACGAGTACATCATTCGGCAAGTACTCTGTGGATTTTCGGTATGCAACTCGAACCTTTCGAAGCAGTTGCGATTGGTGATGTCTGAAGCAATATTGATGGTGTTACTTTTATCCATTTTACTAGATTACTACATAATTGTTTTTATAATATAATGATTGTCTGCAAACATTTTTTATTGAAATGTGTTTTCACATTAGATATGTGACGTTTATTACGTACAAAATGCTTGGTTTCATGGAATAATTTGAGAATTTTTTGAACTAGTACTATTAAATATTGAAAATGGAATGTAACTTATATGTAAGTTTTGCCTACCTAAATGAATGGTTTTTGAGATTTCTGTGCTGTAATAATATGCATTACATATGTCGACAAAGATAAACTTACGAATTTTATGAGCATTAAAATTTATAATTAAAAACTTCATTTAGGGATATTGTATCCTTACTTTGAAAAAATATTTTCAAGTAATGAATATTTAGAGAAATATTTCCTTAAACCAAGTTATGAAATTAGCTTTGAAGTTAGCAAGTATCATCTTCCAATAATACATTTAAATTAAAGAATTGCAATTTTTGGCTTTGTATTGGTGTCACCTTCAATAGTTCCGCCGGGTGGACCACTCTTCCCCGCTTCTCCCGTAACTACACGTAGTACGTTCACAATAAAAACAGCTTTTTTACTGTTTTGATAGTATTGAATAAAAAATTAGAAATTAGAATTCCACATTATTGAATACCTGACGCATTCGGATACAACTGCTTAATTTCATCCACGCAAATTTTTGTTTGCTCAGTGAACATCGAGTCAAAAACTGACTGCGTATATAATGACGGTCGAGAAGATAAACCACCTGAAACAAGTGCCTATCCAAGTGTGTTAATTTCTCGGAACGGGTCTGATTATCGTTGAATTGTAATTCTCCATTTACGACAGTAAAATATCTGGCCGCATATAGTAACGTTTCGCTTCCAATCATTTATAACGTTTCACATAAATCATCTCTCCAATTCCGCGCAGGCAGATAATTAAAAATGTCGACTACACGCCCGGCTTTCATCCTCTCTTCGGGGCGGCACCTCCTCCTCCTACTGCACCGCCACCACCACCACCACCACCACCACCACCACCACCTCCGCCTCCGCCTCCGCCTCCGCCGGCGCTCCTCGCGTGGCCGCGCGCGCAGGCAATCCCGACAATGCTCCCAATCGAGTTAATTCTCCGTAATTGCATCGCGGCGACGACGCTCGATCAGCGGCGCCAGAAACAAAAGAGAGCGGGATGGGATGGCGCGGCGGGGCGGGCAGGGCGGGACGGGACGAGGAGCCTGTTGGCCGAGGGGCGGGGCGGCCGCACGCAGAGCGCTATTGTTGACCCCGCGATTGTGTTTTGTCAATGGGGCGACTGCGTCGGCGCCGGCGCCGGTCGGGCTGTCCCCGGTGGTCCCCGACCGCCAGCAAATTGCGCCTACCCACCGCGCTCCAGTCCCACTCGTCTGCCCGACGGCTGCTCAATATGTTTACTGATGCGCTCGCCCGATGCTCGTCTGTCACCGCGGCTGCCCCGTGCTGTTCTCCCGCACATTCACTTCCCCTCACCGTTCTGCCCCCTCCCCGCCCACGCCGTTAGGTCGCCATACGTCTGCTACTGCACGCTCCCAATACGTACCGTCGGCCCTGATACACATAAAATGTAGCTGTGAGTATGAACGGCACTAACGGGCAAGCGGTCGCGTACTAACGGTGTACCTTGTCGATGGCAAACTAGGTGTGAATCGGCATGCCTCTGGCTGATGCGTATTCAAACAATCGGGTAGGTCGGTGAGTCCCCCTCCTCTCATTCACGCTTTATCGAGTTGATTATCTGCGTGTCATTGTACGTGAGCAGCATTTCACTTTCCCAGCATTCAGCGCGGCCGTTCACAAATTCGGCATGTTACTGCCTCGTGGGTGGCGGACCGCTTTTGTGCATCGACACGAACAGCGGAAATCACTTGCATTTCTGGGCGAGCAGCAGACTGCCGGTTCAGTTATGGAGATAACGCTCGAACGAACCTACAACAAACCTGGGACTACAGTAAAAAAGGAAGGTCACTCCTTTTTGAGAACGAGGGAGAGACAGAAAGGAATATTCTTCTGTAGAAGACAATTTCACATCGCATAAAAGAATTATTTTCGAATAACTCCGACGTTTCAGTTATTCCTTTTGCGGTCGCGCTCCTTCCACAATTTAGGCTTTATTTTCTATTCAGCGAAGCAGACAAGCGACACGGAGGTCGCAGAGGTTTATGGGAATCCGAATGGCGACGCAGAGCGCATCTTCTCACGAAGCGCCGCTCCCACGAGGTTTCGGCGTTGCGTTCGCCACGATGTACTGACTGGCACTGGCACTCAACCGTCATCTTGGGAGCAACTTTGCTACATCTGAATATGATGAATTCACAGTCTCGTTCAAAATATGGATTTTGGAGCTGAATGGGCCTAATCCATAATGAGCACGTTTTGAGATACCGCGATTTGAAATTTTCGTGCACTTGTAAAATCACTATTTTTAATTCTAGAAAATCCTCTTTTCGGTTTAAATCAATTTTTTTGTTAAAAATCTATCAAAAAATAACTATACTTAGATTAACTAACAAGAAATAACCCAAAATTTAAGTTTTATGGGTACTCTTCACCTCCAAGGTGATGGTCACGCTCTAAGAAGGATTACCTGTTGATTGAAATTAAAGAATACTGGATGTAATATTGGAAGTTACTTTGTTAATAGTAATTGAATGTATTATTTCTTTTAAATGCTGTAAGCAAGTTTCTTTTAAAAATCTGCATGTTATTCTAGTCACAGAATGTAATATTATTTTTTCGATAAATCTATCCATTACCACCACTAGTGTACAAGTATTGAGCGCTACTTTGATACCATGGAAGTTGATCTCATAAGACGAAGAAGCAAGCTTCTAACGAACGATGATACCGTATGACTGCGAACCGTTTTGTGATATCAAAAGATTATTTATCTCTATGAAATTATAGGTAGGTCCATTGCAGGTATTGATTACGCAAGTTATTCTTTGAAGCGTAGATGGCTTAGTACTTACATTTTTGGAATACCTTTGTTGATAGTGAATGTGTGACTGGCATCAATATTGTGTTCCTTAAGAAGTCGAAAATATAACACAACACCAAATACTTTTAAGACTAACATTTTCAGCTAAAATACTTGTAATGTATAACAATTATTTTAAATTAAGTTTGCAAGATTTCAATGAAATTTACATTACTTACACAATTGTAAGGATCTCAAAAGATAGAATGAAATGAAATACAATTCTCATTGGCAAGCTACTTTTTTGCTGAAAATATTTGCCATGAGATATTTGTCTCTCTTGCCTACAGCGCAATGGAGGATAATACAATAAAATTTGACCCCAAGGTGACGCAAACGCAGGCCGTTAGTGAGCGAACAAGAAGACGCTTTCTGCTCCAACCCATTACCGCCCTCGACAATGAGGAAGCTCCGGTCCCTCGTAGCGCACTCGACGTTCCCAGGTCATTTTACGTGTGCCTCCACTGCACGTTACAACGCTTTCCTCAAACGCAGCTCCGAATCATTTGACCCGTGACGACGATGGTTTCTGGATTTTCTTGAAAGGATATTGATGTATATACTTCTTGATTTTTCAATGTAATATACCAGTAGTGTCAAGGTCTTCTACTGGTGGCAGTGGCACGCATCGTGTCTCCGTAGTATGCCACGAGCTACTCTGCACAACTAGCGTCGGGAAAGGAAACTATCAGTAACCCCGCCGTTTTACAATAGGGATGGCGTTGTCTGGTGGCGGGGTGACGAACTACGTGAAGGGGCGATTTAGTCGTGGCACTCGTGCCACGGACTTCCGCTCGTGGCATCGACCTTGACAACACTAATATACTCTCATGAAGTAAAATTTCTTCAAATTATTTAAATCTCCGCACTCAACACTGAATGATCTGCAAGCACGTGCAGGTACCCCTCTCTGAACTTACACCTGAATCACACAAAATTATTTTGACAATGATGGTTTTTATTCCTCACTTCATCTCTTCAGTACTTCCAAGGTTTTGCAATGGCTTGGAGACCAGGTTCAATTAAAATCTTCATTTTTAAAGTTCGGACGTCGTTTATTTCTCTCGTAGGTCTTAGGGGAACTTCAAAATATTGAAATCAATAACATTATTGCCAACATTCAAAAATTAGTAACCAAGTATGTTGATTAACAGATATATTTGAATGATTTGAAGGGAAATGTAGATTATCTGTTTGAAAGTTGAAAATACTTGTGTACATTGAAACCCAAAAACTTCATTAATGTTTGTCTTATTCGACCCAAACACATTTTGTCACAGTATGCTGAGAATATTAATTTCCCCACAATTGATAAGCTCCACTTAAATGTCTCGTTTTGTAAAATTTATTATTGGCGAAACTATTTGTTTTTTCACAAATGTTACAAATTTTATGGATTACGTATTACCTTGCAACGAATAAATGAATAGTACTTTCTTACTTAATACAGTAGTCCATTTATGTTACATATTCTGTTATATCCAGGAAAATTATTTCACTTTACAGAGAATGCAGCCGTCCTTGATGTTTGAGGTGGCTAGGAGCGTGTACCAACTCAGCGCTTTGGTCCGAAAGGTCGCGAATTCGAGTCCCGCCTTGGCCATGCTTCTTTGTCCCTTGTCTTTCATGTATGTGTTTTTGCAGATGGCGTTGTGTTCTACTGACCCCAGATCAGAGGAAAGTCTGTTCATGTCTAGTGTATGGTCGAAAATGCTTGCCATCAGGATGTAAAAGGGTAATCGGGTGTCGGCTTAAAAACACCGTAGGGAAAAAAAGACGTATACATATAAACCACTTCAAAATACGAGGATGATCAAAATAAACCTATTTCGATTGACTTGCTTGTATCATTACTTATATCCGTGTGTAATAAAAATATGCACACATTTAACATTGTATAAATCAATTCCAATAGCCTGGAAATTAGATCAAGACCTTTGTAGTTGCAATGGAACAAAATCAATGGATCACATGTTAAGTCTTAATCGTGCAAAAGAGAAATGTGTTTCATGCGATGAATGCACACAAGATATTGCCTTCCAAAGATCGTAATTTTCAATTTCCAATATGTTTACATTTGCGCGATATGATTTCTCAGCGAAATCTGAAACCTGCAACGTCATCCATTTTTTACTCAATTTAAGGAAGAGACTTATTCAGAGTTTGTGAGGTAAAAAGTAAAATGATAAGTAGAACAGATTAGAGATTTACATTAAAATTCTTCTAGTGTTTAATTAACACTGAGTTTATTATTGAATAAGATGTGAAAAATGACCGTTAAAATATTTTTTGTTATTTTTTCAAGAATGGTGGAAAACGTAGGTACAGTTTTTTCATGTCGGATGCTTAACAATTTGTTAGGTTTTATATTCGTTTTCATGATCTTCTATTCATTCATAATACACAACTTTTATAAAGGATAAAGGATTATAATTGCTCTTCATTTTAGCTAAATATTTCCGGTGGCTCAACTCCCTAAGTCCAACAGCACCTCCACATGTCAGTTCGATTACTGAATCCTCGAAAATGTCACGCCGTGGGATGGACGGCACGTCACGTCTCTATCCTTTCTGAAGTAACAAAAATTGAAGGGTCATCACTACTAAACTGTCGAAGTATAGGGTTTACATCACGTTAGAAACACGAGAGATTTTCCTGCACTTCTAGTAAGCATACAATGCCACATTCAACGTGTCATTCACAAGGTACAGGGCCGTCTCAACACCTTCGACATGTTTCTCGCAGAGCCAGGTTCCGCATGGTGTCTTGGGGACTGCGTTCCCAGGATGTCAACGTCGTTAACGTGCGACGGTGCGCGGGATGAGGGGTGGGGAGCTGGGACGGCGTTTCCGGGTTCCGAGTTCGCGTCCCGCGTGCGCTAGAGGACGCGACACAGCCCGTCGGGGACGGAGGCGGAGATGGAGCGGCGGTGCGAAGACCGCAAATTACAGAGCGCGGGCTGGCGGGCGGGCGCGCGAACTGCACAGGCGGCGTGTGAACGAGTGGGTGGATGAATGCGGCGACGTGGCCTCTCGGCGCAATACCCGGCCGCCCCCGCCTCCGCCCCCATCTCCGCCCCCGCCTCCGTCCCGCCTCCATCCCTGCCCCCCTCAGCCAGCCACCTTCGGTGACCGTGCTCTCAGTACACACGGTCCTCCAGGGATATCCTCTCGCAAAGGATGGATGTAGACAGTATCATGAAAGACAGGACATTTTTGAAACTTTTAACAAATTTGAAGTATATTGAAATTGGTCTTAATTTGTTTGTAACGTATCGTATTTTATTGGCACTTGTTATTTTTCTGACATTGTTAACCATTTTTAAGTGAACATTTATAATCATGCTCGGTGACCGCGCTCTCGCTACACATGATCCTCTGGGGTTGTCATCTGACGAAGGATGGATTTTGACGAGAATCTTGGGAGAGAGAACATTTTATGAAAAATTTGGAAAAAAATTGGAATATATCAAGATGTGAATTGGGCTTTATTTGTGTGTAGCGTAGCGTATTTTGTTGACACTTTCTATTTTTCTGACGTATTTAACCATTTTTATGTGGAACATTTATAATATCGTTAAAACATTTTACTTGTGGAATATTGTATCTTTTCGATAGAATTTTCTCAAAAGACACACACACCAGCAGAATCACAAAGCGTGCTAATTTGACCGCTCACATTCTTCCTACGGCACCGATTACATTTCAGTTATTGCAGGTTAAATAAGTTTGTGAAATTTTTCTTTCGCACCATGCATGCATTGCACCGTAACATTATAATTAATTCAGTGGTTTGTTCTTTCATACGTTCGTTTAATCCTAAATAGGATCAATCAATTAATCACTACTGCTTAAAACGATGACATTAATCTACCAAGAGTCCTATGCAAAATGTGCAAAAATATTAAAAATAGCCATTGTAAAGATTGTGTAGCAGAAGTGAGCTTTGAACCATTGATATTGTGTAAGATGAATGATAGAATAATAACATTTTTTGTGTTATTACACACCAGCTATTGAAAACTATCGAAAATGCTATTCATTAATACTCATGTTGAGTACATATCTTAAAATCAAAGAAAAATAAGAATATTACATGATGATTATATCCTAAATTTTTCCATAAACCAATGCCGCAATCAGCAATGAAGAAAATGGAAGTTGTTCAAAGTATCCGAACGTTTCGAGTACTGTGCACCTGACCCACATTGTTTTCTCATAGTAGCTATAAATGCACTTTCTCTTTCATACTTTTGGATAATATACTTTTCACTTCACTTACAACAAACAATATTTTATACCATAATGTCTATGTATATTTAAAAATGTATTTTTTTTAAATAATGATATATGAAAAAATATTGCGAATCTAACTTGAAACAACTGACGTTTCGAACATTGTGTTTAGTACCAAGAAACAGTAATAGAAATGCCTCCGGATTTGATCGGTTTTAGCAGCGTTATACTTAATATCCAAATTTATGAATTATAATATTCTGAAATAAATCAAGGTATCATTACTATTAGTATGTATGATGTGGAATCCTTGTACAATCTAGTATTGAGCATTTCAAAATTAACAGTAATCGTTTCAGTTTAATGTCTGTGATCAGTGCACATAAGTACCAAAAGGCCTTCTAGGTTTCCAACCCATGATTTAATACATGTTTCAGTTGAATACTATTTACTACAAGTCTAAAAAGGTCCTTAAAAATTCAATAAATGACTTTAAATGGGCTATTCCATAGCTCATTTTAATATGACTTATTTTAAAGATTTATCTCTTAATCTAGAGCAGTTCAAGCAATTTTTAAGTCAATAGAAAGTGAATTAAAAAGTGTCTCTCTGAAAGACGCACTAGTACAGAGTTGGACAAGTGCAATCTCCAATAAAAAACCTACTATAAACCTAGCGTGAAGGCTACTAACACTGTCCTTTGCCTCGATTACCGTTGGCATTCAAGTCTATTCTCCGGCCCGGAAGGACGGGGACAGGATTCCCCAGTGCTAGAGAATCCCTCCAACACCAACGGGTGGGAGGGGGGCGGATCTCACAATTCTCGCGCTCCACTCGTCGCCGCCACTGCCGCCGAGCCAGAAATTACTCGGAAACTGGAGCAATAAGTTCCGCAGCATTACAGCCTCGCAAATCAGCGAGTCCGCCTGCGCCCCGCTCCCCGCACCCCACTCGCTGCTAACGGCGCGTCAAACGACCCAGGCCGCCAACGCCCGCTCTCGAGAATCGAGCTGGCAACCCACTCGGCCGGAGGGGCACTTTACAAAGATTTTCAAAAAGCTTCGCGCGCTTTTATCAGTATTTTTTTTTACTTTCTCGCCGATATGTGAAGATATATTACTGTTATCGTGTGTCAGAAAACTACGAATTTTCTACAGAAAAAACTCTTATTGCTTGATCCTGGTAAGAAAAAAGTAGATAAATCTTATTCCTGCACGAAATAGATTACTTCCTCTAACATGCTATGTCGTCAGAAATAACGTTTTGTGTATTATTGATACTGAAAAATCGATTGATGGCAAAACGTCCATTGGTCTGGGGTTAACTGTAGCGTCTAAATCGTTCACCCGATTTTCTCTAAAATTCATATTTCTCAATCAATTTAAAGGATCTCTAGTGTGAAACATTTTATTTTGGGGGTTTTATACGTGAAGCCTCAATTACGTTTTCAAAATTTTCTGAAAAGTGGCTCTAAATGTTTTCACAGCATAAGCGATTTAATATAAACAAGTTAACTAAAAATATTACAGACTTGTAAATCGTGTTTTTTTTTCTGATTACTTGTATCAGTAATCCAAAAATACTTCAGTTTTAAAATTACTTACAGATAAGAACGAAAATATTTTTATATAACAATAATATAATAATATTGTTGCTCAATGCATCTCTGTTTAAACTCGTGGTATTACTGAAAATATTTTTGTTTACTTACTAAGTATGACAAAAAGGGAAACCATTATATAAAATTGTTGCTTTTATGTCGCTTTTGTTATCTTTTCTGCAATTATTGGTAAGGTTTTAAGTGAAGTGCCACAACACTAATTCGATTAAAACCGAGACAATCACAATACTACAAATAACTTCCTTTGTGATGTTGATATCTGCATCATGCGAAAATGTCTTTATATAATTAATCATACGTTTCATTTTAATCATTGAATTTTTGCACAGAGACGAGTCAACATAAATTATTACTTTGGCAATTATTGATATTTATTAGTTTCTATGTTTTATCAAGACTTTCAAATATTTTTATTTTTGAGGAGTTGGCAAAAAGGAGAGATGAAACTTAATCAGAAGAACTTTAAATAGAAGCAAAACTTGCTGTTTTCCTTGCCAATTCTTTTCTTTTTATTTAAAATTAATTACTTCGTGTTTTTTGTTTACTTATAGTCGCTCTCTACATGATGCCAAGGATGAATGGATATTTTTGGCAATTTATCAAACCAACAATCCTCACAAAATCCGTACATGGACTACTAATGCTTAGGGAATTACTCCCCATCCTGTATCAAACAAATTTAAGACGAAAAAATTGAAATGTATAGATTACAGCGTAGGAAACGCTCATCGTGTGTCGTGCATCACTTCAAAACTATTCCTCCTAGGCCCTTAAAACCAGATTTTCATATCTTTAAATAAAATACTGAGGACACACTCGTATGATAGGTGAGGGCTGATTTATAGTCTTAAGACGTATTATTCAAATAGGACATTTTTGAACCTTCTAATACATTTGAGAGATTTGTTCTTCACTTTCTCCATTTACAGGTGGTCAGATACGAGCAGTCATTCGAAATCTATGTGGAATTAAATTGATGGAATTGAGAAAGAAAAAAATCTCACTATAAAACTAAAGTAACAGCATGATTTCTGAGAAAATCTCTGAGAAAATTTAATTTTGAGAATGTTTACTTATGCACCATGTCGTGCGTTAAATTGTAATCAAATCTAATTGTCAGTAAATCTATTAACACTGTTAATATTTGCAGTGAGGAGACTTGGCTTAGAAGCCAGACTGCTCTACGTTCACAACTAGAGCCGGGGTCCGATTCTTGTCAAATACAAGTGCAATTTGTGTTGGAGAAGGTCAGTTCGCAGTAGGCTTTCTCAGGGTTCTTCTACCTCTCATCTCTCCAACTTTATGCTCATAATCGTATCGTCATTACCATAATTTTATCTCAACCCAAAGCTTCACCTATGACGGTCTTGTTGGCAATTCTGGCTTCAGAAACTACTACTATTATGTACTCTGAAAAATTCTTATCACAATAAGTAAATGAAATTGCATCATAGTTCTTGTAGAGTTTTTTGTAATGATATATTTATGCTTTTCATGAAATCGGGAATATATTGTTATGTAGTTCGTTTGCATATAATGAAATCTGACTGAAAATACATATGAAAATACACTGGAATTCACAGTAAACATCTGATAGATAATCATAGAAACGCTTTTGAACTTCCTGTCAGTAAAGTCGATATCACTTTCGCAAATATTATTTAAATTTCATAATGTGAAAAGCATGGACATCATTTCTTAATCATCTGCACCCGAATCAAACATTAAAAAGCGGTCACCTTTGATAGTGTCATTATTTGGGCGTTCAATAACAAGCTCTCCAAGTGATGCGAAGAAGTTGCGCAGAGTACTTCCGATGAGAGCTCCATTCACAGTTCTTCGAAGAAGCTAGTTGGCTGGCCAAACATACTTCATCCTTCGTATTTTTCCAACACCGAACGCAAAACACGTAAAGGTTTATTCGTTAGAGTTCAATTACTCTTTCTTCTAATCAACAAAAATTTGTTTGTTAATTGCATAAACAGCATTTTCCTTTGCAAATGAGTGTTAGTACTATTCCAAACAATTACGCAATTGTCCAAATTTACCTCTGTTGTACATAGCCCTTCTTTTAGTGCATCTTTACTTTCTCTCATATTTCTTCGTACACTAAACCTTTACTATCACTTTCGTTGAGTGAAGATTTGTACTGCGAATGTACAAGGCGAATCATGTCTTTGTAAGTACATTATCCAGGAGTGGCGGGTATTTATGACAATTATCTATTACGCAGCGTATCTATTACATTCCACCTCGTCATGCCTGTTCCCGGCCCGCCTCGCACGGGAAAGTCTGGCAGCAGCCCTGGCTTTGTGCATTGGGGGTTGTATAATTTCTAGTCACATTTTGTAGTATAACCAAAAGTGGGGTAGTGTTTTTGGATCGCGAAACCTCCATGTTGTTTCTCGTCTTCTAAAACAATTTCGTGCACAATGACAGATTCTAATGATTTTTTTGAACATATATGCGCTATCTATCTGCATGCGTATGTGTGTAAAGCGTAGCCGTCTAGCATAGAAGTATTGCAACTATATCCAATAATTTATTAAGAAGGAACCGTGTTTATTGAGATAATATTCAGTTAGTAATTTTTCTTGCAAAATTGATTTTTTTTTACATTGAAGTTTAGGACATTTGCCTTTAAACTTATTGTGCACGACATTGATTTGGATTTGCGGTTTTCCAAATGTTTAGCCTTTTGAACTTTTTGTCGTGAACATTATGGCCATTAACCTTGTTAAGCATAATGTTTACACAGTACAAATATGGTTGCATTTGGATCCGAAAGGAGACAAAGAATAAAATTATGGCTTATTTGTTTTATGAAAAATGCCAGGTTGGATCGGCAAATGTATTTCGAACGAAACATGAGCTTTTGTGATTTTGACAAGAAATTTATTTTTGAATGCCTTAACAAGGTTGACATTTGTCCGTAAAGATAGTTTGTGATGTATGATGCAACATAATTTTTTTTGAGAGTTCAAGAGTTGATCTGTTGAGTAAAAGAAATATTCATATTAATTTTCAATAAACATCACTCAGAACATAGTTAATACAACACTCAAGAAATTCGATAGTCGAAGCACTCTCTAAAATACTTTAATGGCTGAGTGAAAGCCTGCAAAGGAATGGAAGTTTGTGAGTGACATAGGCGATTAAAAGAGGATTTCATAATGTGAATATTACTGAACTTTTAAATGAGTGTAGTCACATTTGCCATTTTGCAATTGCAGTGTCTATATCATAACCGGAAGTGAAAATGACTGCGTAGTTGGTGAACGTGGATATTCCGGATCAGAGGCACAGGAATATGTCTGAAAGAGAGTATGTACTAATCAAAGCCATTCTAATACACTGGCTTGTGGCACTCTTCATTTGATGGCGTAAGGCGAGGAGCTCGTGTTTATATGTACTGAAAGTGTTCTGTTGTTGCATAATCTAGAATAAAAATATTGTATAATACCAAATCGACGTATTTGAGGAGTTGGATGAAAGAACGTCTAACTCCAAAAACATAGTTTCGGGAAAAATGTTTTTAAAATTTTCACATAAGATATTACTGTATTTCCTTCATCAGTGTCAGTGGGCACTCTGACATGCAGTAGATTTATTTTTTAATTTCATTGGAAATAATTTGTAATATAACAAGATAAGTAGTAATATGTTTTAAGTCCTATTCCCATGTATTTGTTTATTTTCGTATTTTCATTTAAGATGTTTCTGGAGACAAACCTTAAACTTGTTACACGAGATTTATTTTGTGATAGGCTTGAGAATTAAAAAAAAATATATACATGAGTTAATTTGAGAAAATAAAAGAGCTTTCCTGGATACGTTTTTTCTGAGTAACTGACAATTTTCTCCAGTACAATAAATATTACTACTATAGAAGAGACACAGGAAAAATCGAATTTAAATAACTATAAAGATTTACTGAACTTGTGAAAGTAAGCATCACAACGAATTGACCTATATTTAACGCCAAAGTTCACAAGCAGATAGATGGATCAAAGGTTTTTGCGCAACCTCATGTTTTCTGCACTCTCCTAAAATGATTTGTTTGAACTTCTACTGATTTATTCATACACACAGAATACTACTGAACTTCAAAAGCCAAGAAACGGAAAAACGGCTTCCATTCAGTTCATCAATTTTTCCTAAAGTGCTTGATATTCAATATAGTCAAAAGCTCGCGTTAAATGGTACAAAAAAGCTACACTATGAGGACTTTTGCAAAAGAAGAATGTGAAGAGATCAGTGAGTTGGAGCAATGGATGACTATGGAAGAGTTTCTGGGTAAATCCAAATTAAAATGCGGAAAATTCGTGATCACCAGAAACTATAGCAGCAGTAGAGAATAAATTTATTTTTTAACAACTTAAAATTAGATTTGGCGAAGGGCAATGTCAAGATTAGAGGGATGTTTTCTGTGATTGTAAAAAGGAACTATGGTTGCATGGTTTCGGAAAAGTGTCTGGTGTGGAGGACAGATTTGTAGACTGATTTAAGTCAAAAATGGTCATTCCAGTTAGATTTTTGATAAGGATGCTGAAGAGTCGTGTGTAAAGAACTGTCTCCATTTCTCCAAATGTTAATAGAAAGGAGAAACGGAAAACAAACTAGTAGGGAAAAATCCGGTCAATCGGGAAGTACGGATAAATAGGAGAACACCTTGTTTAGTAGCTATAAATTGAAAAAAGACAATTTTTTGTAACTTTTTTGAAAAAAAAATGAAAGCTATCGATCAGCTCTTGATGATAGCACTTTGGAATGTAAATCAATATTTCTGTAGATTTAATAAAGTTAAACAAGGGTTTACCCGACTTTCGGTTGCAAGTGTGAAGAAAATGAAGAGGATATTGAGATTTAAAAATTTTTTTTAAGTCGCATAAACTTCAAAGATCACGAGCGACTAATAGTGACTAATACATTATTTAAATGCAACCACAAATCTATAAAAATATCAATATTTTTACAAAATTTTAACGTTTTTTCTTGACGTTTTCTTGACAAACAGATGATTATAAAATGTCATTAACGTTTTCATTTTCTTGGTACTCTCGTCTCTTTTGATTATGGATAGGGCATTCCGAAAGAATGTGGTTTATTGTTAAGATCTTATTGCAGATGCTACAGATGGGTTGAGGAACTTTTTTAAATTGAAATTTATGAGAGATTTGAGAATAATTTGTTCTAATTCTTGACAGAGCAACTTCTTCTTGACGATTAATTGAGGGATCTGTTACAAGTTCAAAGAAGTTAGATATATTTTAAGAAGTTTGTTGTATTTATCTTTTTACTATGTTTTTTGCCATGGTTATTTAATTTATTTCTAATGTATTTCCAAATACCTTGAACTGTTCATTTCGGATAGATGATATTGGTGCACTTTTGTTGTAGCTCATTTAGCTTGCAATTTATGAAAGTAAGTTCGCATATTTTATAATATTTTAGTACGTTCTAACTCTAACTACACTAAAACATGCGAATAATGTGCGCATTTCATATAGTATTTTTTTAATAATAACAGAAAATTGGAGCGTCCCCTTTTGAGACTATATGACCTCTTTTCTACCATGCATATTTTACATCTGAAATTTTTTTCTTATAAGTCGTGATCTGATATCTTCTACATTATTCTGTATTAGAACAATCTACTCAATCATTGTTAATTGTAGTAATGGATGTTCATAAATGTTTTTCTCGAAAAGCAGTGAATGATTTTGTGTATGATGTCAAGCTTTCTGGTATCTTCCTCATATCGATATGTTTGCTCGCGCCGTTAAACATATACCATAGAGCAATGATATAACTTAGAAATTATGCCATTTTCTAAGTATTAACTTGGTTTGGGGTTTCTTCATTTGTTGAACATCAAAATCCAAATTGTTGGTGACGTTTTCATGAGAAAAACAAAATATATGCATAAATAAATATGTGCTCAAATAATTAATACCGCACAAAATGGTGACATTGTAGTGAAGGTTAAAAATAGGCCTATATCTTTACTTTCTACCAGAAGTATCAGATTTAGGAAGAAATGGACAAATGTAATTAGACATATGATGAAAATGCGTCTGTAATTTATTACGTTTTAATATAAAAAGACAAGTTTTTTATATCCTACATATCATTTTGTAATCGTTACTTCATCTACTTTATAAATAACTTAATATTGCAATCTGCTCTTTCTTCTGCACAATATACAATACACCAAGGCGTGTAAATTTTTTAAAGAAGTTTATTTAAAAACGTATAACTCTGTCAGAAAAATCATAAATTGAATTTTAAACAAAACGCTTATATACGTGTTTAAATAAATCGTTTTCATCAAAGTGATGTATTGAAATCAGGTAAAAAAGAAAGTCAAGGTTTGTTAACGGGAACGGAAAACAGGACGAAACTATCAAGTTGGATTGATGTATTTGAAAATGTAGTAATTCAAACAAATACGGATTAACAAATTCACCACTCGTAATATAGTGATACATTACTATCACAACCGGATACCTAAAAGTGCCATTTGAAGAAAGACAGAAGGAAGTAATTAATAATGTCTACCCCAAAATCAGGAAGGGATTTTCATTATGTTATGTCTCATTTTTAATATTCACGTCATTGTTAGTATTTATACCTGATCACACACAATATATCTGCATTAAATCAACGTATTTATTACTTTGACTCTGTAATGGTCTTTTTACACCGCCAGTGTTTCAGAATACACGTAACACGCTTTATCAATTGTTTCCATTCAGAAAGCCTGAAAGGATCACTCCACAAAAATTAATGTTGTTGTGATAATGATTTGACACTATAATTATCGTACATCTAAAAGTGAAAGAAAGGTACGCAAATGTTAGTAAGAAAATTCAATAACAACGTAGTATTTAAAATATCGAATTTCGCTAGTGTAAATTCGTAATGAATCACATCGGTTACTCAACGCGCTCTTATTCGAACCACCATCGGAGTGTTTCCACTTGTTTCCCTCTCGTCTGGTAGCCCGTTTCGAGCGCACCGCGCACGCGTGCCTTCTCGATCATCCGCCCGGGGCACGGCCGCATACGTTCGCGTTTCCGTCGGCGCGCACGCGGCGGCTGCCGCAGCTGGCAGGCGCCTCGGCGCACCCGAGTCGGCAGCACGCAGATTTTGACTTCCATTTCTTATAAAATGGAAAGTACAAGCCCCTAATTACTTAATCAATACGGGAGCAACGGAAAACTGCGGAGGCGGCGGAGCGGAGCGGGGCGAGGCGCAGGGCGGCGCGGCGCGGCGCGGCGCGACGCGGAGCGGAGTCGGTGGGTCGACGCAGGCCTGAGACCCGGGGCCCCGCTCAGCCCGACGCCCCGCCCTGCCCAGCCGGTGGCGGCGTCCCGACGCCCTACCGATCTACTTGTGGCACTGCGAACGATGAGGCTGTGGTGCGGCGGCTATGTCATAAGCTCTGGAACGATTGCGAATTCCGAATATTTTCCATTTTGCTATAAGCTGTTCGACGGTCCCATATTTCCAATTGTTTATTTGCAATACAAGATCAATAATCATGAATAGTATAGTATATTATGACGTTTCCTACAGAAAATATCTAAGGAAGAACCCTTTTGTCATTTTTACTTTCATGTACTATTGGAATTATTTGAGGTTCCTTATCATAAACGGTGCGCTTACACTGAGATGTTTGTGTTGATGTTTTTAATGCTAACAAGGAAAATCTATATAGTTACAGGAGTTAGTGTGTGGAATTAGAACTAACAATTTATTGAACACAATTAATAATATAACGGACAAAAACCAAAAATATATTATTGCACGTTTTCTGGGTAATGTATTAATTACGTACTTGAAAATACTGAAAACTTGAAATTAACTGAGTACTTGAAATTGAAAATTCTATTTAATTATGTGCCATCGTTGCATACAGTTGTATTAGTAGCCTCTTTTAGATGTATGTAATATATAGCAATGTAACTTTTAGAAAGTATATCATTGAAAACAAATTCTTACTTCTCCAGTGTTTCCTTCTTTTGTGTATTCTTATTGACTGGAGTACACCACATTATTATAATAAAATTTAAGCTTTTATACTATTAATTCATATTTAATTTTATACAAATAGAATTCGAAAATCAAAAATCAGGTAAAACGTAAAGGGTTATACTGTTCAACAGTTTGGTGGAAGAATTGGTTAAAATAATTAACAAGAAATTATTAATTGTAAAATAAAACATTTCGTTCAACAGTGTGTTTTTAAGCCTAAAGGAATTGAGAAATAGCACGAAATAGAAAAACTGAGGAATAATCGTGTTTCAATAAAAACTTGTATACGGTTTGTGATTTACTAATATCCCTGCACGTATTAGTTCAGTAGTTAAATTTCTTTTCGCTATTCTCGAAATCATGGTCAACCCATGAATTCCCACATCTTTGATATCGTCAACAAATGATTCGCAACAATGCATTTAGAAAGCAGGCTGCAAACCACCCCCGAACTATCGTTCCAGCGTTATGAATTCTCCAATAAGAAAATTTCGCGTAGTTGAGCGCGCGTGGGTTTGAGGCCCACGAGCAAGTGGGTCGCGGCGGCGGTGTCGATGGCGCAGCTGTGCGACCCGCCCTCTGCGTGAGGGCCGGGACGCCGCTTCGCACCGCACCGCGCCGGTGACAATTACCGCCTGTTTTAGTGGCAGTAAAATTAGCACCAAAGCGCTCGTAATGCGTGTTTACGGCGGAGAGATTAGCCATAAAGTCGCGGCGCGCGGGGGCCGGGCCGGGCCAGGCCGGGCCGCGACGTGCTGACACCGCGGACAGCAGCGCGTCACGCGGATGCGCCTGTGTGGATGCGCGGCGCCAGTTCGGGCGATATTCTACGCGTGTGGTTATGTCTATTAAGGAAACGCGATTATAGTTAAACGAGAGGCAAACATGTTACTCTTACTCTTCTTTTTTATTGAGCAACATATTTTTCGATTCGTTTACGAGACCTTTATCGGTTAGATCATTCAATAATGCTAGTGTTTTTAAATTGTTGGTATAATTAGATGTAAGGTGAATGCTTGTAATAATGACAAAAATATTCAATTCATAATAAGTACTTTAAATTAAGCTATGCTTCAATTTCACGCAAAGTCTGAAACCCAATTTTATCGTTATACTAACAATATTTCGTTCGCAGCGTGGTTATATATATTCAAAGAAATGAGTAGCATAGCTGAATATACCTGAGTCACTCGATGGATGTGTAATACATTATTTACTGTAAGTAAAACTCAAGGAAATTTTGTTGTGAAGTTGAGTTAGATATCTGAAGGAGAAAAAAAATCTACAACAGACTCTGTGATGAAACATAACTCGTGCTTAACAATACAGATTTACTTACATTTCCTATGAAATATTACTAGTTATCGAAATCTTATTATTACAGTATACATTTCGAGTTTCGATTCCGGCCATTTTTGTTTTAATATAAGTTTTTGGAATATCAATATTATTTTGAGAAGAATGTTCCAAGAAAACTTCAGCATTTTAATGTACCAATGTCGTTTACAGATTAATTTTTTTCAAATGTAATAGTCTTCAGAGTTATGAAGGATATGAAAACGAATAGATTGTTGAACAGATTTACAATGGATAATGTTCCAATTCATTAAACGATTATATGAGTATTGACAAAATGTGGTATTGAAACAAATTTACCCATCTCAAAAATATTTTCCATTCAAAGGCAAAAAAGAGACAACACAAAAATTCTGTTAATCTCTGTTTTGTTGTGGATGAGGTCCAATACATAACTGATATTCCGTATCTATACATTTTAATCCCTTTTTCCAAAAAGTGTTTGTTTATGTTACTTACAGGAGGACTTCAGCCTTTGTTGACAAGAAATTATCTCACTCGCTTTAACAGGGTAATTTGTATTATTCCGCCACAAAAATTAAAATATATTATCGTATCCATTATCAATTAAACTCATGATATGCTATCCAAATTTGCGTAGCTTCAATACCAAGAACTTAAATCGACGTTCTGAAATAACATGTGGATCGTTAATATTAATATAATGAAGTGCAGCCCGTTGATAGCACACTGAAGAGGCGCTCATTCTGTTCCCGAGAGGCTGGAATGACCGCGACCGCCGCGCGCTGGTTTAGCACAGACAGACCGAGCGGAAAGATTGAAGTTCCACCCACTTTGAAGTAGATTTAAGAAGCGGCCCGTAATGGCGAACCCGACAAATCCGCCCCGCACGCTACAGAAAGGATTACACGGCAGGCGGCGGCGGCGGCCAACAGGACCTCTAAGAGGCGTTATCGCGCACAAAGTGGGACTGCAGGGCCCGTGGCGCGGCCTGTTGTAAGAGATGACGAAACAGCCTATTGAAGGCGCCATGAAATATTCTGCGCGTCTGGCGGCGTGTACAAAGGCAAGACACGCGTGCGCGGACTGTTGCGGCGTCGTTGAGTTCTGCGACAACCACTGAATCTCACGGAAGGGCATTGAGTGCCATGCTGTTTCGGCGAGAAGATCAACATGGGGACGGGTGGGCTCTTTACAACTAAAGTATATTTGGGTTCAGAAATGTGAGAGAAGAACTTTGGTAAGGACTAAATGTCTCTTGTCTTCGCATCAACATGAAATCATTTATGAGCAATAAGTATTAATTCATTCCTGTGCTTGTTCCCCCTTGGAATGACAGTGATTTGACTCGAAATAAACTACATTTTGAAAATGATTTTTCCCAGCTTTTCCTCTTAATTTTCGCGGCATTATTGTATTATTGTATGTGAGAGCGCGCGCGCGAGAATGTGTGTACGTGTGTGCGCGAGGTTTTCTTTCAAGAAAATTTCAATTTCCTCAGTAAACAGTTTGCTTGACTCTTCAATTTTCTGGTCGAAAAAAACTCGCTTGATAACATTAAACTATGGATCAAACTTATTATTTAGTACCATAGTACTAAAACTACATTACATTGTCGTGAATATGTTCACATCTCATGGAAAAACCAACAACACCCAATAGTGTACTCTAATGCTTCTACTTGGCTGTCCGGAAGTCGCTGCGTCTTGAGGGAAGTTTGCAGCTTGACCTCCGAAATGTTTGTATGTATCTGCGCTTAGGACTCGGGGTCTCCCGAATAGCCAAGTAGATACTGATTCTTACCGCGGACGCCGACGCTTTACTATTACGCCTTTTACTGTATATTTTTTATTTCACTCAAGCTGTTACAGTGAATATTTATTGTTCAAACAGTTCAAATCTTATGAAGTGAGATAGAATACTTTCACGAATTATCACTGAGTGTAGTTGTTCTAATCGTAAGTCCTTTTATTCTCAGTTTGCAAAATAAATAAATAAGTAAATAAAATGCTTGACCAATGTACAACCCCGCTATAAAACGACGTATTTAACACCTTCAACTTCCAAGTGTGTCATTGGCATGAAGGACCCCCAGGGCTCCAGTGGCTGGCAGAGGAAAGCCGAGAGCCGAGTGTCGGGTGGCGGAGGCGCAGCGGTTCGCGCCCACGCCCGCGCCACTGCCTCGACGCCGGTCTCCCGCGGCAGCGCTCCTCCTGCCCAGGGCCGCGAGCGCGTGTATTAACATTCCCCGAAAACGCGGCGTCACCACGTGGCCGCTTCGCCGAGTCACCCACCGCGCTCCGCGAAGCCGCCGCCGCCGCCGCGCTCGCCGCCAACGCGCCACCCGCAGCCGGCTCTCGGATGGGGGTACCTCAAGGTCCGAATGCGCTCTCCCGCAATTGTTTATGACGTTACGTGGGTGCGTTTTCGAGTGCTGAACAACGAGTATTTTTGTTAACAGTGCTTCGCCCATTGCCACTAAAGTATTTGAAGTCAGGATGAAAGTGCCGTAAGTGACACAAATGTATCATGTGTCACTCCCGATAAAGGTTATTTGAAAATATTCAATTAATTAAGATTGATAGAACACAATTGATGATTGCAAAGATCATACAAATGTTCTTGGTTTTTCCGAATGTCATTCCACATTTGGTAATGGTTAAATACGTTTTTAATCTTCCAAAATAAAATAATGGGGAACCTCATTAAATGGCCCTAAAATTTTAATAAGGATCCTCCGCCCCGAATAAGATGCTATTAATAAAATTGAATTGATGCTATTGAATCTGATAAGATAGGTTCAGGTCCATAGTCTTTCTTTCATGCGATTTGCCTAATTAGTATTTATTACAACAATAAAGTAATAATGTCGGAAATAAAATGATTTTCAATCTCCAAATACTGAAAAAACGCATAAATACAAATACATGAAGAAAAGAATACAAATTATCTAACAGTTATATTATGACCAGAAAATTCGCATTAAAAAAACATTTTCATTTTCTGTGAGAATTTCTGCATACGTTGTCAATGACACAATGAACTAAGACCAAATTAAAATGTTTATCACTAACACTGATGTCTTGATTTCGATTGTGACGTTACGTGACGTATCTACGAGGTTAAAAGTTTCAATTAATACACAGACAAATGTTTCCTTTGTGTGTGTGTGTGTGTGTGTGTTTGTGTTGTGGTGTGGTGTGATATTTGTAATTATAAATATGTCTTTCTTGAGTCTGACCAGACTTGATAGTGAGAACAAATCTAAAATATTTCAAGACAGAGGCCAATCAGGAAAATCTCTCTTCTCCGAATTTAAATGAGATTATTTCCTTTGTGTTCTAAGAAGTGCCAAGTTCTTCATTTTGATGTATATGAAGTAATTATGTAAAAAGTCAAGAATTTAAAATTATCTGCAAGTTTAAGATTTTCCTTTCTCGAGAAATAAAAGGAAATACTTTTCGATAAGAAATGAAAATACTTAGTGCTTACGCACAAAATAGTAAAACTGAGTGGTTGTTCTCAAAAGATAGGAAATGTCAGTAGAATCTGTGGCACCTAGGTACGCAATGGTAACTGTTATGTTTTGCAACAAAATATTTCCATATATTTTCCCATACATGCTTTCTTATAATATGTTTTCAAGTGATGTCATAATATTCTAATGAGACATTGCAATGTTTAATATCTATTCATATATTATGCTTATGCATATATTATACTCAATATTGAATTTATTTTTGTATGTAAGTTATCGGGTGAATTTTCTGTAAAATAAAATTCGTTATTTAACCAATATCAACATTACCGGATCCAGGGTGTATTGTTAGTACATTTGTTATAAATGTCAGGTAAATGTCAAATGGCTTTCTTATAGGGCATTTAGGATTTTATGTTATGGGGAAGATACGCATGTAAACAAAACAACGATTTTACTTATGTTTCGAATTGTCTTTTTATATTTACAAATCTTTACCATTATAATAAGCATTAACACAATTTGAATACCAAGGGGCGTTACATTGTAAACTATATTTAGTATTCTAGTAGTAATATCATTGTAATTCATTTCCTTTGCTAAGACTTACTGCATAAAAAATTACGTATTCCTTATAAATTTTACGAGTATACAGGAGTAATGATACCTAAGTAGAAAGTAGAATTTTATTTACGAGCAAGCAAGTTTCGGTGAATCAAACCCTCGCCATGGAGCCTTTTTTTTATTTCACTGGAAGTATATTTCGATTTCTCTACAAATACCACTTTCTTCATTGATAATGATTCATTGAGGACTTCAAAATAGCTTAACATAAATATTCAATATTCTCAAAAATTTAATGAAAAAGTGTATAGTTGACTTATTTTCTGGTGTCAGTGTTATTATACAAAACAATGCATGGCAAATAGAAATGGGATAAAGGATAGTTGGCAATTTGGGGACTTATTGAGATGTTTATTTTCATAAGAGATTTGTTAAATTGGATGAACTCATTAAATTGGAATAGCTTATTTTATTGCACGACAACAATTGAATTTCATTTCACAAGAATGTTGAAACTGTAAGTACTCCTATGAAATCATGTGGGTCCAAAATATAAACATATCCTTTCTGTTGAAACCACACTAAGCGGAACAACTTGTCAAAATGTCTGTTAATATTTATGCAACGAGTATGATGTTGAATATTTCTACGTAAAAAAAAAATACATAGTCTCAAGACTGAAACCTTTTGAAATATGGGGAAATTGATGCTTAGAAAGTTACAGACACACAACGGTGATCAGATTCATTTTATTGGTTACGTAGTGGATTGAATCTCTTCATACATACTCATACATACATACATACATACATACATACGCATACATATTTCATTTACAATTTCAATACTCTTGTATTTAAATTGAGTCAGGACTTAGTTTCATTTGAAGTTATAGATTGGCATCAATGTCCACCACACGCAAACGTACTATATAGAATTTGGAATAGTGGTTTTGCTAAGAATCTCAGCCTGATTGAGCGCGGGCGGTATCCGTCGGTTGGTTCGCCCTTGGGCCTCGGGCGCAGATGGACGAGAGCGTGGGTCCTCCTGCAGCGCACGGCGTGGCGGCTGAGGTTACGTCAGAGCGTAAAGATAGCCCTAGCCGCCGGGGGAGGTACCCAGCAGCAGCACGCCTCCGCCGCCAGACGCCCCGCTTTTTGCGAAATGGGTTCCGCACGATCGGCCTTAAACGCTCCGCGCCCAACTCCGCACAACGCTGCCCAACTCCTTGAGGTACCCCGGTGTTACACTTCGGACGGCGGCAGCGCCTTGCCCAAAGGCCCGGCGAATTGAAATGGACGTAGATGAAAAAACTAACAAACAAACAACAGAGATTTTCTTTCGAGCTTGGCAGGTTCGATTAAGAGAATTGGTGTTTGATAAAAATGCCAACTATTTTATCACAACATAAATCTCTTTTGATGTATTTATAACCAACAACGATATGTGTGCGCACTTCTATCTGCAAGCTACATCATGTGATGGTAATAGTGATCAGTAGTCTTAAAATTTCAATTTTCTGTCTGGTTTGATTTCCAAATATGCGTGCAAATTGTGAATAATTTTCAACTACGTCGCTTTCTTCAAACAAATGTGAGCTAGCCAAGACTATTTTGTTGCAGCTACATTTTGCTTCATAACTGTTTAGATTATTTCTTAATAAACCTCGTTTTTCATAGCGTGTCTGGGAATTGTATTGGATTTGAGCAAGAGCGGGTTTTGCGAAACATTTATTTGATACAATAATTAATTACAAAGACGATGAAATAACAAGCTATTCCTAAGTTAAATATTCATATTTACTGCAAAAATCTCAAAAACACTTCGGTGTAAGTTTTTTTTATTGAAGCGTTTGTTAATGAAGATTCAAAATAAATTGACTGTGTATAAAAAAAACTCAATTTTTATATATTTTATTAACTTTTAGAATTCGTATAAGGAACATTCCACTCACTAACAGATCAAATCCAGCAATAATGAAAGGATTCTAAAGTAAGGTGTGTAAAATTAAATGTAAATATGCAAAATCAATGTATCTTCTAGTTGCAGGTTTCAATTGCATTATGTCTTTCAACTTGTTTTCGATTCACTAAACATATTAGTGTGATGAATTATCTTTTCTTCTATAATTATATAATTATTTAAATTCTACAAATAGGCGGTTAAAAATTGAATATCGGATCTTCACAGACAAACCACTTATATGATATCGCAGAAATTGATGCAGTGAATCGCAGCCAAAACGTAAATTTGACGATTTCGTTCAGTTGAGGCGCGGGGTCCCATTGCGAGCGCCCCTGCTGCGAAGCACCGCAGGGCCGGGCGACGCGTTTGTAAACAGGCCGAACGGAGCCGCGCCATGTTGATGACTCGTCATCCATCATCGAGGCGTTTCTGCTCTAATTGTGATGACGGGCGAATGCACTCCGACGTCCGTGGACGGTTTGTTTATGTTTATAGTTTGGGTAAAGAGTGACAACTATGGAATTAATGTGCACACATTTCGCTATCGGTGAAAATGGAATTGTACCAGCTCAATGAATGCCACAGATATGGATTCGTTAGAAGATACTAGAAATTTTTTATTGAATTTCATAACATGAGCATACATCACCGCATTTTCCGCGAATCCTAGAAAATTGTATCTAATCAATCATATTTTTCTACGGGTTAAAAGTTAAAAATTACATATTCAGATTATTACATCGGTATTTATCACAATATAGATGTACGATTTGTGACACTTTGTCGTGACTTCACAAACCGCAACTTTTTTTTATATAAGAAAAACAAATTATTCTGTAGCATTTGACTTCATTCAGCAACATGGTTGACTCGGTGGATAAAAAATGTAGTCCGTATCTTTTCGCCTCTTTGCGATTTTCGGGGAGCGTGTATTCTTTTTCAAACGAGGTATCCGTATGAACTCGATCACGCAAAACTCAGCTGCTTCACAATGTTGAACAATGACAACACTAACGCATTTTCCACATATTTGGGTTAAACCAAACCATGGAATAAACTTCTCAATATTTTCAAGAATTTGACTAAGAGGTCTGAAGAACGAATTGCAGGTCTAAATTATCAATACATAATTGACTTGATACGTCTTCGGAAATCGCTCAGCTTGTAAAATTCTAATTCATTTTTCTTAGATCATGAGCGTGAACGGAAGCTTGATGTTTGTTGTGGGTTGGTGTTTGCTTTTTGTTGCCATTCCACAATGGTAAACTTGAAGGGATATGAGTGACTAGTCACATTTTCTCCCTTACAAAAACAGAATGTTTATCAATTTTACCATAAAGTAAATAGATTTCTTAGGTTCCTGTTTCAAACAGCAGGACGTAGCCTGGCAAACAGGATGTTTTCAGAGATTCTTCGTTAGTGGATCTTCTGTTGTCTGGTTTTGAAACTCGATTGTACGATCCTATGACGAAATTCTCTGACATGTATTGTTTACAGTCGGGCGGAACTGTAAAGAAGTTGAGTTCTCGATGTGTAAACCGCGAACGCTGAGGAACTCTAATAGCAAATGTGTCCTTTTTTAATTGCTTTTTTCGAAATACCTTGTACACGGTCAGCGCTGTGATCTCCCATCAAGACACCACACTTTTGAAATAGCCGAAATCCTTTTTCCGCGGCCACATCCGTAGACCGTCCGCCGTGTCTTCTCGTGAGTCCGCCGGTGAGGAAGAGGGCGCCGGGGGGCGAAGGGGGGCGCGGGGGGCTCCGGAGGGCGCCTGCGTCGGCGTGGGCTCTCCACCTGCGCCCACCAGCACCTAACGGACGCCTGACCCGGCGGTCAGCGGTCATAAGTCAGTGCCGCCCGCGCACCGCCCCTGCGAAGGCTTCGGCGCCCGCGCGGCCCGCGCTCGAAGGCCCAGACCGGCGGAGCCCCAGCGGACTTCCTTCGGAATGCGTTGCCACTTTCATGTTTTACATGGCTGTTTACGGTATACATTTCAGAGATAACTATTCATTCTCCATCTAGTTGTTATGTATTGTTCTTCAGATACTTCAGCTTATTGCAATGATGTGGTTATTGTTTCTTTTTGTAATCTAATTTACAGTGTATACATTTTAGTCAATGTATACAATATTCAGTTAAACGTACGGGACCGAATTTAAATCATTAAATGTGATTTATTAGAAAATGTAGGTTAGATGTCACGGACTGGGATTTTCCGCAATTGTTAATATCCTAAAAAGATTAATCCAGGACGATCTCACACTGTCATTATTCATAATTATTTCATTATATATATATATATATATATATATATATATATATATATATATAATTGTGCATTTATGTAGCTAACAGTATGTGAATGCACTCATAATTTTCAGTAAGCATCTCAGCTGATGTTCAGAATAATTGTCCTCATTCCTCTGAAAGAGGTGATCCTTCATTATATGCTTTAGTCCACTTTTGTATTGAAACCTTAGTGCACTTGTTATAATGAGATGAAAATGAGAACAATCTTATTTTCTTCCAATTTTCTCATGAAATCTCCTTATAACAGAAGATGGTTCAGTACTATTTTTCATTACAAATTTTCTATACGTTTCTGCTTAACAATATACAAAATGTGCGGTGTCCTTTCTACATGTATTTCGATAACGAAAATGAAACTCCTTGCATGCAACTTCCACTATCGTGCTAGATAAGGTCTCTTTCATAATTCAACCCTTCAGAGGGAAGCAATGCAACAAGAACATTTGTACAGAACCACTGTACATTCGTTTTCTTTTACAGAGGTAACAACGTCTGAGTCTCTCTCTGTGACTGTCACTCACTCTTAAATGTACACCGAACCATTAGTAGAATCAAGACCGACGGCCGACACGATGGCTGACCGCGTCTGACACGATGCTGGAAAGACGATCGGATACATCGAAATAACATATAAATACTATGCTTCGAAGACGAACCTCAGATGATTCGGAGATTAGTGTGCAGTCACATTGCTATTTTCAAAGAAACGTTAAATAAAGAGGTATATGAAAGTATATTCACAGTACATACTTTCAACCAGTTTATCGCGCCTTTCAAGAAGCAATGGACTGATAACATTAAGCAAGTACTTTTATAACCGTCAGCAAGGAATGAAGAACATGGCAGCAATGAGAGTTATAACTTAGCTCATGGAGGTCTTTGAAATGCATGTACAATGGAGTATAGGTTGGGCACGAATACCGCCCCAGGAGCTCGCCCCTGCCGCCACTCACCTTGCTGGCTGCTCTTCCGTGTGGTCTTCTTCTCCTTCATCCAGGGGTACTCGGGCACGTTGACGCCGGGCGGCGGCTGCGGGGGCGGGCCGCCGCCGTGCGCCTCCACCAGCGCCTGGTAGGAGCCGGGCGGCGGGCTGGGGCCGCCGGGCCCCGCGCCCACGCCCACGCCCAGCTCCCCGGCGCCGCCCGCGCCCGGCAGGTGCGGCAGCGCCGTCATGAACTCCGCCATGGACGGCTGGCTGTTGATGAAGCCCGTCTCGCAGCCGTCGAGCACGGCGGCGGGATGGCCGGCCGCCGCCGTCACCGCGGCCAGCCAGAAGCCCCCGCCGCCCGGGCCCGGCCCTCCGCCTCCGCCGCCGCCGCCCGGCGCGCCACCCACGGGCCCTCCGCCGCCCGGCGACGGCGCGCGGGTCTTCACCGTCACGTATTCGTCTTGGTCCGGGCCGGGGTCGCGGCCCGTGGGCGCGTGCTGGCTCTGCTTGCCGCGCATCGCCGCCGCCGCCGCCGCTGCAGCCGCCGCCGCCGCCACCGCCGCCGCCTCAGCAGCCCCTGGCGCGGGTGGCGCGGGGGCGCTGACGGGCGCCGCGCGCCACGGGCCCGGCGCGCCGGCCGCCACCGCCGCGTCGGACGCCCGCGGGCATCGCGGGCCCGGCGCCGCCGCCGGGTTCAAGTCCGCGCACAGCAAGGCGCCGGCGGGCGCGTCGACGCCCAGGCCCGCTGCCGCCGCCGCCGCAGCCGCCGCCGCTGCCGCCGCCGCCGCCGCAACCGCGGCCACCGAGTTCCCGCACTGAGCGTCTCGCGAAAGCCGCGCTAGGTCCGCGGCATGCGCGCACCACCCGCGGACACACGCTGCGGTCGTCGTCGTCGGCCCTCACGCGCCACTCACGGCTGCGGCCCCGGTCCCGGCCTCGGCCCACCCGCGCCGCACCGCGCACTCGCCCGCCCCGCCGCCAGCGGCCAGCCGCACTCGCGCGATTGTTGCTCCTGGGCGCGTCCGCTGCGACGCCGCCACCCGCCGCCCCAACAATGCGCTGCCTCCGCGCGCCGCCGCCGCAGCCGCTCGTGGCGCTGCTGTCGCCGCGCGCCTTCCGCCCTTCCGCTCGACGCCCGCCCGACCACCCGTCCGGCCGTCCGCCCGCGCGACGTGCGTCGCCGTTTCTTGCGCTCGGCACCCGTCACTCAGCGCGTCAGACGCGCCGTCCCTCCGAAATATTTCTGATCGCCGCCGCCGCCGCGGCACCTCGCACCGCCTCCACCGCCGCTGTCCCCTCCCTCGCCGCGCGTGCCGCCGCCGCCGCCACCGCCGCGTTATCTCGCGTGCGCTGGTTGTTGCTGCCGCCGGCTTCGTCGCCGCCGCCACCGCCACCACCGAGGCGTTGTTTTTTATTTACCCGAGCGCGAGCGGGCAGGCGAGCAGGCAGGCGGGCGAGCGAGCGGGCGGGCGCCGGACGCCGCAGCAGCGCCGCGGCGTCGCGTGCGGTCACGTGGTGCGCGCGGGCCAATGACGGCCGGCGCGCCATGCGCGGCGGTTGAATGAGGGACAGACAGACAGTTGCAGAGGGCTGCATCCCCGCTCCGCGGCCGCCGGGGGGAGGGGAGGTCGAACGCGCCGCGCGGGAGGGGGCGCCCTCTAAAGAGCTTTCCGATGCCCAAGCGGCGCTGGTGGGGGCGATGAGGCGCCGCGCGGAGGGGGTGCCGCCGCCTCCGCCGCCACCGCCCTCGGCGCGAGGTGGGGAACGCGCGGCGCCGCGCGCTCCGCGTGTTCATTCAGACGCGCGCGCGGGGAACGCGCGGCCGGCGAGCGCTTTTTGCGCCTCGGCAGCACCGCCTCCGCCAGCACCAGCAGCACCAGCATCAGCACCGCCAGCGCCTGCTTGTGGACGAGGGAGTTCAGGGCAGCCAAGCAATGAGGTTTCACACACGCCTATCGAATGGAAATGTTTCTGGATGATCGCGGTCTTCCAATGTGTGCTTGTAGAATCATACTGCTGTATCTTACTTTCCCGTTGTGCAATCCGATACCACGACTATTCTAAATTTCAGGCAATATCTGTAATCGAAAAAGAATATTACATACGCCGATAAAATGACTGAATTGTATGAATCGCAGGAATGCTCCAGCGGAGTGTACCTTATTACATGAAATTTGCCCAAAAGTTTTTCTGTGTCCAAAATTATACAATTTTGGACAAACATGATTTTTAGTAGCAGTGTTGGAGAAATGATATATTTGTTGCAACAAATTATACTGGCAACATATTTTCAGCGACTGCTTAACTAACGTTAATGCCAATTAGTGTAGATGGAAGGAATTACACAAAGTAAAACAGTTTTCTTTATTCAGGTCGCTCTACTCTTCATTGTTTAAACATTGCTGTATTGGAGCCTTAAAGAATTTGAAATCGGAAAGTCAGAAAAATGTTCTTCGTTATTTTACTCGCCTGCAAATCGCAAATTATAAGGCTCGATGTCTTGGTTATTGCTCATTAAAACACATTTTATTGTCTTGGATAGAGGTCGATATTTTAAACGGCTTCTGATTTTTCTTTCTTTCGGGCATAAATATATCCTAGAAGTCCTGTCGCCTGAAGATGCATCCTTTTCTTTTTATGCAAACCGCCAAGCCCACCTGCTATCGCACTTCCCTCCTTTCCCGGGCGCAACTCTCCAGCCGCCTTTCCACTCAAGACGCATCTCTCGGAAGAGCAGATTCGTTTAGGTAAACCCTCGCCAGGGACACATCCTCGGCCGCACCCTCACCCTCGTCCGCGCGACCCTTCGATCAAGTCCTCAGACCTCTTCCTCCTCCGAAGGGCGCGGGCCTCACGACCGCGGCGCCCCTGTCGGCCCGCGGAGGAACTGCCCTGAGGCAGCCGCTGCCGGGGGGGCGGCGACGACGGTGGCGACGGCGTCGGCGACTCGAAAAAAGGGGCATAAAAACCGCCGCGCGACTATAAAATCAGTGTGGCGTGACGTCATAAATTCATTATTTTTTCAGCGCGGTCGCCGCCGCCGCCGCCGTCGCCGCCTCCGCATCGCAGCCCGTCCCGTCGCCGGCGAAGCGCGCGGTTACGTCATGTCTGCGCGTGATGAGCGTGTCGCCTCTTTATGTGCGCGATATTTCTCCGGCGTTCGCCCCGGCGGCGTCTCGGAGGCGACGAGGGCGGCCGCGATGGGCTCCGGGCGAGCGGGGGCGAAAGAGCTGTGAGATGCACGATGATGGTCAGGCCTCTTCTTGTTTTAATTTAGCATCGCTGACAACCCAGTAAAAGAACGTTGGTTTTCACGTAAAATGTGGTGTTATATTCAGGAAGCCGAGTATTAGAATGTTGCGTTACTATAGTCTGCCGAATATGCTCTTTTAAAATCGGACAACACGCTCAACTTAGCTGTTCAGCTCACGAAAGTGAATAAAACTTTCTCCTCCTCAGTAGCGACGTAGTTAAATTTGAAACGAGGAACGAAAAGTAAAGAAAACAAGATTGACAAAATTGTTGTCACTGATGGAGAAAACACTCCCCGAAACCCGATTGTGTTTAATTATCAAACTGTGTCTTTTAATGAAATTAAAACGTTTATTACGCTCTACTGTTGTTAAATATTATATTTATTTCGTTATCCCTAATAAGATTACGTCACACAAAATCGACAACTAAAGTACCTAAAAATTCATAATTTCGGTTGCATTTTTTATCCATCACAAGGGATATTTTTTGCCGTGTCTTTTATAGTACTTGCTTTGCTGTCCATATAATACCAATACTTTAAGATACATTATCGAGACGAAGAAAAAAATATTTTGACGACCTCTTTTCGGATTTAATGAGTTGTCCGAATATAAGTTCCGTCTGTATATAATATCCGAAGTAAGTGTTGAGTACTTGAAACTAAAACGTAGCATTTTATAAGTAACGATTTGCAAACTAGGCCTATCACAACAATTTTATTAAAATTTTGCTTATTGTAGGATACTCAATGAGGCTTTGACAGCATACAGTTTGTGGCCTGAAATCACTAGCAGTCGATTTGAGAAATAGGCTTATCTTGTCTAAAAATGTATATTCCATCTAATTTGCAGTTTCTTTGCATCCTCATATAAATGTCTCTTAAACACGAACAGACTTCCCCCGCCACATAATACGCTGAGAATTGTGCCAAAACCACATTCTTAAAAAGGAAAAGAAAAAAAACAACAAACAAAACATCATATTCTTTCATTTCTATACTCCTACATTTTTACAGGACAGTTACATTTTTATAAAAGAAGTAAGATATGTTCCAAATCTTTGCAAGATTGTTTTACCTTGAACATTCGACTCATGGCTCATGACTAAACAAGTTCAAATATTTAAATGGAATTATTGCATTTATTTAAAATAAAGGACCGATCCATGAACGAATCTAATGCTAATATATCACAATTAAGAATAATGTAAAAAATTACCATATATCTTTTTTTCTTCGTATATCTAGAAATTCTTGCATATCTTTTGGGGCAGTATTTTCCGCATCTCAGGCAATTCTTACTCAGTAACAATGCAGGTGTATGCTAAGTCATCCGTTGAAAGTTCTTGCCAGTGGAGTTCACTTTTGTCCTTTTCATAATTTGTCTTCCTCACAACTGTTAGTCTCTTTACCTTCTTTTCTCCAATAAAAATGTTTTATTATTTCGTTCTTGAACTCCGCCATGTAAGGATTTCGAAGTAACAAAACCCTTTCCCTTTCTGAGCGTCCCTCTCAGAGAGAGAGAGAGAGAGAAAGAGAGAGAGAGAGAGAGAGAGAGAGAGAAAGACAAACCAGAGAGAGAGAGAAAGAAAGAAAGAAAGAAAGAAAGAAAGAAAAAAAGAAGCGAAGAGAGTCAGTCCATAATACGCAAATATTCTCTGTTCGTAACATTAACTTGTTATATGAAAAAGTCATAAAGCATCTGACGTTCGACATATAAACAAAGATAATGAGTCATTGGGTTCATGAGTTTTTGATTTGCTAAAAACACAATTTCTTCCAGGTGACACGCCGTAAGTTTCAACCTTTTAAATAATTTTGATTTTATAAACTCTACAAATGGCTCGTAGAAATAAATTGTGGATTTGAGATTGAACATTTTTGATAATTGCCCCTCGTATTTTCATATATTTGGTTTTTCTCCTTTTCACTTTTCAAAATCTGTTCCTCTCATACTGGCTCCCAAAGCACGCTAGTGTGGAAAACCTTTTATTTAGTTCGGGATCTATAAGTGCAATATTTTGCCATCGAAATTGAACTCCGAGGACAAGTTCGACCTTTACTTCAATGTATTATTTCATTTTAAATGTCGAAATGATCCAGCTAGTTGAATATATGATATGTGTGTCTAACAATGGCAACGATTGTTCTGTATTGCTGTGCCTATGCAAAGGACATTGTAATACGAGTATACATATTATGTTGAAAAGTACCTGTATCAGAAAATGTTCGGTCTCTGTCAAGATCAAAAAGCACCAGGTCTTCGAAGTCACTGTAGTCATCGTAGAATGGGACACTATATGGATTCGCGCGGGGTAAACTTGTATCTTCACCGTGAAAACATACTCGTAGGCTTTCACGGGCAGGACCAATGGAATGTTGACTCTCCCAGTGGTCAGTCATGGCTGCCCACGTTTCAGTCGTCGTACTCCCTTCTGATTCAGTGCTAAATGTTTGACTCTCATTGGAGACGATTGTAATATGACGACCAAAACTTTGGCAACTAGGTGAAGGCGTGACCCGGAGAGCAGTGATTCCGCATCTTCACCCCGTCCTTAAAATAGTTCAGAACACATTGTAATGATGCAGCTTCGTAATTGATATTAATGAAATTGCTCTGTCATCATGTAATTCCAAAATAACTAGCGTTTTAACGCCGTTTATTAATAATACAAAAAACCCTTCCATTTTTTTTACAATATTTTGTGTCCAATATAATTTCTGTTTTGATTGGTCAATTATTTGGTGTTTCCGAGCGCGTCAACTTCTAAGGTAATTTACAACTGGTGGGTTTTCCTCAACCAGGTATCTCCCACCAGCGGGGCACCCAGCCGGGACAAGCTCTAAGCTCCCTACCGGTCTCTGTATATTTGTGTTAGTGCAGTGCATGAAGTAAAAGTGGTCCGTGGCCCGTTTGTTAGGATATTCCCATATTCGCGTAGTGGTGATCAGAGAAACCATGAAAAACAACCGATCAGAGCAGCCGACCGCTAGAATTACTCTTCAGAGATATTGTCGAAAACAGGCAAACCGATTCCGATGGGTTTCACTGAAAGATTTTTTTTTTTCTCCAGGAAAGGCTCCCTTTTTAAGACACTGTTTTCTATTATATCAAGAAGAATGTTTCTTTTCATAATATCTACCGTTTTATTCTGCTTTTAATAATGTTTTCTGCACCTTGACCTTCAAAACAAGAAAGGAAATAGTTTCTTAACATCTTTATTTACTATTTGGTCATTTTTCGCGTTCTATAATAGGTCTATAAACTTGAAATATTCCGTGCCAATCTCTGATGTCGCTAACAGTCACAATTGCATTTAAACCGCTATCACAATAACTTCATTTATTAGCCTTGCTGTATGAACGAATTCCCTTTAGTAGTTCCAGAATTGGGAGGCGTCGCAATATACATTGCATGTGGCTTTGTTTAGAATGACACGAAAATAGCAGATTTGCTTCGAAAAACCTTTGGCTTCAGACAAAGAAAGCCTCCCACAAAGGTTTATTAGGCCACAGAACATCAAGAGTATGTTCTTCAAAGTGATAATTACTGTTTGTTATTTGAAAATTGTCGTTTTCAAATTTCAAAACAATATCATTCGTTGTATGTCACACGACCTCTAAAAGTATGTAAGGACTCTGCTTCCGTTTCGCCGTGCTTCGCAATTAACTTTCCGGCTTGTTCTCAAAGAGTTCCTTAGTGCACTAGCTACATAAATAATTGTTAATTCGGCCAACACTAACGAGTCCCGATTTACACGCATCCTTTTGACGAAAGATTTCGGGAGTTGTAGCGAACGCGCGCAAGAGCCTAGCGGCTCTGCCACCCTCATAAGCCGCTGCGGGCATGCGAGCACTAAAAGCCCCAAAATCCTCGGGTGAAACACTAAAATTCCCAAAAAGGAAGTGTAAATCGGGTCTTCGTGTAATTGAGAGCCCTAATCTATCCTTCTCGATAATAATTCCTATAGAGAAGGTTGGAGCAGGGCGGACGAGGAGAACTGAGTGTGGCGGAAATTACGGGCAGAGCGGATTCGGAAACGGGGTCAAATGTAAAAAATATTCTTTCATTTTGCTCACAGTCAGTATTCAATCGCTTTCATGAGTAGTAATGGATTGTGAAAAAGAAACGCACAGACCACTTCCGATTACTTCTGCTACTCAAGAATAAGTCTTCATTACGCCTCTTAATTTTTTTTATCTTGCCTATTTGAACGGAAAATTTTACTACTTTCTTTCAAAAGTATATAAGAGCATTTTAACACGGAAAACAAAACACAGCAAGGGTTGCTAAATCGAAGGATGTGAAAGTAAATCTCCCATCTTAGCGCTTTTTGGAAAAAAGTAAATTTTGCAGTGCATGTTCCCCTGAAAAACAAAAAAATGGAAAAAAAAATCTGATGAACCGCTTTTTGAGAAGATATTAACATATAATTACTAGTCTCGAGCGTTCATCCGTGCATTGTTGTATTGGGGTATTGTTGAACAAATCCCAAATTCTGCTTTGAGAGGACTCAGTTGATATTTATTCCATCAAAGTTTGTCCTCGTAATGAAATAACGTCGTGTACAAATGATTCTTTTTGTGCTCTGAAATACTTTCCTTTTAAGGGAATGTTGTAATTTTATTGATTTTACAACCAGAACAATCTGCACTATGACATAGGTAGCACGAAGTTTTTTTAGTGTCATTGTCATTATTGTTGGAAGATATTCTTTTTTTTCTTTCATTTGCTGTCCTATCGGCTCTTCCGGCCTTTATTTTCCGGGGTTATTATTTACAAAATATACATTACATCAAGTACGTAACGGTCTCCTTCAGCTATATCAAGGCACAAGTACACTTACTTGAGCTCATGTTTTAATCTACATATAACAATACTACTTTACTATTTACATTTAATACAAAGTTACAGCATTGAGTTAATACCACATTTGTAAATGATACTACATACAGTTATAATAATCACATAAAAATATTTACAACGTTATCACCAATAACCACGAATAGTTCATGGCGGCTTTAAGCGATCTTTTGGATAGCGTGACAATATCCTGGATGGTGGATACGCTGTACGGCCAAGGTTGAAAGTTCTTTTGCTAGGACAGGCTTCAAGCCTTAAATAAAAATTTTGGATAGTTTATTTATGTGTGCTTTAATGCAACTAATGTTCAATTCCCTTTTGATTTGCGCATTAGGAGTAAACCAGGGAGCTTTGGTAATCAGTCATAGGAATTTGTTTTGGATTATTTCTAATTTATTAATATGCGTGTTTGCAGTTCCTCCCCATACTGAGCATGCATAGGTGAGCGACGGGCGAATTATAGATTTATAAATTGTTACTCCGTTTTCTATTCTTAATGTTAAATTTTTATATATTAATGGGTTAAGTTCGACAAGTTTTGCATAGGTATTGTTTGCAATATCTACTATGTTGTTCTTCCATGTAAGTTTTCTATCTAATTTTACTCCTAAGTATTTGACGGATTGGTTATTGTTTAGCCAGGGAACCGGATTGTTACTGATTGCTAACACTGAAGGGATTATAAATATTTTAAGCGAGAAAATTTTTGCTTGTGATTTGCTTGGATTTATCTGGATTATCCATTTGTCAGTTTATTTGATTAATGTATTTAAATCTTTTTGAAGGTATTCCAGGGCAATATTTAGTTGTTCATGTTGTGAGAGGATGGCAGTGTCATCTGCGAAAAAGGCTATTTCGGTATCTATTAATTCCAGAAAATCGGCAAGGTAAATTTTGAATAAAGTTGGTGACAATGGGAAACCTTGTGGAACTCCCGCTGAGATTCTGTATTTTTCCGAATGGTGTCATGTATTTTAATTTTGAACTGTGGAAGATATTCTACAGTGTTCGTCTTTGAGGCTGAACATTTGTCTCATACTTCCACTGTGTTTCACGGCAGCCACGTCCGTGGTTGTTTTCACAGACTCCTACCCCAAGAACGCCCTCACTCCCCGTATTAATTACAAGTGGAGACTCCGCGGGGGTCCAGGCCCCTCCCCTCCTCGAGGCGGCGCTCCCCTCGCGAGATCGCCCGCGGCGCTCCCCCCCCCCCCCCGGCCGCTCTCTGGCGGCCGCTCGCCCACGCGCGTCTTGTTATGAACTTCCGTTCGCAGACTCCTCCGCTCTCACTGCGCCTCTTGTTTGGGGACGCCACACAGTCACACACTTACTGTTCGTTGTTTGATTTTTTTTCCTCAGTTGGGACACGATAAACAGTAGAATGACAGCGATATTCCCTCCATTTTTTACGTCCTAATACTAATACATACATGACAATATTTTAAATGTTAACAAGGAGTTTACATATTGTGCTAAATTGGATACGCATTTCACGTAATCGAAACGGTCGAAACTGATTTTAGCGACGCTCATTCAAATGTATTACGCGATGATGCTACTTGGACGAGTAGACTATGATTAATTTAAAACTTGTAGGGAATCTTTTAAAATCACAAGAGCTGGGGAAGAACAACGCAATAAATTAAAAGAATCGACTACATCCATTTGCTATTATTTATTTTATGTTGTCATTAAAATCCTTGAGCTTGAAACAAATCAATGGAAAATTTTGACGGAACTAAAAACAACATTTTGTTATGAAGAGAATACATGCTTTAGAAATTTCATTATTGGTTTCTTTCTTATATATATATATATTTATATATATATATATATATACGTATATATATATATACACATATACATACATACATACATACATACATACACCTGTTTTTTCACAATTTATTCCGTGTAGTTACAACCTTACAAACATTTCGGGTGCTCGAGTGTGTAATACTGGAAATGTGTTATACCAAAAATCCTGTCTAGTAATTCAGAACGTTTTACGTACCTTAATACAGCGAAATTCAATGTTTTTAGATTTTTTCTTTCAGAGTATTGTACAAAATATGGACAATAATGGTGCCCGTATTGTCTTGAGAAAAATCAAATGAGCTAATAGTCACATTTGCCTTACAAAGCGTAACAGCACATTCATTTCTCTTCTCTTTCTGTCTTTACCTCGAAAATTCTTTTAGAAAATTGTCGAAGGATCCGAAAACAAACGTTTTGTTTCCCATCGAAGACCGAAAAATTGTGGATGACATGTCTCTTGTCCCCAATGGTGAACTGGAAGGAATCAAATTGCACGTAGGTTATGCAGGATGGACACGTATGTTACTCGATTACCATTACTTCATATTCCTCTTCATTATTCATCTTCTCTCATATTCACGCTCTCTCATTCACACTCACATTCGCACACTCCTATTCCTCTTGAACTCTGCTAGGAATGCTACTGATATAAGAAAAGCTTCACTGATTCGCTGGGCAAGTCACGATCCTTCATCTTCACCTTACAAATCATCCTGAGTCCTTGCAATGTAATGTGCCGCAACTATACGGCAACTAATATTATATCGGCACTTATGGGGGTTTATTACTCTGGATTGTACATTAATGTTTACAATTTAGAATCTCACCTCCATTATAATTCGTACCGTCAGTTTGCTGAGGTGGTGTCAAGTCACACTGTATTCAACTTCAGTCGCAACCTTTCAAAAAATAAAAAAATAAAACATTATATTTCTCTAACGGAGGACAGTTGTAATAATGTGAATGCTTAGAAACCATCCTTCTTCCATGAGATTAGTTAAAGGTTTCACAGACTGCCTCTTCTTTTGTATTTTATCCATTATAGTTGTAAAAATTGAGTATGGTAGAATTCATTAATACAAAACGCTAGTCAGTATTTTGTAGAGAAGATAGAATAAAACATCTTTCCTTTCGACCTTAATTACTGCACTTTCTCACTCTACATCGTTCTCGTTTGAAAAATTAAAGTAATTTTTTAATATTGTTAAATATATAATCTTTATTGCAGAACACCAATGGTACTAAAATATCAATTTACATTTGCACTGAATACAACTTAAAGTCACTCAAGAACGATTGTGAAACAAGCAAGGGTTAATTCTTCTACACAAATGCCTTCAACCCAACAATTGAATAAATTGTAGTTTTTTTTTAAATTATAGCCGTTAATTGAATATTAATAAGTATAATAATATATTCATTAAATACAATGAATAATTGACTGTTTCCCCTCATTTCTCTGGCATTGAGTGCAATTAAACACGATCAAAAAGCTTTAGTAGGATCTTTCACGAAAATAAGTAATCGATCTTTGGATATGTAGTACCAGAAGAGTTATCTTCCTTTCGAGTAATTGCATAGATGATTCTACATCTGGACACTCCTGTACATTATCTCACTTCATACGGAGAAGGGTTTTCTCAGTGGCTTTATTACTGTTTCTTCAGTCAATACAATTTGGAGCCACCCACTTCGCTCTAATTACTGTATGGGAACTCGTATACTGCTACTGCAGCAGCGTGAAACACAAGATCATTAGCCAACATCCGTCTCACTTGCAGACGCCATTCATTCCCGTTCACGACAGCCATTAGCATTATCATAACATCGATAATTAATACCTCGCACTTCATCATCACCTCTCGTAGGAAGTGAATGTTGGGGGCGTGACGGATACTCCAAGGCGCGAAATCGGTGAGCTCGCGGGATTCCGCGACCCCTCGCCCCCCGGGCGCCGCGACCCCTCGCCCACCACTTCGCCCCCGTGGCCCATTTGCCCGCCACCCCTCCGCGACCTGCCGCACTGCGCGCGCGCTTGGCCCCGCCGCCGCCGCCTCCGTCGTCTCCACCTCCGCCTCCACCGCCGCCGCCGTCGTCGCCGCGGGATCATTAGATATATTTTAGTGCCTCCAACTCATTTGTGCGCGCAGTGGAGGAGGAGAAGGGCGAAGCAGCAGTAGTAAGAGCAGCCAGCGAGGTCTTTAAAAAGCGCTCAGCCGACGGCCGGGCTGCCTGTCAGCTGATGACTCCGCCGCCGCCACCGCCGCCTCCGCCGCCGCCCCCCGCGTCTTGCCGTCGCCGCCGCGAGCAGTTCGCCGCCGGTCACTCGCGCAGAAAGTCGCGGCGACGCCAGCGCGCCCGGCGGTCACGAGAGGAGTCTCGGACGCTTCGGGCGATGGGAGTCCCTCGGGGGCGGATGCGGAGACGAAAGTGGTTGTGCGCGGATCGGAGACGCTCCAAGGACCACGTGACAGGAGAACGACACGAGCTCTCGAGGGACATGGAACCGCCGGGAGTGCGACTGCAGGGCCAGCGAGCCGGAAAGACTTTCTGGGGCCGTGGGTCGATGAAGTAGAGGATGGACGAAATCGACGAACTGTTATTGGCTTCTTCAGGGAAGTTTGTGGTGAGAATACGCCTGGGATTCAGACTAATTGACAGTGACACCGTCTAGCCATGGAGGCCCCCAAAGAATGGACGAGACGTTGCGAGCCATCCATGGCCGTGTGTGTCTGGGGAGAAGGCACGTGGAGTCCACGTGCAGTCCAAGATCGATGGCGGCTGCGAATCGGTGAGTCTCGGAGGCGGCGGCGGCGACGTCAGCGCCGTCGTGGCCTCGGCGCGTAATGAGCACGTGACGTCAGAGGACGCGCTTTGCGCCGTGATGCCACTAGCGCTGCTGTAGGTCAAGACTTCGCGTGATCCTACTAGCGTACACTGCCCTTTCTCACCGACCTGTTTGTCATTTACTTATTTAAAATTACCTGCTTTATAGTTTTATAGATTCTATACTTTGATTTATTTATAAAGGGGGTCCCAAGGTCACGAGCTGGAAGGAAAGGCGGATATTGTCATCCAATCGGTAGCATCAATCACAAAAATTTAAATTGTCACGAAGCTCCCAATTGAATAAAATGTTCCTCTGTTTATCCAGATATTGACCTTGAGAAGCCACTACGAACACATCGGAATATAGGTGTACTTATTTGCTTCCTAGACCTTATAATTAAATATATTACCTTTACGTTTTAAAATTTCAAGAATCATTTGATATCTCTAAATCACTCTCACTCAATACACATAGTATACTTCTCAACACTACCATTCTATAATCACTGGGCTTTTCTTCTATTCTAAGGATCACATTTAGATTTTTCAATTGTTCAATATTCAGTGATGGCATTCTGATTTTTATTTTCTTTTAAGCAATTCGAGAAGTCGTTTCCTCAATAAATACCGAATGGCAGAACTTTTATCGCGGAAAGTTATGGCAGGGTGAACCAGACACATCCTGGAACGCAGCGTATGAGTCCAATGGAGGAGGGTCGGAGAGCCGCAATGACATTGCGTCCGCGAGGAGGGGAGTAGACATCCGCGGCCCCCGCGCAGATCCGTTGCACCCCGCATCGCTTGGGCGGCGGCGGCGGGCGCGTGGCCGCGCTGCACTGGGGCACTGGGTCCAGATGATGGATGGCCCCCGCCCGTGCCCTCCCCGCGGGGGGTTGCGGGCCCCCCATCCGTCGCCCCTCCCCCTTCGTGCCAAAGCCCTCGCCGCTGCCCGAGAAGCGGCTTCCGGGTCCCAGCTCTCCAGCGGTCTGTCGTCTTGGCGGGATTATCCAGCTAATACGTAGAGCTCTACGGCCACTCATGTACCTGGTGTTCTAGAATCACTCCATTGTAATGCTCAATGGAAATGAGAAGCCTTTCGTTTTGAAAAGAATGAACTATTTCTTGAGAGGAATGGCCGACTTCACCAATTTTTCCACTGCATGTTAGGTCACACTTCACATTGAAATTGTTTTATATTTGGTATTTTACTATATTGTGCGTTGTATTTTCCCAACTTCACATCTCCGTATATGTCACGTTTCTGAAGAATCTGGTGAATGCTTTGAAATTGAAATAGGGTTTCCAAAAATAATAACTTATGACTCTTATGTAGAACATTGAGTATAAGTGGAAAGGATGCATTATTTTCTGTTTTCTAGTTAATGATGCAAGAATTCAGGATGTCTGAGACAGCAATCACTCTCCGTTAGTTGAGAATCCTCAATACTAATTTTGTAAGTGCAAGGTCATGAAAGGGTTTAGGCGGAAGGGAAGGCAATGTGGTTTGACATTCAAAACAAATCAAACAATTGAACAATTTATGCTTAAGTCATTGAAATTACAGTATGGAAACATTCGATCCCATAAAGTAATTTAATAAAAGTAAAACTCTTCTTATCTCATAACAATTAAATAATCATTCATCTTTTATATTTTTACACGAAAAAGCCAGATACTAAATAGTATTCTGGAATTTTGTCTCCAACATCCCAGGGATGAAGTACTAGAAGATGAGGTAAAAGGGGCGACACTGTGCCACATGGGGTGAGAATATGCCAGGCCCCATTTCTTGATATATTCCCATCCTATTGACACGTATAAGAACTTTGCTATTATTTGACCTAAGAACTATTTGTGCAAATCAGAAACGACGAAGTTCGTATACATGTCAACAGATGTAAATATCTCAAGAAATGAAGCCTGGCACATTCTCACCACATATGGCAGTCTCGTCCCATTTGACGGTAATTCTGGTGAATGGCACCATTTCTAATTTAGTTTTTAATTTCCCGGGACTAAGAAACATTTATACAGCGAAGAAGTTGCTAATTTGTGACGCTGAATATAAATGGCAATCAGGTGGTTGGTACGTGACTTTTGAAAGCCAGTGGCCTTTCTTAAAATGTTTATACTACGTATAAAAAATGCATATAATTAATAAACATTTGAATTATTTGTGTGCATTTCCTACTCATACATTCGACAATTACTTACATCTAATTCTTACACCAAACATTCAATAATATAAGTAAACTATCGAAAATAGGAGGTAAAATAGGAGGAATTTGCTAGTATGCGTAACGAATTGTTATAATCATGATTAAGTTAACATGTACAGAGCAATCAGTACTATATCAAAGTGGATTTCTCAAAGCAACGCGTCTGGTAACGTTGCTGGTAGGAAAGTGGGTAATCTGGCTTGTGGTGCAGAAGAACGAAAGCTAATAGAAAGGCAGCGTATAGGGTCGCCTTGCCCCAGTCTCGAAATGGCGACGGCGGCGGTGATGGAGGACGTGGTGGTGGCGGCGGCGGCGGCGGCGGCGGCGGCGGCGGAGGGTCCGTGCTCATCCGTCAGCGCTGTCGAGGTGCAGGTACCCCGTGGCTAATTTGTACACGATCGGCGGTGGCGGCGGCAGCAGCGGCGCCGGCCGGGCCAAGGAGCAACCGACTTAAGGTAGAATGTTGGTTAGATCGACCACGGACAATACCCCCAAAAATACTTTAAATGAAAGCAAAATCTGTTGTTCAAGATAGAAAAAATGGCCCTTACCGGCCTAATTTTTACTTTCCCGTATACGTACGTATTACGAAGTAATATGCGTAGTCTAGGGGAAGTTATGTATTGCTGCGGAAAATCGATTTCGAGATTTTAACGGAAATTTACGTTTTGGTGTCCCCTGATACCGGAAGAGTGTTTTTTTAAAACCGTCCGTCCATCCGTCCGTTCGTTCGTCTGTATGTCTGTCAGTCTGTGAACAACACTAGCGCCTAAACCATACCTACGATTTCTTCCAAAATGGATATTCCCCGGTCGATCTAGTTCCACTCGAGGCGCTGCGATTTTGAAAAAAATTCTCCAAAATTTGGGGGTACTTTACATGAAGCCCCCCGAACATTTTCAAAATTTTTCATAAACGGCTCCAAAGTTTTTCTTTAAAATTCTTGTAAGAATAGAGTAAAATACACGTGTAAAGGTAGCATAGGTCGGATTTTTACGGTTAACTCTGAATTTTCAAAAATTGCAAAAATTTGAATTTTTTCGGCCTCTTCCTTCAACTACAAAATTGAGATAGAGATTTTTCCTCCAAATAAAATTTATTTTTCAAAATGAGTTCTTTCATTAAGGTCCTGTACATTTTTTGAACATTTTAGTAGTTTTCGCGCAATATTGCGTGCAATATGTGCAATTAAAAAAAAAAAACATTTTCTCAAAAATGGCTCCAAATTTCTTCTTTAAAACTTTTGGTAGAGACAGTAGTAAATTTACTCTATGAGACGATATAAACGCTATGTTTCTCCATTCTTTGTTTTTTCTTCTTCAAAAATTACATATATATATATATATATATATATATATATATATATATATATATATTACTTGTCTCTCACGTCGCACATGTGCATGCAAGAGTACATGTGCTTTAAGTAAAGTTTCTCGAGAACTCAACCGTTGTCTGTGAAAACAAGCTCAAAATTCCGTCTTTTCAGAAACGCTCAAACGCCATTTTCCCATAAATGGAGCCAATTATTTTTCTTCAAACTTGTCGAATGGATAGTGTTAATTGCGCTCTTTAATATGACGTAAAGTTCATTTTGGGGAATTTTTTGTGTTTTCAATAATTACACAAATGTAATTTTTTTGACAGATCTCTCACACCGTTAATATGCATGTCTCTAGGAATTTGTAAACACTATTGTATTTGTGAGATCATGTGCTTCAAATGACTTGGAATGAAGTTGACTGAAATAACAAAAGATTCCTATGAAAATGAGCTTCAATTTTCGCATTTATAGTAGCGCTTAAATGTTTTTTTTTAACCGTTTCAAATTTTTGAAAAAATATGTCCATTAAGGACGAAGTTTTACTGTTCTTTAATAATTCTTAAAATAATATTTCCATTCTACTATTAAGAATGCGAAAAACTTAGAAAATGTCAAAAAAAAAAAAAAAAATGTAGTTTGGGCGGCGATAGATGGCAGCTGGAAAGAATATGTCTTGTCCGAATAGCTAGCCGAGACCAAAGGAAATAGAAAACTAATACGGGAAATCTGTGACTTTCTGTAGAGCCACTAGTTTGTTTAAATTGGTAGACTCTTGTGGAAAAACTTTCGCGGGCATTTTTTTAAGTTATTGAAGTTATATGGTGAGAGACCTTTTTTTATTTAATAAGTAGTCGTTTCTAAAGGAATCTGATGGTATTAAATGTAACCTACCTCACCGGGCTTTCTGAAGAGTAACTGAAAAAAAGAAAGAAAAAAAAAATCAACTGCTGCGAAATGTATCGCAACCGGAAGTATTGGCTCTCGGCCTAGGAGGTATGATGTGCCAATCGCGCTTTTGTCACCGCTATTTCTATTGATGTGCGAGATAAAACCACCCTAACTTAAAATTTTGTACCACACCCAACTACATAGAATTTGACGATAATAATTCACTTTCATTGTAAACAGTGTGGGTAATATTCAATGCAGAAAAAAGAAAAATACGGCGCTGAAGTCAACCTGACGTGTATTAGGTATTGCCAACTTATGAAAATGAAAAGTTACGCGAGAGACCAAATTTATTAGTAAAATGGTTTTTTCTAGAGCAGCTATTCAACACTTCTCTTTTATCTACTTACAAATAATAATTTAAATGCGCCGTTCACTTTCACAGCATCTATAGTTAATCTGTTAATGTAATAAACGGTCGAATGTTTGACTAAAGACTCGCAGAAAGATACCACCTAGTGAACCGATACAAACACTGTGTTGCCCAGTTCTGAGAAACGCAAATTACGCGTACGAATGGAAAAAATTGTGCGAGAACTGAATTGAAATTTACGAAACCTCTTGTCATAAATATTTATTGTATTCATGAATTGTTCCCAAACTATGGCTGTTCCAAAAAGCTGCGTGGCTTAAAGACCTCAATTCAATACTGAACGAAAATATAAATATTAACAGCAATGATCGTGAGTGAACTGTTGAGTTCTTTAAAAATTATTATTTTATTTAGTTATGCTTTGTGACCTTTTAAGATTTACAATCCGTTACGATATCGTATAAGAAAGATACACTAGGCGAAATTCATGTTTTTTGAGATTTCTTCTGAGTACATTTTCACTCTTTCAAAGAGTATGTGGCATTTATTTTTATCTAATGTCCCTAAAAGCGAATAAAGAATCTATTATACATTGTGGTCATACATTTTACTGCTTGTAACGTAAACGTTCTTTCAATTTTGGTCAAGACATCAAACCGAAACCGTTACCTCCAAAATCTGCATATGGGACGAAACCGAATCAATTCTTTTCATTAAATATATTTCTACAGCTGGTGTGAAAAGGAACTATTTTTGTTTCTTTTCTTGAAAGATCTTTAGAATTTCGAATATCTTGTTACTTTGGGCTCTCATTTTGAGATGTTACTCAGAAGGTAAACAACGATATGTCTAAAAACATGAACGTTTTTCAAGCACATATTCTAAATAAAATACTATCTTTTGTATTTTTGGATGGCTCAGAAAAGAAGGAATTTCTTCAAAATGGACCCAAAAGTTCATTCAGAAGTGAACGAATCTTTATGAAGCATCTTGATAAGACAGAGTAAATAATTTCATTCGAAAAGCACCAGCAGGTTCCTCACCATATTAGCAATAAAAAGTTACTTTCCAGTTTTTCCTCAGAGAGAGAGAGATTACTGAGGAAATTGTAGAATCGGGAGGTCATTAACACCATTTGCGAACAGCGAATGCACCGCAATTTTGGTGGCCCGGCTGACGGGCTAAGGTCCTGAGGTCCGGCCCGATTGCCGCCAGGACACGTTTGTGCATTAAAGAAGTGTTTTGCGGCAAAACGCTGTAATTTTTTTCTACTTATTTGAGTAGAAAGCGCTTTTGTTGTTTTTTCTTCGTTATCGAATGACTAATCCTGAATTTAGTTAAAGTAATAAATAAACCCCGAGTTTCCTTAAAAAAAACGTTGGGAATAGTTTCAAAACCGAAATTGAAAAATTAACGATTTGTTATCGTAACCAAATTAATTTTTTTTAAAACGAAACCGGAACATAATTTGAAGCAGTTTGTTGCCTTGATTTTAGAACATTTTTTTCCTTTTTTGTACCTTACTACACTTATTTTGCATGTTTACGCACTACCTGATGTAAGGACATTGTCAGTAGTTCATTCTGTGAAAAGTTTGGAGGACTTCAAAAAGTTAAGTTGTCACTCATATCTAAGTTTGTGAAACAGCGAGAAAGACTATTAGACTAACGCAGACCTGCACAGCATTTTGCACTTTCATTGACGTCAGGAGCTACGCGCGGGCAGCCCGAGGGCAAATGCGAAAATCGATGAAGGGTGGGGATGAGGCTCATTCTAGGAATAGGGACCACCAATTAGAAGGCACGATTTGAATCATAGCGCGTAAATTGAAAGAGCAATCGGCGAGAACAAGACTGTCACATACAGTTCAAGTAATATTGCCTCTTGAATTACATTGTAAATATTTGTTGTCGGTATATGACACTGTGAAATATGAAACTAAAATGAATTATACATATTTTATTTGGACACCAAGTATTATAATTGCTTGCAGGGCTGATAATGTAATTTGTTTGGTAAGATGTAATCACAAATTTAGTGTTTTGCTGAACACAAAATTATGATACTGAATTGTTTTAGTTTGATGAGCTAAAACATATTTTTTTATTTTTGGAGGGAAAAAAAAGAAAAGATATTTTCTGCTTCAATTTCTAATAAGAGTGTATTCTATATTTCTAAAATCAAACCAACGAACACAATTTATTCATTGTTTCCGACATCGTATAAAAATATTAAGCCCTTTGCATTCTATTTAACAAGACTCATGATAATCTCATGATTGTCCGTATCGTCACTGAGGGCTACTAGTTGATCTCTTTTATTAAGTTTCATTATGGGGAAAATGGTCAAAAATATACGTGGTGTTAAACATTACCCTATTTGGAATTGCTACATATTTTACTTTTAAGTCAATCTTGATGCGAGAGATTGTTACATTAATTTTCATTTTGCTATGATTTGAAGATTATAACATTCCTGGTGAACATACAATTTTTAAATTGTAATTTCTTGCTAGTTAGAAATAAATAATAACGTTTTTAAAAATGCTTCTGCCTTAAAATATTGCTTAAGATACAAAGGTCGATACACAGCAGTTCACAGAACGTAAACAGTGAGTTATGGACCTTGTAAGTTGAACTACTAGAAATTCTCCATTTAAACAAGTGAGCATATAAGTTTACAGCACGGACCATTATTAGACGCCCAGGCATTCAATCTACGCGCCGCGTCGTGCCACGTCAGACTTCTCCCCTCCACGCAAAGCTTCCTACTCCCCACTACTTGCACTTTCGGCACTGTCGCGGGCAGACGGTCGGCTCCCAAGTGCAGAATGCCCGCGGGAGCAGGCGTTGTGCAGGTCTGGCCTAACGCAATTCTTAGCATCCAAGATGACTACGAAACAGCCGTTTCCTTTGAATCATCTCCGTAGTTGGTATGCCCCTCTTGAAAAGGGTATCTTTTCGGTGGACGCGACTGAATCCGCAGTGCCTCCTGGGAATATGAGCACACGCTAGCTGGTAGAGGCAGCAGCATTTAGTTTTTCTTGTCTTTTCAGTCATGTGAGCGTTTGTCTTGTCTTTTCAGTCATGTTTGATGCCAAACCAAATTGGGAGTGTGGTCGTTGATTAACACCTACAAATAATTTACAGTTATTTCACGAAGTTTGAGTAACGTGTGATTGAGCCGTTTTACTCTCTGTTATACTTGTCATTACACCAGCTGGAGAATGTGCGCATGACATCGATGTATTTATGTAGTTAGACTGCATGAAAAGTCCTTTAAAACTCTCTTTTTAAGAAATACTGTTTATAACCATAACTATGATTGAAAATTAGTCAAAAAATGTAGTCATCAAATTAGTCAAAGTTAAAGGCGTGATGAAAGTAAACAACGCTGACTCTTTGAAATCCGCTGACTGTGTGAAATATATACATGGAGAGAGAGAATAGTTTGATATATAGTTGATGATTTACACACGCATTATATTAACATTACTTTTCAACATGATTTTTATTAATTCTTACCATATTATTTTTAATAACAACATATATCGCTCGTTAAAACTAACATAACCTCCAACAGCACGCACTGAACTGACACTTCTATGCATTAAAACAGTGATTGCCAACTGGACAAGGAAAGGCGTCGGAGCATTTTTCTCCTCCGAGATAAGGCACTCGGAGAAGCGGTGCGAGCGCATGGGGGAGGTAAGGAGGGGCAGAGGCGCCGGCTTGGTAGTAGCCTTTGCCGGTGTTTCAGGCAACGTGAGAGGGAAACCATCTACACTTGTCAATTTTATTTCTGTTAGGGAAGAAAGGTATTGTTTTGTAGATACTGCAATTGCGAAATGTTTAGTGTGTTCGAAAGAACTGCAGTATGTTAAAAAACCCAACCTACGGATGCATTACATAGATTTGCGACCCAGAGAAATCTGCGAAATTAAAATAAATGCTGAGACCTGACATAGCTCATATATATTTATATTCTAATATAGGTTCCGAGAAGCATCAGTTTCAAACTATGATCTAGTATATATCCTACGACAGGGTGGATTTTCTTAAATATGATTCACTTAGTTGAATCAATACACGCATTCTGGAAGTACGCCTTTCTAATAGTCGAACGCTAATTTTATCTTCTTTAGCTAAAATTAGCGACCTCGACGCCGTTTCTACACTAGTCACATGCAAGATCGAGCAAGGACTTCTTCCTTTTTTCGAAACAATACTATAGAAGGGTGCTCATAGTACGACTGCAAATCCTTATACGTATAATTTGTGCTCGTTATATTTAACGTTACATGCTGCTTTATCAAGCGATCCGTGCCCTGTACTGACATAAATAAAAGAGATTGCACGTCAAAATGCCGTGAATGTGAAACAGCAATGTCTGTGCAAATGAATATTTAAACTGATTGATGTTTCCGGGTACATCAACTGCTGTACATCAGCGTTCATTAGTCTTGATATAGTAAATGTTTTTTTATGCCTGGAAGTGGCGGTGTTTCTTCCTCAATGAATGGTGAGATCCGGAGCCGACCTATAAGCCAGCTTCCGGAGAATTTCTCTTTCCAGAAGGGCATCTTCCGAGCCGAACAAACTCTACGCCCCGGCTAGTTTCTCGATATGTGTGATAGTGTAGTACATGTAATTGTAAGAGTGTTTAGGAAAGGAGAGAGATTATGACAATGAAGAGGAAGGAAAGCGCGCGCGATCCGTGCACTGTTTGTTAGGGTACTGCTCTGATAGTCGGGTGGTATTGATCGGAGAAACCACGGAAAACCACCGATCAGAGTAGCTGGCCTCTAAAGTTCTCCTCCAGACAGCGGCTGGATAAGGCTCAGCGAACTGGATAGTGCAGATGTCGACGTGAGACCTCCAAGAGGCGCCATGGAGTGTCCGTACGGCCGTTGGAGAGGCCGTCCACCTGACTAGAGCTGCTCCGCAGCGTGGCGCACTTGCTTCATTAAGCGGGAACAGCCGCTGCCGCCGCGCGGAGGAAAGGGGGGTGGGCTGGGACTGTGGCGGGGCAGGGGTGGCTGTGGGGGCTGGGAGCAAGGGCTCCGCAGCAGCTGCCGCAGCCACCGCCGCCGCGGGGGCGCGCGAGCGGGCGAGTACACGGAACTTCTCCCGCAAGACAATGTTCGGGGTGGCAGCGCCGCGGCGGCGGAGCGGCTGCCTGGCCGAGCAGAGAGGAGAGGAGAGGAGGGAGTAGGTGCCGTCCCCGCACAGAGCGCCGCAACTTTGAGGTTGGTGGGTGGTGCGGAGAGGCGGTGGCTTGCGAGGTAGCTGGTTCACCCCTCCCCGACGAGGAAACTCACACCCTCGGCAAATCTTTCGTGTGCGGTTTGTACTCAGGCACCCGAAACACCAGGTTATGTAGTTACATAGCTTGAATGTATTACGAGTAAGTGCTGTGTGTTCTTTTATTAACGTCGGTTATGTTGACTTAATAATGGGTGAATATTTTATTCAATGCAACTTCGTTTCAAATTCATTCTCAGGCATAGGAAATTTTATAACATTGTCAATCTTTCTTTTACCTTATTTTGGAAGTCAATACGAACAGTTTTTAAAAAAATATTTTTGTGTTTTCGAAATTTCAGGAAGACAGGCGGGCGCACAGTTTAGTTCTCGGAATAATTGAAAAGACTAAATAGGCATTTGTTCTAGTGAGAAAAGTTAGAATTACATGGGGAAAATTAGAAGGGGACTTACGTGGAAGTTGTGTTTCGTAGACTTGCAGTAGGCGTTTTAATATTTTTGACGACTTGTAGTTATATTCTGAAGAAAGGCAATCGTTAGGAAAAGCGAGTTAATTCAATGTGAAGTACAGTTAAGGCAGAAAGTGTGAATAAGAATAAATGGAAATTGGATTAACTTTTGGAATACAATGTTATTAGAACGTTGTCTTGGCTCTCACGTTCTTATTAGTATAATTGGAATACTTACTAAATCACTACATAGTGCACGAGAAAGGAATTGAAATTGAATAGCTGTTGTTTGCAAATCTTGCTTATACTCCAATTGCACAAGTTAACATCGTATATTAAAATACTGTTGAAATTAATATACTGTTGAAAATTAATATACATATAATATAATATACATATAATATTTAATAATATTAATATTATATAATATTATATATTATTATATATATTATTATTATATTATATTATTATATTATATATTATTATATTATTATTATATAATATTTAATAATATTAATATACATATAATATATATATATATATTAATATACTGTTGAAAATCCTGAAAATTTAGTAATGGAATGGAATGAAAATAGGGAAAACAAAAACATTTTGATATTTGAAATGATTGTCATCAAAACCTGTTCATTGTATACCAAGACTGAAGTTTTTGCAGTTTTGCAAAGCCAAAAGATTCCTTCAAATTCTCACGAAGCCATTAAGTTTAAATCCAACTTTTTTTCACTCAAAATATTGTGAGAACATTCGCCATTCGTAACAAACTGTGTGAATACAAATAGCTTTTTGTTTCTCCTGGAAAAAGTTAATAAGTGGAATGAACTATTAACACAAATGAAGTACACAAATGTAAAATGTGAAACTAGTTAAACAGTTGTAGATGTGGAAAACGCACACAAAATATGATCTGGGAGCGAGAAACAAGTCATAAAAATTCAGAATGGTAAAGTTTGCAGATACAAGTCCCCCATTTGAAAAGGAAACTCATGGAATGCACGGAGCGTATATTATTTAGACACTTAAATTAGGTTGTTAAATTAAGTAGAATTTTTTTTGTCGGGACGGTGTAGATAAAAGGATAAATTCTACAATACATTTTTTAGAATCAGAGAGATTTATGTGAGAATTACGGAAGAAGGAATGTTGTTGAAGCAAATGAAAAAAATACATTGGAGAATAAACGATGGAGAATGACAGATTTCTCAAGATGGGTATGGACATCTCTGTGTAGAAAGAAAGAGACTGAAGGAAGAAATTTTCAAATTAGGATGAGGCGTCAGGATGATCCATCTGACTATAGAAGAAAATCGCAGATGGAAAAAGATTTCGTACGAAAACCTAGGCTTCCGCGGCCGCTGCCAATAGATACTTGGCTATCCGGGAGATATCACGACCTAGACACAGTTACCAACGTTTCGGTCGTCATACTGCGACCTTCCTCAGGACGAAAGATTTGAAGCAAAGGTTGGAGTGTGACGGTCGAAACGTTGGCAACTGCCTAGGTCGCGGCGTCTGCCGACCACCCAAATAGACTATCGATTATTTCGTACATATGGCATCAGTTCATCTATCGATTAGATGATTGCCAACAAAATGGAAATGTACATGTGTACTCTGCGTCGGAGACGCGGGCACCAGGAGCTCAACGCAGAGCGCGGAAATAAAGCCTGTTCGACTCTTGCATAAGGCCCAGCGTCTGGTGATCGCCGAGCGTCTATGACGTGGCTTTCCTTTCAAACCATTCACGTGTCGTATCTCAACATAATAATCCATATACATCAATTATTGTTATGAGTTCCTTACCAGCTTTCTTGGAATGAAAGAGAAATTCTGCTATCCTCGATCCCTAGAGCAGAACGTAATAAGACAACATAAAAATAAAGGTCGAAATCTCGCCCTCGCTTTAAATAGAGTATAACACTCATAACATGATTATATGTTATTATAATAAAAGTGGATTTTCACGAGCGAAAATGTTTAATCCCACCGGTATGTTAACCAAGGACTTGTTATTTAGTTCAGATAGCCAGATTGAGCTATAGAATCAAACATTGTATTCGTGACACTTTAACGATCTTACAGCCAGACAATGCGAGATAAACATTTCCTTTCCGCGCGAAAGGAAGCTTTTGTGTTCTCAACACCTCTTCTGAAATTAATCTATAGTATCCCGAAAGAGATTTTCTCTACAAACATTTTCGATAGTACCTGAAGAAATCGTCCACAAGTCGTATCCAAAACTAAGTTTTCCTGAAATATATTGTAAGAAGTAGTGAATTACTTTTATATAAAGCTTTTTTTACTTTGTTCTTTACAACAACAACAAAAAAAAAAAACAACCAGAATCTAATCAACTAGGCCCGAATTTTGATGACCTAAAAAATGTGAAAAATAACCTGGAGAAAACCGTAATTATTTAGTAAAATAACACGAAAAAGTGACATTCAATTTCATTTTAATATACATAATCATAAAACTAATTTTAACAGCGTAGGTTAATATTGTTTATAAATAACCCAGTAACAAATGGACACTTTGCTACAGTAAACATTTTTTATTTAAAGCATTATACCATCAGCGCCAATAATAATCTGTTGATGCGCTTTTACAAAATAGTACACATCAGTTGCAGCGTAATTATTACAATAATGAGTCGTTCCGAAGGTTATTCTTATTCAACATTTAAATTTAGAACTTTAATCTTGTTTCAACTTTATCTTTTACAGAGTTTATTCATACATCGTATTAAGTTTCTTAGGAAAACAATATTCATCATATGCATAACCGCCAGTACAATAGAGCGAATTTTAGTTTAAAAAATTGTAATTCTTACTATGTTTTATTTGCATTCATATGTGACGGATGTAATTTTTGAACACTGCTTGACAAGTTTTGATGAAATTGATTTATATTTATTATTCTTTCTCTCTGTTGTATTTATTTTTAAAATGTAATAATAAAATCAGGTTGTTGTATGAAGTAGAAAATCGTTGAAACGTATCAGAACTCTTCTTAAGCTTGTATTGAAATAAATACAAAAGGTCTTCAAGATGTAACATCTGCTAAATGCATAAGAATATAAAAATCGTTGTGCCTGCCTGGATAGCCGAGGTCGCTAAGGCTGAAGGGCTGTTGCTTCCTCGACTCGAAGGGTCGCGGGTTCGAATCCTGCCTCGGGCATGGATGTTTGTGTGTGTTCATGTTGTCGTTAATTCTTCCTAGAGCTAAAAAAAACATAGTGGTCTGTATACGACAAAGTTGTTAAAATGCGACATAATGCGACACACACGTCGTTGTGTGAACCGTTAAGTAGTGACTCATTTCTTAATTACTTTGTGACATTGAACGAGTTTCAGAGATTTAACGGTTGTGAAGTTAGTAACTTGTTCTAATAATTAAGTTCGTAGGTGAATACATCTAAACCTTTTACAAAAGGTGAAAACATATTCTGTATCTGTGAACATTTATGATATGCGCATTTGATTTCTGTATACGCGAAGAAAACTGAATATCTCTAGGTTCTCGCAAGTATGCAATTATAATTATCTTGCTTATAAGTATTAATAATCACATCATTTTTAGACAAACTAAATGTATCTGCATATTTAGGCATTTTATACGAATAAATCATTTGATATCAAAGCTCTCAATGAGATTCTGATATTAGAGGAGACAAAAAACACAAGCCATTCGGATTGTACTTCATTGGTAATTTGGAGAAATCACATTGGTATACACGCAGTGTATAACAGGTACTAAACTGTTCAGACACGCTGAAACAAAAAATAAATATTATTTCAGGAACGTATCGCAATTTGGAGACAGACAACAGAACCGTTTAATTTCCGACCCACCAGTACTAGCCGTAGGTATTCTAAGCGCTTCCACACGCAATGTTTGCGAGAAATTACGAGCATCCGGGTAAAAGGCGAGCCTGCGCGGCGCCCAGAGGCGTAGACGCCGCGCAGACAGGCTGCGGACGGGGCCGCGGGCGTAATTCACCATTGCGCAGCCTTGGCCTCCTGACTCGCCAATTACGAAGCGCGCTGCGCGTGACGCGCAGGCAGGACTTTTCAAATGTCCTTTTCTTCTGCGGCTCGGAGTTGTTATTTACATCTCTGCAGATAACGATGAGGACGCTTCCTTTTTATGTGTTCTTGGGCGTACCTCTCCTGCTTTTTGTGAGATTTCTCTATTCTGTCAAAGCAAGCGAAAGATGTTTTGAGTTGCGATGATAGTAAATAGAAAGAACTTGCTAGCTTCGGGTAATATGTAATATTTATTCATCTTTTTGTCTTTACGTGTGTGGATTAATTCGATGGAAATCGTTGAGGGAAGTACGAATGCAATCAAATACGAATTCAACTTCAAAATTTTATTTATTGCTTGTGATAAATACATATGGCGCATATGTATTGTTACAATGTAAAGGTTTTGTTGAGTTTTGTCTTAACCATATTCTTTATGAAAACTTTGCAATTAGCTGTTACTTTTAAATTCGTGCAATAAACATTTCATTTAATTTCGTCGCAAATGAGCAACAATCAGATATCTAATGAAGGCGTTTGCTCTCAAAAACAAGTTATACGTTCAGTTATATTACTAATAAAGCGAAAGCTTAATTAATTTAGGTATATTCCCAAATTAAGCTCATTCGGCTCACGTCTGAAGGGATCTAAAACATCGATTTATCGTCACAGCATCTATATAAAGAAAGAATAGATTTTAGGAAATGCGACTGACTAGTAACTCCCCACTTAGGGAAGTTCTGTACAGATTATTTAAACCCGCTCTAGTAAACCAACTTGCCATATCGCATCAAAATTGTATTTTACGTATTCTTTTTTAAAAGTTTATTGAGAGAGCATTTACTAGAAAAATTAATGTTTCAGACTTGTCACAGAATGGTAGAGTATTGAACGTAATGTAACGTAGCTCGTTATCTAAGTTTAATTATGGTATTATTTACTGCAGCTAAAGGACTTTGTAGTGCAGCAGACCTCTTCGAAAGTATGCTAATCGATAAATTGATTTTTTCCTGTAGTGGACATTTTCTGAGCTGAAAACTTGCATCACTATCGTATAGCACTTACGTATACTTCCTTGAGTTCAGACCACCAACTCGTTTTAGAATTGATGAGATGCTATAGCTATTTTCACAATTCAAACACTGCTACCTCAAGAAGGTTTATTAACTTTTCGTTGTAAGATGAAGGCATTGTACGCCAATATTCCCCATTCTAATGCAAAAGAACGATCTTCTCCAGAAGCTCCCCTCTTGGGCTGGACACCCCGAACGGACGGGCGGCGTTTTTAGCTTCAGCAGGCGGGCGGGTGGGCGAACCAGCGAAAGCGCCGGCAGGGCAGAGGCGGTGAGGGTTGTCGTGGGGCGCGCTAGGCGATGCCACCGCCGCCGGCTCCACGGGCGATCAGCGGCGGCGGCAGCGGCGGCGGCAGCGGCGGCGGCAGCGGCGGCGGCAGCGGCGCGCATCACGCTAATGGTGGCAGGAGGCTCGTGCCAATGCGCGCCCGACCAGCTGTCGCGCCGATCCGTCACCGGGGTCGATACTGACGAACCGCCCGCTGCTCGCCCACCACCCCCGCCCCCGCCCCCGCCTCTGCCTCTTCCTCCGCCCAACGCCCTGCAATCTGTCTTGCGAACCCGTGTGTGTTAGTTTATATGAATTCCCTTCTCCCTAGCCTGCGCCAGCGAAATTGCAGTCTGTGGGTTCTTCCCGCCCCTACCACCCACTTCGCCTGCCCAACCCCTCTGCTTGTCGCCTAACGTTCAACTTTACCTTCCGGAATTCGACACCTGTGGGATCATGCCCTTGGTTTCGCTCCAATTGACAATGCTACTTTTCGTAGTTCAGTTTTGTGACCTGCGACACGTCGTATTCATTTCAGAAACTCTAATTCCTATGAAAGCAAATTAAATATTGAACTATCAGCATTTAATAGAAACTCCTTGTTCACACATGCACGTCGGCACGAAACATTACTACTACATTTTTTTCAGTATTTTCTTAAATCTTTTTTCTCTCTGTTAAATAAGGATTCAAACATTTCTGTAAAATAGCTAAAAAATTGTCCAAATATGTTGCTCCAATAAAAAAAAGTGCAATAGTAGAAGTATGGTGCAGATTCTATATTCCTTAAAATATGTGGCATTTAGAAAATTGCAAAAATCTTTCTATATATATCGACATATAGTGTTCATATCAATAACACGGTATGCCACTATACGTAATAATATTCTATGTCACTAACGTAATAAAATGCTATGTCACTATGCCATATACGTTTTGAGAAAAAAGCAAGTAAAGATTCAGACATAGCATTTTACACATTGGGAAAAAGAACATTAATTTATGAATGACACTGTCTTGCGGCAAACCTTTAAAATAAAAACTTAACATTTAGATACATCTGTGGGGTGTCGAAGTACCCTAATATCTCAATTTCATCAGAAATGTGGCATAGCAAGTCATAGCTCAGAGGTCTTCAAATAAAACACTGATGATTTTCGTTTAGAAAGAAGTTTGAGCTTTCTTTTCAACCATGAAATCATAAATTAGACGCTTTTATCTGCCGTCATCTGGTCAAAGTTCCGTTTTGTTGGGTCGAGAACTTTTTCACGAAGGTTTTCATGCACAGCGAATGAGCGTATGTGAGTGTTTTCTATAAAAAATTAATTAGTAAACTATTTTATATTTATTTAAATAAATTCAAATTACCCACAGTTTTGACAAAGAAAACGACCAAACTCAAAATGAAACGTATAACGACCTTATATTTATTTAAATATTTTCAATTTGCGCACGGTTTGTTTGTAAGAAATGTTAAAGCGATCTATATTACATTTATAACGGCCTGATTTTCTGGCTTTTCCTTGTCCGATTGTTGGCTGTGGCAACATTGTCTTATTTGAGTCAACATCACTACGTTCGTTGTTATGAAAAAGAAAATGTTACCAGGTGTTCTGTTCATAAACCGGACGAGACGGTCACAATCACCAATTTTCCTTTAGCTTGACCTACAAAGTGGACAACCGATCTCTTACTTGCTCATCGCACTATAACAAAGTCACCATCAGCCATATTTTGCTTAAAAGTATCTGCTTCTTCCATTGATCCTTCATCACTTAGCAAGTCATTTAGAATATAATCATCGAAACCATAACCATCGAATTTATAGAAAGACTAAAACGCTGTTTAGAATTCGTTTCGAAAATGCCTGTGAATCTGCTGAATGCCCTCTAGTTAAATTACGTATTTTCAAATCGCAATCATTACCATAAATATGTTTTTTAACTCGATCATTCAAAGATGCAGGAAGCAAAAAATTAATTGTTTAAAAAATACTAATACATATTCTAGTAGATAATAACGGAGCTATTTCACTACACTAAAAACTAGCATAGGAAATTCTTTGTTCGAAATGGAGTGTATAGTAAAAATAATAATGTAAAAAGGTAAACAAAATGAACTGAAAAGGGTATAGTTTGTTTGCAGCTATCGTGGGGCATAGTGATACACATTAATTTGCCTCCAAACAACCACTTTGAATAGTATGAATCTCTCAACCTACACTTTATAATGTACTTAACAAAAAAGAATGAGAAACTGGCAAAGATTAGATTTACTTACCAGGGCGGGAATTCTTTCCTGTCGAAAGTACTGGATCAGTTGTGTAATAACACTGCAATTGTACAACTAAAGTTTACCTTTGACCAACAAAAACATCAATCACCTGTCTAATTTCATCAAACTACTGAATCACGCTAAGACTTTCTGTAGTAGCCGTGTATACTAGAGCTCTATTTTGGAGCTCTGAAACATTGTGTAATTACCTTGTGAGCAGTAGGGAAGGGAGGTAAATCAAGGTGCCCTATGCATCACTGTAACCCAGTTCCCCCTATTTGTCAATTATTAAAAGCGGATAAAACATACGACATTCGTATTAAACTTACGTCTTCCTGAAATGTTCACTTGGAAAAACGACACTCAGTATTTTCACTCCAGATCGTGCGTGCTCAATATTAGCAAATTCAATTTTTAAGCGAAAATATAACTACGTATTTCGAAATGATAATCGATGTTTTTGCCTATTTCATCAGGTAAATTTGAATAGTCTTTTTAAAAAATATTTGACAGGAATTCTCAAGTGCTGCAGGTTGACTAGAAATCCTAAATAATTATTGAACAAAATATAACACATGTTAAGGGAAATAAAGAGCGAGAGTCATCATTAAAAAATATTGTTTTGTTTTTATCGTTGAGAAATAGATTTTTCTTTATTTCATTTGCGATTTGTCTCTTCTCGAATAATATTTTCGTAATTACCAACCCTCAGTCCTCTCTCCATCAGATCCTCAGACCCTCTACAAGGGACAGTACGATATTCATTACTGAGCACCTCTTTGTTATGATCTAAATTGGGCACATTTCCTTGCCTGGCGTATACATTTTTAGTACATTTACTGCCTGCTAGAAACAAGAATTTTCTTTTTGAGTAAAGACGATTTTCAGAACTTAGACTTGGAAATACAGGAGGCAGTATCTCGTGTGAGTTCACCAAACATTATTTCAACTCCTAGTAGAGACAGCGTATTTTATGTTATGTTTGTCTGCGAACAAATAAATATGCAGTTTTCAAGGCCTCCATATTTTGGGATGCTGCTCTAACTTTCACTAATCCTTTCAGCGATTTTGTCTTTCATTTTTCGAAAATTATTGATTAACGAATTCGACTTACTTATAGGCCCTAAAATGTACGTGTATCCTGTGTGTTTCTCTGACTTTCAGTTGTCTGGAAATAAATACAGGGCGAATAATGGAGCTGACGTGTATTAGCTCATACTTTTAACAATGATCAAGACCTTGAACTAGACGAAAGGATACTGTTGCTGTATTTTCGACAAAAGATGTAGAACACTGATAGCTGCATTAACACTCACGTGTGTACGTTTGCTTGTGGATATCTGCCTTCCTAATTAGTATTATTTTCAATTGTTGTGATGAACGTTCATGTTATCATTGTAATACCATTATAAAACACCCCAAAGTAGGGTAAAATGTCCTGACCATGTTCTCCAGTAAAGCCATACATGAACAAATGATATGCCGAAAGTCAAACATTTTAAAAATGAAACCTACTGTGGTTGAACAGATGTTTGCTGAGAAGGTTTACTTTCAACCATTTCAAAAAACAAACAAACAAATTTGGAAGCAGTTCGCTTTGCCAATTTTGAGGTTTCTAGGCTAAGTGTGAATAAATTAAGAGATTTATAACTAATGTTAGAAAAAATAACTCGAGTATCTTTCTACTAGCGAATAAAGTCGGATTTTCCCATTGCATTGAAAGATGCCATTCTTCAATATGAATTTGGAAAAAGAAGAGCGAAAGGTGCTGGTGTAGAAAAGTCAAAATAAATATAATTATACGTTGCGAATAAGTTATAGTTATAGTTGTAGAATATAGTTACAGGTGTAGAATATAGTAGGTGGTGTAGAAAATTCAAATTAGATACGTGTAGAATAAATGTTTAAAAAAATAGCAATGCAATTTCTATAATTTCTTCACAAGACAAAGTTTTTTTTCTGGAGTGTAAACAGAAAATTTGTTAACACGATTTGTAAAGCTTTTTAGTACCGACATTACTGTCTTAATATAGAAAGAATGAATCTAGCGCAATTCAACAGTTTATTTCGCTTACAGATTCTTTATAATAAAAATGTATTAATAAGTGGATGTGTTTCCTCTAGTTTCCAGGTATGAATGGATGTACTTACTTTCAACGTATGCACTTAAAGATTAATATACTCGTTTTCTTTACTAATAACTTAACATCAAAATCTTGCTCGAATTTGTTTGGCTAACTGCAAAAAAATGAAACTACTGAAAAATAATTTCTAATGAACTCTATGAGCAAAGGTTAGTAAATAGATCAGTTTTGTATGGAGAGTTATTGGAACAAATTCAGAAGTGTTCCAATATTCCATGCCATGTATTAATCATATCAACATCACCTTTTCCTGCCACCTTTTCCAGGATGAATAGTTATATTGAAATGAGATTTACAGTAAATCGTAATTTTTACGAAGTGTATAAAACATTGATTTCCTGATATGTCGTTAACACCTTGTTACAATAATCGATTGGTTAATTCAGTCGACCTAACGATCTCGTTATTCGCCAATCTCTTTTGTAGTAAGTCGCCGTTTTTTTTTCCTTTCCTTTCTTCATAAATAACGACAAGAGAGTCGTACGAATTGTAACTCCACCTCAACGAAAGTATCTAGAAAACGTGCGCGCGTGGTGTCCAACCGCTGTTTGCTCGCGACGTCCGTGCTGCGCGCTGCGCTGTGCGGCGCGGCGCGCGAGGTGGGCGCGGTTCGCGACGGCCGTTGCTCCGCACAAAGGCGACCGCCGATGCATCACGCGCTGTCACCGGCGACGTGGGAACCGCCGACGTCAGCGACGCGCTGACACGTGTCCCCGCGCAGCTGCGACGGCGCGGCGAGGCGAGGCGCGGCGCGGCGCGGCAAGGCGTCGCGGGCGCTACCCACCCACCCGCTTGCGCCCTCGCGCTCTCTCCGACACGCCCACGCCACACCCCGCTCGCGGCGAGCTCCTCCTCCTCAGCGGTGACGACTCAACTCACGGTGTAAGATATATAGGTATGTCAACTAGTCGCCTTTGGGGCAAATTTTCTGAAGCCAAATTGAGGCTTGTTCCTCGCTTGTTCGTACGATGCGCATGATCGGTTTGGGTCACGGTGTAAGAAATACATCTTAAGATGACATCTTAAACTGTGGCTATTACACAGTTTTACAAAACATTTCCTAACCATTTTCGTAACTGTTTGCTTTGGACTGTACCAATTTCACCGCGAAGCGACAAATCGCTGACTTGAAATTAGTAATCAGCTGGCCACAGAGCTGTCGAATGGATAACGACCAATCACGACCTTGCCAAATGAGACCCAAAGATCGCAGCGCTTATATGCGAGAACTGTGAGAACTAGCTTCACTTAAGCTTCAGTTTTAGACTGGAAGTGAACACACCTATATATCTTACACCGTGACTCAACTGCTCTAGTGGACTCGCTCTCTTTGAAAAACACGGCAGTTAGGGCGTGAAAGTTACGCAACAGTTGGTAATCGTGTTGTTACTGGATTTTTTGTATAATTTGGAAAATTAAGAATATTTACTGTAATTCGGAGAATATATTCTTGATATAATTAATTTTTCTTCACTGTATTTCAGTTTCCGTTCTCGGATGTACATTAGAGAGAAATTATTGTAAATTGAGATGAAACATGAGTCGAAAACCCTCTCTCTCCAAGTTACCGAATTCCTTTTTCTTCAAATTGCTGTGACACTGAAAATATTCTACTTCAGGTTTCATATTAAAGATATATACAGCCTAGATCAGTTACAGAAGGTGGAGTTTGTGATATTCAGCAGATCAAGGTAAAACGTCCATTTTGGTTCACATTACAAATTGAAGTAGATTTATCACACTGAAAGAGTGCATAAATAGTTTGCTAATACATGATCATTCCACGGGCGATTCGGTATTACCCCGTGTTTTGGTATTTTTTCTATATTTTTATGTATTTTCTGGCTATTTAAGAATATTTCATACAAAATATCAGCCATCTGGAGACCGCATGAGTTAAATCATAAAATGTTGTGACCGACAAATAATTTTAATAAGGTATATTACCAGTCATTGCAGTAAATATTTTATTACATAAAAAGTGAAAATGAAATATTATTAATTTCGTAATTATTTACATTATGTAATTATGGAAAGGGTGTGTGATGGATCTTTTACACGAAGGCAGGATCGTGTCTCTGCCCAAGCCCTCGTTACGTTTCCTGTTTTCCTGGGCAGCTTGTTTCTCCACATCTCTAAGATTATTAATAAATAAGAGCTGTTCAAAATATTCGAAAGCATAAGAGCATAAATAAAGAAACAAGATCTGATTTAGTAGTTACAATTTCTTAAAATGATTTTATAAATCACAGTTAAAACATAAACTACGAACGTAATATATTCCTGTTTACATATAAAACGTAATGTAATGGTTCTTGGAGCAAAGTTCTAACCAGTTAGAGCCAGATATTTATCTTTACAACGTCATATATATTCTTAATCATATATAAAAAAATACTGATTGATATAGATATAGGCTTCTAAGTTTAAATCAACAGTTCTTGAATTGTTCACTTGATTACTTCTTTCCCACGCTCACTTCGTTTGCACTGAGACATTGCCCGGTGCACTACCCCCTGCACTACTTTTACCCGCGATGCACACGTTTCATTGCATGGCACGCGCCGAGGCCAAATTCCGAAACTTGCGTCGCCTCTCTCTGCAACCCGCGAACCCTCCGGGATTCGGTATTGGGAGCCTCGTCTCGCCTCCGCATAGGGGATTCCGACAGATGATGCGGTTCTCACAATAATATAGTGAATATAACATTTCATTCAAGATTTATACTTTACACCAACTTTACATTGACATTTCATATCGATCTGCTGAAAAAGAAACCAACGAACTTACTATATTGTCCGCAAGTGGTCACATACACTAAGTAATAGTACTATTCAAAGTTTACGACACGCACGCAAGCACAGATATCACACATATAGAAACACATCCACAGTAGTTGTCCTTCATAACATATTGTTATTTTCTGGCGAATTTCGAAATTTTTATGTAGATGTAATGGTGAGTGATTATAATATTTAGCTACGCTTATTTTGTTATAAATATACCAAATTCGTCTCATATTTCGATTAAGGAATGACTATATCAGTGTTTTAGTCGAAAATGGAAAATATGTTTATTGGTCAATGATGATATCCAAAATGTTTATTTAAATTTTAAGATTAATTTTCTTTACTCACAGACTTAAATGGCCAATGCCGATTATTTAGTTTCTCGTCTACGTTAATTTACAGTTTTTAATCATAATATCGAAAAGTATTTTCTAATGCTTCTCCATAGACTAATTTTCTCTATCTATATTTCAGTTTTTTGGCTGGGAAAAAAAAAAGTACAGTAACTTTACTCTCCTGCACAGCCCATGCTAAGCGCTCCGATGGCGCAGTCAACCTTCTCACTTAGTTTTCTCGATCATTGCGCTCTCGATTGTCGGATTCTCAGTAAGTGTTCTACTTCTGCTCGGGGGAAACGATGTGCCCCCAGGGCGCTGTGCCTTCCGCGCAACGTATTGACAGCGAACTTTGGCAAACTCACCAGCGAACGCCTGCGAGCGGAACATGATGACGGCCACGGGGGGAGTGGGATGGCGGGGAGACGAAGTGAGGCCGGGAGCCAGTGCCATACCAACCTTGGAGTTGCGGTGGCGAAAACGGCTTCAGGAAGGGGATGGCGAGGAAGGTGGCGGCGGAAGCGGCCAAGGTGAGGGGACGGTGCTGAGAGGCGGCAGGCAGTGGCATGAGCGCAGGGACTGGTTGATGGCGGAGATGGAAGGGCGGCGGGGGCGGGGGTTGGGGTGGGTTGGCGCCTCCCAGCGGTGCAATGCACGTGGCGAGTAATGACGCTCTGATCGCTTTACTGGTGCAATCGCTCGTTAGGCAGACGACCGCCCATACGTTGGTCAGCGGTGCTTAGATGGCTCGACTGACACCGCCAGACCGTTCCCGTTTCTCCTACAAATGAAGCCTAGCGGATTCGAGATTAATGGTATAGATTTCGTTTGAACGTTTATGTAAGGTTAGGTTCTCATCGACACGCTCTTCCCTCCTAAATATGTATGATCTTGTATAGACGTATACGGTGGGTTATTGGATAGTCACATTTAGAAAGTCAATTCAACTTAAAAAATACTAATATTCCATATGCATTAGCATGAAGAGGTGGTTTTGGATCGTATTAATAATATCCATCCACGCCAATATCCAATAACGTTCACCATATACAGTATAATTACGAAATTTCTACGTTCCATGTTAGTAGCAAAACAATCTTTTTTATTTGAATGTCTAGTCAATGCGGAAGATTTGTATGTCATAAACCCTGTATTTCACTGTTACAATTATTGTCAGTTGGAACAGCACCCTCTTTTACAAGTGGAAATAATGTTTACAGTGCCACCTCAACAACGTAAGGTTCGCCTACTTCGCCACCTTAACCACGCCCCCGCCTACCTCACCGTCTCCACCACCACCACCCCACCTCCGGCTGCCCCGCCGTGTTTGGGGAGGAATCCAGGAAAGAACACGAGGACTCCGCTTAATGAATTGAGGGGGCGCGGCGGCGCTCATACGGAAATGAAATAAAAGAGGGAGGGAGCCGGTCGCGCGAAGGGGTGCGGTAAGACAGGGCGAAATAAAGGAAATGAGGGATGCGGGAGCCGAGGGTAAGAATAGGCTGCCTCGCCGCCGCGCCCGCCGCGCCCGCCGCGCTGCCGTCGGCGACAACGCAGCGGCGGGCAGTGGCGGCGGCGGCGACGGCGGCGACGGCGGCGACGGCGGCGACGGCGGCGGGGTCGCGGTCTTGGACGCGGTCCGCGGCACATTAATCTCGTGACCAAGGAATGCCGCCGCCGTGTTTCACCCGCTCGCAAAGTGCGGAGACTGCGCGGCTGGCCTCGGCGGTGCTGGCGCGGGCGCGCGGCGGCGGCGGTGGAGAGGGCGGGGACGGGGGCGGCGGCCGGGCGCTGACCGTATTTATCGCGAGACCAGGTGGCGCCCTCGCCGTATCTTACCCCGCCCGCCGCAGTCGCCGAAGCTCTCGCCCCCTCGCCCTCTTACCGCCTCGCGAAGGGGTTAAAAAGCGGCGGCAGTGCGCGGTGGTCCGGCCGCGAACTGTTTCATAATTCAACCCCTTACGTCGCCTCTAATGTGCTTCTTCCCCTCCTGCGCTGCCCTCCGCGTGACCCCTTGGCCGGCGAGGAAGCACGCAGAAAAAATAACGGAGGTCGTGGAGGAACCACTTCAGGGCTCTCTTGAACTGAATATGTGTAGGAGAATAAAAAGGAGGCTGTCTCGTAATTTCACTCGAAAATTTGTAATGCCTCTAATGAAGTATGTATGCTGACATCAGAGTGAAGAAATTATCTTGGTTTTTTAACAATCGTTTTTTTAAATGTTTTGAATACTTTTTTAAATTTTAGACATACCTGAGCTCCTCTGAAACTACGCTAAGTTTGTCAAATGAATTTTACACATGCTCCTTATATTGATTTATTCCTAAAATGTTCTCGATATTTAATGCGTCTATTAATTTGGATACAAGGGTGGTAAATGACAATAAAAACTACTCAAACTGTTACGTATAGTGAAGAGATGATTGATGTAAAAAAATATTCCATTGCGACAATATCGATTAGAGCTTGGCTCATTCTCACAGAGTTGTAGTTTTCTTTCGGGGAACTACCTGCCAAAAGGGTGCCGGGATTATTCTAAACCAGTCGAATTTGGTTAGCTTCTCAATTGTCATGTAATCGACAAGTTGGTATTAGTTAAAAATGGGAGATAAAGAGATTACGACTCCGTCTTAATATTAGAAATATTCTACAGATCCAATAAGAAACAGATGCTTAATAATGTAATTTATGAAAAGGAATGTACAGTCAACGAAACGGGTAGCCCTTAAATAATGTTAAGGGAAAAAGGTAATGATAAAAATATACAGATGTATAGGGAATGAAAAGTTCTCTTTCCCACTCAAAGGCGCCTAGAGGTTGCGCAAGTACAAGACGCTACATGATGTACCTTACTGCACTTCGCCTTCTGCAACTTACTTCTTTGTGATGATTTCTCTCTTTAATCTTAATAACTATATTTCAGTATACTTAATTCCCATCGATGCTATCTTTATCGTAATGTTCAAACTCAAACTTAGTTTTGCCAACAGAAGCTACAAAACGCGGTAGATCAGTTCAAATCGTGTAAAGTAAATTAACATAGCCATAAAACGAACGTATATTCTCCCAAATTATAAGACATGTTCCACGCGAAATATTATTTCTAGCAATTTTTATTCACGAAAAATTAATTATTGTAAGAGATTTGCTTCTCTCTTACTTCAGCTTCAGCTTGCTGCTGAAATTGTAGTCAATCGATTATAACGTAAATGATATAGAAATTCCCACAAAATAATAACCGTTATTTTTTAAGAAGCTCTGTTATCGAAATAATCAGTGAACAATATTCTGATTAGTTTGTTACAAATTTTAATTACTTTTGTTCGTCGCGAATGTAGAACGGAAGTTCATGTTCATAGAATTCAACCTGTGCGTGTACTTTACTTGAATATCGCACTGTTACTTGAATAGAAGTACATTAGCTTTGGGTGCGCGAAGGAAACCGCAAGAAGGGGGGTTGCAATGCGCATGCCAAGCACGTAAGAAGAGCGTCGCGAACTCTTTGCGGTTGCTTCCGCTCCGCGTCGCCGCGTCACGCCCGGTGTTGCCCAGATCCACCCTGTCCTTCCCCACTCCGCCCCGCCCCGCCCCGCCACATCTGATCCAGATCCAGAGGCCTCGCCCGCTGTCAGCCCCGTCTACTCACCTCCGCGCCGTCCCGCCCTGCCCCCGCGTCACCCCATCCCGCATCACCCCACCCCGTCACCAGCCCCGCGTCTCCCCGCCCCGCGTCTTCTCGATCCACGTCTTCCCGCCCCGCATCTTTTCGCCTCACGTCACCCCGCCCCGTGTCTTCTCGCCAAACGTCTCCCCGCCCCGCGTCTTCTCGCCCCACGTCTTCCCGCCTCGCATCTTTTCGCCCCACGTCTCCCCGCCCCGCGTTTTCTCGCCACACGTCTCCTCGCCCCGCGTCTTCTCGCCCACGCCTCCCCGCCTCTCGTCTTCCCGCCCCGCGTTTTCTCGCCCCACGTCTCCCTGCCCCGCATCACCTCGCGTACCCCACCACGCGCCGCCCCATTTCGCTCCGTGAACCTCACCCCGCGGCGCCTGAGTCGCCCCGCGCCGGCAAGAGGGCGGGCGAGCGCGGCGGAGGCCACTGGGGCGACCGCACCCCGGCGGCGCACTGTGCGTTCCGCGCCTCCCTCGCGCAGCGCCAGGGCATTCGGCGCAGCTGCTGCGCGTCCCACCGCCTCCGCCGCCGCCGCCCGCGAGCTGCTTGGTTTTCAAGGGAATCCGTGAGAATTTTTTTAACGCGCACCGGAAGAAATACTGGCCGTCGGCGCGCGCTCATAAGCACCGGCGCTGGGCCTGGAATCGCCGCGCTACGCTCTTGTTACGGCCGCCGTAAAAGGGGGCGGGAGTGGCCTTAACAGTTTGCATTCTTGTTTCGAGAGGGGAATTTGCCATCTGTGTGAGAATAAGATCTTCAGTGATTTTCATGATGTTAATGGGGTTGTAACTAATGGGGTAGTGCTACCATAGTGCGTGATACGGATTGTTGATTGTTATTTCTAATGTGCGATGGAAGTAACTTTATTTTACTTTTGTTAACCATGAAAATAAGACGTAAACACTTGAATAACACTTTTTTATCGTTTCTAGGATTTTGACGATTGGGCCCGATAACCTTCCTACTTCTTCCTAACAGCAAGGGAAATGGTAAAAAAATCTTTCGTTCTCTTGTAAAATGATTGTAAAGCTGGTTTGTACGAGAACATACGCTTCCCGCAAAATATCCCGAATTCAAAAACCCGAACGCCCAATCTCCCGACTAATTATGGTCCGATTAAAACAAGTTGGTGATTGACAGTTGCGAATGGAAGGGAACGACGTCAATCACAACTTATTTTAACCGGACCATATATCTCAAAATTTTTTGTGCTAACCAGTTGAATGTAATAATGTAAATAAAATGAAAACCAATTACCAACCAACCCTTTATTGATTTAAAGTAAATTTTTAACCATTCGTCTCAAATAAATTATTATTAATCTTCCTTTTTTGTCATTATTTTACTCGTATGTAATTTAATTCATTTTTGTGTATTTCTCCAGTTACTTCGAAAGGGACCTCACAGATCCCCCCTTCTCGCTTCCTCAATGACGCATTCTTTATCTGATTGTTCTTTCAATGATTGGTACAAGTTAGAATGGTGTTTACCAACAAGCAACTGGAATCTTTTATGGCGTCATTCAGTGATATTATTCGTGCGAAATTGATTTCCAAGTACATACCGTAGTTATTCCATAGTGGAGATATTTTCCTCTCCCCCTCTCTAGACCTCCTCTAGTTATATAATTTAAATCGAAGTAATCGAATACAAGAAGTTCGGCATCTTTCGCGTAATCTCTGAGCGTATCAAAACTGACGAGAACATATTCTACAGGAAAAAATTCCAGAGCCAGTATCTGGGTATATATAATTTAACCTCTCTACCTGCAGGTTATTTTCCACACGGAGTCCTTCGACATGAACTCGACGATGTAAAAATATTGAACAGCTAGTTAAAATGGCCGAAGCAGCGTTCATTACACAAGTTTGTCGTCGCATTATTGATGATTAATTCAAATTTTAATGTAAAACGAAATTATTTTAAAGTAATGCAATATTATCAGCAGTTCAATAGCTTTCACCACTCATCATAATTAATATTAATATTAATTAAGTTCAGGTAGGCTATAAATTTGCTACAACCTAGAATGCTTAAGAAATTAATTACTACACGTCCTTCAAATTTATTTTCATTGTCTATAATATTAGGAAGAAGGGTAGGAAAAGTCTAATATTATGAATATGTTTAGAATGAATGCACCACTGTTGGATACGGCTAGGTTCAGTACTTGCCCAAGGACAGTTTTATCAACTCTTCGTAGAAGATAATCCCCAAGCGCAATACGCCATTTCGAAGTCGTCAAACTCTGTATGTATAGGAGTAATGCTTGTAAAACTTATGTATAGGAGTAATGTCAAAGTAATGTACATATGGCACCTCATATACACAATAATGTACATCCGCCTCGCCGTGTCCTACAACAAAAGATTCTCGAAGGGCGGTTGTTGGAGTCTTAGAACTCCTAATGATGATTAGCAGGAATTATTACACTGCTATTGCCGCTAAAGCCTCCAGCGTCTGGCTTTGTAATTCTGAGAATACTGCATTATTTGTATTTGTCTTGAGATGAGACGTTTGAACCACTGCCTTTGCTCCGTTTAAGCGAAACTAAGGGGACCGTAAAATTATAAAATAGACGCATTTCATCCCCCGACGTGACAGTGCTGTTGGTGGCGAGAGAGTGCTTTTCTAGCAGGAGCTAATGCGGGCAGGTACCTGCGCTGCGAGGCGTGGGCTGCCGTGCAAGAAATCGCGAGCGGACGCTTAATTAATTCTCCCTTACGTGAGGGCTGCTGTGGGACGCACGGCGCTGTTGCATCCGGTTGAGGACGGCGACGGCTAACTTCCGCCTACTACTTAACTAACTACCGCGTTCCGAAGGGAGTCATAAGGCAAACATTAAACGTTCAATATGGCAGAATTGGATGGACTAGATTCTGGGTGATTCTTGGGGTAGGACATTACAGTTTTGTCGATGAAACAATTGATATTCATTATATCTATTTTTACTTTGATGTATTTTATTAATTTTTGTAGATGTAGATGTATTGTCATCAACATCATTAAGGTCCAGGCCAATTTGCCATTTCCTTCGCCTAGAAGATCGTTTGTACATCTTCTCCAGGGTCTACCTGGATCTTGACTTCACTTGTCATTCGTTGAATATACGGAACCATTTCTCGTTTTGCTCTGGAATTCTGATATTGTGGTTGAATATTTTCAATTCGTTTTTGATGTCTTCTTAACTGGTCTAGAAGCGTATAATCTGCAGAAGATCCTCCATTTTCCTTCCGATCGAGCGAAATAAAATTGTTCTTAAGCCTGTTTTACTAACTATAATGCTTTCTTTTCATAACTTTCTCCTCTATTCATTTATGATAATGACAATATACAAACTAAAAAGGAGAGAGAACAATGGACATCCTTGTTTACTTTTACTCCTCCATTACTGCTGTTCATATTTTTTTCTCCTGTCAAAATATATTTTATTAGCAGTTAATATGCTTTTCATAACTTTTAACCGGTGTTTTGTAATTTTCTGTCTTAAGAATTTTTCACAACTTTTCCTGAACACTAAGTCAAAACTTTTTACGAAATTTACGAGGAGAATGCAGGTAGGAAGATTGAATTCCCTACGCTTCTCTATTAGCTGTTTCATTACTATGATGATCATGTGCAATCTGCACATGATCTCTTTGCTTGGTATTCTATCAAACAGGGAATATTGACAACATCGTCTCCAAAAATTAATATCCATATCATTTAACCGAGACTATCAAAAATTATAGTCGCATCAAGGAGAGGGGTTATTAGCAACTATTCTGTAAACTTACAGTAAGGGTTTTTCATAGCGTCGTTACGTATTCTTTACACTTTTACATTTTTGTGTAAAGAATACATAGACATCACAGTTTACATTACACTGAGAGTTTATTGCATTCTTTTTGATCCTTTAACCTTCCTTTTAACCTTTTAAATTTAAAGTGAATACGTCTTTATTACTAATTAAATTATACATGCTGTCTCTTCGTAGAGGATATATTTGTTCTTGTAAATATCATAATCAAATTCCGAAAAGTAAAAGTTTGTAAGCATTAAAAATAAAAAAGTGGGAAGTAACCACGTTTTCGAATTTTATTTGATGCAGGTGCGTAGCATGAACAAATATTTTAAAAATCAGTGTCCTTTGATAGAGATTTTTCATAGGTTGTGGAAATAGAAAATTATTCACTTAATTGATACACATTTTATTGTGAATTAAATGAAAAGGGTATTTAATTGAACGTGTGATTTCTACTGTAAATAATTTCTCACATCGTCCGGCAGAATGAATTATCTTCAAGAACTCAATTTCTTTAATATGTTGAAAATTGCACGTACTAATAATAGCTCGATAGTAATTTCAAGATGCTAATGTATTTTCTCGTGTAACTAATTGCCCGACATAAAATGTTAATGTCTCAAAAGAAAATAATTGAATTTGCTTTGTGATTACATTTTTGACGCTATGACTGATTATTTGTAAAAGTCCCTAATATTCTGCCGTGTTATTATAAATTAGATAAGAAGTAATTTCACTTTTACCTCGTGATATAAATTAGAAATTCCTAGAAACAAACACAAAAACGTTTTTTGAATATTTTCAATTCTTCTGACACAAAAAATTATACATAAACATGAAGGTTATTACAAGAAAAAGGTTAAACAGTGTTATAAAAAATAATCAAGACAATTGCACAATAAATTAGAAGCAAGTTACAATGAAGAGATAAAAGAATAACAATTAAGAAAAATATTGTGCGAGTTTGCGTTTTGTATCTGATGTTCACTGTTTGTGAAATTTCAATGGTGATTTTGGAATAAAATTACTTATTTTACATTTTCCATCAAGAATATAGTGAAGTGTCGATTTCGAACATGGGATAATTAAATGTGGAATAATATTTCACGTCTGATAATGGCTTAGCTAATACTTTTCGTTGCATTTGTGCTTGAGATTTACGCTGCAGTCCCCAAGATATCTATATAAGTGATACACATCTCACATCGGTGATACATACCGATATATATATATATATATATATATATATATATATATATATATATATATATATATAGGACCGTCTTTTACGTACGTCAAATAATATCGAACAATTAAGAAAAAAATATTAAGCGACTTTACGCTTTTTCATCTAGTGCGGTTTTTGTGAAATCTCATAGATGATATGCGAATATTATTAGTTTGTTAACTTTTCCGTCAACAATATATTAAAATAGCTATGACGGTCTGTGAAAAGTTAAGTGTAGGATAATATTTATTCCATATATAGTAACGGGTTTGGTAATTCTGTTCTTTGCGTTTGTACTTCAGGTGAACACTGCAATCCTCACGGTTTCTAATTCTAAATAATAAACATCTTGCATTCTTATTAGTTCTTACAAAATTTATTTTTTATTACTTATGTCGTAATCGTTCTGTCTAATAAGAGAAATGCAGGAAATGACGGTATAATACTGGCTTGACTGTTTAGATGAGAAGCTGATATAAAAGCGCGTTCCATTCTCCGATGATGAAGATTTCACCCCCTGATTACCCAGTGCGGACTTAATCAAGCGCAGTCGTCGCGGAGACGAAATGTGCCTTCCCGACCGGGAAGAGCGGGAGCGAGACATTCGAGACTCTCGCTCGCGGACAGCGCAAATTCTCGTAAGAGGGCGGCTTAAGGTGCTCCGTGCGGGGCGTAGGGAGGGGGCTGGCCCTCGAGGCCGCGCCGCGTCGCATGCCTTTCGCCATTAGACTGCGTCACGGCAACGCGACATTTCGGCCCTGCCCGAGGCGGCGGCCGCGGAGGTGCGTGTGACGGGACCCCGCGAGCGCGCTTTTTGTCAAAGACCGCCCGATAACCGGTTCGAGATAAGCTCCGGCCGCGCCGCGTGTCGCGCGCTGTTCTGGAGAATTCCGGCGGCACGCCCCACGCGGCGCGCCAAGGAACTTGAGGGCGAGCTGGGGAGTTCTGGGTAACATCGCCTCGAAGGCTTTACGTCTTAAAATGAAATGTTTCATTCCGTCATGCTCAGGTGGGGGGATTTTATGTATTTCTTACATTAACATGTCATGCAATTTTTTTTTTTTCGGCAGATGCAGTTTGAAAACGTACTCTGATTTAAATAAGTCAAGTAATGAAATGGAAATCTCGAAGTTGAATGAAATCGTGCTCTAAACGAGAAGGAAATGTAGGAAGTGGGTCATTTCGCGGCAGGAGGACTATGGTTCTCCGCGCAACTGTCTCAGATATTGATGCAGTTTTGACTGTCGGATCCCACATCAAAGAAACTTTTGGGATGTTACGGCTCAATACGTGAAATGCTTATTGAGATATTTATCATCTACACTTCAGTTTATTTTATTTAGTGTAGATTATGTTGACCAGACATAAACTTAAAGGACATTCGCCAAAAGTACCTTTAAAAGGTCTCCTATTGACCAAGTAATGTCGCTGAAGCAAATGGGTGTCCTATTACCTGCCGACGTTTCTCGTACATACCCCGTCAGACCTCCATCACCGGAGTAGTCTCCTTCGTACAGACTTCATAATTACAGGTGATTATTTTTGTAATAATGAGTAGTTTCCCGTAATTTTTGCAATTATTCGAAATTGCACGAAGTTTTTCGTATCGGGTTTCTTTGCAGTTTGAAATTCAGGGAATTCTCATGTTGAGCGTTATTGTTTCTCGCTGAATATGACGCACGTTTTGTATTGTCGAATTTGTCGGTAAAAAAATTAGCTTTAAAATAATTATGTTTTGCATCTCATGCGCTGTGATTAGTAATGAGTTTTAGAAACTAATAACTGGGTTATGTTCATACTGTTTGCACAGCAATTGATGGATTATAATATTTAGTGACAGTCACTAATACGAGAAAATATGTATTGTAGCATCACTAGTTTCAATACTCATGGTGATGGAGCAAAAGTGTGAGCATATTTTTCTGATATGAACGAACAATCAGTTTTTAGTACACATTAGATAATGTTTAAATAGGGAAAGGCGGATTCTGATGAATACAAATTTTTCATTTTACACGAAAATCATTTTTATGATGTAAGAAAAACATAAGACAATGACAGTGATTTCTGTAGTCGATGCGTCAACGTGATTTTCAACAATGTGCTATTCTTAGCTATGAAAATACATTTTCGACTCACTCTAATTCAAGCACGATGAATAATTAAATTATTCAAACTGGACTAATAGAAAATTAATTTCTTGAGCTTTGTAACGTTTGAAGTAACTTGTAAAAATCGACGCTTCGTTTTTGATTTCACATGATTTGTACGAGTATTCGTTACCCGACATAAAATGTATTATTTGTCACCGTATTATTTGTTTTATCAGAAGAGTTTTATCAGACATAGACGGTTCTACAGCAGCTTTTTTAATATGACGTTTATTGTTTTCTTTTATTAATATAAGTATATTTAATTGTGAATCATTCAATTAACTGATAATTCTGATTTCTTTTATTATAAAAAATTATTACTAGCTAAACCATAAAATGCGTGAACAATGAAGGTAATATTAATATTATTATTATTATTATTATTATTTTCCCATTACATCACGACTAAAGATGTTATGAGTCGGCTGAATATAAGATTTACTCCAGGTTGCAACCAGCTACCTAAGGAGCAGATCCGGTGACTATCAGTGCCTCTACAATACTTCCAAATAAAGCAATTTCTTGCACTTCCCAATCTTTTGAATTACCAGGGAGTTTAGACAAGTTCTTACTCAAATTTTGCGGAACGAATCCCAGAGCTCCGATAACTATCGGGACGACCTGTGCTTTTACGCCACACATTCGGCTGATCTCGATTTCCAAACTCTTGTATTATTATTATTATTATTATTATTATTATTATTATTATTATTATTATTATTATTACTACTACTACTACTACTACTACTACTACTACTACTACTATTGTACGCTCAAACATAAGAAGCTGTTCATAAAGCATGTGTCTTAAAATGTAAAATAAAATATTAAATTTGGAAAAAAAAATTAGAGAAAAGAAGAAAAATGGTAAGGTTTTGAGTCAATAAATACGAGGAACTTTTTCAAACTTCCAATTTTGACTTTAACATATTGTCTCAAAAATTTATTGAAATCTTATTTTATTCTACACAAAGAATAATAACTCCCAAAATTGTTCATTCTTTGCTTCGGTTACGATTATTTATTTCCCGTACGTCTTACAGTTACAACGACGATTCAGAATCATTAACTTTCGTTGGCCTGTCGCTTACCTTAAAACTGTAACGCCCTTTGCTGGAGAGCCAAGCAGTCGCACGCTTGTAAGTCTCGGACCCTACCTTCGGCGTCCCGCCCCACACCGCCCCGCTCCGCCCGAGCAATCGAGCAAGGCAAACAGTTCCTCATGTGAGCACACACGCGCGTACACGCCCACGTGAGTACACACGAGGCGGTGGGCGCGGCTGCATTCAGGCGCCGAGAGCATTCCCGTGTGCTCCCACGCGCCCGCATTAAGCCCGCTCGGCCTTCGTAAGAGCCCTGATCAGAGGTCGCGACGAGTTCCTGACGGAGGTAGAGAGGAGAAGACACGTAGAAGGGGCTTTTTAGGATGTCGTTTTTTGATATCGTGAATCCATTGAATCCATCTGTTTTCGTAATTTATTTCAACTTTATAATTTTCTTAAAAATGATTGGTGTTTTGCAGAGAATAAGAAGTGATGAAAAAAGATAAAGGACATAAATGAAACCGTATGCAAGGAATACATGCTACAGGTTTTGAGATATCTTAAAACTAGAGTTGCTATTCTGTGAAGTTGTTTAAATTAAAGTAAGAGTGTATTAAATAATATTAAATAAACGAAGGAAGTACAATACTACACTTACCCGGATGGAAAACGATGAGTTGTTGTTTTATCTTTCTTTTCAGGACAAACAACTTTATCAAGATCTTGAATATACATCGTTAAGCCGTTCGTGGCTCTTTCAGATAGTTGTTGAATAACACAAAATCCATGACGCAACACTGACAGGCACAGACAAGATAAGTTGCACAGTTTAATGAGCCTTATTTTGCTATAAATTTATTCCCTTCCCTATACATGCGAACGATACGAAGGGGTATCCTTTAGGCATGCTATACACACTTTTGAGATTTTTAAAGTAATTTGTTAAAACCACTTTACCCTCGAGATGCAGTGATAGACAGAAATATTTTACTTGAACAAAAGCATAGAACCTTCTTGAAAATTCATATCGTCTTAAGTATGTTTTATTACCCAGGAAAATTCCTGTATTATCCACTCTAAGAGTATTTTTACAAGCATGTTTGGACGTGATACGTCATTTCACGTTACTCTGCAGCGATTCGTTAGATTTTATCAGGAGCCACATTCCATGATTTCTATTGTTGCTGGAAGGTTGGTTCTCCACAACGAATTCTGCGTTCTTGAAACGCTATATATGTGAAGGATACGCAGTGGTATCCTTTAGGCATGCTATACACACTTTCGAGATTTTTAAAGTAAACCTCGAGATGCAAAGATGGACAGAAATATTTTAATTGAACAAAAGCATAGAAACTTCTTGAAAATTCACATCGTCATAAGTATGTTTCATTACCCTGGAAAATTCCTGTATTATTCACTCTACGAGTATTTTTACAAGCATGTTTGGACGTGACACGTCATTTCACGTTACTCTGCAGCGATTCGTTAGATTTTATCAGGAGCCACATTCCATGATTTCTATTGTTTCTAGAAGGTTGGTTCTCCACAGTGAATACTGCGTTCTTGAAACGCTTCCACATTATTGCGACGTTAATAGGAATAAGGACCAAACCTGAGACTCTTTCGTTCATAATGTGTTTCTTCATTCAAGAAATCGTTAGTCTTCAGTTGCCCCTGTTCTACCTTCACGACTCTTGCGAGAAAGCCCCATCTGTGGTAGGCTGCCCGAGAAGGTGTTTCCTTGCCTAGACATCTTCCCGGTGTGCTTGGTAAGTACGACAGTAGCATTTGTAATTCGAATGGTGGCTAGAGTTAATGTGGAAAGAAGGCATACGGTATGCGATGAAACAAACTTGCAAAAAACTGAGTTAGTGATTGAATGCCGTTTCGGAAGTTTGCTGGTTCCCTCACTCTTCAGAATCATTTCACGGAGTAGGTACTCGCAATAAGAACAACAGTAGGCTATGTTTCGTAAGACCGTCTGGGGATTTTCGAAGTTAAGCAGCAGGCCTGAAAAGCCCCCTTGTAAAATCATGCCTCAAATCAAACGTACAGTTTACTGAAAGCTGTCTGACCGTTCAGCAAGAACATTAATGTAGCTGTTCTCATTCTAATAATGATGTACAGACATAAAATACGATACATGGCTGAGTTCTATGTTCTTGCTGATTTAAACAAATGCAAATAAAATATGTTCTCATTGCCATTATTCACAATTTATAAGTATGTAATTAGCTTCCAGTAGAACAAGTGACTTTGTATAATTTCGTTTCTTCATAATATTAATTTAAAAAATGTCTTATGTGCAGGAAAAAAGCAGAAAGTGACATAACATTCTAAATATCCCTGGCATCTTAAAAATATATGAAAAATATTCAGATGGATAATCTAAAGTTTGGCTTACAAACGTTCACCATTTCATGCTAGTTTGATATTTAATTGTAGAATGAAACCTTGAAAATAGAAAGAATAAATTGCAAAATACGATGTGAAAAACTCAGTTTCAAGATTCAAATAAGCAGTTTAAATTCATTTCATACGGAGTAATTTGAAATATCAGAGTTGACTCTCAAAAGAATTTGCAGAATGTGAATGATAATTTTTGTTATCTGGCCTACATTTACGTTTTTTTTTCATTCCAGTTTGTCCTTAATATACTTGTAATTATAATAATATAATCATTTATTTAATAAATTAATTAATATAATAATTTCATACACATATTTAGTGTTAGTCTGACGTAATTTGACGTTCTAAGCAAATAATTTTTGGCGCACCTGGTTAATTTACTTAATTTTAATTTTAATACTACAAGGTAGAAAATATAGAATAATAGTTTCAAATAAATTCATTGCAGTTTATTGTAATGCGGGTTTTAATCTCAAATTAACAATGTTTGAAAACGTATAATAATGTAACATTATAATTGCTTCGTCGAACTTTTCGGTTTGCAAATTTGTTACTAATATCACCACAACAGATTTAAAGTAAAAAAAAATTTTTTTTCTATTGCTAAAATGGAAGGTGTCTCGGCTAAAAAAAAATATTGCCTATTGCTAAAAACAAAAGGTCTCTCGGAAATTTGTCGCTCCTCCAAAAATTACCACCCTTGGCCTGTGCCTAGGTTTGCCTATTTATAAATCCGCCACTGCACATATCATTACCAAATGTCTTAATAGGCTGTCGTTGCTCGCCACTGGTATTTTTACCCACATACCTAATGACTTCACATATATGTTTGTTCTGCAAAGCGTTATACACTTCTTCACAGCCCCATCTCCATCATTTGTATTGTTTGTCAGTCCTGGAACATTAATGATATGATTTTCCGATTGTACTATGGTTAGTAAAATTTTTATTTCTTGCGTCGTTTCCTTTTATTAGAGTTCTACGATTTTGTATTAGACTTATGTGATTTCTACTTTTTTACCCTTACTACAAAGAAGAGAAAGTATTACAATCGTGCGCCGAAAAACAGCAAATTATTGGCAGAAAATCTCGTTTTGCCAGCCCTAATAACGAAAAAGTGGATAAATCTTATTCGTTTTATATAGAAAATCACATCCTCTAACACGTATATTTGTAATACATATTCTGTGGGTCCTTAATACCATAAAAATCGATTGACGACGAAACGTTCGTCTGTCAAAGATAGCTCCAAAACCATTCAGACGATTTTCTCCAAAATGTATATTTCTGGATCAATATAAAGAAACTCAAAAAACTCTTGAGTTTGAAACGGATATTTAGATTTTGGGGGTGTTTTACACGAAGCCTCAATATTTTCAAAATTTGCTCCTCCTTATTTCTGTATTTTTGTCCTCGGACAGCGTAAAGAACGCTGAAGAGAATTGTGCCAGTCTCGTTTTCGTTGAAACCCCTGATTTTTCGAATATTGAAAAAGTTCAATTTCTTTCGGCGTTTTCAAACAAATGCAATATTGAAGAAAATATATATTTTCCTAATGATATCAGATCTTTTAAAAAAGAGGACTTAACTTTTCGAAAATATAAGAGTTTTTTTGTGTGAAATATGGGCATTTTATAGCATTTTTAAACATTTTTTTCTAAAAACTGTTCCAACTTTGTTCTTTAAATTTTCTTATTGTATGAATCAAAGGAGGATAAAAATGTGCGAATCTCATATCCGACGAATTAGATTTTCGAAAATTGGAAAAAATTAATATTTCAAAAACTACAAAATTAAAGATAGGGATTTTTGCCTTGAACAAAATCTGTTCTATAAAATTACCTCTTTAAAAAAATATGTGTATTTTAAAGTCGTTCACGCGTAATTTCTGCTTGAAATTAGTGAAATGTATGAAAGGCACCAGTTCTTGAAAATTCGCTCGCATTTCTTTAATTTTTTCCACGGATAAATTAGGAGACACTTAAAAAGAATGGCCTTAATCTCATTTTCGTTGAATTTCTAAAACTTTCCAAAGTTGTATATCTAGAAAAAATATGAGAGAGTGTGTTGTTTATTGTACTTGATTTATTCATGAAATATATTTTCATCTGCTTTCAAATTTGCATCTATCGATACGTATATTTTTGATTGAAAAAAAAAAAGTCAAGTTTTAGAGAAAGTCTTAGTAGAAAAATAAACATAGTGCTTTGTGCAATACGTTTTAATAGACATTACTAAAAGAAGTCATCAGTGATATTATTTCTGCCTTAACAAACAAAAACTCTTTCATACCACACCATGATGCACATCTAAAATTTAAATCTTGAAGAAATGAGACAGAGACGCTGGACCTGTGCGAACATTCCTCATAAATAATATGCTAATTTCTAATTTTTTTCGCATACTACCTCATATTATAGGGATAGTGTTCTATAACACTGAAGCGAAAAACGGGGAGTTTTTGACAGAATCTCGATTTGTTAGTGCCTGTTACGAAAAAAACGACTTTTTCTTCTACGTGTAGTCAATTATTATCTCAAACCTGCTATGTGGTCAGAATACGCATTTTGTGGGTCTTTGATACCAAAAATATTGTTTGCGGCAAAACGTATGTGTGTCGATTCATTCGCCCGAGGAAAATATTTGCACCTAAATCGTTTAAAGGATCTACAAAATTAGTATTTCCCAATCGATCTGGCCTAATTCGAGGCCCGCTGACTGTCCAACGTATATATTGATTTTTTGAGGCACTTCACTTTTCAGCAATATTTCTAAAGTTTCTCCAAAATATCTCTATTTTTTCAACACCCCTCCTCGGATAATAGCAAAGTACTTTTATAATAATGGCACAGGTCCGATGTTCGTTGATAACTCTGAATTTTCGAAAATTGACAGTTAGTTTTTTTAGGCTCCCTAATACTACATTATTGAAAATATTTGTTCTGTACTTTCATAATCTAGGTGCGTGAGTTCAAATCCCAGCGTAGGTAAGTATTTTGCTGGTTGAGTGCGAGGTTAAGAAGTTTTCTGATATTACGAAACGTTTACAAATAATAATGTGAGGTTTGGGCTATTATAGCCCAAGTAGTATCGTCCTGAATCTGTTTGATGCACGCTTGCGGGGCAATTCTCCATCCAACAACTTGCACATGCACTTGCGGCCATTTATGTCGACAGCTCCTCATAATCATACAAAACTGTCAACTTTCAGTAGCCTAATATATAAGAAGGAGGCAGTGAGTGCAAGTTAATGGCAGCATTCCACGATCTTTTCCGCGACTAGGCGAAGGGCGGGCGGCCGGGACAGGGTTTGTTCATCGGCATGCAGAGGGCGTCGCGGCGGAGAGGAGGCGCGCACGTTTTAAGAAGTGCCGCCGCCGCAGCTAAGTGAATGACTTGATTGCGGATGGGAGCCTCCCTTGCATCGCTGATGGGAACAGCTCACGCCCCTCTCGGCGAAGGCCCCGCCCACCGCACCACACCACACCACGCCACACCGTCGCGCGCGGGCACCCGCCCAGGGAGATAGCCCAGTGCTGAATCCGCTGCCACGGCCACATCTCGCTGTGGTTTCACTCGTTCTTCCCGAGAAAATACGTGAATGAGCGTGAACATGGCTCTCTGCACAAACATGACAAATAAAATGAGACCCGAGTATAAAAAAATGACCTTGCTTATAATTATGTTGTTTATTTCGTACCTGAATTATATTTACTTATAAAAATATGTCAGCATTTTATTATTATAGATTTTCTCAAAATGTCCTCATACAATTATTCGTAAAAATACTTGAGAAATGAAGAGAGGATAAACAACATCAAAGGACATTCCAGCAACATGTCGTATATGTCACGTACGTTTATTCAGTTTGTGGGGGATTGCCACAAAAATAGACGAAAAACATGAAATATTGAGGGAAAAAATGATACGAAAAGAAACATATATAATATCATTGTGATCCCCTGTTGTACCAGGTTAATGTTTGTTCCAAAAATACGAAATATCTTAATACGCTGTCATATTGACTTTCTTCGAATTACATTAGCAGTGTTCGGCTCCCTTTGATTCGAGAATAAACAGTGTTTGGAAACATTTCCTAGACCGTCCCGAAGTCGCTCGCCCAAACACAGACCACGCCCACATGGGAGGCAAGTTGCCGGCGGCAGGAGCGTCGGCCGCTCTCGCCAGGAAGTGACAAAAAGGGGCGAAAAAGAAAACAAGCGACTCACTAATGACAACTCCGACTCCATTTGTTTCCACAGGAAGGCACGAGCTTTATAATAACAGACTCGTTCATTCACTCTTTCGTTCCTTCGCGTGAACGATCACATTTAGCGGCGGCGGGACTGGTGGGCGGGGAGAAACAAAGACATCTCGCGCGGCGTTTTAGCGTTTGCTCTTTAAAGCCGACGCGCGGGCACTTAGAGTAATGCACAGAGCGGGCGGGGCAGCGCCCGCCCGTATTTGTACTTTTTCACGGCGTGAGGCGGGGGAGAGATGGCCGGGAAGCGAGGGCGGCGTTTGTAGGACGTCGATGGGTCACGGCGCGGCCTGGAGGGACGAAAGGGTTGTTGGACGCCGGAAACGACCGAATGGGGAGAAATAAATTGACGGGATTGATGAGAAAACAGTTGAATGTGACTTGCGTTTCGGAATGCTATTTAAGACGACGAAGAAGAGATCAGTTTTTTACTGCAAGGAAAACTATTAAAGTTATCAGGTTTCCCTCTTTTTGTATGCCTTAGTTACAATTGTTTCCGTTACTTTATGTCCAATAATCATAAATATTGGTGGAATTGGCAAATTCTTTAAAAATAATAGCGTAAGAGTAAAAAAAAAATGTCTTCACGTGAGTTGTGACAGATTCAGTTTCTTTTCGCAAATGAAGCATGTTAGCGTATTTATCAGTAGATGTTTTTAAGAAAGTTCCACATGCCTTCCTCCATAAACTTCTTTAAGTTAACCTTTTGAATAAGTGCAAATGACGAAAGTAATTGCTACATAAAGCAAATTTTAAAATTTCTTGATTTACCAAAATGTTTTGGCTTTACGGATTGTATGCTATCGACAATGTCCCTCTTGTGATGAGACACAACACTGTCAATGAAAGATAATACAATAATGAAAATAAGTGAAGAATATATAACAACCAAAGAATGTACAACCAAGCAAGGTTTTCAATTAAAACTAATAGAGCATTATTCGTTGATTCATGATCATAATTCCATGATGTGAACCTCATCAAAATTATTTAAAATTTGAAAAGGAAAAAGAGATTACAGATGATATGATGCCATAAAAACGTAGCTTTTTTTGCAAAAAATTGGGAAATGGAGAGAGAAATCATTATTACATACGTAACCGCCTGATCTTTTTTGTGGTTAAGCCATTCTCAAAAAGGAGAATGTTTTAGCCACTCAGGGAATGTACGAAAGCGGTAAAAAGCTTAGAGCTTTGTAAATCAGGAAGGCAAAGACATTTTTCGGGATATCTTGACTCATTCGAGAGACAATTGATTTAAAATACATAGCTGTGTGTGCAAGTACATAGCAAGAGAGAACAAGTAATTGTTGTAGGCGTCGCGGTACTTCATTAATTTTCTTTATACGGTACTTAAGATAATTACGTTATCTATTGAACTCCTGAAATTAACAGCAATAGCGTTGGTGTTAATTTCATGGTGCATACATGTGGTATGCACCAATCAAGCCAGTGTTATTTGTGGTTTCGCGCCCGTTTCCAACTGCACTTGAAGTCCGAACACAATGTAAATTATACTTGACGCATTATGACTTTTAGAAGGTAATTTCATCCGTAGATTAGCCTTATTAACAACCATTTGGACATTGACAATTTCCAGACAAATTTCTTAGCCGGGAGTCAGGGATATAAGTGAATTTTGCAATAAACGCATGGAATTATGTGTAAGATCCAATTGCTTTTCAAACTACAATTTGTTTTAGCTAGAACATTAATAAGAAAACCAAGCAACTTAAGTAGAGAAAAAATTCCAAAAGATTTACAACAGAATTTGCGCAGGCGACGAGAAGTGTGAAGAGAAAATTAAAGTCTAATACTGAGGGTTTTCGTGTTGGGAATATCGAATTCGAAGTTGCTGGTACGAGAAGGGGAACTTTTGTACGTGAAGGAATTTAGAGAAAATTACTTGAATGTTCTACGAACTTAATTGTGTACGAGCATTGAAAATTTCCAGACAAATTTCTTAGTCGGGAGTCAGGGATTAACGAAATGGGATGTACGTCAGGGATAAACTGATGAAATTATGTGTAAGATCCAATTGGTTTTCAAACTACAATTTGTCTTTCGGCTGCTCATTGGAACGAAGAATTTTACAATGAGAACATGTAAGTAAATAAACCTCTCTCTCAGTTTCATAGTTACGGAATTACGGTTAAGGTAAAATATAATAGTATCTATGTGTAAATATTGCACTTATAATGTAAAAATTAATCACATGGAATGGTCAGTATTTTAAGAGAAGTTTATGATCATTTCTTTTTGAAAGTTAATTGGGTTTGAGAACGCTCCTATGAATTAAAAAAACGAAATGATAATTATGTAAACTGAATATATTTTTTTTGTAAACCAGTAAGAATGAGGAAGTAATTCTTGGATATCAGACATATTTAATAGAAAGCAATTTATTTCACCCTACCGAGAAAACCTTGCTGTTAGGTGACCTCAATTGTAAACGCTTAAGCTTTGGATGCCAAACAAATAATCATAACGGAAAAATACTAGCACAACTATTAAACATTACAAACCTAAGAATACTGACTCCATCGGAACCAACATATCACCCTCGGGATCGCACTCGGAAACCGGACATCCTTGACATAGGCATCACAAAGACTAACATTGAATTCTACTCAACACCTATTTTCGAACTCGGCTCCGACCATATACCGGTCGGTAATTATTACTACACACCAACTCACACCGCAACACGCCCCCACTCCAAAACCAACTTCATTAAAAATTGATTGGCAAAAATTTCAAGAAACTTTAAGAAATTCTCTGCCCAAAATAAAGATATTAGAAACCCCGTTGGACATAGATCAATCCATCTCTCGTTTCAACGAATTAAGAATTAAATTCAAATAACACTGAACTTTGCTTTCTATTAAATTTTATTTTATTGATTTATGTTGGTTGTACATAGTTCAGTATAATTTCTACTTTAACATATGTTTGAAGGCTTACATGCTAACTTACATTTAAAACTTACTTCTAACTCTTAAATCTAACATAAGGGTGAGAATGCCCTTTTGGATCCTCTATTCTGGTTCGAATTCGGAGAAGGTTTTCAGGAATATGTTGTAGGGATATCTGTTTTTTATTCTGGTGTGGTTAGGATTTATTGCTGAAGTTATAGTCTGAAGGTTGCAAGGGAAGGGATTTGGGGTAAATAATGGTAGAAGTTAGTGGCTAGGTATGTGATGTGATGTTCAATGGGTTCTAGGCTGAGTCCTTTATGAAGCTGATGATTCGTGACAAACCATGGTGCATTAGATATTGTTCTGAGATATTGATTCTGTATGATTTGTAATTTTTTTAGATTGGTTTTTGAGGCATTTATCCAGATGGGACAGGCATATAGTAGTAATGGTCTTATGATGGATTTATATATAGCGATTGAAGAATGATATGGTAATGGGCTGTTTCTGTAGATTAGAGGTTTTAATTGTTGTAGTTTTATTTTAGCTTGTTTAACTTTTTCGTCTATGTGCTGTTTCCAATTCAGTTGAGTGTCCAAGTTTAATCCCAGATATTTAATAGGTTTGTTAGGGGGGTACCAGTTTATTGTATTGCTATCTATTGTTAGGGGATGGGAGAGGTATAGGGTCTTAGCTTAAATATTTTTGCCGCGGTTTTGGTTGGATTTAGTTTGATTTTGAGTTTGGATGCCCAGCTATCGAGTAAGTTGAGGTATATTTGTGTTCTATTTCTGATTTCAATGATAGAGTTGCCAGAAGAGAATAATGCTGTGTCATCCGCAAATTGGGCAGTGTGAATGTTCATTAATTTTGGAACATCTGCAACGTATAAGTTGAATAATGTGGGTGAAAGTGGTGAGCCTTGAGGGAGTCCTGCGTTAATTAGTCTAGGGTTGGCATGATGATTATTGACGTTAACGGAAAAAGTTCTATTGTGGAGAAAGCTATTGATAATGGATTTTATGTAGTATGGGGTGCCAATTTGTTTTATCTTCTACATTAAGGCTTGGTGCTATATCCGGTCAAATGCCTGAGTGATGTCTATGAATACCCCTAATGTGTGATGTTTCTTTTGAAATGCTGTGTACATATGTTCCGATATTCTTAGTAACTGGTGCTGTGTAGACAATTTTTCGGTAAATCCAAACTGTTCTTTAGGGATTGTTTTCGTTATGTGTAAGTGAGAGTTTAATCTTTTTAGTATAATTTTCTCGAAAATTTTTGATAAAGATGGCAATAAACTGATCTGACGATAGCTGTCAGTATTTGCAGGATTTTTACTTGGTTTACAAATGGGGATAATGATAGCATGTTTCCAGGTATGCGGAAAGTAATTTGTTCTGAAACATGAATTATATATGTTTGTAAGGGTGGCTATTGCTGGTGCAGGTAAATGTTTTAATACGACATTATTTATATTGTCGTGGCCGGGTGATTTTTTGAGTGCTGGTTTGTTAATATTTTTTTAAATTTCGGAGGGTGATGTGTAATGTATTTTTTGGTGCGGTCCATATTCTTTTTCAAATGTTGATTTGGTTACGGTGATGTGTCCCGGATGAAAATTAGTGTTATTAACAGTAAATGTTGAGGCAAAATGGTTCGCTAGTTCTTCTGATTTTTGGTAGGATGTGTATGCTTTATCTGTTGCTGTGTTTATAGGAGGTATCGTGTTTTTCTTCTTCAGAATTTTTCTTGTGAATTGCCATAGAGAATTATTATTTGTGCGGAGGGATTGGATTAAGTTATGGTAATGTTGGTTATTAAAGGTAGTTAAAAGTCTTTTTACTATATTTGTTATTAGGTTTAGTTCTGTCTTTAGTTCAGATGTTCTTAATCGGTACCAAAGTCTTCTGGTTTTATTTTTTATCGAAATTGCTTTTAATATTTTTTTGGGCAATATTTTATGTCTGGTTATTTTTGAATTCGGTGGAATAGTTAATTGTGTATTTTTTAGCGTGGAGTGTATTAATGCCACAGCATTCTTAGGGCAATCATTTCTTAGTGTCGAAAAAACTTGCACAAACAAAGAAGAGAGTTTTTCATTCAATATTTATCCAGTTTTGTGAGAGTGAAAGAATTCTTCGTAGGTTACAGAAGGCTATATCTCATAAAAGGTTGTGTACCTTGTATTTTCTTAACGAGTTTATGTTTGTAAGTAAGAGTATATTTTGGTGTTACAAACTATTATGCATGTTACTTGGGGATTTCGTTTTCTTTCAAAAGTCTCTCCAAGAAAATAACTCACTACCTAATTTAATTAATTAGTAAAACTATTCTTACCATTCGGCTTATTTAAAGATTGAGTGTTTAAATAAAATTCATTATTACTCGGACAATTAAGTAAACGGGTATTCAAATGTCGCAGGCCGTCGATTTTTCCCGTTGCTCCGTAATCCACCTAAACCACTGTGTTCAATAATTGTGATCACAATGTTCCCGTCTCCAGACGTTGCGTTATATTATTTTTGCGTTCAGCGAGAAATTCTGCTTCTCCTAATCTTTTAACTTGGTTTTCACCAAAATCGTAGTTACAAAATGATGGCTGTCAAATGTTCAGTGTCTGGTACGTTTATGATTGTTCACTAATCGTCTAGTTTCATAACTACGGTATTTTATTCGTGGATATGTCGTTTACATTACTTTATATTAACATTTAAAGTTAATATCACTGCCTCTTCCTCTCTTATATACGTTCAGTTATCTTGATGCTGAGTGTTTTTATCCAGTCTATCAAAATCTAGTTATCTGAATTAACTTAAACTCAAGATCTACCCACATTTGTTCAGTTCTTATGCTCAGAATAGAGTTATAACTTTACTTGTGCTTTTTTGTATTTATTAAAACTGATTCCTGTTTGCAGGTGTCTTTTGCATTTAGTTTCAATATTGTCATATTTACAGGATTTTTCATTAAACTACATCGTTAAAAATGCAATAGACATTTTGCGTTTCCCTGATCTAAAAATTTGCTGAAGACATTTCAACGCATAATCAACATGGGTTTTGACTCTGATCTCCTGTTGGTCTCCTCGATAAGTGAAATTCCTGGATTCATACAGCGATTTATTTTCTTACTCGTATTTGACTATTTTAAACCACTTTTCCCAAAAGAATTGCATTCGATTTTACAAAACATACGTACAAGTCAATTATTCGGTAAGAAATGCAAAATTGAGATTAGAATTAGCATTAGTGTGAATATTGCGATGCTGTACTGACCAAAGCTGCCAAGAATAAAATTAATTCGGTGTTTTATTTTGACCTGATGAAGGCATGTTTTGATGCGGCGATCGTACATTTTTTATTTCGAATGTTTCACCACTCTCTCAATAACGTGATCTTATACTTCATTAACGTTGTCTTAGTCATCATCGTTTTCCTGAGTAAAAACGTTCAAAACGTCACTGTTTCCAGCAGCGGGCGTCGCATGTCATTTTTTTAAGGCAAGATGTGGTCAGAACGGTATTCCAGAGACGACGCTAACGCAATCTGCGCGATCAACAGAGAAAACTTCCTGAATTTCTGAACCTCTGTTTGAACGACGAAGTAAATGTTTTTAGACCTTCACGGAGGTACAACAGCAATAATAAGTTCGAGAAGAAGAAGAAGAAGACCCTAACCGGAAGACAGAAGCATTTTTCGCGGCATCGCCCATTCGAGCGACGTCTGCATTTGATACAGTACTGCGTACAATATTGCCAGATGACGGCCGTTGCAACTGCGTAAACAACTCGGCGACGGGCACGAGGTGACGAAAAAAGACGTATGAAGAGATCTAAAAAGAGCTGTGTGTGTGGGCGGTAGCAAGCGGCGCCCGGACGCCGGCAGGTGGGCGGGGCCGCGCGTAGGCGAGCGCACAATAGCGCGCGATCGAAGCGGCTCGGGGGCGCGATGCGGCCGCGATACGCCACACGTATCGCTGTCGCTCCTTTTTGTGGTGGACGCGGCGGCGCCGCTCGCCGCGGCCGCCGCTGTTGATCGTCGCTCCGATAGCCCGTGTTTTCTTGTCGCGTCGTTGCTGCAACCGGGATCCGCCGACCTCCAACTTCTTCCGCAAGGAAAAAAGGGTGTACTAACCTGCGGTGAGGCGACGTCGAACTGTCAAAAAAGTTTCGGCAAACATCGAAATAGTTTCGGGAAGAAGGTATTTAGTCTCATTTCATCAACTGTACGCCACTGCGATACATGGTGGTAGTCGACAGTGTTAATGTTGGCGGTGTGTTTCGTAAGAGTGAGGTTGTTTAAAAGTAATTTCACATTTTACTCTAGTATAGCTCTTTAAATTAATAATATTTATGAAAATATACAAGTTTAATATTAAATACTTTGGTTTTGATATTGTGCACTACTATCTGACGTGTGGGAAATTTGTGAAAAAATTAATTCGTTGGGTTATTTTTTACTTTCTCGCACTTACTTCCTAATAAGAGAATATTGTAATTGTGCGCCGGGAAACGTCGAATGTTTGGCAGAAAAATGTTTATTGCTGGGTCCTTTTAAAGAAAAATGGATAAATTTGGTTCCAATATACAGTAAATTACTTCGTCTTAGACGTTGTATAATCATAATCCATGCGTTGTGGGTCCTTGATACCTGTGTCTGTCTATCAGCATCCATCCATCCGCCACGTCCGTTCGTCCCTCCATCTGTCGGTCTACCCGTGTGTGATCGACGCTAGCACCTGAACCGTTCAGCTGATTTTCTTCAAAATTGATATTTTCTTATTAAGGGGGGCTGTGACCCGTAATACAAAATGTGTATGGCAACACATTTTACCATACATGTATACCTTTTTCTCCATAACCATTGTAGATATTTATATGTTTTTTCTTCAGGAATTGAAAGTACATAAAGTAATAAATCTTGTGCTCTATAACTTTCTTTGTAGGTCTTTTGGTTGGAAAATTATAAACGTTTGAATATTATATTAAATTTAAATGATTTACAAATTTATAATTTTATTGTTAATGCACATAATGAAATGATTCTAGAGGCCAGCAATCTTTTACATATTCTAATGTAGTGAAAATTTCAGTGAGTAGCTCTCATTGGTTCCTGAGAAAAAGGTACATTTATATGCAAATATGTTGTTTTGAGATACGGGCATTTGAAAAACAATTTCAGCATATAATGAAGAAAATCTAAACTTTTGTGCCTAAAATTTAGTGTCCACGGTATAAATATTGTTCATCATCATCCTCTTGTTTTCTCTTCAAAACTCGTTTCTTTCTAAAACTTGTAGTGAATTCTGTATTAACATTCACAGAATCATTTAGCTCCTGAAGAGCGGCACTAAATTTTGAAGAAGTACACAGGTTACTGGTTTCCTCTTTCACTATTCCATTAGTATAGCGATTACCATGGAATTTATTTTTCTTGTAAACTCTTGTAGGATGACCCATAGCGACGAACGCAATTCTAAGATCACTGAACACAACAAAGCGACCAGAAACGACGTAAAGAATGAACCCGCTCCATCCGCTGACAATCCGGATGGAAAGTCCCGATTGACAGTAGAGAAAGCGTAGCAGGGAGGATTCGTCAGTTCATTGACACGGGCCACTTAAATTTTAAAGCCCTTAGGAATGTTCCATCACCGTGAAACTTAGTGGAATTATTCGCCGAGTATTAAACTTTCCAAAAATCGATTTTTTCAATCAAAAGGGTTACACCCCCATTAAATGATATTAAGGCCCTCAGAGTTTGAAACAGATATTTTGATTTTTGAGGATATTGCGCATGAAGCTCCAACAACATTTTCACAGAGATATTTACTTTAAGCAAAACCAGTTTTAACTACAGATGCTACAACAGCACGTACTTTCTCGTATTATTTCTAACTGCTCGCATTATTTGCAGTAAATTATACAGACAAGCCCTTCGCCCTCAGTGGGGTTCTAAAGGCGAAATCAATACAGTCAAGCAAAGATATTTTCAGATATAAATTGAACATTCAGAACTAAAGGCAATCCAATTTATCGCTTTATGAATTCACAGGAAACTAAAATATCACTACGTAGTGTCCAGCTTCTGCATTCTGTGTAAATATTCTTCCTGAGTTTAATACAGTTGAATGTTCCATTTTATTGAACATAGAGATATTGTAACATTATTATTATTATTATTATTATTATTATTATTATTATTATTATTATTATTATTATTATTATCATCATCATCATCATCATCATCATCAATACATCCCGATGTTGGGCAAGACTCTGAAAGTAGGGTGGCTCGTACAGTTACACTTCCAGGGAAGCCAGTCCTAGCGAGTGTTTTTGAAGTCCTTGTACAAAACAAGTTACTTTTAAAGGGGTATTTGAAGCATTTAAAACCTATAATGTTAACTAAAATGATTAAAAGTTTTAAGTTCACTACTTCTTTTTCAACACTGGTCCCTGCACTCACAATCAGTCTGAAAGTTCACTACATATTGTATATCATCTTTCATTTACTGTTCCCTATGATTTTTTTCCACTCCTATTGACCATTGATTACCGGCACCTGATCTGAGTTCATCGCTCCAACAGGTTTTTTGACATCCCACCTTTCTCCTCCCAGTCCTCAGGTCCCACACTAAACCCTGTGCGTCCACCTGTGTGTATTCATCCGCATGATGTGTCCATGTAACATTAACGTTAAGTAAATAAAGTCGTCTCAGTCGGCCCCGTGGCGAGATCGCTAAAGCAGTAGTGTCGTAGTGGTCTTGGACTGTGGGGTCGCAGGGTTCGAGTCCGGCCTCGGGCATAGTTGTATGTGTTCGTCCTTTCACCCCCCTATCATCACCATATCGTTTCATCCTCATAGCGTAACGTTAAATCCAATAGTGGTCGTTAATGACCTAGTAGTTGATGCGACCTTAAATAACAAAAAAAAGTTGTCTTATCTTATTTCTCTCCCATCTACGTCACCGTCCAACAATGAAATTCTCGAAATAACTATTTGAATATCTATCGTTTCATTGTATGGCAACGCCACGTATGGTGGTATATCAAATTGTCGTAATAAATGTCCGTACAAAATTATGGTTAACTTTTTTTCCAATTTTTGATATTACATTTTAATCGCATTTTTATGAGAAAACGTAATGTTAATTTCAATTAAGGTTTACGGATTGTTCAAAAGAAAATACATAAATACATAGAGAATACAAATTATTTTAGAATAGAGTAAAATCGAATATTGGGATATTCAATAGTGAATTATAATTAAAATAGCATTGGCTATTTTTCATATCCTATTGATCCATTTCTGTTCTCTAAGGATTTTCCCATGACTCACAATTGGTGGGACATCTATGTACATCGGCGGAAAAAAGTATTGCAACTCCCTGATCGCATTGTACAAGTTATTCCTCCGTACAGATATAGAACATACAGACAGAATACTACACATGATTACATGGGAAGAGCCATGTGAGACTCGCATGTCCAGCAACGGGGAGAACCATGGACCTGAAAGGCCATATCATTCCTGCGTATAGCAGCCGCGAGCAGTACGGGAAGCCCTGATGCGGTCTGGCATCCCATCGTATGGGTGACGAATAGTGTCCTGCGCTACTCTGTTTCACGCCTCCTGCACCACCTCAAGCAGAGCAGGCGCGGTTGTTACGGGAGTCGCCGCACAGATCAGGCGTTGGCCCATCATGCTCGATAGGGGAAAAATCTGACGCCCAGGGCAGTTGACGAATATCGCAGAGAGCGTGTTGCGTAGCGCGGGCAGTGTGACGGCGGACTTTGTCGTGCTGGATCAGCGTACCACCCTCCCGTTGCAAGAAAGGAATCAGCACAGGCCGCACAACGTGCTGGATGTATCCAGCGCTGGTCAATGATCCCTCCACAAACAGCAAAGACGAAAGCTCGTTGAAGCTGATGGCACTCTACGCCATCACCCCCGGGATGGACCTTTCGAAACGTCGACGAACTCACTCTGGATGCACGAGCTCGCCTTTGCGACGCATCACTCTCGCACAACCATCACTGGCGGGCAGAAGCGGCTGTCATCACTGAACAGTACTGTACGCCATTCCGTCTCCCAGCTCACTGAGTTCAGACAAATAATTATGTGTTTGCTCGAGATAGTACGTCAGAGCAGCTCACTGGTGCAACGGAAAATTCCACGGAGAGTTAATTCAGAGATCCTAAGTTTGAGTCTCGGTACGAAAAAATATTTGATTGAAAAAAACACTTTTGTAGGTAAAAGAGTATAATATTGCAGAGCAGTTACAAGTAATGCGAGAAAGTATGTTCTGTTGGTATCAATGTGTGAAGTATCAACCTACACACAGCGTAGAAAATTAACAATGTTTATTTGGAAATCTAGTTCCTGAATAAGAACTAAAGCTTAATGTGAATTACTTATGTTATTCATAAAGTAGATGCACACTTAAACGACGTAAGCTAGGCCAAAGAAATTTGTACAATGTAATTTTTACATTGCTAGGGAATTTAGCCAACTGCTGCTGCAAGTGCGGTTGTACCTAATAGAACCACGAACTTGAACAAAATCGTGGACTTCCTATGAAACATGACTAAACTTAAGGGACGTAAATTCTGGGCGTACAAGGGTAGCAGTCTCAAACCTGAGTTTGAGAGTCGGTACAAAAAAAAAGAAATAGCTGATTGAAAACACTATTGCTGGTTAATGAGTATAAAATTGCGGAGCAGTTACAAGTATGCACAATGCGAGCAAGTATGTTCTGTTTGTGTCGCCGCAGGAAATATCAAGAAACGTTAGCTACACATAGCGATGCAAACTAACACTGTTTATCTGGAAATTAGATTTCTGAACAGAAACTAAAACTTAATGTGCATTACGTGCACATTAGTAACATAATCACCCTGACCGATCCATAAAATTATGTAAGTAATGTTCAATATAGACTTTTATTTAACTTAGTTTTAATTAATTTGAATTGTTTACATTTTTATTATTATATTCCATATTCATATTTTGAATTTTGGAAATCACATTTCCATCATTCGATGGAGGTGCAATGTCTTGGGGCACCAGCCGCCACGGCTCGTAAGTGCTAATAATGTTTGCTGCTGGTTTTAATTGTCAGTGAAATTTATGGTCCCTCTTAAACTTGCAAGTGAGATATTTAATTGAATAAAACTTTGCCCTTTCGGACATAATGAATTCTGAGAAGAGAACTAATGTAATTGACCTAAACTGGTATTTCTAGTAGAACTTGCAGAAGGACAGAAAATTTTCTGATTGTCGGTTATATTTATATTAGTAATGAAAAATATTTTAAAATTGTAAACAAATAAGCATGAAATAAAATCCATGAGAGGCAATCATCTCTATAATGAATAAACGGATTTTACATGGTGTAAAAAATTGGTCTGAAATAAATGATTATCATAAAAAACAGAAGACACGCGATTGAGAAACAGAGGATACGTTGTTTTTATTGACATAAACAGTTATTTGTTTGGCTGATTTGACCAAAACACACTGTACACCGTCGTTGCCGCAATCTTCCCTCGGGTGGAGGCCTCTGTATTTATTAATCGTAATGTTGTTTCCTCGCCTCTCGCATCGTGGGAGAGGAAGAACACATTGTCTACAACCCCTCTGAAGACTGCTACCTCCTTCGGTGTCGCCGCCGTCGCCGCCGCCGCCGCCTCCGCCTCCACCGCCGAGCCCGGCTTTGCACCTGCCGCAGCCAAGCAACCGCACATAAGTTCCGGTTCTTGTAATCAGACGCGCTGCACCGTGGTTCTCTCGACCGCCGTCGCCGCAACAGCGCCAACAGCAGCACTGTCGACGGGCGAGTCGCTAATTAAGGCCAGCGCCAAGTTGGCTGATGGAATTCGCACGAACGCTCCTCCCTCCGCCCTGCTCGCGCCGCCGCCTGCGCCGCACAGCGCCCTAATGCCCGTTTCATTCGACGTTTTTAATTGGACGCTGCGGACACTGACCGCCGCGACCGCGGAAATGGTGCGTAGGCGGGGCGGCGGCGCGGCGCGGCGCGGGGGGCCCGCAGAACGCTGCGCTGCTTGCTACGCGGGCCGTGGGGAGAGGGCCTCTTTTGCCGTACACTGGAGGAATAACAGAACGCACATCCGGGAACGAGCGTTCGGGAATACGTTGTATTAAAATCCCATTGTATCATCGCCCAAGAGATCGACGTTCCAGCACGTTTTATGGATTCATGTACATCAATATTTGGAAACATTGTGTTCTTCGTTTCCTGCGCCACGAATAAGTGAACCTTCAGTTATTGTGTCACAACCACGTCATTTTGGGTGAAAATCATAAAATGTGTACAGAAGAAAACTAGTGGTGCTACTGAATGGCACAGTCTTTCCCGTATTTGTTTTTTTATATTCTTTGGTCTCGGCTAGCTATTCGGAGTTGCCACATACTCTTGCCAGATGCCATCTGTCGCCGCCAAAAAGTACAATTTTTTGACATTCTCTTAATTTTTCTATTTCCTAATGGTAGAACGAAAATATTAATTTTAGAATATTAAAGAACCGTAAAACTTCGTCCTAAATGGCAATTTTCTTTTAAAAATTTGGAGCCGTTTTTAAGGAAATGGCGTTTAAGCGATACTGTAAATCCGAAAATTGAAGCTCCTTTTACAGGAATCTTAAGTGATTTTGAAAAATTTCATCAAACATCATTTGCAGCACATTAACTCACAAATACAACAGCGTTTACAAGTAGCTGAAAGTGTGCATACTAACGGTGTAAAAGATCTTTGAAACAAAAACTACATTTGTGCAATTACCTCATATAAAAGATTGCAATTAGCACTACCCGTTCGAAAATTCAACTATCAAATACCGATAACGTTCATTTTTTGCACTTTATTATTTAGATGTAATCCGAAAGCCAGCATTGAAATAGGGATGTACCAAATACTTTAATGAAAGCAAAACCCTTTCACATTTATTGTTTTGTTCTTAAAGGAAAACTAACATTTCGTTTCAGAGATATGTCTTATGACACAAGAAATCACTCACTCTCTCTCTCTCTCTCTCTCTCTCTCTCTCTCTCCTCTCTCTCTCTCTCTCTCTCTCTTATACACACACACACACACAAATCCCGTAGTTGTTTTGCTTTCCACTTATCCCTTTATTAATATAAAATTGATGAAGTTTATTTTATATATGCAATGAGGGTTTTGAAATATCTTTTTTTACTGTGAAAGTTCGAGCCGCAAATTTCATACAGGAGAACAGTCTCATTTTACTCTCGTTATTTTTCTCAGCTTTAACTTGAGTCATCTTAGATTCCACGAACACGAAATATGATCTGCTAAAGAGCAAAAAAATAATATTTTTCTAGCATATGTTTATACAATTTAGTTAAAAACCTAAGAAAACCTTTCGCACACATTTCTAAATAAGTTTACTAATGAAGCCCTTTAGCCCTGACGTAGTAGGGAGGACGCCAAGTCGCGCCCGATACTAAACTGTGGTGACGGCGCCGCACAGCAGAGCTAGAACGCGGACGCCGCATGAACGGTTGGGGCTCGCGGCGGCGCCGAACCCTGCAGGGCTGTTGAACACAGCCCAACCGGCGCGGCGCGGAGGTGATTTATTGCGGCGGGGGCGGCGATCACCGCAGGTGGGGGCGACCGCGGCCGCGGACGAACGGCGCTAACAAATAGGCGACGTCTCGCGCCCCCGACCCGACCCGATCCGACCCGACGCGCGCGCGCGTGCGAGCGACCGCGTCGCCCGCTCCCCTGCCCGACCGTTGCTAATTGTCGTGTTATTGAGACACAAATAACAGCCGCGCGTGCGCCAAGGCGCTGCGCTGACGATCGAGGTATTGAAGCGTGGCCGAAGAAGCGTGTCGATGACAAAAGCGGAAACGATTTCTATTCAAGGTCCTAGGAATAAATATTGCAGACACCAACGGAAAATGATTGAAGGAAGCAATATACATTAAGTACTCTCTATCAGCTATAAATAGTTTTTTTTACCAAATACGCAAAATATTTTTCTAATGCAGTTCTTTGAGTCAAATTTTAAAAAAATCACAAAAATATCGGACACTCAACAATTTCAGAATTCTTTTACTAAGAAAGAAATATATCTACAGTCATCTAGTGGAAAATTTAATCGCCGTTTTATACTTCCAAGGTATCCAAGATATTCGAGAATAGACGAAATATATTCTAGTGACTCGTTCTTTCTTCCGTACAAACTACATTCCAACACTTGTCATGACCAGCAATACCACCTAAATTGCATACTAAGTAGTACAATGTCTGTAATGTTCACTTGTGGAGTAAGAAGGACTACGATTGACGGCCAAATAACCTTAAAGAACAATGGATGCGAGTGAACTTAGAGCTCCTCTCTCTCTCTCTCTCTCTCTCTCTCTCCTCTCTCTCTCTCTCTCTCTCTCTCTCTCTCCTCTCTCTCTCTCTCTCTCTCTCTCTCTCCATGATAGAATGAAAACAATATGTGTAGTTCCATGTGTTGAAAAAACGAAGTTACATCAAATATCTCGTAAAATACAAGTGATAAAGTATAAGTGAATACACGTATCAATTAGCCCTCATGCACTTAGGTGAAAATTATATTGAAATAATTTCAACCATTCAAAAGTTACAGGAGGTGCTAAAGTTACGTAACTCGCCCTGTATATGTTCTAGAAAACCTTAGCAAGAGAGATCATTTCTGTTTACTGCGCAACGTGTCCAGCATCTGTACAAATATACGAAACATATAAAACTACTCGTTGATTCACCGTTTGGTAGAAATGTATCCATTCTACATTTGATAGAGGTATCCATCCCGGCTACTGCCAAACGCGTCCAGCGTCTGTACAAACATATCAAATGTATATCCTTTTTCGTTGACTTCATTGCTGCGATAGAAAATACAAAAATCTAAGTTAATTAAGCCAGAGATTTCCCATTCCGTGATGCGCACAACCTGTATCGCTGCCGTACCAAATACGAAAGTTATTCAACTTTCGTTGAACCATTGCTTCGGATTAAATATCCCAGTTAATTCAACTAGAGATACTCACTGGTGTGCAGCGCTACTTGTATAAATTCTCTACAAATACACGAAACATATGTAACCATTCATCGTTTCTTTGATCGGTACAAATATCCTAGTGAATTAAGACAGATATTCACTCCGTGAACTACACTTCGTGTCAAGCTTCTGCTCAAATATACGAAATACATTCAACATTTAGCTGTTTCATTACATTGATATGTATACGTATGTCCTAGCTAATTAAGCAAGATATCCATTCTGTGTTCTGCACATTGTGTCCAGCATTTGTACAAATGTACGAAACATAAGTAACTATTCTTTGTCTCACTGCTTTGGTAGAGATATATCCAATCTACGTTTGGTAGACATATCTATCCACTCTTAATGCTAAACGCGTCCATCTTCTGTATAAACATACGAAACATATGTACTCTTTCGCTGACTTTATTACTTCGATACAAAAAATCTTATTTTATCACACTCTGAGGTGGTTATTAACGGTATCGCTGCGGTACAAATACACGAAAGATATTCAACAATTTGTGGAACCGTTGCTTCAGTTCTAATATCTTAGTTAATCCAATAAGATATTCAATCAACTCAGTGCCCTGCATTACGTTTCAGCTTCTCTACGAGCAAACGATACAAAGCATATCTAACTATTCGTTGATTCATTGGTTCGCAACATATGTCCTACTTTATTAAACTAGAGATATCCACTCGATCTATTGTCATATGCAACCACTTTCTGTATGTAACACTATTCTGTTCTTTCTTCATGTGTATTCTTTCATTTATTCCGTGGCATCGATACAAATAACCTATTTAACTAAGCCTGGGGAATCCATTCTGTTTGTCGCAGTACCTGTATTGCTGCGGTGTAAATATACGGATGATATTCAATCTTTCGCTGTTTCATTACTTAGATATAAATGTGCCTGTGATATCTACTCGGTTTACTCCTCTTACATGTTCAGTTTCTGTACAAATATAAACATAACGTATCTAACCATTCGTTCATTACTCCTTTGGAACAAATCTTCCAGTTAATTAAACCACAGATAAGCACACGGTGTTCCACAGTACTTGTACGGCTTCGGGACATATATACTGTAACAGTGCTTCATGGTGAATTAAAATGCAAATATTTATTTTAACAAATTCGTTTATTTTTTTCTTTATAATACACTAAAAGTAATGATTTATGTACAGATTGTCTTCTGTATTTGTATCTCCATTCTTGATTTATTGACTTAGTCATTTTTTTTCACCCGGCTCACTTCTCTTGATTACTTTTACACGGCTTACTTCCTTTGCATTGCTACACTGTCAGCTGCACTGATTATTACACTGCTGTTCACCGCGATGAACGTCCTTCACAGCTCAGCTTCAGCAGGCGCCGCGCCGGGGCGCTCCGTTTATGTAGCTCTCAGGCGTCGAGTCTAGAAGTTTTCGGAACTTGCATCACTACTGTATGCGACCCGCAAACCCTCCGGAACCGACAGGTTCGGAAGCCGCCGACAGATGATGCCATTCTCGTCATAATACGTAAGTTATGTAAACTTTCGTTCATTCATTGGATCAATACTAGTTACATATCCTAGGTAATAAACCTAGAAATATCCACTCGGTCTACTGCCCTACGCCTCTGGTTTCCGTAAAAATTTACAAAACAAATGTACCCTTGCGTTCATTTCATTGCTTAGGTACAAGTGTCTTTGTTAATTAAACTCGTTTTCTATTCAGTCTACTGCTCGACGCGCGCAGCTTCTGTACAAATTTACGGAACATAATGTATGCATTCGTTGATATCATTAATCGTACAAATATGTTAAGCCAGAGGAATCCACTTAGTATTCTTTAGTTCTTGTATCGCTGCCGTTCGAAAGAATACTCACCCCAGTTGCTTCAGGAAGAGATAACTCTCGATGTGCTGCACAACCTGTGGCTTCTGAACAAATATATACAGAAGACTTGTATTCTTTCTTTGATTCATTGCTTCGATACAAATGGCCTAGTTACTGAAGTCAGGGCTACCCATTCCGTCTACAGTTCATATCCAGCTTCTGTATAAATGTACCAAAAATATGCCGATTGTTGATTCACTGCCCGATACAAATATCCTAATTAATTATACCGGGACATTACCCCGTGTATCCCCATTACTCGTATCGCTGCGATTCGAAAGAAATGGATTACTTTCTTGATTGATTGCTTCGGTACAAATGAATGGTTTATGTAAAAAACAACATAAGTCAGCTTTTGTGCCATATTAACCTTTTAAAATGGCACCATATTAAAATTGGAAACATATTCTAATAATGAACATAACATTTTGGAAACATATCCTTTGAATGTGTATGCATCGTTTCAAGCAGGTATAACGTATGTCAAGCAATTCTAGAGATAGTTTTTGAAGAGCACGTAAATGGGAGTTAAGGCAGATACAACATAAGTCAGTGACTTGCGTTCTTTCTGCATTGAAACGGTAGAAGCGGCTTCTCTTTGAAGTTCAAACAGCTGATCGATTTTATACAAGACGGTGTAATTTGCAGTGTGCATTAACTCAAAATTTGAACCTTCCTACAATATCAATCCAAAATTTTCGCCGATAGTAAATACTTGTGTCCGTGAACCGAAGGATGACTCTGCCATATTTTTCGTAAATCATGAAGGAATGTGGCCTAAAGAGCCTAGTGAGATGGCGAAATTTACTATGGGATATCTAAGTACCTCAATGTCCAACTTAGAAAATTTCCAAATGTCTTCATATGGCTGTGGAAGACAAAATAAAAAGTATCCTCAAAAATTAAAATAACCTCGAGTTTGTTCAGATCAATCGAGGAATATCAGTTTTGAAGAAAATCGGCTGAACGGTTTAGGCGCTAGCATAAACCGCAGACGGTCAGACTGACGAACGTTTTGCCCTCTGTCGGTAACAAGGACCCTCAAAACAAAGATTCTGGCTACACCACATGCTAGAGGAAGTAATTTAATATTTATAGGAACCGGATTTATCTGCTTTTGCGTTACTAGGGCCCGTCAATAACAGTTTTTCTGCCGAAAATTCGCCGTTTTCCGGCACACAATTACATAACTTTCACTTCTTACGGAGTGAGTTCGGCAATGTAAATATCGATTGATGACATCACAAAGTTAATGGAGTACTAATATATCCCCCACGAGGAAGTAGTGGGTTCGTTCTCTGCAGAATTACAAAACTAGGCAGTGAGAGAATCATTAATTACGGAAATAATTAGCTAAATGTAACAATTTCTTGTAATTAACAAGTTCATTCAAACATATTTCATTCAAATATATTTCAGATATGATGCATTTACTGAGTGACAATAAGTTTTTGTTCCAGTGTGTTTTATTTCAGAAACATGAGTCAACCATTTTTGTTAAACAAAATTAAAAAATAGAATTTAACATTTTGCTAAGTGAGACAATAATTCTATATAATATGCAGAAAACAACTTCTAAAAAAACTGTCATAATGTTTCTGACAAACACAGTCGCATTAGAAGGTTTTTTGTCCGTCCTAAAAATTTACTTCTCAGTGACTAATGTTGTTTCTGAAATAAGACATTCAAATATCCTCATTAATTAAGCAAGAAATTTCCTATTTGTGTTCTGCACTACGTGTATTGCTGCGATTGCTATTTGAAATATAGGCATCCGATCGTTGATTTATTTCTTTGATACAAATATTCTACATAATTAATACGGAGATATCCATTCCGTGTTCCGTACTACGTGTATTGCTTTGGTATTTACGAAACATATGCAACAATTTGTTCGTGGATCTTACAACTCAATACACAGTTGAATAGTAGGAACCCTTATTTTATTCCTAGTAATAGCTGCCGCTTTTATAGGTTGCGTATTACCATGAGGAAAAATATCATTCTGAGGAGCTACTGTTAATACCAATTTACTATCAGCAATTCCCTACCTAGGGACCGATTTAGTACGAGTTTGTACAATGAGTTACAGTGAGTACCATGAGTTTGATTGAGTTCAATTTTACAACGATTGTGCAAAAAATGGTAGAGATTAACTGAATCAAATTAGGTTTTTGTTATGCCTTATATACTTGCATATTGAAATGAAAATCTTATCAACAAAATGTTTGGAATATCTGCGAACATTTTATGTCGTTTCACTCTAACCATCAGAGGCTAGTGGTAAATTAATTCAAGAATTCTAATTTCTATACGCATGAAATTCTTCTATTTATTTTGCTGCATGAATACAAAGTTGTTTTTATTATTTGTTGTTTATCTTCTGGAGTTGAAAATAGATAAAATTGTGAATGGTGTTGTGTTGATGAAATTGTGATGAAAATATGTTTTACTGAAATTATTAAAAATACCAACCAAAAAAACGTGTAATATTTCTGTGAAACCGTGAACTTTATGTAGATCTTTGTATACTCATTGATATACCGTTTTGGGGCACTCTAGATGCACGACCATACGGATTTCCCTGTACAGTGTTTGTCTTCATATAGGCTTTTAGGTTATGTGGCACTTCATATTCAATTACAATGTTGATTGTTAGAGTGTTTTCTCGTAAACGTACCTTTAAAATGCCTCATGGGCTTTCCGCGATTTTTATTTAATTATGGTGTTTAAATAATGAATCTTTATGTATAAAAAAAGGAAATTTGTGGATATGTACAACGAATATAAATGTACTGTAAATGTAATGTAAATGTAATGTATAAATGTATTGTAATACGAATATAAATGTACTTGTTCCTCAGTACCTTTTTAACTATCGAAACGTTTGCTCCCATTTTTGAAAATCGAGAAAATCATACGAGGATTCCCATTACAAAATGTTATTCCGAATTTGGTTACACCACAAAATATGAAAGAAAATAATATAATTCGTTATGCATATAAGCGACATTGTTGTTCGGAGAAGAGAGGAGAAACCGGGCTGAACGTTCAGTGCGGGGAAAGTGTTCGGTGCAGGCAGTGTTCATGCGGGCAAAGTGTTCGATGTGGACAGAGCGTTTGATGCCGGAAGAGCGTTCAATATGGGCAGAGGGTTCGGTGCAGGAAGGGCGTGGTGTGCGCTCAGATTTTAGGTTCGGACAGAGCATTCGGTGCGGGCTGAGCGTTCACTGCTGGCAGTGCTTTCGATGCGGGCAAACTGTTCGGTGTGTGCAGAGCGTTGGGTATGTGCGACGAGGGCAGAACATGGAGGATGAGAGAGCATGCGATGCAGGTAGATCGTGTGGTATGTGCAGAGCGAGAGAAGGAAGGGCATGCGGTCTGTTTGGGTAGGGTTGTTCAGTACTTGATAAATAAATACCAGGACATCATCTGGTAATAATCTTGAATTTGTCTGTAATAATACGTAGCTTTTGTGCTCGATAGTGCATTTGTGAAAAATACATATAGAATTACGTAATATAGTGTTCTATATTGAACGTGCAATGGAGATAAATTGTCTACCGTAAAATAGAATAAATAGAATGCAATATAAATTTTCTTCAGTATTGAATCTTCGTTTTGGCTTTAACATCAAACCATTATTCAGATTTTATGTAAAATCCGCTGAGAACCTCCCCAAGAAAGAGAGCCAAAATCGTGTTGAACAGGCAGGGGAAGCCGTCGTGGCGTCGGGGGGCCCTTGAACGTCGCCTTCGATTCTTCCCTACGCGCGCGTCATCAGCCGAGCGCGCGCCGCCTAATTGATTGCCAGCGCCTTCGCGGAGGGCTCCGCCGCCGCGCCGAAGACTTCACCGCCCCAGCCCACTTTTCTAGAGCGAACCGTCGCCGTTGCCACCCCCTCACTGCCTGTCGGCAGACGCCCGAACCTACATGCCTGGCACTGCTTCAGCTCACATAGAATCCCAAACATAGTTTGCACCGCGCGATTGTTCCTTTTCCTGTTCCCAGTTCTCTGTTGCAAGTGACTCATCTGTATTATAGGTACATGCTTCTCCTCTCACGCAAATTCCTGCTTCTGATTCGTCCATCGGTTGTTTCTCATTTCAAACCTCTCCTCAACTTGTCTGTTATCCATTTGACTCTTCAAGGTTGTACCCTTCCATCCAGCGCTTTCACCCGTATTCCCCGACCACCTCATTTTCAGTTCACGACAATAATTGCATAAATTCCCCAATATTTATAATTTTGTTCTTCCAACAACGCTTCCAGTAGCTCCATTGCTTGTGCCCTATCCGTCCCCGCTCCTCCGTGGGCGTCCGCTTCCATCGCCTTCGCCGGCTTGCTGCTACATAATGCACACGGCGATATTAAAACATCGCGCTCCGCCGCCAGCATCCATCAGGCGGCGCGGACGAGTAGGCGAGCGGGCGAGCGCGCGTCGCTAAGTGGCCCCGCGCGTTTATTATGCACGAGCGCGCGAGAGGGCGGCGCTGATGTATCGCCCGGGCGCCGCGCCGCGACGGCCGCTGCGGCGGTGGGGGCGGGAGCGGAGAGGGCGGAACCGATCGCCCAGAAGCCGACGAAGCTTCTTGGCGAAAGGTGAAGATGTCGGATTGATTTGCACGCCACGGGAGATCGAGAAATCGCTCCGTTGCTGCTGTTAAAGGAAGTTTTGCAGATTTTTTGTTCCGTTTATTTACTAGCTTAGAGCAGAATAGCCAGCGAGTTCTGATGTCTTTTTATTGTGAGCTATTGAAGTTCATTATAAAAAGAAATCTTAAACATAAAATCGGTTGCTTGTGTCGTCCATGACGAGCATAGAATGTTCCGGGGAAAATGTATCGAAAAAAATACTTTAAAAAAAATTGAATGTTTCTTAACAAAGTTAGATTCATGTAATAGTAAATATGATTTATAAAATTATAAGATTCTTGGTATGTACCGTACTAATTGCATACGTGTTACGGCTCTCCGTGTTACGTCTTTAGCGTCAAACACTGCCGATAATGTCAATGGCCTACGTGGGTTGTCACCCTTAAAGACTACTGTATATACTTTGGTTCACACGCCCCAAGCCCTCATTTCATGAGGCAGGATTATGTTTACAATTATATTTACGACTTTGTGACATTATAAAGTAATATAATCAATTATTATTAATAATAAATGAAATAATATATTTGATTAAGAGGAAATGTATATCTTTACTTTGCAAAAAATAATATTTAGAAGTACCTATTTAGTTTTACATTACGAAAAACTTATAAGTATTAACACTAATAATTTACTTATAACTTACTGTACTTACAATTAGTATTTAAAAATTAGCTACTTGTAATCCTCCCTCGCAAGTACATCCCCCTATTTCTCTCTCGCAAGTGCCTCTGCTTCGCCCAATGCCCATATTGCTGTGGCTGCCGCAGCTCCTCCTCCTGCTGTTGCAGGATCTGCTGCTGAACAGCAACAGATTGTTTTTGTTGCAACAACATTGTTTTTGTTGTTGTTGCTTCTCCTGCTGAATATGCTGTTGCTCCGTTTGGAGTCTGATCTGCTGCTCCATAAACAAAACAATATCTTTCTGCTGCTGGAGCAGCAGCTCAATGTCTTCATTGTTTCTTTTCGTTCTTGGAAACAATTCATATGTAATTGGATTTAAAAAAAATTAAGTTGGCATACATTATTATATAAGAATAAATCTGTATTACAATAACTCGCTCTATATACAAAGTAAATAATCAAAATAGAAAAAAATACATTTACTTCATTAAAACTATCTCTGGCTATGTGAAAAAGTCAGGTAATAGCACTTAACATGATTTATTTTTAATTAGTCATTTCGGGTGCGTCAATTGCTGTGGTCAGTGGTTCCGAAAGTGCAGAACATGTTTTTGTCACGGAAGCTAGCGGTGATCTTTCCCCGCTGAATGGTGAGATCCGGTTCCGACCTACCTTCGGCTTGCGGCGTTATCCTCAACCAGGTATCTCCCGCCAGCGGGGCCACCGCTCCAGCTGGGACACACTCCAAGATCCCGGCAAGTTGGGTAGTAGTGCATATAAGTGTGTGTACATAAGGGGTGAGGATAGGACCACGAAGATAAAGGAAAGATCGTGTGCGGTCCGTGGCCTGTTTGTTAGGGTACTGCTCCATCATTCGTCTTACGTTGATCGGAGGAAACACGGACTCGCTAGAATTTCCCGTCCTCTTCCTTGTTCTATCATCACCCTTACGTACGCGCACTTATATTTACAAGATTTACACTACCACACACATCGGGAGATCGGAACGTGTTCCGTCTGGGGCGGTGACCCGCTGGTAGTAGATAATACACAATTCGAGGCGTAACAACCTTGTCTTACCAAGGGATACAACCGAAAGAGGGGATCATCATAATACCTGTAAAACATGGTAATCTCTCCGGGATAAATATGACAGCCTCGGAAGATAAAGTGTAGCATGGTCGTAATGGCCTAAACGAATATAATAATAATAACAATAATAATAACAATAACAACAACAACAACAGCCCACCTTTTGCGCAAAGTATTGTAGAAGCACCGACAGTCCCTAGATCTACTCCTTACGTAGCTGGTTGCCACCTGGAGTAGATTTTATATTCAGCCGACACAAACATATTTAGTCGTGATATAAAGTAGTAGAAGTAGTAATAATAATAATAACAATAATAATAATAATGACGAATAAAAAATCAGATAAAAAAATATATAAAAATGGGAAGGGGGGCCTTACTTATCAGTATCTAGGGCCAAGTAAATCTTAAAATAGTACTGCCTGGAATGTAAGGATGCTAGAGGCCCTATCGTTCCGGGTGCACCACCTCCGGGCTGTGGGTCCGGGGCGCACGCGGTAGACACGCCAGCAGTGCCGGCTTCCGGGGCGTGGCGTTTTCGCCTTCATCGTCGCCGGCCTGTGTGGTAGGGGGCGGGGGCTCGAGCGACGCCTTCCGGAGATTTATGCGCGGGCGTCGTCGCGGCGGCGACGTCGTCGAAGTGCCGCGTCCGTGTTATTAATCGCCGCGACGCCAACCCGGAGCGGCACGGCGCGTCTCGGCGCGGCGCGATACACCCCAGCTTCCCTGCAACTTTACGAGATGCGCGACGCGCCAGCGGAAGGGCGATGCGCGAAGGCCGCTGTCGCTTCGTGTTGCGCCTCGCTCTCAGCCTCTGAAAGGCACTATTACTTACACGCTTACCTTCTGCGGAATATTCAAACTCGAGTTGGCGGCTCCTTTTTTCTTCCTTGTTGCCGAGGGAAGGATTCATTTTCTCTTTCGAACTTGGTGAAGTCTCAACCGTCAGAATGTTATTGGAAGTGTTCGTGCTGTTAACAAGGGAAATGTAGATTTAACGTGATCGTGCCTTAGTTGTAGATTGATTCGTCAGAGACAAGTCGTGCTTTGAGAAATGTTAATAGTAGAAATCGATTTACATGGGAGATTACGGAGAGGTTAATAGTTATGTGTGTATGCTTTTTTTATCATTTGAAAATATTTCTGAAACGGTTTACGAGTAAAGCGTCGGCAACGCCACATTCATCTTGTACTCTAGTAGTACTAATAATAGGTATTTTTCAGAAATTTCTCGTTGTCCATCTCATTCACATGATCCAAACACGATTTTTTCCCTTAATCTTACATTTTCTGAAGAATGAAGACCAATAGACATTGTTGACATTACTATGGGTGATTGATCACGACTTTGCTTTCAACGTGCTTTGTGGGAGCGGGGGAGGGAAACAAGTATTGCCACCTTTCTTTTCTTTATTTTTAGTGATTCAAATACCGTAACATCAGATGTAACAATATTGTAACTATTTGTAAAGAGCTCCAAAAACTTCATTTAAAAATCCTTTATTTTTCGTTCTTTTTTAGATATTTGTAAATTACAAAATGTTATGACACTATAAAGCGGAGCAAAGTGTTCAGTTTCCGAATTGTGTTTAACAGGGCATATTAAAATCCCACTGAAACTCAATTGGCAGGGTGGTGGACGGTTGTTTTCAATGAATTTGTATAGAGAAAAATTGTAATGATCCTTTATGGCCATTAATTGTTTACAGACAATTATTGTGTTCACAAAAGAACAAAACACATCACATGTGGTAACAGAACAGAATTTAATACAAAAACAATTCTCGAGGTATTTATATTACAAAAAGTTCAAGCAATCTCCTTATGAAATTTCTTATAATATTTCAGTTAAAGCATTCAATCTAACTACTCTTGCCAATAGAAGAGTCTTTGCTGAACAATTGTTATTTGAAATAGTTAATGGTCTATCAGATAACAGTGATGTGCTGTCACAATTGTCATTTAATACACGAGTGTCAAATTGAAGAGGATTTCTGTGATTTAGTTTTGTGATTTCAATTGAAACTGTTGTATTTATTTTTTTTCTTGTAATGCCTACTGTAATTAAGGCTTTGCCCTGTTATGGGTAATTAAATAAATAAATAAATAAATGACATAAAATATTTCATTTACACTTAAATGCTTTCACCACAAGTACATTTTTGGTATATATTTAACAACGTTTCGGGATTAAATGTTCTCCCATTTTCAAGTTTCTGTAATAGTTAAATTAATAATTTTAACATGGTCAATATCAATTCACATTTACTTAAAATTTTTTATGAAATATTCATTTTTAAATTTCGTTCTGTTATAATGTGAATCTTTGAATTAAAATTTTAATTCACCTTTGAATTAAATTCTTTTAACGTGTTAAAAATTGATCTGACTTGTATAGTCCAATAAACACAATTACGAAATAGCAGAAATTATTATCACGCTATGATAGGCCATTCCAGAATACTAATAATAAAAAAAAACAATATTTTAAAATTTGAGAAAATCATTCTACACAAAGTAGGGTCAATCGGTGCCATTGTGATACAGAAAAGCAGAGTTTTCACCCTATATTCTATACCGTTGGTTGCAAACACATGGAAAATTATCGTATTAGTGCCTTTTGGGGGGTAAAGACATGTACGAAATAAAAAGAAATAATTTAAGACCTGTCACAACTCTTTCAATAGTATGTATTAAATTAGCTCCACCTGATGGGGCTAAAACGATACATTGATGGATCTAAGCTTGATATCTCTCTAAATTTTGATTGGGAGATAACAGGCGTGCTATAGTGAGATACCTTAGGGTCTAGTCTCTCAACAATATTTTTTCATGTTTTTAATGTTTTATATTTTTCTGTGTCTTAAGTTATAAGATATTGTTTCCAATCAGTGTGAAAGTTCAGTAAGGAGGCTTTAAAATCAAATTTGAAAGTATTGTTTAATTTGGTTTTAATACAATAAATTATGAAAAAAATGTTGTACATACACCAAAATGTAGTATCAAGGAAGTTAACGTATGTAAAGAAATTATTTAATGTTGCAAAGGTCTGGAAGTGATACCGTCCCATAAGTTTGACAGTATACAACAAGCGAGTCTTGGACCTTCCTTTTAGCATAATTATTTTCTGGGTGATGCGATTTTTTTATAGAATTAAATATTACTTCAGCATATTGGTCTTCATATTATTTTCTGGGTAATGAGATGAATTTATATAATTAAATATTACTTCAAGATATTTTTGTGCGCTTTTGTTCCATAGACAACTATTGTTGTACAAAAACGTAAATATTACAATTCCGAGCAGTATCTTTACAGATTCCCGTGTGCATAATAGACCCGATATTGTTAAAACAATAAAACGTTTTAAAAACATTACTTTCTTGTTGGCAGCGAGTTAGTTTTTCGCGAATAAAGTAGCCCCGACACCCGTTTCATATTATCCAAAAAAAAATTGAGGTTGTACAGTGCGCCAGGAAAGTCTCTCTGCAATATCACTATGCTGGTGAGAGTGAATGCTAGCAAAAGACATTCTGTTGGTATCACGAGAACCAGGGAGCGCTGGGACCTCCCAAAGGCGGGTGCCGAAGCAGCGCAAAAGAGGGGGAGATATTACAATTTTTGTGAAGTGTTCCTTTTTGAATCTTTATTCTATTATCGGAAATATTTGAACGTGGCACAGAAAACGAAAGATTTAAAAGAAGCGACAGAAAAAATTGGAATTGCATACACGTACGAGTAGCCAGCCGGCAGAACGTTCTGGCTTCCGCCCCTCCCGAGCACCAGTTCCGCTTCCGTTGCAACCTGGGCCGCGCCCTGCTTTGCCCCGTGCCCCCGGTGGCGTCCTCGGGTCCTGCGTCCCCGGGGCGCGGGGCCGCTATAAATCGCTGCGAGCGGGCGGGCGGGCGGCGCCGACAGACAGACGGACACGCAAAACACCACCTCAAACAACCGCCGGTAGCGCCGCGGCGCGCCACGCCCGCAACCTGCTCGCCGCGCAATTAGATTTATTATGGTCCAGACAAAAAGCTACAAGCTACCGGACAATAAATTTTTCAAAAAGGCCCGTGCGGCGCGGGTATAAATTTTGATTTAAAAAAGGAGAAGAGGGCGTCGGCGCCCGAGTCCTGTGGTGATTTACGCCTCCTTAAATTGCCGGTACTGGGGCAAACGGGGGGCGACGGAGGATTTAGTACCGAAGGAGGGGGCGAGGGCGGGGCGCCGGCCCGTAAATTTCGGCCCCCCCTCCCGCGTCCTCGTGTCCTTTCGCGGCGCGTCCTCACGCGCGGCGCGTCCTTCCACGCGCTCCCCAGGCGTCCTCCCGCTGCAGTCGCGGGCTGGTTACATAATAACAGGCCTGGGAATGCGGGGCGCGCTGGAGGTGTCGGCGGAGTGGCTCAATATTTGGACTTAATTTGTCGGCGAATAAAGGCGCGGCGGCCGCGGCTCCTTGAGGGGAACGCCCCATCGCCCCCATCGCCCGGTGATTTACGAGGGCGGCGCGCGGACCGCGGCCACCGGGGACCGTTACGCCTTTCGCCCGTGTTTTGCATGGCCCCGAGAGGAGGGGCGGCGCCGCCGGCCGATGCGCGCGCGCGAGTGCGAAGGGTTGCGACGCCCGCTGCGGGCGGTTGGAAGCTGAGGTGTTGACGTAGTGAGAAATTAATGGGGGCGATTGAAACATTAAACGCAATATTATCAATTTTTGGATTATCCATTCATAATGTAATCTTGCACTATGAATAGAGAATGCAAATTTGCATTATCTATCGAATAATATTATCATTTTTTTGACCTTGTAGTCTGCAGAATACTGAAGAGACATAAAAACATGAGTAGAGTGAATGTGTATGAACATACTTCACACTTCTGTATGTAGATTTCTCTCAACATCAACTTGGTTTTGAAATTTGTTTGCGAACTAGAGATATTTTTCCTTACTTGAAATAAATAAGTGTAAAATTAGTTAATTAGCCATAAAAATAAGATAATTTCTGTAGTAGTAAGTATAAGTATCATATTTTTATATTAGGTAATTTTTATTTAAGATGAAAGTCTAGACAAGGATTTTGATCTTCTACTAGTTCTGTGTGTGACATAAATATTGGAATTCATTTTACTTAGTTGAGCGTTCGTTTGTGGAGCATTCTTACAGTTATTACAACAGGATTATAATTTATACCTGATGACACCCCCAACCTCAGGTTCGAAACATCATGACTTTTTTTATTATTATTATAGAAAATGTTAATGACTTATGGTATTATTTTTGACTGCAGCCTCCATTTTTATGGACTTTTATGGATTTTTTAATTTTGTGTTTATATAGTTGTTTTCTAATAAAGTTAATTTATTACAAAAAATAACTGGCCGTAAAAGAACCTTTACATTATAGAGAATAGCTGACGTTAATTATAAATGATGTAGAGAAAAGGTGTTAATATTTTTTAACTAACAAATATTTTTAATAATAAAGTTTTTCGTGAACGCCCAAGCTGATCAATCGTACGGATTTTATGCATGAAATAGAATTATGCTGCATAGATATTATTTTTCTCGGATGATAAAAGTCGAGTATAGTGACATATTTTGGGAAATGTATTCAGTTTGTAGCTCTTCTGTTTGTTGCCGTTTTTAAAGAGCTTCAATTGTAATTTTTGAGCACTAATGTGTGTAATTAGTTGTTTATTGATATAACATGTGACAATAATCAATTATAATAACCAAAGTGCATGGAAATTCAAATGACTACATCGAAAATGTTTAATGAGATCCGTTGCGGCGTGAAAAAGGAAATAGTAGGAGAACTAACAATTCTTTGAAGAGGATGAACGAGGAATAACATTTTATTCGATAACGTTTATTGCAAAATTCTTTTCCCTTTTTTAAAATGAAAGTCACTTATTTAAAGGTTCCCACAAACATCTATCGTAGGTAGTTCTAGATGAATCGTAGGCGCCGACGTACTGACTTTTTAAATTCAGGAAACTTTTTCTCGTGGTATTTAATATTCTTTAGTAAAAATACCGCCCGATAATAAAAGCAATTTAAACCGAATTACCAACATAACCAATTAATACACTACGATATTGAAACTCCTACTTCATTCTTGCGAACATAATACAGTAAATTTTCCGCTTGCCGGTCGGTTCTCCCTTCCGAAATTCTTTCAGGAGAAGAGCTTTTCCTGTTACCTGACAGCCTCTCGCATCTGCGGCGGCGGCGGGGGTGCAAATCGCTGCAGAGCCTTCTTGCAGCGGCTGAGCGTAACTCACGCGGAACGACCGCCGCTCCACTCCCCCGCCTTGCTCGAGTTCCGCTCCGCCGGGGTGCGGAGCCTGCGAATGGGCGAGCTCTTTCTCAAAGAGACGATTACGGGATCTTATGTGTCATCACCGGAAATGTTGATGCTCAAGTTCTTATTTCAGACCAAGAATATATTTTGAGTTTGAGTGGGTAATAACTAACGTTGAAAATGGTTTATAATATTATGACTTCAATTTAGAATAAAGAATTGATTGTTTGTTGTTCTTCTTCTTCGTCAAACATGTAATGTATATGAATAACCTCTCCAAAGTCAGGCAGGAAAGCGTTCGATGTAAGTGTGGTGGAAATATCTAGTTATCTGCCACATTCCCAGGAGGAAACACGAGCAATTCCTGCCAAGTGATGCCCTTCACGGACGGGAAATACAGACTGGAGGACTTCAGGTTTTCTTATTTTTAATTTTTTTAAAAAAATTTTAGATCGTTTTATTTCTGCCTCTTCCTTGCTTCATTCCTCATGGTCAGTATTTGGAAACCCCCTTTTATTTCCAACAACAGTTCACTGCAACGACTTATTTAGATGTGGAGGCATCGCATTACTAGAACCTATTCAAAAGATTGGATATGAACGTCCTAAAGAACACAAACTTTTTAAAAATAATGTATTATTTTAAGTGAATTAGGATGTTAACTTAAATGAACAAGAACTCAATGATTGATCAAGGTCTTCAGGACATTTTGTGGAAGATACTTTAAAATTTCTCACATTGTAACAAGCAATTTTAAAAATATCAAGGAGATAATGTTGGATGGAGAGAAAAAGTAATATATAATAGCAGCGTGTATTCACCATACAAGGAATATTGTTACCAACAACATCTTTTACGAACAATAACTCGGCTTTAGTGTACAAACGCTTTCTCTGCTAAAAGTTTTCTCATGTTATGTTATTTCGCTGTATAAATTCGTGTGTCTGTTTCGCTGTGTTATTTCGCTGGGCACATTAAATACTGCGATTCATGTACTATTTCGACGATCCTCAAACGTACTACCACTTGCACTCTCCGCCCTCTCAACTGATCGCCGCCCCCATCTTCGTAAATCGACCACGAGGGTCAACTACGTATTTGTCAACGCCTCGGCTCGAGGCGAAACCACAGGGCACGCGGCACACGGCCCTCGACCCGCGTAGCTCTGCTTTCCACGGCCATTTCCGAAGCGGCGGCGATCACGGCGCTCGAAATCGCCGCAAATGGGCAGGTTGCGCGACAGAGACAAGTGACGGATCGGAAGGGCCTTCGACTTCGCCCTCTCCCCCCCCCCCCCCCCCCCCGCTCCCTCCCCGCTTCACCTGCCACAATTACCTCCCGCGGGCTTTGTTAACACTGCTAAACGCGGCGAGCCTTTCAGAGCCAGGGAAAAATCTCCGCGCTTTTCTTGCAAGACGCCACAAAGCGGCAGTGCCGTAAATTACCTTCGCTGCGCCGGGGTCTTCCCTCCCCTCCTCCTCCCCCGCCGCCCGCTCTCCGGCACTCGCGGCGCCCTCCGCCTCGCCGACAAAGCGGCGACGACGACGGCGGCGGCGGCGGTGGAGGCTCCTAATTTTTGCGCCCCCTCCCTCTTTGTGAGCGCGCCCTGCGTTCTTGCGGGCCGTGTAAATACGCATTGTGTTCGAATTAGTGCGGAGCCCCCTTCCCCAGACGCGTTTTAAAAAATCCTCCTTCCGTTGGGGTGATTTACCGACGCCACTTGTGGCTGCGCGTGCCCGCGGCCCCGCCGCCGCTGCGCTCGCAGCGTCTGCGTTGGGTTTCTAGTTGCAACTTCGATTTATTGCAGGGATTTGTTTTCTAAATAAAACTAAATACGGTAATGTAAAGTGGGCGTCCTGGAATTTTTCTGTTTAGCCGTAGGTCAGCAAATTTTGTTTCGAGATTACGTGAGGAATTTCGTTGTTATAACAGAGCTCATTAGGTTGATCGGAAAATAATATGATTATTTTAATTTACGAAGTCGCTTAAATATTATTAAACGATACTTTAATTCATGCTTATTCTTTACGATACACTGAAAATCTTCTCTACGTTAGCCATTTTATGTTATTTTCTAAAAGGAACACTACCTAATTCTAAAACACGGCAATGTCGTACGTTTAATTTATGCCAAAATTATCAAAGAGATTTTCTTACCCTCATGTGACCGGGAATTTCCCCCTCTCCTATTTTCTCGCCTCTTTTTACCTGGACCTCTGTGGCAGCGTCGCATCCCCCGCCTGGACTGTGAAGCGAGTCTCCTGAGAAAAGTCGGAGGCCAACGCATGGCGACGCTGCAGGTAAGAGACTACGCCTTACGCGATCGCCCATAGCCCTGAGCGCTCTTCTGAACAGCCTCTTCGAATCCTCGTCAGTTTGCAAATTTTCGTGATCTAGAGGTACCGAAGAGTAAACATCGTCGTAGTTAGGTGCGATTATAATTTTATTATTATTATTATTATTATTATTATTATTATTATTATTATTATTATTATTATTTGCCTTTTCCCGTTAATGGGGGATCGGCGCTAATGGGTGTGGGCTCATTTTTATTAATTTTCTCACACTTCATATATATATATATATATATATATATATATATATATATATATATATATATATATATATACGGATTTGGCGAATGTTTTACGGCCGGATGCCCTTCGTAACACCAACCGCATGGGACGTACAAGCACATTACACAGACAACACAATCACGAAACACACACAACCATGCCCGAAGTGGGATTGTAACCTACGATCCTTCGGTTAAAGACCGCCACGGCACTACTGCTTTAGCGACCTCGGCCACTGGATCGGCTCTGTCTTCAGAACATACACTCATTAATTTCCCCAGTCATACTTGACCTTCAAACCTTACTGTGTTAGTTTGTATAAACTTATCTAAAATTCTTTCCACTACTAACACACGCATATATTGCACATTTTTTACTTTTATCACTCGCAATCCAATTCTAAACTTTTATCACTCGCAATTTAACTCAAATTTTGACTACCGCGATCTGACGATCCGCCCGCGACCACAGTTCGAGCTATTCAACTCCGGCAGTTCGTAATCCGCGTCACTCACTTCTCTTTTTCGATGCGCAGTGTTTGTTTCAAAGTCGTTCCTTCTCCGTAAATCTTGCGACTGCTCCCCCCCCCCTCCTGTTTACTGTCTATGTTTCTCCTGATTGGATAATCACATATCTGCGTCTCACATCTTTACTCCGTGATTTCCGTTGTCCCTGTAAATTTCTAATTTTAATTACATTCATGGAAATTCTTCTCGTGTCCATAATCGATTTATCACTAAAAAATAAAACAAGTGTCCCCTCTCTATTTATCACTTACCACTCCCATTAATTTTCCGTTGTTTATATATTTCATTTACGGATGATATTAATATCCATTGTTGTTGTTGAAACATTTTGCTGACTCTTCTTTTCAGTTATAATCTATTTTGGACCTTAAATAATCCACCACAATACTACCTACGGGGATTTGTTCTTTATTGTGAAAAATATCCGTGTAAAAGTATAATAATAAATAAACTCAATCCCAAAATTCTCAGGCAGTTACCGTTAAATTATCCAATATATCCTGTTAAATTTTTAGGCAAAACATATTTACATCATATGATCATAATCATCACACGTCTAGAGACAGTTCTGCTATGCAGTAATTTTGGCGAATTAATTGCTGTTAGTGTATCAGAGTTTCAGCCTCAGCCTTCTTTTGCTTTTATTTCTTTGTACGTGCAATGTGAAATAGTATTAATTTAATGCGTTTAATGAACGGATGTTGTCTTGTGAAAGAATTTGCTTTTCCTATCTAGTGAATATAGTTCTTCCGAAATATATCGTTAAAACGGAATGTGAAAATTAAATTTTTCTTCAAAATGGGGAAAAGAAGCATTGTTCTCTTACGATGCATAGGAGTTACTAAAGATATCGAACACATCTGACAATCAGTTCAACGAAATTTAACGAAATGTGTGCTTATAATTCATAATTGCCAAGCTCTTTACTTGTTTTTCTCTTATTGTTAGCAAATAAATCGAGATTTTTTTTTATTATCAGTCATATATCAACAGGGGGGGGGGGGTCAAACGGCGAAGTTTTCTCCCCTTCTATTTTTGTTTACGTAAAGACTTCGTGTTTTATCGTTGAGAACTTTTGTTTTTTCTACCTTTCTTAATCACTAGAGATAGTTTCGTCTTTCAATGCTTATTTCATGTTAAAAAAAATTCCGGCCATCGCCATGCGAAATCGCTTCATAGGAACTCCGGCGTTCGTTTGCAACATGTTTACAGGCAGACCTGGCTGTATTCTTATTTTTCAATGAAGATAATAGTTGTGCAATTTCAGAAAGTGACGAGTCCTTCAAACGAAAGAAGCCGGCCATCTGGCCAATACAGAAAATGTTCAAAATATAATTGCGCTTATCACACCTCAAACACTGAAAATACGTTTTCGTAATACTGTAGTACTGTAAATATATCTGCATACGAACCCAAAAGAGGAATGAAAAGGTAATCTTAACGGCCACCAGCCGTTAATACAAATGATAAAGAACATAAGGAACATACACCAACAAGGGAAATAACACAAACAAAAGTAATGTTCAACAGTTCAATTAAAGCATTCTTATTTTTTGACTTATAATTTCTAGTTTGGTTAGCATGAATATTGAATAAACAATTATTAATATAGTTATTATTATTATTATTATTATTATTATTATTATTATTATTATCGCTAGTTTCTAGTTCTTTATAAAAAGATCTAAGGTGCCGACGTCGACGTACTTGAATCTTTTGATGTCTATGCAACCTCGACGGAGTTTTGCGCTGCTCAATAACTTATTAGAAATTTTCGAAACAGGATACATTTTTGGTATTTCGTTCAGTATATACTTTTGCTAGTGACGCGAACTCAAAATTCTTTCAGCGAGAGCAGATCGACACCGTTTTCGACCAGTATTGTTTTCCGAATCTGTAAAATGAATTCTGATGCCAGTTTCTCAACTGGAACGTAAAAATTAAAATTGTAAAATATTCACCTTGATATGTCAGCATTTTTGTTAACTAGTAAACATAGTTTCAACATTGAGAATTTTGTCCACGTTGAGGAAGAATACGTCTCATATCTGTCTTTGGCAAACGTCAGCATAACTTTCATTTACTTTGTCAGTATTCTAACGTTGAGGCCAATGTTGATAATCTTGGTATTCTTTCTGAAAACTTGTCTTGGTTTTCACGAGTAACAAGTCGAAACTTGCACCACTTGCAATTTCTGAAATATCACCTGGTATGTGCTACATCTTAAAATGTGGAACATATTTTAAATATGTTTAGAAAGAAAACTAGCGACAATCTCACCAAAATGAAAGACTGACGCATCTGACGCGTCGAAGAATCGAATCTCATTGAAACGGAAAATTACCGTTCCACTTCTTCATATTAAAAGCAAAGATATTTCTTATTTATATTAGTTTTTTTATAAGTATTACGAAAAGTATTGAACGACACAAGCCGATAGACACCAAATAACCGACGCGGTTGAAGTTAGTACACCGAGGCGATAGCCGAGGTTTATTATCTACCAAATCAATCAACCAATGCACGAAAAAGATATTCATTTATAATTCGAGAAAGAGAGTGGGAGATTGAATGAAGATAGATTTTGCCTAAGATGAATATTGGAGAAGAGTTATGAGACCAATAAGCGATGTAATTAATGTGAGTTCGAAGTTAAATTCACTATGTAATTGGTGATTTGATATGAGCATGGGTACATTAGTGACGGTGTGTAGGAATTAGCCTACTTGGATTTTGTTGGGGTTTGTTTTGAAAAATTTGATCCAAGTTGGGCAGGCGTAATGAAAAGACGGCCTGATTATAGTTTTGTATAATATTAATGGAATGTTGCATGAAAGTCGTATTTTGTTATGTGTTTGTATTATTTTGGAATCTGTGAGCTGTTTTCAATTTCTTTTTTAGTCCATGCGCAGTTCTAAACATTTGATGTGTTTATTAGAGGGTACCAGGAAATTGGCTCTTTATTTTAAGTTCCTTTCACTGTAGTGTTCTCCGAATACCGGAATGTCATTTGTACGCGACTGTTTAAATATAATTTCTTTGGATGAGTGCATTATCTCTTTCACACTTTATAAACATATAAAGCCTGTAAATTGCCATAACGTTTATATACAAGTACATAAAATAATTCTGAGCGTTGCCAAGATCGGATCGAGACGCATTACATTTACACAATGGTTTTATTGTTCTCTGCATCATCACAAAGGTTGACTGTTACTATGCACAAAAATGAGATTGTCGCGATCTAGGGCAGATCTACGTCATTGTTCAGAAATAACGTAGCTATTTAAAGAGTTTATTAGTTATATATTTTTAAAAGAGTGTACAAAAACGGCACTGATGCATCTTAAGTTCGTGTTCCAACCGGGTCAACATCCTAGCGCTTCAGCCTCCACCAGCCCCTCGACGCACGCTTCCACTACCAGGTAGCAGCGAGCCGGAGCGTACGAGGCAGAACGCAGCACGACCGGAGCTTGTTTTTCCTCCAAAATCAAACCCTCTTTACCCGCGGCGGCGGCGGTCGCGCGACGCAATCGGTACCGCGAACCTCCCGAAAAAATTACGGAATATAAATTGTCCCATTATTTAGTCGTTAGGACTTAGGCGGTCCACGTTTTTTTTTAACCCGAAGCATCCCCAGCGCGCCAAAAAATGCAGAGCGCTGTATCTATTACAACTTACAGGAGATTAGTATAGATATTCGAGCTGACACGCCGGAGTGGAAAAAAAAATAAAAACGCAAAACATAGGATATAGACTATAATCAATCCGAAATCCAATCAATGCGTTCCAATTTTTTATCCATTAAGTTGGCATTACTGTGATTACCCCGCGGCGAGATGCGGTCGGCTGGGGGCGGCAGGGGGAGGCCCAGAGCGGTCGGGCGCCCCACGCCACCGCTGCCGCCGCCGCCGCCGCTGCTGCCTGGCCGCAGTTTTCCGTAAATACCGCCCGCTACCAGCATCGTCGCCTCTCCGATAACCCGGCGGCGGGTCGCCATATGTCGTTCTGACGTCACAGCGCCACGGCCAATCGCGCGCGTCGCCGCTCGCCATAATGATAACCTTTATCTCGCCCGACCCCTCCGCCTTGCCGCCCGCCTTCGGGGGCGGCCTTATGATTATTTCCGCCCTCCCCCTGTGGCGGCGCACTGGCCTGGTGCTAGGCCCCGACGCGTGTGGGTGCGACGGTGACGAAGGCAGCAAAGGTAGTCGGGCGATGGCTCCGGCAATTCCTTTTGCACTCTCAAATTCTCTTAGAGTTACTCCGGACAGACGTCGTGACAAATAAATTACGCCCTTTATCATGCAACGGTAAATTTTAAGACTAACTTCAAGTGCAGATACTATCATTAAGAAATTATTATGGCTCCATTAACTCTGAGGGCAGTGCCTACGGAGAAAACTGCGATGCCACATACTATAATTGATGTCACTTTCACAGCTTCGAAAACATTTTTATGGAAACTTCATTGGCAGGTTTTTCTTCACCGAGTAGAAGAAAATTGAGGTATTACCACATTTCGCAAACTGGTAATTATAGAGACGTCAGCCCGAGATTTTTCTTGTAGATAAAAAGGCGTATCAAATTTTCGCAAAAGTACTACACGTCTAAGCGACAAGACAATTTAACTTCTCAATTCAAGGAGTTGTGATATATTTTTACGCATGGAAAAGAATTAATAATGTGGTCTATTTTTTCGAGTTTCTCCTTTATGCTACTCAAGAGGTTTTACCACTTTCGGCAACCGCTCTCAAGCAATGGGATGAGGGACGATGCGTGATCCGATCTTTATTACGACAATGAGAACTAATTTTGCCTCACTGATATCTCATTTTGAGCTCTTTGAGAATTCTGTCAGCTTCACTTCAAACTTCCTTCCGGTCGATGGAGTTGAAGGGTCAGCTTAGGGCTGCTTGGAGATTAACATTTGACTTTCTGTCTCATCTACTTGCGAGTAATCACTACCAAATAGAAGCGAAATATAATGAAAAAGAAAGACCAGATTTTATAAATATTTCTTGCGGGATGAATAATGTTTAAAATACATATGCTGAATTAATAACACATTTTGGAATGAAAAGGGAAATATTTTTACGTTCCTAGCTCTTGTGAAGTAGAAATAAACCTCAATTTATTATTAATAATTTAGTATCAATTTATTATTAATAATTTAGTATCAGCAACTACGTGAAGCCGAAAGGATTGCAAGAAGGTAGCTCACAGGGTGAATAAAAACCAGAACTTGGTTCGAATACATCCCTAAATATGGACGCATCTTCATTGTCTTTCGTGTGTTTCTTGTGCCTCATATTGTGGTGATCCCAAAACGAAATATCTTGCAGTGTGAGCTCTAAAGAACGTTCATTTGCGAATGAAGGATATTAGACGTCCACTGAATATTATGGATTATTATTAATATAATAATGTAGTAAATGTAATGAATTATTTTACATATCCAATTTGTTATGTGGAAATTAAGGAATCAAATTGTAGAATATATACAGAATCTCGTATTTTTTTAAACCTCATAATCTGCATTTCTTATGTAAAATTTATTGGAATGCAATGGCAATCATTAGAAATCACGTGAATTTGATTATTTAATGGAAATGCACTACATGCGATTGATAATCACCGACATGTGACTTGAAATAGTAGTGCCAAATTGGTTCCTAGTTCGGGAACCAACAAGTAGGAGAAATTGGCAAACGGTAAAAAGAAATCATTGCTTTATTGGAAAAGTAATATACAAACAATTAAAACACCCTCAAAATAATCTCTGGAGGTTTCCCCACAGACATTTTTGACCACGACGAGGGAAGTGTTGAATGCTAACCAATGTATGTAATTTGTTTATATTGTCTCTCGTCCCTGTGTGGTCAGGTGAGAAGTCGCGATGCGTACACGGTTGATGGCTTCCACCCTACATGTAACGCTTTGAGAACGCACTATCACCCAGTTCTTCTTGCAGCTCTACAAGGCAAATGGTACAACACAAATACTACTGATGAGTATTTCTGTTTCGAAGTAGTCCTACTGCAATTTCTACGTGTGATTGCTGTTACAGTACCATAGCGTACAGTTTCGACCAGAGTTGCCAATGTATTTGCTGAAGTAACCATTTTTCTTTTGATTTCGGAACATATAACAAAGTAATTGTCTTAACTTATGAAATGACCCTTGAATAGGTTTGAATGTTTCAATTTCAATCCAAATCAATTGTAAAACAAATTGAAACCTGAATTGACGGGTTTGTGCTGTTTACATTATATTTTTATATAAAAATAATTATTATTTATCTAATGAATATAAATGGTCAAGAAGATTGATATTCCGTTGCCTTTAGCATCGTTTCTGATGTATCGTTGTCGATTTCCAAGAGGCCACTCTGACGACGACGCCCTTGCTATTAGCTCACAGTTTGCGTGTGTATCTGGAATACAGAGCACATTCTTTTCTGGAAATATCTGTCTCAGCATGTTTTTTATTTATTATTTGTAAATGATACAATTACTTTGACTTTGCAACATGTCATTAGCAATTTTATTATTACCGTCAATTGACTGGCTCTCATTGGATATGCGTTTTTGCCAAAACATTCTGAACATACGTATTGGTACTTATTACTTTGGTACGATGGGGTCATTCGGTTGTTAGAAACCGGGACAAGGTGATATATTTGATTAGAAAAGTGGGCTTCGAGAAGTGAAGACGCGCGATTTTAAGAATTTATATTTAATCCCTTATCACAACCGTTCTCTTTTCTCTAGCGAACTTCTCGCTCCCGTTCCCTCAGTCGTAAATTCAACTTCCGGGCAACGACTATCACCTTCACTACCGTCGCCTCCAACGCCGACTCCATTTCCACGTCGGCCTCAGCAACACCATCACCACGACCATCGCCTGCGTCGCGGGCCAGCGCGCACTTCTCGGAACGTAGCAGCGAACGACCTCGCTACGTTAGTGCTGCACCCACCCTGCCCCGCCCCCTCCCCGCCATTACTCCGCCCCCGCTTATCTCCTCGGGCCATTCCCACAGGCAGCTCACGCGGCCGCGCAGCGCCGTCGCGCGTATCGACGAGGCGGCGCGCAGATTAGCATGCGCAGCTCACGCGCAGCCCACACTTTGGGTGTCTGCTCGCATTTATATGGTGAAATGTGCCGCAAGAGACCTAAATGTATATAATAATATGTCCGTTTTAACTATCCAGATCTATTTCTGATTCTTTAAGACAAAATCAAAAATACATACACTTTGGGTGCCTGCGGTCTTTTCTATGGTGAAATGTGCAGCAACAGACCTAAATGTATATAATAATATGTCCGTTTTAGCTATCCAGTTGTATTTTTGATTTTCTGTTAAAAAATTATAAAAAGAAGTGCAATTCACAGTTTGGCGTTTGGAGATATGGAAGAAGCAAACATTAAAATTCCAAATTCCATCCGAAGTTAAGAGCAGAATATGTAGAAATAAGTAATATTTAAACTATATTTTTCGAATGAAGAGATATATCAAATCATGCATATGCTTCAATATTAAACCCAAATGCTAAGGGTTAACCTCAAGTAAATATGTTGAGGATAGGTATCTATACTCATCGACTCAGAAGACAAATTAAGTAACATTTTCAAACACGATGACATGAATTTCATGAAATAAATTTTAGGGCAATCTATAACTCATCGAACACTAGAGTAATGGAAAAATTAACATTATTCAGTAGAGAAGATTACTAAAAAACGTTACGTTAAGAGAAAGTACTTTTATTGTACGATCACAAGAATATGCTTCAATTTTAACACATCAGTGATGTATCCGTTACTGCATCACGCGTGCTACGTTTAGCAACTCGAAACTCTGTCTATTCAGGTGAACTTGCATACACACTCGGACTGCTGAGAATTCTCGTAACGCGGAAGGCTTGCCCTCCGTTTGGCCCTTTCTAGGGGGCGTTCTGTCGGAATGGCAAAGTGGCGGCGTTTGTCCGAAAGACGTCATCGTCGGCAGCGGTGTTAGTGGCGGCTTCAGCTCCGAGCAAACACTGCAAGACGCTAATTAATTAAGTTCATTAGCGCGATGAGCGCGTGGTGGAACAACCCCGCCCTTCCTGTTCTCGGAAACGGCGGCTCTGTTACCGCGAGCCGACACGCTCTGCCCCCGGCCTCGCCGCCGCCGCCGCCACCCGCACTTACTGGGTGCGTTTAGCCCGACCGGCAGGCGGTAGCGCAAGCGACCTTCACTTCACAGTGCCGCGCCCAAGACCCTGTATAAAGATGTCCGGAAATATCTAAATATGTTCTGAAGAGCCAAACGTAACAACGGAAATATCTATTAGATTTTTTAACAATATAAACAATGCCGGCTGACCACTGTCGGATTTTTTATGAATTAAGTTTTATGAACATACATAACATGTTTTATGAAACCTTTCTTGAAGCAAGCGGAAACTCGTACGCGATCAAATTTTTCGAAAAATTGTTTGGCGCCCACTTGTGGTAAATACTGTCTACTAACAATACTGCTCGTTCTCCCGATTTGCTCTACAATTATAATACAAATGTTGGCCCCGCGTCCGAGATCGCTAAAGCAATAGTGCCGTAGTGGTTTAGGACCGTGGGGTCGCGGGTTCGAGTCCCGCCTCGGGCATGGTTGTATGTGTTCGTCCTTTCATCACCAGTCATCACCATATAGTTTCATCCTCATATCATAACGTTACATCCAACAGTGATCGCTAATGACCGAGTAGTTGATGCGATAGATACAGATATAGATAAAGATATAGATATAAATGAACGGTGACAATGCAGGGTGGACCACCTGAATTGGCCGCAGAGAATATCTGCAAAATGGTCAGAAGTACCGGGATGTGGCGTGCACCGTTGTTGTAGATAATGGGGATATAACATGTTTCACTTTATAGTTTGTAATTTTTCCTTTTCACAATTTTTGTCATATTGACAGAACTTTTAGCTTTTAAATTGGAAATACATATTTTTTACCATTCTAGATACTCGAAGAGAGAAAAACAGTGATATTAGCCTTGTTGATATTCGAAAAATAAACTGTAGAAAAACATTCTTAATTTTCTCAGAAGTTACGTTTACCGTGGCTATCCCCCACGGCTCCGCGATATTCCCCCAAAGGTGAAAAGATTCCCGTCTTTCGCTGCTGCTCTACTCTAGAAAGAAATCGAAATTGAAACTTCGGGTTTTCAGTGTAAGTAACTATACTTACTTCTATTTCATTCTTGCATTCATCTCCTACGTGCACATTCATGTGTTTGTATTGGCTTGTGGAAAATCAATCTCTTTGGTTTGCCAGACAAAGAAGACGAGTAAAACTTGTGTTCCCATTTCACAAGGGAATGCATTTATTAATAAATGAATGAAGACAATAAGAAAAAATCACACTTTACTTGGACTCACTAGAATGTATTAGAAAATAATTTTGTTTTTTGAATAGCTGAAATATTACTTTGCCGCATTGTTAGTTCCTGAGAATTTTTCGATTTTGGTGGAATTTTTTTCGGCACTTTCCTGCGCCCTGCTTTCGTCTTTCTACCTTTCCGTATGCAGCGTCACTGGCATGTGTCAAGAGTGCACTCGGTTGAACGTACGTGACAATAATGGGTCATTATGTGTATTCAGCACCCGAAAATTTATTTAATCGGTCATAAATTTATCAAGATCAATGTAGAGTTTGGTTTGGTCTATTCCTAGTTTTAGTGACACTGATTTGATAGATGTGCTACGAATTCTTATACTATCTTGAGATCTACTTCAATAGCAAATAAAGAATGAATTATCAAAGAGAGAGGCACCTAAAAATAATTGAATGGTGTAAAGACTAAATTTACACTCTGAAATATATGAGTAGTTTCGACTAAAATATGAGTTTGTGGTGCTTTCTAAACATCTTAATTGATTAACCAACAAACGCTCTAAACTGTGTAATAAGAACACAAATTTTATTTTCTTGCAATCCGAGTAAGTAACAAAGAATTAGTTTGTTATTCTTGAAGCAAATTCCAAAAATAATTTTAGAGTGGTTTCGGTGGGTAGGAAGAAACGAGGAAGAACTAAACACAGCTGGTTGAAAGAAATTGAGGGAATTTTAAAGGACAAGAATTTAACAGACAATGATTATAAAGATCGGGACAAATGGAGAAATTAAATTAAAATTATGTAATTTATTAGAATTGTAGGTAACAGAAAGTTGTTTTCTATAACAATGTAAAACTGTGAAATAAATAAATACTTGAAGCTTATTCAGAAAGAGATGAACATTCAAGAAGGAGATCAAAGCAAAAAAGTAATACAAACGGTTAGATTGAAAACACAAAGTTTCAATTTTGTTTTTTAGCCAGAGAGATCGGAGCGCAGCGAAGAACAGACTCTTTTTCACCTTCCAGAAAACCGTGGCAGAAAGGCGCTGAAAATGTGGCTTCTGAAGAAATGCAGGATCCATTTTTCTAGTTTCTCTTCTAATATTAACAATATGTGTGTAATTGTATTCGTGATTACATAAGAATGGTGATGGAAAATTAATACATACATCCATTTACAAAATTGAAGTTGTGTCAATATTTCGAAAATTAAAAAAGTTAAAAACTTGAAAATGAATGTTGTTACTTCCCCGTCATCTACAATAACTTTGCGCAAGCCGCATCCCGACACCTCAAACCGTTTTGGAGGTTTTAGTCGTGGCCAACTAAGATCGTCCATTCTCTACATAAGTGTAGGTATTCATATCCAATTGGAAGTGCTCTTCCCTCGACCATCCGCTGTCAAACACTTTCATAATACCGACACTGCTATAGTCTCAACTCTTCCGAGGAAGCTAATTTAATCTAGTTCGTCCCGACACAAACAAAATAAGGTATATAAAATGCTACTGTTGGTGGATTTTTGTGATTCTTTCACCAGCTGCGTTGCTATTGACGGCATCGGTGAATTATTTAAGTATGTATTTTAATTACAAGCATTTGGTGAAAATAGGACGTGTTAAATTTTTTCTCTTGTAAAACTCTGAATTTTGACCTTTGTAAATAAGGTTTCATGAACTTCACGTATTACGAAATGTTTTATAAACAAGATTACAGAAAATATCATCGTGAGTAACAGGTTTTGGAAAACTTCAACTTCTTTGATGTTACTTTGTTTTTTCACTAAGAAGAATACGCGTAATTGTTTTTTGTTCCCGCTTTTTCGTTTCCTCCTCTCTACTGGGCGATTATGCCGTACGTCATCGTGCACGTAAAGTGCAACCGTACGTCGTCGTGTGCACTTTAAGCACAAGATTCAGTAATACACTTAATATTAGACTTTTTAAAAAAAACTCTTCTGTAGGTAATTTCATGCGTTAAATAGTATTATTTAGTAAATATAATTCGTGCATTTGAAATTTAAAAAAAAAATAATCCGCTGATTTTGCGTGACTCGTGAATTTATCTGTAATTTCCAAAACCCTTGTAATAATGCTTGTAATGACTTACTGAGTATTTTCAGCCAAAGATATTAATAGAAGATTGTGTCAATATTCTTATACTCTTTATGTCGTCGCACATCAGTATCAGTGCTGCGTTATCTGAACGTCTCAATTCTTGTTTCCATAAAATTTGAGAATATGTTATTATTGCATTATTATCTTATATGAATTATTACATTGCATCCATGGCTGTTGTTGCTCCATTCAAATGTCGTGGCTTTTTGGGAAAAATTTCCTACAGTGATCGTATATAATGAAAATGAAACTTCTCGACATGTCCAGTAGGTTTTACCGTACTCATCTGACTATGAGTAAACATGTGTATTTCCAGATTCGAAGGTGAAAATTAGTTTAAATATAAATTGTGTATCTCCACGTAACTCCCCAAAATAATTATCTTCCTTCTACTTGGCTCTATCCCAAGAGCTAGCATTTTTTAATTTCGAGTTACTTATTTTCTCTCTGAGGTCAAAACAACTCAGAATTTATTAATATCTTCTTTGAATCAGTTTCTTTTACTTTTGAGTCGGTCATTACCTCCAAGTCACACCCGCTTCCTATGTTTAAGTTTTAACGTTTGTTAGGTTGCAATTCTGTCCGGTGAGGTTTCAAATGACCTTCTAATGAACCGTTCGGGGAAATGCTGCCTCAACTTCGTTCCAAGTGATGATATTTGTATAGAAGAAACTGTAAGTCGTGCACCGCCACAAAAAGCAATGTCGTGGCCAGGTTGGACCCAAGACCGGTGCGCCAGCCACCTTAGCGGTTCCCAGGAGAAGCCGCGCGCCTGCCTCCAGGGAGCGGAGCTGGTCGTGGCGCGGCGCGGCGCTGCGCCGTGGCGGGGAGCCGGGCGGGCGCTGGCGCCGGCCTGGGCCGCGGCTCCGCCCACTCATTTCTCCGCGTCGCCCGCGCGCCAGCCCGCGGCGACGCGCCCGTCTCGTCCCGTCCCGTCCCGTCCCGTCCCGTCCCACCCCACCCAGCGCTCCCCCCTGACTGCCCTGCCAAGGCACCGCAACGACGGCGAGAACTCTTATAGGCGGCTGCGATCAGCCCCTCATTTATTCAATAGTGCCACGGTCTAAACTCGCATGATACAGCTAACTTATTTCTTTAAAAGAAATCTTGAAACGACGAGGCAAAGGCGACTTCAATGCTTGGTATAAATAATTTCTCTACGGTGGGATGGATATTTATGAACCGACTACTAAGGGATATGTCTTTTGGAATAGCGTGTCGCATACAAAGTAGAGAACATTCTGGCAAATTCGTAAAATTTTGCTTGACAGTATGTAATTGTACTTACCAGCATTCTTAGCAAGATTTCGAAGCTCTCTGTTTGGAAAACATCCCTCATCATTCATCTCATCTTTTCATTGGACTCGTCCTTAGCATAAATGATTACCTAGACTTTCTGAGATATTCCGAATGACACCAGGTGCCTCAATACATGGTGACTGCCGTCTCATACCTGTGCTGGTGCCATCGCCGCCGCCTTCGTCACCTGACGCGCCGCCGCCGCCGCGGCACCTGCCTCGCCAGCGCCGGCGACGGCGTCGGCGTCGGAACCCGCACCGCATTCCAGCACCCCACGGCCGCCGCCGCCTCCGTCCGACGGCTGACAAATGTCGGCGGACGGCCGGCGCCGCTACCGGCGTAATTAGTTCATTAATTTCGATCAAAACTAAATTATCGCGCGGAGGTCACGGTCGCGCCCGGAACACGCTCACGCGAGCGGCGGGGGCGGGGGCAGCGGGCCCTCGTCCCAGCGGGCCCCGCTGCCGGGACCCTCGCCCTCCAGCGCCCTCGACGCCCTTGCGGTGGCGCCGCTCAGGAAACGGTTCGCGAGAGACAGCTCAAAAAATGGGAGTTCGGGTTCAAAGAAAGCGCGTTTTCTTAACGGGTGAAGTTGCGAGATGAATTATTCTGTTCGTGAATAGTGTGAGCTTGATTTTGAGATTTTGTACGTTTCTTTTTTAAAAGATTATTGCTTCGAACTGAAGAACGCGTGAAATTTAATTCCTTCGAGAACCTTGCAAATTACTTCAATCGTCATACGATTTCAAAATTTGCAAATTTACACTTGCCGGAATTGCTTCCATTGTAATTTACTTACCAGTCTTCGGTGGATTGCTTTTTCAGAGAATATTCTGAGTTTTTATATTTATTTTCAATGTTACGATTATTCACTTTGCTCAAGAAACAACGCCCTCGTTGAAAAAAAAAATTTAAGATACATTGATATAGTTATTAAAAAAATCAACTTTACTTTCATTTCATTATAACTTAATGTGACTTATGGAACTTGAATTAAATGTAAACAAGAAAATGTGATAATTGCGTAAAATCTTTGTGTTTTGGTAGCAGATCTTCGTATCACTCATGACAAGAGCTCATGCAGTATGAATAGCGAGTTATTTTTGTAACACTCACACATTTTTATCTTAGAGTTAACGACTTCTTTCCAAATCGTCATGCTCTCGGGTACACACACATGATGTACACAAAAAATAGCAGTTCATAATTAATGTTTGATTGCGTGTCACATACGGAGAAAGAACTTCCGAATTTGTATTTGCAACGTCACACCTCTGTCCTCGTTATGTCCGTATTAAGTCTGTATGATATCTGCGATACTAAAACCAGAATTCAATTGAACAGAACCGGATGTGTAATGTGAATGTGAATGTTATTCTTGTATTTCCTTTATATTTTGTACACTTCGACATGTATATTTCTAATTCCTAGTGTAACTTTTGTAACCCTTGTACATTGTCCAAGGGTTTCTCTGAATTTAATTTCTGAAAACATCATTGACAGGTCTTCAAATATACCGAGTTACTTTTTTTTAACCCTGGGTGTCGAAAAAAGAAGCAAGGAGCACGATAATTGTAACGCTAACGAGTCCTCGTTTGAAATGGAGACTGGTTAATTACTCTCTTTTTTATGCGGGCAATTGCTAGGTACCTTGTTTTGCTTGCAAAACAATGAGTAGATCTCACCTGCCGTGAAAGTGTACTACCTTGTGCTGGCTGTCTATGCACCACTGCAATATACACATTTCGAATACAATGCTCGTTCTGCAATGCTAATGTTTGAGGTTTTCTCTAAGCTTGTCGGAGACTTTGAACAAATGCCGACAAAAAAGTACTTGATTTTATCTCGTGGTTGGCAATGATAAAATTGCGTCTGTGTCTCTGTTTCTATGTATCTTCGTTTCTCTTTTCCTCTTTTTTAATGCTCGAATGTGTAAACTCGTTTAAGGACGATGAAGAAAATTCGTAGTTGAAATTAAAATAATAAGATGTATTGTTTTGTCATCAGAGCCAATAAAAAAAACAACAGAAGACTGAAAAAAATTACGAAAGATATGTCAGTATTCTTTCTCAACAGTTAGAGTAATGAACACGAATCTCATATTTTTTGTAACGCCACACATTCCTAATGATATTCTTACGGACTTGTTTTCCTCTGTGAAGCCTATTTGCACACGGCAGTAAACACGGAAGCTAATAATGACACTTCGGAACATTGCTGTTGGAAAATGTGTTTATTTTTATTTAAAACTAAACGTTGTTTTGATTCATGGTAAACGTTTTTAATTCACAAAGCACACACATTTCCATATCAAATGAGAAAATTGCGTTTATCTTGGAGATCTAAATATTTCTTAAAAATCTTAATAAAAGTACTTGTTAATTCAAGTTGAATTTTTAATTAAAACTAAAATCATACATCAGTGGCGCAATCCAGGAAATGGTAGTTTTAGTCTTCTTTCTCCAAAGCAAATATTCTCTGAACGCGTGTGAAAAATATTAATTGACGAAATAGCTATTGCATCTGTAAGTTCTGTAAGCAATTAGAAACCACAGAACAAAAAGCATGTAGTCAGGGGACCTTCTAATGACAACAAAGAATTAAACATTTATATCATAAATGTAAATATTTTAGTATTAGGAATTTGAACGTTGAGAATGTATTACAATTACTATTGTAGTTGTCATACAATTTGAAATTATAAAAAAAGTCGTAATTGCAATTTTATTCATTTTCACAATTTTGCTTATTCGGTGTGATTAAGGTTTTAAACAAAAAGAATCTTTGCGTATTTATATCACTGACGTTGAATAATAACGTTCCCAGGAATAACTAGAGATCAACAAGTGTAAACAAGTTCATCATTGTTTAGAAAGAACAGTAAAAGAAAGTAAAATATAAGAGTGAATTATTTTATTTGTTTGCGTTTTTCTAAGAGCAACAATAAGTGGCAGGTATGGTAGACAGAAATTCGATTTTTCTCTACTTCAACATAATATTTATTTGCGAGTAACATGTACTACCTCAAATCTTCTTTCTCGTTTCTCAGAAATTCATTTGTTGAATATTAGATGCTGCTAGTAGTCTACAGTTACGTACGTTCTCAGAGAAGTGCGACCGCTTTTTATTCAACTTGTCTTTCCACTTCACTCCCACCGGAGTAGCACCATAAATAACAGGGAATGAGAACAAAACAGCGTGGTAATGTATGTCCGATTAGTCGCAGCTGTCTTGGAAAAGCGCTCGAGGTGCTCGGCTCCTTCAGACTGCGGCGAGACGCTCCTTGGGGAGCATTACTTCTCGGCAGCTCCGGACCGGATACGGAGACTATATGCAATTGTGTTAAAGTATAGCTCGATGTTATTCGTTCCTGTTTCTAGAAGTAATGGACGTTCTTTTAATATTTATGTAGATTTTGCATTCGAGGCTTGTTCTTCCGGTACAGACGTTTTTAGTCATTTGCATTATCCACGATTTATATTCAAGTAATTCCAAAATCTCTTAACTTGAACCAAACTCTGGAAATTTTGAAAAAAGAAACTATATTAAATATTATTCATTGATATTTATTTGCCTTTCCAGATTTTTAAGACGTAATAAAATTAAGACATATTAAAATGTAGACTATCATTTTCAAACACAAAACAAACACGATGGAAATGCTGCAGACACCAGAAAATATTTTTGTAACGATCATGATTATATAAAAGTTCGGTTATCTAACCGACTTGAAAATCAAAAGAATCGATTCAGCACAGCGGTGTGTGTTATAAAAAAAAAAGATCTTTTAAATTTACAATGGAGTTCGGTTACAGAAGTCTTCATTTTCTCCATGTAAACGAACTAACAATTCTTTCTTTGTTTCTCTTATTGTTCTAATAATTTGTCAGGAATGAAAGTATTTTGCGGACAATGCGAATTACTTCCCAATGCTTCATTGCCGTTGACTCTAATTTGGGAAATTTGTTTATTATCATATCTCCATGACATTGTTTGTTCGTCAATTTATTTGTTCGGTGCATAAGTCATCGGCGAGTTTCAAATTACACTCATCATTATCATTACGGCTGAGAAAAGGGTACTGTAAATTTTGACTATATCAAAAAGCACTCAGAGCACAGAATTTTACTTGAAGGATTGCCTTGAAGTGACATGTATTTAATCAATGGGGAAACATAAGTTTTGCATCTTTTATTGCTATAATTTCTGGTCACTACAAATGGTTCGTTTTTAGCAAGTGTTATGTACTGAAAAATAATTTTACTTTGAAATTTTCAGCACATTTAACTTCGCGACTAATGCCCATAGAACCGTCAAGTTGCATAATGGTCTGTCACCCGCAACTAAAAATACTTTTTCTATGCATTCTCAGCATTATATTTGCATGCCAATTGAGCTGGTGGTCATGAAGTCATCTAATTTTGCTAAGACTCACCTAGTGAACAAAAATAAATGATGTAGACTAAGTTAATTGTCACAAGTTCTACTAGAATTCTGCTTCTGTGCAAACAAAATCTTAACTAAGTTGCCTTCAAGTTGCCATTTTTATTAGAACAAACTTATCATTGATTATGAATTTCAAGCGCCTCAACTACTAAGACCATTCGTTCCGTAAGTATAGTGCATGTTATGTCGTGGATGGTGGTGGTTGTGTTCCTTCTCCGTTAGCACGTGACATCCGGTGCTAAAATCGTCGTCGGATTCTCAGTGTTTTCTCTCTCTAAGTGTATTCACGACCAGCGGCATCGATTGATCGAAGTTTCAGTACATGTCAATTGATATGGTCCCGTTAATATAGTGAATTTTTTTGCGTATGCGGTCAAGAGGAGGGCCCTGGAGGTGACGGATGTTCCTCCTCTGCTGATTGGTGACATTCGACGCCAAATTATGCATCTGTTTGCGGAGGATTTCTCCTTCTACGTATCTTCCGCATTGAGTCACATGTTCAGCAGGGACAAGCTGTAAGCTTCCTACTGACTTTTCTATGTGTGTGGTGAATTGTATAATTCGTGTGTAAAAAGGGAAGAGAATAGAAAAAGTAAGAAAAATGAAACGTCTATTTGCGTCTGTTCTGGCATTCGCCTAATATCGATCGTAGAGACCACGGAAAGCTACGATCAAAGAAACCGGCCGTTAGAATTCTTCACCAGATAACGGCTAAACTCAATCCTGCTTTGTGCTAGAGTCGAAAATTCGCCACCGTCAGAATTCGAACCGTAGGACCTCCCGATGAGAGCCGCTACAGAGACAGTGACAAAACCGGCTCTGTTCTCACTCAACCGGCAGGATCTTACGATCAGCGACGTTGCAGAAGCACGATTTTTACTGCTGAGATGTCTTAGGCTGTTGTGTGTTTGTGAGGTGGCGGCGGCCGCAGAGGAGCCCCCCCGCGGCCGAGGGCTAACAAGGCGGCTGCGCTCCGCGCCTCTCGGCGCCCCCGCAGCGCTCAGCGGGCCCCGACACAGACCCCGACACCGACACCAGCGCATGCGACCCTAATTGAAACGGGGCGCTGTAATGAGAACGGCGCGGCGCGGTGCAGACCACTGGGCGATTAGTGACAGGTGTCGGGACGAATAAGCCAGTGAGCCCTTTGCCCATTTGTAACTGCCCTCTTCACTCATCTGCCACGCCAAGGAAACACAGGTCGTTGAAATTATCACGTACATTCCTCTCACGTTGATTTCATGAACTCGGTCTTTCATTTGTAAAGCTGTTTTCCGCTTTGTCTGGAAATAAACCTTTTTATATCAATTATCTGGGAAGTGGGAACAATGGTATCGTTAGTTTTGAATAATTTTGTATGATTACTTTTGTTAGTATTATTTTGAGTAAAGTATTTTTAATTTCTCATACACATCACGTAAAACGTGGACATATGAAAAGACAGTTGAAAGAATCTTAAATGTAATGCATAAAACGTGTTATCTAGATCGCATATATATATTGTATTTCGAGTGAACGTTTTCAAGCACAATAAAGTCATGTTTCTTTGCCCCTGTTATATTATTTTGACGTGAAAGATAACAGTTGCTAAAGCATGTTTTCTACAAGCTTCGTACTTCAGGGTCATATGTTGTCTGACTTGTGACTTGATAGAATCGTCAATTAGCAATTAGCTTGCAATATCCAGCAAGTCATTCACTTATTTTGGGAAAGAAGCAATACCACAGGACGAAAGTAATATGTATTTCGAAAATGTCACACAAGATGTATTCTAAAAAATAATAATAATTTCCTTAACAAGATTAAACGTCTTTGTTATAAACTATATTACATACTCAAATTTTTGAAAAGATATCACATCACAAGACGGCGTTTCATGTTTCATCATTCTTTCAAAGTATCACAGTAAAAAATTGTTGAGGTAAAATCAAAGACACCGATATAAGGTTCCAATAGAATGAAAATAGAAATTGGTTTTTGCGTGAATTTCTTACTTTATAGCACAAAGAAAATTTATTTACATATTAAATTATTCAAGTTGGTATGTTAACCCATCGGAGAATGTAGTTCTCTTCTTCAGCAATGTTAACATACAAATCAGTTGTTTTGTCTTCGTAGCACATGTTCTTCGATATTTTACTCCCAAGCATAGTAAAGACATACGGATCATAATACTCAAGCAGCCACTTGAATCATTCACCACATGCTTTTCATTGCCGGCGCCACTAATGCCAACCGCCGCGGAGGCGCCGCGTCGTGATCGCTATTTGTCACCGCAGAGGCGCGCTCAGCAGGGCGCGATGTCGCCGTCGACGACGCTGTCGTCGACGTCGGCGGCCTCTCGATATTAATAAAAAGCGCCGTTGACGAAGGCAGCGGCGGCGTTCTCAGGCAAGAAGAGAGAGACACTCCGCCGTCGCACTTAATATGACTGCACAATTTGTCATTATTCCCGCTGCAGCGGAGCGACAGCAGTGCTGGCAACTTGTCAGGCTTTCCTTTCAGAATTAATAAACACGTTCTTGCGATGTCGGTGGTGGCGGCGACGGTGGAATCCGGCAAAGTAGCGGGGACTGTGACGGCGTGGACGGCAACGGATATGCCGAGAGGTGGAAAGTAATGTGTACGAGAGAAGAGGCGTTCATGAAGGTTAGCGAGAGAGTGTCGGATGCAGAGGTATGCGTTGCTCAGGCCAGTGAACGATTTCCTTTTCAGAAGTTGAGCATCACTGAAGACTGCATCGCTCTGCGAAATGTATTCTTCTTGCAGCACCAGTTGTTAATACCTGAAAGCATCAGTTCATTGCAACAACACGAATATATTGCGCAATGGTTGATTGATTTCGTGCAACTATTCTCCATTTGGCGGAATGGCGAAAATCATAGTGTGTACCACAGTCCAAACACGAGTTGGTCAACGTTTGTAAAGTGATTGTAAATAATTTCCTCGTTTTCCTCACCGACTACGTCCAACCCAATTTAGTTTGTCGTGAATGAGTGGCGTGGCGTAACGTTCGGGCGCGCAAGGTCCACAATGCGGGCGAGCCCTGGTAAAAGGGGATCTATTTTTAGACTGAAGGTTTTGCGATTGTAAGAAATATTAATTATTTAATACTTTCTTTTATACTTTTCGATAGTTGATACAATAAAATATTAAAAGCAGCATCTTCCAGATGAACAAATTTTTTTCCTTTACGTAACCGTTTCTAAATCAATATAAATCTATTTGTAACATTGATTTCTTACATAGTAATCATAGACTGATGAATATGTTTTTGTTAACGTTTATTTGTATTGTGTTTGCAATATACTTTTATAAAGGGGGCCCGGATAAACGTTTTGGGGGCGGGCCCGCACTGAATGAGTGTCAAAGTAACCGGTCACATGGCTGTGCTGAGTGTTATCTATCTGCCTGAGAGTAGGGGTGGAAGTGGGCGTAGTGGAGGCGGCAGGCGCGAAAAACGGCGAAGGCGGAGGCGGTCCTCAGTGACGTGCGTCGGAAGAGCCTCCAGAAGTTGTCGAGGAGACATCTCCGTCCTCGCCCTGCTGCGTCACCACCACCTCCGAGAGGGGTTGCGGCGCTGCCTCGCTCTGACACCTCGACAAACATTGAGAGCACGGCTCCGCGCAAGAAGTGATAAATAGAGAGGAGACACATCCTCGGGAGAGGATAGACGCGGGCTGGGAGCAGCTCCTGGCCTCTTGGGCGCGCACGCCAACACAAACACTTGCGAATTTGGCCAACTCGGGGAGACTGTCACAACCTGGGATAGTCTACACTCATCGAACAAGTTAATGAACGCTTGACGAGTTAAGAAACAAAGAGTATCCTTGGAGCTAAGAGTATGTATTCATAAAGATTTTCTCCTAAGGGTTAGTTCAGGGCGTGGTGTGACGAAAAATGCCCGTAGCATCACCATCACCTTCCTGCCATCACCCCATTTCTCTAAAATCTCAAACTTTCCCGTCTTGGGAACGATCTGCTGAGCCGCAATGAAATGGCGATTTTTGTTGCAATTGGAGGAGCATTTCCTGTGTTCCCGAGAACGAGCTGAATGGATGTGTATTGAAACTCCTGCAATATAAACCAGGAGAAAGATAAGTCTTTGTTGGATAGAAACATTAGTTTTCTGGAGTGTATTTTCTGATAACTCGTAATACTAAAACAAGACAGAAGAAATCTTTGAAAAATTGTAACGAGGCGTCTTTTTGAATGAACTGTAGACCACACTCACCCCAAACAGTGAACACACTGCTATGGGGCTATTGTTTTCGGCCTACCTATTCTCCACGAACTCTTAGGGTTCCTTAGGGTTTTAGTCTAAACCCATCGATTAACCACTTTGAGTTACTAAACTGCCCATTTAGCCCTCGGATGTGTTGAAACGGAGTGTCAAATATGTTCAGGGCCTACGATGACATCATCGGATAAGCGTGGGAATCTATGGATGTGATGGACAGTGTTTTGCTTCTAAAATTTTGTCTTGTTCTCCATTTGAAGTTACAATATTACGTTGTTGTTTTTTATTTCTCACGTTCCTCAAATCATATGTTATGGTGATTCTTTACTGTTTCGGGAAACCAGGAATTTCTTTCTGAAACAGAAGTCCAGCAATTTCATGTTTTCAACTGTTTTATGAACGATATTTTATTTTACATATAAAACTGAATCGTTGTTTCCAAAAACATGTCTCTTGGATTTCGGGCTGCCATTTATCTAGTGTTTAGCTTAATCATACATTTATCTTAAACGTTGACGTTAAATGTATGTTACTTGAATAGAGCTCGTGATTTTATTAAAATGTTTGCGTATGTCGATGTTGATATTACACAATCTGTGTCAATGTCGAATATCGATGATGAGGAAAAACAGCATTTTGATTATAATCGATAAAAACATATAATATTGCTGTGAAAAAAAAACAACACTTTTTACACATCCACAAGTAAAAGCGATTCTTTAAGACATATATAGCGTACTAAAAATTTGATATTTAGCACTAGTATTAGAAATGTTAGCCATGTCCGAAGTTTCAATTGTGAATGCAACAAAAAAAACTTTCCAGCTATTATTAACCGTAATGTATCATTAAGCGATTTGTATACTCGAATTAAAATAAAATAAAAGTCAGTAAGGCTGTCTAAAAAGTCAGCATTTCTTCTCGTCCTGTAGGCTTCATATCGCATTTTTTCTGCTTGCAAATTAAAATGACACTTTTTACCGTATGTATCACAAATAACTATTATTAGAATGGGTGGGTAAACAGAAATATTCTTCTAATATATTCGACTTCATATTTAATAAATATTACTTTTATCAGTAAATTGCATTGTATTCTTTTAAGTATTTAACTTAGTAATGATTTTCACAAAAATGTGGCTGAGCGAACATTTTTTGAGGGAATTTGACAAAGTATACATGCACAGGGAATCCCTTTTGAGTTCCATAAGCACGATTATACGTATACATATAAAGTTTTACTCTGATTTGCTTTTAAGTGAAAGCAAAAAATCGGTAAATGAATTTGTAACATTATCGTAGTCCGCTACAGAAATTTAACGTAGTACAACAATTGTTTCCTTTCAAAATATACTTTTAAGAGTATTTATGACATGATGCTTTAATTAAAAAAGTGTTTTTCGTAGGTAGTACAGATACATTTAAAAAAAATAATTGTTCATACACCAGCTGAATGAATACCAACCAAACATAGGTTTCTTCAATACACTGTTATTAATGCGTTTACGAAAAAATAACGGAGTAAGTAGCGAATAGCAGATGTCGATTAAATGACCGATTTTTTCGAGCAAGGCAACTGCTAAGGTCATTCGTCCCATTCGTGTAGTGATTTTTTTACCCCGGAAGGTGACCGTGTTCCTCCCCTGCTTGATGGCGAGTCTGGTACCATTGCGGGGGATTTGTCTCCCGATCGGCCCCAACCAGGGCAACTCTAAGCTCCCGACTGGTCTTCTGACGTGTGTAGTATTGTAGAACACGCAAGTGTGTGTTTGTGTGTAAGGGGAGAGGGGGGAGAAGAGGATTTGACTTATTTATTTTGTCAATGGACAGTGAAAGCTGTATTGTAATATACCTGATTTCTTCTATAACTAATTATTCAACTGCTTAATAACTTTCAATTATGCTCTTCAATGGGCGGCCATTTATGACATTCTTACTTTTCTAGTGAGATTAACGATGTAATTTTTTATTTAGTTGGCCTGCCATGCTCACAAATTCTCTGAAAGTATTTAAATATTAAACTAACTTCACTCTCAAATCCAATCGTGGGTTTTGATATACAACATCTCTCACCTTATCTGCTGCATGTGGACGTGTATTTCTATACAGAATTACGATTCCTGGAAGTTCTGTGGATTTAAAACTGACTATTGAATTGATGACAACTATTATAAATTATCAGCCTTTTCTTTTTTTTCAAAAAATCAAATTAACATTTATTATAGTATTTTTACAAAATTCTGTAGAACACTTGAATGTGATAATTGAATTTTTATCTGTACAACATCAATTTACAGTACTTTTTTGGAATAAAGTTCGTAAGCTTATTATAATAACTTATCGGATGTACTTCTCGGTTCTCGGATGCAATCGGTATCCACGTAGTCCATGGAATGTCCTGGATACCCTTGTTATCAAGTTCTTGCTTACTGTAGGATCGGCGCGCTGTAGTTAGCAGACTGTATGTGACATTTAATCAATTGTACTGTCACCTACATATCCAGGAGGATCACAATGTTTGACGAATATTTTTATGATCGTCAAACGAAACGACCTTGGTGAAACGTATGTCGTTGAAGGTGCGTTTTGTGAGCATGTGAAAAATCCGTTAAGATTTTTCGTTTATTGTTGGCACATGTTACCGTTACGGTTAGAGTTAACACATTGAGAAACTGTGTAAAATGATCGTTGTCTTCATCTTCATTAGAGATCGCGGCTGAAGTCTTTATCTAAGCATTCATTAAAGCATTAGATACAGTCCTAATTTAATATTGTGCAAGACTAGATGGAAAGTTCAAAAACATTTAAACATTTTAATATTCGAACGTAATCAAGATAGATAAAATCAGATTAAATTCTATCTGTCAGTAGAAACACTTTTAAGTGTAAAAACATTCCTTTTTTTTAAAAGCCCGTATATCTCGTAAATTAATTTAAATTGTTGTGAAAACTGCTATGATCCTAAATACTATTACTGGACATCTTCGTAAAATACTTTTTTTGCAAAATCGATTAAGTGATCTTATAAATTCCGTAAATTCAAAATTAAAAATTCCATAATATTCAAGCAAATTTGAAGATTTACTAATTCCGAAAATTCAAAAGTAATACACTAAGGAAAACGATTTTTACCTTCAGGAAGGTAGAGTGCGTAACATACTCAATTTTGTACGTAGATCACGAATATCACAATAAAAGCGTCATATCACGTCACAGTTTTTAAATATACCTTATATTTATACTGTATTTTGCTATTAATGAAAATACATTTAAATTGTTCCAATATATGTACAACCCAATATGCATAAAATGTATTTAAAAAGAAAACATTTATTCAGTTCATGTATGGCACTTTCATGAAATATCAACCAAATTATTCTTTCGTTTTTGTTTTTTCTTTTACCTTTTGTATTCAAAGATTTGCCGTCTTTATTCTCACGTCTCGTAATCGCGCTCAATTTCGAGTAGGACTTAGTGGTTGTTTTGAAACCAAGTCATGTCCACCCTAATATTACGTATTGCCCATCAATCATCGAGATAAACTATTTTATCCCCTTACCTTATCGCAAGAATATAAATATCCGTCTGTTGGAGTGGCAGACGCTGAATCAGCCGTGTCATGCGGAGCTGTAACCGCAATGCGCTTGAAGTTCGTGTCTAGTTTGCGTGTGCCTCAAATACCATAATTCATTGTAGTTCTGTGTTTTTTATAATACGAAATTCGACACACGATCTATTGAATTGAATCTGATCGATAAAATGCAAATCGTAATTTCACACCGAAAAATGTGCGAATCAACCCACCAACGTCTGTTATGTGTGTGAAAGATTTGCACACAAACTTCAAAGGAAAAAAAATATATTTCGTACAAAACTTACAAAATTACAAAACAAAGGAAATTACTTGATTATTGACTATTTTTATACTTCGGCTGTCGTATTTGTAATCCGGACAAAACATGGGTTGCTCACCAGTATTGTGTGACCTGTACAATGAATCTTAGGTTGGGTTTGTGGGGAAAATTTAAATCGTTGTTCGCTCTAACAATGTTGTGGAGAATACCAACAAACCATATTATTGCACGAAATAATCTAATTTTACCTTATATGAAGCATGCTCATAAAAATTTAAAGTAATATAACCGGAATGACAATGTGGAAATTGGTTTAGGATTTTGTTTATTTCAAACACGAAATATATACATTTTGAACCTTGCGTGATAGAAACTTTTTATAATGTATTTCGAAAGTAGCGTGATCTTTTCCTTTAAAATCACGTACTTTCATCCTGGAGGTATGGAAAAAAGTTTTTTTTGTTCCCTAGTGTTATTAAAAAATGGAAATCTTAAAATGTTATGAAGAGTACTTTTTCCAATTCCCGTGTAAATAATCGAAGCAAAATAAGCTTTCTTGCGTAATCTGGAGCAAGATTCCGTAATTAGCCAAATTCGCAACTTATCCCTTAAATACCGAGTTCCAGACCTAGCAGGAAAAAAAAACCAAAACAAAAAAAACAAAAACAAAAACAAAAAAAAAACCCGCCGGCATTGCAAACGTATGTACGGGTATCGTCTAGGTGTTCTAAACATTTGTTGTTTTTACGCTTTTTTGAGAAGCCTTCTTTTTCGAAGATACGGTATCACGCTCCGTTATCATTTGTAACCCACCGTTCTCCCGTCTTTATTTCTAAATACGTTTAATAACTTCGAATGTCATACTGCATGGATAGAAGGCGCTGTCTTGAGGTCACTGGTCGTTGTAATCACTTTTTTTTTAGAGGTACTAAAGAATGAAACATTCGTAAAATACTCCCGCATTGCAACCTCGCAACGTACCGTATTGATAAAAACGCAAATCATTGACGATATGAGAAAAACGAAGTTGTTAATCCGTTTGCGACACATTTCATTAATTCTGCATTTATATTAAAAATCAGTTTCAAAGACGTAAGTCGTTCTGAAAAGTGTGCAAAAAATGCATTAAATTAAGAGCTGTAAAGGAAAGGTCGCACAGCGCACACACACGTGCACAGTTTCCGACATCTCCGCTTCTCAACCTACGTACGCCGCACTCATCATATTCAACTTCAACTCTATTTTTATTGGAATTTTCTTACAGGATTAACCTAATACAAAATTATGTGTGTACTTACAGCTCAACCTTCTACAAGTTTCATAACAAATCACTTCCGATAAAACACATCGTATAAAAATCAATAGAATTCTGTTAATACTAATTATTGTACAATTTTTTAACGTTTGCGTTTAATACTTAGCATACTCCAACGCACACGAGGCATGATGGAAAGCGCGCTAAGCTATAGGGTTTCAAATCTAGCTTTAGATTACGCAAGGTTGGAATATGGGCGCCAGGTAATCTACAGCTATTCTTTACATTCGTGGAGTCTGTTTAGTACCGTCGAATATCCATTTTGAAAAAAATATTCCTTGCGTGTTGAAACTTAAGTTATTCACGGTAACCGATGTACAGAATACGATACTTCAAACACTGCGTTGGCATCAGTCGACTTTCCGGCTGAAAAAAACTTTCATAAACTTTTCAGGACTCTGAATATTAATTAGTAATATATGCTTCGAAGGAAAAAATCCGATATTTCTATAAAGCTCGTTTTTGTACAAAATTCTACACTCTAGTAGTCAGTTGCGAGAGAGAAGTGCGTGAGTAATACAGCGCGGTTAAATAATACACTGAAAAAAGTGTGTGATGTGTGAAACAGAACCTGGAAAATTTTTATTTTCAGATCTGGAAAACCGAGACAAAACCTGAATTCCAAAATGCCAGATCGTTGGCTACAGTGTTTATCCACATCAATACAATTTTCTAACAACCCCAGACTATGCTGAAAACTAACATCCGCATCACATCAATTGCTTACATGATCCAGGTCGGCCGATTTCGAGAGAGTGAATATTTCTAACTTCCCGCATGATCACGACTTGCAATGCCTACTTCAAACGTATAGCATGTAATGACTACGGAGCCGTGATGCCACGCAACAGCATTACGATCTCACATCAAACATGGAATCTTAGCCATATCAATTTGTTGCTTTAACAACGTCTATTCTTTGGATTCTAAATGATCTGTATGCGTACAATCGCCACATGCTTGATGCAAATTTTACCATGCAGAGTACCGTGGTGTTTTCTGGCTTATCATACTATGTGACTTTGGAGGAAAAGTACAATCTGCGCACGGTTTCTTGCGCTCTGGTATCCCTTCTCCACTTTTTAACCCTAAAAAGTTGAATGATGAATAAATATTCCATCAAAGCAAGGTTGTTACCATTTGAAAATAGACATTTTCGCTCCTGAGTTATATATTTTTTCATTGATTATCGAATTACAGAATTGAGTTGTTAATATTTATAAGAAAATAGTAACTTGGAGCACGTGCGGAGTAATAGAGCACGTGCGGCCTGTGCCCCCTCAAAGTACTGCTTCGTCTGGCATTGATCAGGGAAACTACAACAACAACAAAACACACACACACACACACACACACACACACACACACACACAACGAATCCGAGCACCCGGCTGCTGTAATTCTCCTGCGTCAGCCGCTGAATTCGTTTGAGCTAAAGAGCTAGTGCTGAAAATCCGCAACCATCAGGTCTGGAATACTGGAACTCCCTGCCCAGTCCCTGCAGAAGAGAACGGTAATGTTGGCCCTCAGCTAACTCGGCCTTTAAAGGTAGATGTTGATATGGTGTAAAACACGGTAGAATAAGAGCGCTGTCTTTATTTATTCTAGCTGTTTTTATTCTACCATGTGCTTCACAGTCTGCCACCCAACCAGTCCCATCACAATGCACGGCACCATTTCAGGTTTTCCATGGTTAATCCGCATCGTACCATTTCGTCCCACTTTTCGCATACTCTCACGTGGCCGCACTCCGATCCAAAGCACGTTCTATTCGTCTCACTGTACCATCCCCTGCACTGTAGCTCTCTCTGGCACTCTGCTTCCGCATCGAAGCTTCGGCTTCCCCGCTTCCCACACACCTCGTCCGAAGCGGCGCAGTGCACCTCGGTGCCGAGCGGGAGGGTGAGCGGGGAGGCCAGGCCAGGCCAGGCAAGGCAAGCAGGCAAGCGGGCGGGCGGGCGAGACAAAGCGGCGCGGCGGGCGAGTGGGGCGCCCCGCGCTACGCCTGATGCGACTTTGATTGCCGCGCGGGACGAATTACGGGCCCCCGCTGCCACCGCCGCGCGGGAGATTTAGGAGCCTCTGCGTCCCCGCCGCCGCCGCCGCCGTCCGGACCTGCGGAACTGGCCTGCGCCCGCCGGGGTCGGAGACAGCGCCGCGGGCGCACCCGCCGCACCCGCCGCTCCCCGGGGCAGCTGTGCCCTCTGGCGCCGGCGAATTCGCCGCGTATTTCTCGCGGGGACAGGGGAACTGAGACGACGTGCGGTTCAACGTTTTTTTGTGCTGAGATGACGTGATAAGGGAAGAGGACAGAGCTCAGGACATTTTCTAAGAAATGTTCTGACGAATTATCAGGCTCTTGTAACGAAATTGTGTTTTATTTGTATTACTCGTTCACTTTATAATTGCAGAATTAGGAACTAATGTTGTTTTGAAACACACAACCGAGAATACATGAATGGTCCCGATGTCAATCAGCATCTGACCAATCAGCTGTCTCCGAAGGCAGCACAAGCGCTACGGACACAGCTGACGAATTATGCCTTTCTGACAGTGAGCTGGAGTCGCGCCCTTAAATGATTAAGGTAATATACAATAAAATAGATCATACCACACGCTATTCACAACATTCACGTACAATATTTTTATTTCTTCTTTGCACTTATCTACTGCTTAATGGTTATGTTCTTGCCCCGCCGGGTTTCTGTGTACTGCTCACCGCCATCTATAACAAATTAAACGATCAGTATCTACTGCAGACGCGCGTTTCTCATTTAGTCGGCGGTGACCTCACGTAAACAGATCGCAGCGCTCCGTCTGCAAATGTAAAGTGAATATCTATCTATCTATCTATCTATCTATATATATATATATATATATATATATATATAATATATATATATATATATATATATATATATATATATATATATTCGCTGCCTATTTCTCGCATGGGGAGGCGAACTGCGGACGCGGCGCCACGTGAGGTTCAACGCTTTTGTGCTGAGACCGCGTGAAGTTAAGGGATGGAAAAAGAGCTCAGGGTATTTTATAAGAAATGTTCTGACGAGTTATCAGGGTTCTTTCTCTTGTGACGAAATTGTTTGCGTGTTATTTATATTTGTGCGATGCACTGCTTCATAACGACTCTGCCCTTGCGTGTCAATTATTGGAATGCATACGAGGAAAGATAATCTTTTAAGGTTCTTTGCTGTAAAAGCCTCCGGTGATTACATTAAAGATGCCACGTTCACTAATTTGTGGTACACATTAGCTATGCCCATTATTCAATAACCTCATCTCTGACATTCTATTATCTGGTTTCATTAGTGTTGTAGAAATGTGTTTGGAGTTCCCGGTTAAATCGCACATTGACTAGATGGTCGAGATAAGCTGTATGAACGTCGATGAACGGATCACTTTGGACTTTATGCATTCAATGTTGGTATGAGCCACACGGCGCTGACTAAATTTTGGTGATTTTGCGCGAGTTGTGTGTGTTAGTAAAAATATTTTCGTATAAAAATTCATTGGAAATGGGGCAAGTCGCTATGACCGAAGTTCGGAGCATTGTCGCTAACTCTGGAAGGTATAATGAATTTATATATTACAAGTTGGTCCATCATTCATAAGACAGAAATCATTTAATCAGCTTTATATACAAATTTTTTTCACAACGTTTCGGAAACATATGGTTTCCATCATCAGGTGAGAAATAATTATAATATATTAAAAAACAATTGAAAAGTGCCAAACAGAAGAATTACAAGAAAATTAAAATTAATATATACACGAGTCAACAGAATGCACCTTGTTAAAATCTTTAGAAAATTTAAAGACATATTACAAACAGTATGAAAGAAATTGGAAAAAACAGACAGAAAATTTAAAAAAATAATAAGTGAAATATCTTAATGTTTAGAAAACAAGTTCAATAAACCATCATATACTTTTGTGAATTGATTTGATTCTACCTGTGTATTTAAGCTCGGAGAAGTTTTGATGAATAATGTTTCTAATATTAATCTAGGATAAGACAAATTTTCACGAGCTAAAATCGTAATTTATCTTATTTGCCTTAAAAACTTCCCACCAGCCACAGTCTGATCCTTGTTTATCACATAACTGCTATTACTCATCCGCCGTAACATGTATTATTCTTCTGCTTGACTAATGTCAACTTCATGAGTCTTAAGTCCGAAATTTACTTCGAAGCTTTTCCATTATTTGACCTTTCTCCATTTATATTTGATAATGAGAACATTGTACAGGTAATTCCGTAATTAGCCAAATTCGCAACTTATCCCTTAAATGCCGAGTTCCAGACCTAGCTAAAAAAAAACAAAAAACGCCGGCATTGCAAACGTATATACGGGTATCGTCCAGGTGTTCTAAACATTTGTTGTTTTTACACTTTTTTGAGAAGCCTTCTTTTTCGAAGATACGGTATCACGCTCCGTTATCATTTGTAACCCACTGTTCTCCCGTCTTTATTTCTAAATACGTTTAATAACTTCGAATGTCATACTGCATGGCTAGAAGGCGCTGTCTTGAGGTCACTGGTCGTTGTAATCACTTTTTTTAGAGGTACTAAAGAATGAAACATTTTAAAATACTGAAAAATACTCCCCCATTGCAACCTCGCAACGTACCGTATTGATAAAAACGATATGAGGATATGAGAAAAAACGAAGTTGTTAATCCGTTTGCGACACATTTCATTAATTCTGCATTTATATTAAAAATCAGTTTCAAAGACGTAAGGCGATCTGAAAAGTGTGCAAAAAATGCATTAAATTAAGAGCTGTAAAGGAAAGGTCGCATAGCGCACACACACTTGCACAGTTTCCGACATCTCCGCTTCTCAACCTACGTACGCCGCACTCATCGTATTCAACTTCAACTCTATTTTTATTGGAATTTTCTTACAGGATTAACCTAATACAAAATTATGTGTGTACTTACAGCTCAACCTTCTACAAGTTTCATAACAAATCACTTCCGATAAAACACGTCGTATAAAAATCAATAGGATTCTGTTAATACTAATTATTGTACAATTTTTTAACGTTTGCGTTTAATACTTAGCATACTCCAACGCACACGAGGCATGATGGAAAGCGCGCTAGGCCCATAGGGTTTCAAATCTAGCTTTAGCCGAGCGGCCAGCACCGGTAAAACGGGTTCAAACGTTTGAGACATTTTTGTTAACAGAACCAGTTCATCCAATATGTTCTCTAGAAACTTAGTTCATGAATCGCGAGGTAAACAAATAAATCACGACGAGCTTTTCCAAATTGTTGGATTGGGTACGGGGTCCCTATTAGTTGGCCGACTAGGTCACTTAGATATTATCTGTGGAGCTATTTAAAACAAGAAATCTTCAGAATCCCAGTGTGTAATGTAAAAGACGTTGCTGTACATGTGACTGGGTCTGCGGCAAGTGTCAGTGAAGTGGTGCCACTACGTTCAGAAAAGTATCGGTTGCTCGCACATTGACGTGCAGTTTCTTGACTTGAGGTCACGTCTAAGATTATAGAACACTAGGAAAACCCGGCAGACGTTGTTGTGCCCTTTATCTTCCTCTTTCCCCTACCATCACTCTTCTCACTGTCTCTCCCTCCCTACCTCCCTCACCCTGTCACTGTCTGTCTCTGTGTGTCTCTGTCTCTGCCACTCTCTATCCCCCTCATTTACATTTAATTGCAGATTCTGCAGGTGAGAAATATCACGAGTTGCTTATCTCAAGGGGGGATTAATTTTCGTTGCAGATAATTTTTTTAAAATATCGCTCATTACCTAAAGAGCTTTTAAGCTCCAGGTAGATTTGATATATTTTTCAACAATATACTGACAAGAAAGAGAAGTGATTGTGTGAATGTATTTGTTTTTCATTGATCGGTTGTGTTCGTATATCCACGAGCTTCTGTCAATGTGCTCTACCAATTCAGCACATTGCGTTACTCAAATCATTAAAGACATAAGTCTTTCTTCACTTTTCGATAGTATGTTAACATTAAGTTGATATAACACATTAAGAACCGATCTTAACTCTTGAAAACTGGTTACACTTGTATCAGGTGTAACTATCTACAATATAAACTGTAATACAGTTTATATAGATTGTATCAGAGAACTGGATTATGAAGGTACTTTAAAAACGGAACACATAACACCAATTTCGATGCTACGTGATGAATGATCTGACACAATCAGATTCATCGAGCAAGGATTCAGAAACTGTCTAGGAAAGGGCACATGCAAAATTGCTTCTTTAGTGCAAAACTTGATTTCTCATTTTTATAAATTACGGTGAGAATATAGAGACAGGTGCCTCCGTTCCTGTGACCAGAAAGAAAATTTAGACTAGATCCGAATTAAAAATGCTAGATTACTGTGAGATAAGGCAGTTTGTCAATACAACACATAAAAAGCGAAGTTCAAAAAACATTGTAATAGTTATTATCACAATAATATGATGTTATTTAATTTGTAATAACGAAAAATAATACGCTTAGTATTCAAAATATTCGTCAAGTAAAATCGATGCTGACAACAAACAATTGGCAACAAATCTCAAAATTGGCACAAAACATTGGGCTCATTGAGTATTCATTCGTTGATTCGACCTTGTGTTCTACACGAATCATTTCTCACGATTTACTTACTTCTTTAAATCCTGGGATTGAGTTCTTTCGTTTTTGGAAGTAGGATTGCTTTCTCTGTTGATAGGGCATTTTATTTTTAATTTTTTACGAACTTTTAAGATTATTCTTGCTCTTGGAGAACAAGCTATTCAGAATGTTTTACTTTGTTCTTGATGAGTGTATTGTGTTGTGGGTTAACTTGAATCTGGACACAATCACTTCAATAATTTGTTATTTAAAAATATCTACAGCGATAGATCTAAAAATAAGATTTAAACTGTCATACACTCCCACGATTTTTAGCCGAGATTTAGAGTTCAGATACAGAATACAGAAAGTTAACTTTAGGTGTAGTAATTTTATGACAAATTCTACAGCAGTCAATTCTGGGATATGGGATGAAGATTGAGTTCTTCTATTGGTCCCTCAAGATGGAGGTGCTTCAAAAGAAGTTTCTTCAAATTGATGAAGTTTATTTTGTTTTGACTATAACTATTCTATATACCACTTTCCCTTTATTTTATATTTATATATTTTGATCACAACATTGTAGGATTCTAGGTGGTTTGATTCATCAGAGAGAGATGTCGCTGTTTTTGCTGTTTTATTAGCTGTCTCATTACCTAGGATTTTTATGTGGGATTTTTACATATTTTCCAGATTTTCTACATGAAATAATTTGTGAATTCATTGAAATAATGAGCAGACACATTTGATTCCTTGTTTCTAATTCGTAGTGCCACAGGAAATCTAGTTTTTTTTCTTCTTCTGTGTATTAGTGCTTCTTTACCCTACTCAGCCTATATACTATTAATAAGGTTTATCGAAATTCCAATCTAAGGCTGTTCTTATGATTATTGCATTTAATTTATACATTATTTTATTTTAGGGAATAATGAATAACTAAGTCATAAAATATTTGTAACTTATTAATGCTCGATATGATATTTTTGTTTTACGGGACAACAAACGTTTATTTTACTGGAGTTTCGGAAGTAACGGGTCCCCAAAATTCGCTTCGCTGCCATGCAGCTTGTCATATCTGGTGGACAATATTGAATACATCAATCTATAATCAGGAATTTTCTTTTAAAATTTAATTTTTAGCTCAATTTCACATTCATAATTTATAATTACGAATGTTACTTCTGAGCAGCTCATTACTACATGCTTTGTACTTTTCCACCTGTCGCCATGACGCAAATAACACATTGAACCAACTAAAACACATTTTATGCTGAGGGCAAAAGTTCAACTTCGTTTCTTTGTGCGTTCCCCAATTCGTCGGGCGGATGCGTTCCCCGCATTGAATTACTTTGCTCAGTGCGCTCCGTCCGGGAAACGGTGAGCGGGTGGGGTGGGGTGGGGTGGGGGCGCTGCGTGTTGTGGGCGGAGAGGGCGCGGGGGCGGCGGCGGCGGGGGCGCGCAAACAATAAAGCGCCGCCACAGAAATACGCCGGGGTCGATCGCGCGATAGCATCAGGAGTGGGCGTGGCGACGCGCGCTCGGCCGTTCGCCTCGGGAATACACGTCTGCGGTGTTTCCGGGGGCACTGCTTGTCGGCGATGACGGGGACTATGGAGTGGACGGGGGGGCGGGAGTAATGCAGGTGAGCGATGGCGGCAGCTCGAAACGTCAGGCGATAAGTGTTCTAGGCGCAGAGCTTATAGTTTCTTCCAAAAATATTGTGAAAGTGAATATGAGGAAGGCATTGTAAAAGTCACGTAACACGTATTATTTCGCAATAGAAAAAGTAATTAATTCGAGCTTTAAAAAACTGTGGACGTGGAGTTGTACTGCCAAATGATGATAACTTTCTTGCGATTCAAGCACATTGAAATATAATGCTTCAATTCCTTAAACGACTAATGATTGAAAAATGTGTTGTTAAATACGTTGAATGCGAGAATTGTTCAGTGATGTCATACTAGTAAAATCGGTCTGAACATCTGATTATTTGAATTTCGAATTTTGAAGTTCCGGTTCAAGAGAAAGGATAAAGATCGATAAACAGACAACAAATAGGTTGGTTCAGTTGAGAAACAATTTCAAAACATAACAATTAAGCAAGTCAAAGTTCATACTAGCTATATCATGCGTCATTCATTTCTTGTTCAGAGTGCTGTCGTACTTGTCATATTTTGCGTGGGTAAATATTTCCGGTTTGTCATTGGTGATCATGTATGACTTGTAAAAATACATACTGTGATATTACAATTTATAGCTTATTATTAAATCTCAGGAAACAATTCTTCTGATATACTATATCGTAAATGTAAATGCAGCAACATATTAGTATTGAATTATAATTCTAGATCATAATGCCATCGCATCCCAAAAAACACCAACAAATGAACATCAATGGCAGGACGTTTATGATATATTCAATATGACCCAATGTTCAGTGAATAATTAATGTGTATTCTTCAACTTAAGATTTTGAATCAATGTTTTCTTTTTAATACAAGTAAATTTATACACTATTTTTCTCATTCTGACTTAAAAGAATTTCGAAGTGTAAAGAATATCACAAGCATTCTCATTTACTTTGGTATTAATAACGCGTATCTTGTATCTAATAACGCGTTTTATTTATAATTGATTATTGCAAATTTCTGGCAATAAAATGACTCTAATGATATTTCACATTATCTCATTGTAAATTAGAACGGGTTGGTATTTGAACGAGATGTTATTGGACCACCGTGTTCACAAGCAGGTAGGTGATGTGTGTGCAAACAAGCAAATGAAACTAAAATGTGAACGCATTAAATAAGTTTACTAGATATTATTCAGTGGTAGCATCAATGAATATTTATTGATTTCCGATTCAACGTCGGTCATTTATCTTTCTTTTTTTAAATTGCGGCTTTTGAGTAGATATGTACACTTTTTGCCAAGTTTCAGATATTTTTCTTTCACTATCGATTTGATTTAGTGTTAACTATCCAGTAAAATATCAGTAAACATATTATAGTCAAACTGATAGCACACGTGAGTTAAGTACAATGAATTTAAATGAGTATTATTTTAGTGATTTGAATACTGAGTATTATTTTCCTGATTTGAAGGTGAATGCGGCTGTCCTTTGTCATTACTGTGAAAAAAATGTGAGGGTGAGCAAACTCTAGTGATGTAATGTGATGACCCCACACTTTTTTGTCAGTAAATGGCAGGAGGACCAACACCGGTGGCAACGAGCGTTAAGGCAATGTTTTATGCCTGAAATACACTGATGATCGGGAGGTTGCGAGTTCTATTCCCTCCACGTTCCGGAAATGTGTGTTGAGCGTTTAACATTGGTGAGTTTGTGGAACCTGCCAGAAGTGAATCAGTTGTTCGACGGCTCAGATCATTGGTTTCCTTAGTTTTTTTCATTCATTCACGCGAATGCCTAGCATCACCATGGAAGACTGGCCATGGGTCGCGTGCGACATTTTTTTCCCGATTCTGTTAACATTTCCCATTCTTTGAGCCAAGCGATGATCTACGACGTGCCCTCAAATGACCCATCTTCCTGAACTGACCTAGCGAACAAAACTCGTTCTTGTGTCGTAGAGGCTATCGCACAGATATCTGAAAAAATACTGAAAGCTATTTAGTGTAAAAAAAAGAAGGACACGACAAAAGGAATTAACTGTTGTAAAAAGGAAAAATTATAAGTGAATATTGAATATTTAAAAAAAAAATGTTTTGACATAAAAGCACTTGATATAAGACTGACGTCATTCTTTATCGATCAATGGCTTCAAAACCACTTCAATTTTTTTAAACACATTATGGCGAATAATCCAGCGTCCTCCCATGGGAGTTTATTGCTAGTGAGTTCAGCCCGGTTAGTAGTTTCGTATGAGAACATAAGCGTTTGATTTTTCTTTAACAATAGAAAAGGACAGAACTAATATACAAGGTTTGTGAATGTTTTAATGCTTATTAAAAGGGACTGTAGACCATTACTCTGAGTATTTTGTTTTGGAAGTCTCGAATTTTGTTGATATATAGGGCGGCGTTGAACCAGAAAGGTCCGAAAGTGAGAAGTTGGAGAAAAACATATTTTTGGAGGAGAATGGACGGTAATGATGAAACAAATGTAAAGTACTAGTACTAAAACCGTCTTCCATGTAGATGAACAAAAGTGTTCCTTTTTGGGAGAAACTCTTCTGTTTCTTGATTTGTAGACTATAATGTCCAGAGGATTGTATTTATAGTTAGTCGAAGCTATGAGGATAGTTAAGTATTGCTGAAGAATATATTTTTTTCTAAATAATGTAATTCATGAGCCATGGCCTGTTAATTGGTAGTTAAAAACGTTATTTTGGGGTGTACTTCTCAGGGAATTATGAAGACGATACGGCTGAGATGCCAATATTAGGAGCGAGGTTGAATTCGTTGACCTCTTCGTAAAATTTTTCAGTAAAGTTATGGGTCTGAAAGATAGAAGCAAAGTTGTCAGCTAGAATTAGTTTTGATACATCACCGTGTGCGGGGGGGTGGTGGATATCAGGTTTAAAATAAATAATAGACTTGGTTCCCAGAAATGTTAGTGTGGTTTCTGGCAGATTTGGGTCGCTGACGTTGTTTATTGTATTAAGGAGAAATAAAGCTAGAGCATTACGTAGGAGTCGCATTAAATGATTGTACTCAGATTGTAGGTGAGGTAATCTGTGCTTTCTGCATGTCTTTTGGTAACTCGTATTGACGTTATTTAAAAATAGATTGCTTCGACGATTTCTAATTGTATTTTTAAACGTTAAATTGTGTGATGAGTTGGAGTGACCTGGTGATGGTAATTGTTCTATTTGAGTCTGAATTTTGAAAGATATGGAAGGCGTTTTATACATGATTGAGTCCTGCTGGCAAACAAAATAATTATATAATTTAATTCGTGTCCAGTTCTGTGACCAAGAAGGGCATCAGAAAAAAATGTTTTAGTGGCTGCAATGTCGAGAATGTTTGAAAGGCGGCTCCCGTTGTTGCGTGGGATTGAATGGGATTGACTGAATGAATGACATTGCAATGGAATTTACTGCCCAATTCTGCATTCTGTGTCTTTTCTGGAATTTGTTCTAGAATTCTGACGCGCATTTTCAGGTTATGGAGCAAAGTAGCAGAAGGGATTGGGATAAAGTAGTCTATAAATAAGATGAATGGTTTCGTCGGGATTTGTAGGCCACGATGGCTGTTAAATGCGCTTTGTTTTAACTCCAGCCAAGATGAACATTAAATGGGAGAAATTATTTACAATTGTTTTGATTAGTCCCAAAACCAATGGAAGGAGTATCATTGGCATAATCTGCTGTGTAAAATTTGTAAACAGGAATATGCTACGATGTAGACGAAATCAACTTTATTAATAAATGCTATATCTACTTACTGAGATTTGGAAAGTGAATGTCGGCATGTGACTTTGATAGAATAGATTTACAGACCGGGTTCAAAATTTCGAGATCGTTAAGACTGGATAAAAAATATTAAGAAAGATGTCAAGTACTTTAGAGGAGACATTTAGTGAATATGTAATTTTTCCTATAGGAAAAACAGGACATGGATGTAATTTCTAGGGAATTTCATGGCAGATTCGTTTATTTTGTTGAAAGTTATAAAACGATTAAAAATTACTCTTTCCTCTATCGATACATAAACGATATATCGATACATAAACATACATAAATAAAACATAATTGTAGTTATTTTAACAGATACATAACCAGTTCTTTTTTTTAAATGTACTATTTATAGAAGATAAATTTAATCTTTTCATCGTTTGTTTCGTCATATCTCATTGTTTAAATGAATTCAAACTATGTAGGTAGGTTATAATAAGGCAGTAAATTTGAATCGTCTAAACTGATATACTACCGACTCTCTCTTTCATTGCAACTTTTCCGAGAAGCATCATATCTCCCATGGATACACATCAGTGATCATCATTCCCACTGCGACGAGAAGGTTCTTGAATTGTGCTCAACTGACAGCTGAAAAACTCACATTTTCAGTACATGTGTGGGTGTAATGAACTACTAAAGAAAGAGGACTGAGGGGAAGGAAGAAGGAAAGAAGAACCTTGACTGCAAAAAGTCGTATAAATATAATTGATTTTTTTTCAATTCAGGAATATTGTGACGCATTAATAAAATATATAAACCTAATTTGCAATCACAAATAAGATTTGTAAGAGGAAGTGAACAACAATAATGTACCCGTACTAAAAATACCTTAAATGAATGCTTTGCAGGGATGGCACGCGTCATCATTGTGAAGTTGCAAGTACTTTTATTATTAGCAACGCTCATAGATTCCTGAACAGTGCGATAAGTTCGCATAGTGCCCACAGAGCAGACGTCCCGTTCCTCAGCACGTGCGGTCGGGCCGCAGCCGCCGCCTGCGTCGGCGGGCGAAGGGGCGAGAGTCTCCGCTGCCGGAAACGCTGCGCCGCCGCCACGCGTTTTTGTCGCCGCGCGGGGACGCCGGCGGCGGCGGCGGCGGGGGAGGAGCCGGTGGCGGGCGCGGAGGGGGGCGGCAGGAGGGGGCGGGCCGGCGCGGGGGCGGCGGGGCGCGACGCCGGGACAGCGCCGCCGCCGCCGCCTCGCCCCCACCGCCCCCGCGCGGGGTGGGCGGCGCGGCGACACGTGACCGGGCGGCGCGCGCGCTCATTGGCGGAGAGCGCGCCTGCCCGCAGCCCCGGGCGCGCCGCCCCCGCCGCCGCCGCAGGTGACAGCGCCGCGGGCGGGTGGCGGGGCGGGGCGGGGCGGGGAGGGAAGGGCGGCGCTCACGTGCGCGGGGGCGCCGTGGGTGGCCGGCGGCGCTGGGACGCGCGTCGCCGCCGCCAGCGCCTCCGCCCACGCGGGAGCGCCGCGCCGAGCCGCGCCGTTCAAGTGCCGTGTCACGCTCGTAATCGCCGGACCTCTTCTTGCTGTCTACAGTTATTTGCCTGCAAGCAAGAAATGTTTACACACAGCCGTTTTTTCACGCATCGGTTCACGCTACATTGCAGGAAACCATGAACGTGCAAATTTTAAGGCTTGCATTTGTATACAAACATTACTTATGAAAGGAATTATGTCTCTTGAGACTTGTTTCAAATTACAGAAATATCCACGACGGTAATCTTTTTCTGTTATATACAATTAGCCATTCCAATGTAATTGTGTTCATATTGTTTAGGTTAATGTTTTGCCTTTATTTTCATGGCTTATAAATTCTTATACCCAATCCATAGCTTTTTTCTAAAAATTTCATTTCACTGCAGTGAGAGAAGTGCTCGAAGCTGCCTTCTGAAAATAAATCTTCATTACTATTACTTAGTCCCAATATCTCAAAATATAAAAATTGATCTGCTGACAACACCTCTGGAAATAAGGTCAGATCGGAAAGTAAATTTCTTCAGTTGTTCATTGTGGTAGGATTCTGTATTTTGTGACCATTTAACCTACTCGTCGCAACTATATAAACATGTGAGAACATTAATTGAAGTTGGCTGGCCCGCCTCCAAATTCGCTGCCCCCCGCGCCCCCCGCGCCGCCAGCTGTCGCGTGGGGGCGGGGGCGGAAGGGCGTCGCGCCCTCGCGAGGGAGGCGTCGCAGGAGACGCGGGGGCGGCGCCGCCCGATGACGTATTCCCCTCCGAGGCGCCACGCCGCCCCCGGGGACAGACGCGATGCGCTTCTTACGGCCCCGACCCCCGCCCCCGCCGCCGCCGCCGCCCACCAGGGACCGCCCCTCCCGCTCCCCGGCTGTCGCCTTAAAGCGGCTCTCAGGAGGACGCCGCCCTCGCCCGCCCCTCCCGCGCCCCTACTTGCGGCGCAACTCTTACACTATTGCCTTCAACCACAATGCCGCGGCAACTCTCCCATGCCGCTGTCCCGCTGACTCTAACCTCCTGAACTTAATACTCCGTTTCCATCTTCATATATGATCCATTTCAATTGTCATCGTGCTATAATAGCAGCGTCTTACTATAATATACACTTACTTATACCAGATGCTATCAGTCTCATAGACGCTATATCACTATAGATGCTATCGGTCACTAGATGCTATACCTAAATTATCAATTTCTCTTACATTCTTGTAAAACGTTCTTTTTCAATATGACTCCATCTTCTTTATCGGTAATTAACGTTATTTTTTTTGTAAGCCCTGTGTTCCTGTGTAACATTGCGTTATTCTGACCACTGTGCTTTTACTAGATCATAATGTGACGTACTGGAGTGAATGACACAGACACTGCATTGAAGATAACAATATTTACATTTATTTACAAGAACTTAACAATTAAAGAAATTTTACAAACACTAATTAAACCCCGGCAACCTTTTTCTTGCCCTTAGCCGCAAAAACCCCGCGACCGTCCCTAGGTCCTACAGCTCAGAGCCACTGCTCGAAAGCAGGTACATCGCATGATGCGATGCAATCGGACGTTAAGTCCCAGGTATCCACGTACCTACATGGCCTGGCGCCAAAACCGGTCTCCGCCCCGGAAACACGTGCTGGAGTGCACTGGAGATCCCACCCAGCCAGTAGGCTAACAAGAAGCTCTACGAATCTATCTGAATCTCTGCGAGCGCAAAAAGCGCCCGCCTTGTGTACACCCCCGTCTCCCTCACCCGCGTCATGCTGTCGGCGACCCAGGCTCGATGGCTAGCCAATTCCAAGGGTCTTGCACAATCGTCCCAGACTCGCCACTAACCTTTCTCAACACTTTGTGTGCGTGGGATGTTTCCTGGAGCAGTCACATGCTGTCGGTCGCCCCTTTATTTTTAGCTCAGGTGCGCCCTTCACTACAGCTCAGGACTACTTCACCGGCTCAGGTATGCCGCTCGCTTCGAAACGTTGCCACGACGCCACAATAATTAATAAATAAATCTGTTCTCAGGAGATTGCCGCTCTCGCTCATCACTGCCGTGCCACTACTTTCAAGGAAACTCTTTCACTACTACCACCAATTGCAATTCCGCGACAAGTCCCTTCCATGCTTCTATTTTCTGTTGTGGCCTCCGTCTCTGTTACATTTCAATTGTCATCAATCTCACAATTATTTGCAAAGTCACGTATATTCTACTCCTGCTCGGGGCTCGGGGAGTCAACTGACGTCTCTGCAGTGCGTCTGACCGGCAGGTTCTGCAGAGGTTCGAATCCCGACGATGCATTGTCGCGATGGGAGGATTTTCGACACTAGCTAGATAGCTGGGTCGTCATCTTTCATTGTCGGGAATAGAATTGTAGCGGCCGGCCGCTCTTATAGGTAGTTTTTCCTGGTTTCTCCGATCAGCACTAGCCGAGGGCCGGAGCAATATCCTAACGAACAAGCCATGAGCCGCAAGCGATCTTTTCTTCTTCCTCCTCTTCCTTGTTCTACGCCCCCCCCACGCACACACACACTCTTTCACACAAATGCGCTCAAAAAGCCTCAGTACCACACATGCCGGAAATTTTACTCTTCATGTTTAGCAAAGAATGATGAAGAAAATACTGGTCTCGTTTCCCGCGAATTTTCTCTATTCTAAGAAATGAAAAAAAATACTTTGCAAAAGTACAATATTGGTGTTAGATTTTTTTATTAAAAAAAATTATTTTAAAGAATCACTTATTTAAAAGGGGTCAATTTTTTAAATATTAGTAGTTCAGCATATTATTCGATTTCTGCGAAATGGCATATTCGAATTTCCCACTCTTCAATTACTAGTCATTCACGAGATAAAAGATTGCAGTGGAAACACAACTTTGTAATTCTGAAAAATTGTTACTTTTGTTGAGAAATAATATTAGTATATGAAACGAAATTTTTAATCGTCGAATTTGTGTTGATATATTAACCTAAAATGAAATAGTTTCCGACTAATGTTCTATAGTTTGTAATGAGTTTTACAAGTGATGTCTAACATGTGATAAGGGCAGAAATTGCTTCGTACGTAACTATTACAAAGTGCGAGAAAGTATAGGCTGTTGTACCACTACGCCTAGTTCGTTTTACTATTCTTTTGTATTTTTTCCATCATATTATCAACAAATTTCAACTTCTTTCTCGCCACCGTAATGGCGTCTTTGTTACTATCCCTTTTGGAACACCTCAGTCTTCATCATAACTTTTTCCTTCACCACGTGTCTTCCTCCCTCACTCGCCTTCTCCCCCGCTTTCTTCGTCGCGATCACCACCAACGTGACGGCGTCGTATACTGCTCGGCGGAGTCCCTTGTGGGACTCATAAAGGCCTGCCCCCGTTCGCCCTCGCTGCCCGCTTCAGGCGATAAATCACGCAGCCTCCCCCGCAGATCTTAACCCACATCTGCGACGCGGCTCGCCACGCGCCCGCCGCCTTCCGCTGATCTTCGGTGGCGACCTCCGCTATTTGGCACTCGCGCGGTTATGTGTGTGTGGACGAAGGGCTCTTTCATGCCTAAAGAAAGTATTAAAACACAATGTTCCCTTATCGTATGTGACCTGATCGCCAAGCAATGGCGTATTCCCAACCAACTTTATTACAAAAATTTATTAGAGGTTTGTTGTTATTGCCTTTTCTCTCACGTTGAGGTCATTCTGGTTGGAGATCAAGATCGTCGGGATGGCGGTCAAAAGGAAATTTGGAAATGATAGAGCAACAGGAATAGGTTTGTCTAATTCGAGTGGTAAAGAAATGTACTTCTTTTAGAGTGACATAGTGCAGATGGATATGACGAAAGTAAAATTATTGTAAAAATAAATATGGTCAGAGTTGTGACTAGCAGACTTCATAACATTCTGAGGAACAAGAATATTAGAAAGCAAATTAAGAGGCAAATGTAAAAGACCATGAATCAGAGTTGTGTTACATATGGATTAAAACGTTGGGTTAAAAGGATTGAATAAACTCATAATTAAATGTCTTGGAGATGGATTTCTAAAATCGATGATATCAGTAAACTCAGTTTATACAGCACGTAACGAAGAAATTGAATGCATAATGCAGACACACAAGTGATAGAGATCGTGAGATGTAAGCCACTGCAATATTACGCTCAGCTAACGAAAATTAATTCTGATAATTTTGGTTTAACCTTAACTGGAAATAAATAAATTCACAAAAACAACGAAAATTTTTTAAAAATTTTATTACGTCACTACTCATAGTAATATAAAACTTCATATTGATAGAATTTAGAACCTCCTTTGTTTGCTTCGTAATAGTTATTTGCGATGCGAATGGTAAAAGCGGCATTTTATCTAGCGAGTAGGAAAGGTTGCCACAAGAGGCTGATAGGTCGAGTGGCACAATCCCACGAACAAAATAAAATCACATTTAGTAGGTAGTCTGTCATACACTATTTTTAAACAGCTTTACTGACTTTCATTTCATTGTAATCCAAGTATCCAAATCAAGTATTTTGTATTCTTCGTTTCATTCAGTTTTATCTGAACATTTGAGCATCGTCTCACTTTTAGCACTAGCAATGAGAATTGATCTTTCACAATACCATGCATGCCCCGAAAGGAACCGTTTTCACTAACAGTTGTCTAAGAAAATATTATGTCGTCTTTCTGAATAATCTTGCATCGACAGTGTAAACATTAATAACAACAAAACTGTAAACATAACCATTCCTCTGATGCCAAAATCAGACATCTGAAGAGTACTTCGTGAAATTTCGCGAACGCTGGTTATTGAAACCTACCTACGTCCATGAGAATACGTATTCAGAATAGCATCTAGATCTCTCTTGGAATGAAATTCAATATCCTTCCCATTCTTTGCCTGGTAATATAAACAAAAGAAATAGTTTTCACTATTCCAAAAAAATATATTTCACGTTTCCAGAAATGCCTTTCCATCGTGTTCAATCCCAAAGCTCTGCACAGTGTACTTATTTGCTACTATTAACTCAAAATATATTTTAAAAGGGATATAATTTTCAAATATCCGATAGCGATGTGTTGACTCGTGAACATAGTGTGGAAAGCTTAGCAGGCAATGCAAGTAAGCATTGCCATCCCGACAGTTCGCCTCCGGAGCGGAGCGGCCCGAGGGAGGCCGCTGGAGTTGGCTTCGCTGTTCGGACGGCGCGAGGCCCACGGCGCCGCGTGTCCCGTGTCCAGTTAGAGCTAATGGAGGCGCCGCGACGGCGGACGCCCCGACGCCCCAGTGGGCCGGTCGCCCGTCGCCCTCACGCCGGCGAGCGCTGCCACCGACAGGCGTCTCCGGAAAGGAAACGCCCACCAACTGGACATGAGCACGTTTTTCTCTCGCTAGATCTTGAGGATCAACCATAATTTCATTGAGGATTTCTTGATAATTTTGTTTATTTGTAATTTATTTCTACAGAAGTACTAGGCAAATTGTTTAAGCTTATTTGCGTGAGTATAAATGTTACTCAACAGTAGAATTCTTACAAATTGAATGTTATATCTAGTGGTTTATATCGCTGTAGTCTTCTTGTTTCTTCACTATTGTCCAACACATTAATAGAGAGATGAGTTCAACGATTTTCTAGTCTTCTAGGTTATTTCTATATCATGGATGTTATTTCTTCTTTGATGACCTTGATTTTAAGGTCATAGTTAAGCACTTAATTTGCGGACACACTTGGATGCCTTTGTTATTGATCCACCATATTTAGACTGGAATAGCTGCAGAATTTCGATGCTGGTGACGCTGGCTGAGCTTCAATGCTGGATGTCATAGGTCCATGTGGGTTGCAGGATATTTTTATACATGTGTTTGACAGCAAAAGTTGAAAATGATAGCCGTTTAGCCATTGATAGTTTTTAGTTCTACTTAATTTCTTTTCTTTATTATACAGACCTTTCCCGTCAGCCTTTTGATCAAATATATATGAAATAATGTTACAAACATTTTTACTAACAACTTTCAGCTCCTGGAACAATAGTCAAGAGCTTCAAAGGAATGCAATGTTTGAGAACAACATTGGAATTGAATAAAAATATATTAGAACAACAACCCAATATTTAGGACGTGACAGGGAAAATGACATCTCAAAATAAAGTTTCCATCAAGTTCCTTCAGAAATAAGGAAGAATGAATCTGACTATATTATTTAAAAAGAAAAAAATGTATTTTATTATATTTCACACAATAATGGCTATTTTAGTATTAATTTGTGAATTAGAATCTTAATATTGACAATTCAACAAAGAAAAAAACACATGTCAATAGAGATGAAGTCAAGAACATTGATTCGATATTCAGATATGAACAGAAGTATTCGCATTGTAACGTACTTCAGATTCAATTTGCAACTTGTCGTTTAATAAAGTTTAATGGCAGTCATTGGTATCATAAAATAACTTATCTACATATGACATAAATACACAGTAAAAGTTAATGGTATGTTCAGTACTATGTCTCGGTGACAATGTGGGTAAGAAATATACTGGATAGAGAACAGGCAAAGGAGGGAAAGATAGGAAAACAAAAATTGAGGAGAAGATTTGTTTCTAAGCGTGCAAGGATAACAGTGAAAAACGTGGTCACTCTCACAGAGTAAATCTGGTTACGTAAGACTGATTAAGAAGAAACCGAAAATCACTTTTTTAGAAACGACATCCCAACCAGGATAATTGTTTACTGTTCATGTTGCTTCAAAGTCAATGAGAGTAATTTTGAATCGAATAAGTTACCGAGATAGAGCTTCCACAAGAATCCCATTCACACGCAAGAGAATTAAGTGCCCGATATTACCTTTAAAGGTAGCAATACAAATGCGAATTGTCTTTTGGGGCAATGTCTTGTTGAATAATGAAAGTAAATTTCATATTATTTTCAGTGCTGGTCGCGCTTTGGATTGCAGAAGCGTAAAACGGTAAGAAGAAATTATCTTCAAAACATCTGTAAAATATGAATGGCAGAAAAAGGATTTATGTATGTCTATTTCTGTAGTCGGTAGACCGGTTCCTAGTGTTGGTATAATAAATAAATTCAAAAACATAAATATGCTTAGAGATAACATTTTTTATGTGAATGATGGAATAAATTCGAGGAAATGGTAAAATAAAAGAGAAAAGCTTACGAAAGGCGATTGTCAACAAGATGTTATCAAGATACATATACATTCATATTTGTGTGTATGTGTGTGTGTGACATGCAGAGGAGATGTTAAAAGAGATGTGCCGAGACTAAAAAATGGACACTGGAGAAATAGGTGTAAAGAAGTAAGCAAATTGACGGATAGTACAAGATCAAGAGAAGCATGGAAATTATTTAAGTTACTCGGGAAGAATAACAAAGAGCATTGTAAAGTGGATTCAATAGGCCTGTGAAAATGGAAGAGCTACTACGAAGACCTACTAACTGAGAATAGAGTGTAACAAAATTTCGTATACAACTCAAGAAACTGAGGGAAATGTTCAACAAATAACAAGGGAAAGCGAAAAGGCCCTCATGGAAATGAAAAGAGACAGAGCTCCGGGACCTGGAGGTATACCAATTGAATTAATTGAAACTGCCCCTTCTAGGGCCATAGATATCGTTGCACGGATTTTCAATAAATACTTGGAAGGAAATTTAAATGCTGAAGTATGGAAAATGGCACACATTTCAGCTATTTATAAGAAAGGCAGACAAAAATGACTGTGAAAATTATAGAGGAATTAGAGTTACCAGTACTATTGTACTGGTAACTAAGTGCCTATTCCCTATTGGAAGACTGTTTCGCCGTATTGGAAACGGAGATGGAGGAAATGAGTATTTTGCACAGGGAGAACTTGTATTGGTAATATATTCTGTCTAAAACAAATTATTAAAAAAATAATAAGTTTAGGCAGAGAGATATTTGTAGATCTGAGAAAAGTATTTGACTCGGTATCCTTAGCTAAACTGTGGGATACTATGGAAGATGAGAATATAAATACTATAAATCATCTATATGCAAATTGTCAAAGCTGCGTAATAGTTCTACAGCTTTTAAAATAAACAAAGGCCTAAGGCAAGGTTGTTGTATATTCCCTACTCTATTTAAAATATAACGAGCTCTTCACATCTGAAAAAGTAAACGTAAGTGCAAGGAAATACCCACAGGTTAAGATTTCTTACATACCTTGATGCAAGCAGAACCAAGTGGTTCTAACCAATGATGAGGGGCCTCTACATGATTAGAAAATTAATTGAAGAATACGAAAAGTGGATATTTTGCAGTAATATATAAGAAACAATAGGCACGGTTCAGAACCTGTTAACCCACAGGGGCATAATTAAATGTGTAAAGGAATTCAGCTATGTGGATGTGACTTTAACAAGTAATGGTCGAGATACCAAAGATGTTCTAAACAAAACAAATAGAGGTAGGCAAGTTATAAACTCTTTACATCCATTGGCGTAGAATTCAAGCATAAAAAGAAACACAAAATTTGCATTATAAAAACAATTGTTGAAAGTCTACACACCTATGAACCTGAGTAATGAACCATTAATAACAGGCGTGGAAGTAGGATAGAAATGGAATATTGGAGGCGCTGTTGCCAGGTTACAAGAAAAAAATAAAAATAAAAGAATAATAGAAATAATAAACCTGAAAAATCAACCTTAGAACTGACAGAAACAAAAGCTCTATTATGGTATGGGCATTTATGAAAGTTAGACAGAGTGCGACTGCCAAAGGTGATGCAGGAATAGGAATATCATCCTGAAGAAAGAATTCAGAGACGAAGACCAAGAAGGAAGTGGAAGGAAGACTTAAAATCAACGATGGCGGTGATATATTTAGAAGTTCATTCCTGGGAAGATCAAATGGAACGGAGATTAGGTAGCGAGAAACGGAAACAGCTGTAGAATACTCGCGCTCTAGCGGCAACAGCTGTAGAATACTTGCGCTACCACTACTAGACGTTTTTTTAAAAAAAGTCTATAAACTAGAATTTCGGCTGTGGAATTTTTTTAACTTAATTACACTAGATTTACAGCCCAAACTGACGAGCTGTGGTTGCCATATATCGCGTCACACACAAACAAAGAATTAAAAGTGTGTTAAAAATTGGAAGGATGTAGTGCGAGAAATGACAAATGTACTGATTAATTCTTTGTTGGGAGTATTATTATAAGGAGCTGAAAACTGTTGTAAAATGTATTGATATGATATCAACTTTTTCTGTCGAGTAGGAAAGAGTAAGTGTACCCCAGCAAAAGTGCTTTTGGACAGAATTTATATCAATAACATGTTTATTTTCTTTGATCATTTATACAAGTTAGAATAGGACTGACTGGATTTCTGTTAGCAGTCGTGATTATTTATTTCGAAATCTAAACAACTTTCTGAAATCAATTTTCAATCAAAGTGCACTCTGTTAACAACAGATTTATTGAGAACAATAATAAGTTATAGCCATCGTCGCTTCAAAGAGTAGTCTTTTGCGACTTCACATCTCTTAGCCATCACTTCCAAAGTGTGTTTACTGCTATCCTTTCCAGCGGTTTATAGTTTAGCATGTTTTCGTAATCTTGATGCTGTTGTTTTCAGTAGGATTTTTCCAGTATTTTTACCTTCTTGTATTCTTGTTTATGGAACTATTTTAATTTATTCCATATACCCCCGTTCATTATCTTCTTCTTCGGCATTTCCCTTTCAGGAGTTTGCCGTTTTCGACCTCCACAGATCTCGGTTTTCCCAATCACCAGATCTTAAACTTCTGTCCTCCATGGCTTCTTTGATGAATTTTTCCCATTCCAGAGTTGGCCTTCCTCTCTTCCTTCTTCTTGATGGTTGCCATTCCAAAATTTTCTTTGGCCATCTTCCTTCTGGCATCCTCTGGACGTGTTGGAGTGTTTTGTTTTCTAATCTTTTAGTAATTGAACAAATTACCTCCATCTGCTTCCATACATCCTCATTTCGGACTTTATCATACTGTGTTAAATGTAAACATCTCCGCATATAGTCCATTTCCACCGTTCGTATTTTGTCTCTGATTTTTTTTGTTTGGGGCCACATTTCTCCTCCACGTAGGACTATATTTTCTACCACGGCATGAAATATTCTTTTGTTTATTTCTTGTCGGATATTGTTATTCCATATCACACTGTGTAGAGCTCTTGTTGCTTTCTTCCCCATTATTATTCTGGAGTTCATATTCTCATCGCATGTGCCAGTGTTGCTTATTATTGAGCCAAGGTATTTAAAGTTGTTACAGGATTTAATTTTATCCCCATCTATTGTTATGTCCATTAAAGTTCTTCCGATACACATGCATTCGGTTTTATTAAAATTTATATCTAAACCCCATCTGTTGTATTCTTCTTTAAGTTTTCTTAGCATGTATGCATTGTCCTCTTCATCTTGAGTAATTAATATTTGATCATCCGCATATAGGAGAGAGTGAAGGTTGTCGTCTCCAATTTCAATTCCCATGCCCGAACACTTTTTGTACCATGTATGCAGTGCTTGCTCAAGGTAAATATTAAACAAAATTAGCGATAAACCACATCCTTGCTTAAGACCTTTTTTTTACCAATATATTTTGAGCTACCATTTTTCCAATTTTAATTTTCGCTTCAGTGTTCTTATATAGTTTCTTGACAATGTTGATCAACTTTTCTTTTATATTTATTCTTCTCATTGCCTCCCATAGCTTACTTCGCGGAACACTATCATAGGCTTCTTCAAGATCTGTAAAGGTGAGGTAAAGATTTACATTCCTGCTTTTGCATTTCTCAATATTTGTCTTAAACAATAAACGTTGTCCAGACAGGATCGTCCCAATCTAAAACCACTTTGCTCCTCACTCAAACTAGATATTTCTTTTTCTATTTTTTTTTACTCAAAATACTAGAGAACAATCTTACTATAGACGGTATAACACTGATGCCTTTATAATTTGTGCACATCTTTTTTATCGCCCTTTGACCTTTCGCAACGCAATTTTCACTTTTTTCTTTTATTTCTGCCTCACATTCCTGAGAATTGTTTACATATTCTTCTATTTCATGTGCAAATCTACTTTCTTGTAAAAGTACAAAGTAATGATGTATCCATTTCTGAGCAGCAATTTTTTGAGTGATAATCTTTTTAACATTATTTTGTCTAATTTTCTTAATAATCTTCCAGGCCTCCGACGATTTATTATATCCTATTGTTCCATCGATGTCTCTACATACTCTGTCCCAGTGTTCGTTCATTTCCATTCTTACTGCTGCTTTTACTTCTCGTCGCTTTTGAACATATTCGTTTCTAGATTCTGGAGTTTTGTCATTAAGCCATTTTATGTATGCCTTTTTCTTTTCGTCTGTTGTACTTTCTAGTTCATCTGAGAATTTTTCAGTGTATGGTTTTCTTCAATTCTGTTCTCCAAGAGCTTCCTTTGCTGCTTCAAAAGCACTTTCTTTCAAGTGTTCATAAATTTGTGTAGGACTTCCTTCTTTCTCTAAGTCAAGTTTATTTCCTAGTCGATTTTGGTAGAGCATTTTAATGCTATATTGTTTCAGAAGGTCGGTTTTGTAGACTAGTTCTTTATATTCCGTAACTTCTTTTTCCATATTCTTTGCACTTGCTCCTTTCTTTCTAAAACAAATCTTTCCTACTACCATATGATGATTACTAGCACATTCAGGCCTTCTAAAGACTCGCACGTCTTGTAATAACGTTTTTCTCGTCCGTCTCAACACAATCAAATCTATTAGAGATTTACGGTTCCTCGTGGGGTCTTTGCAAGTGTACTTGTGGATGTCCTTATGTTGAAATATGGTATTGGCTACAATACATTCCGTTCATTATCCCGTCCCAAATTGTGCAACCTATTTTCACAGTTTGAATGGATTGTTCAGTTTTCTTTTGTCAGAGTAGATCAAAATCTTCAAATTCCGTTATAACTTATTTTATTTACAAGCATGTAGCGTAAAATGTAGCATAAAATGTTTTCAATACAACTGATCACAGACTTACACGACAAAAAAATCAAGTCGCTATTCAACAAAAGTTACCTAGTGTGAAATTATTGATTTTTATTACTTTCTAACTTGTATTCTATTGAGAATCTACATTAATATGAACATTGATTCTCAATGTTGCAGGATTCACTGTAGTAAGTTAGTACGCAATTTATTAACCTTAAAATTTTTAATTTTTTTGTTAACTGTTTCATTAAGGATCATAAGGCAGAGCGTGGAATAGTGGTCAAGTCAGTTATTTTTTATCGTTAAGACTTGGTTTCAATTGTCGATTGATCCATGTGGAATTTTGTGGGGGAAGAGCAGCCAAAAGATGTTCTCGGGATATTCGTTTATCTCTGCATTTTATCCCGCCATTGCTTCATTTCTTTAACTACTCTCTCATTTGGGAGCCCGAGTTGGTTCCTGGTGCACATTCAGGGACAAGAAGGTAGACATCAGCACGACATAGACGTATAATAGTTCTCAACTAATAAATCTTTTCTATTTTATTGTCGATACTAATAAAGCAAAATCTCGACTAATAATACTTTCATGACATCATTAGCTTTTCTCCTTCAATATTTCGAATTTCATTGCAAGGCTGTTTGTCCCACAAAAGAAAAAAAAACGCAAAGAAAACGACGCCAAATGCGCTTCGCCCTAAGCGCCTAAAGGTCTAAATGTGGATCGGTATATTACAATAATACATTAAAATGCTTGTTTTTGTATTACAATTAGTTTTATTATTAATAATGGAGTTTTTGAAGCGGGAAGCGCCAAACTCTCAATAATGAGGGGATCCACTATGTAGAACGTGATAGCTTCTAAAAGGGGACTACTTTCGAAACGATGTCACGTGAGGCGAATAAAATACGGTTCGATGCGCTGCTTCCGAAATGCAAACCAAGCACTCCATCTGCATCTGCCTTTTGCAGGCGTCCCGCTTCGCACGTGCTCGCGCCGGTGCGGCTATTCAAAGGGCCGTGAAAAGCCGTCCTCGGCGTGGCGTCACCGCGACGATATTTTGCTCCCATTCTCGCCCCGCCACGTCGCGGAGCGCCGCTCAGCCGACCGCGCACCCTCCGGCGCGACGCGAGGGGGCGGGGGCGGCCGTCGACGGGGTCGCGCGTCTTTGCGACACACTTAGCGCAGCTTGATCTGGGAGCGCGCGCGTCCTGCCACAGAGGGCGGGGCAATCCATCATGCTCCCGGGCGGCGGCGGCGGCGGCGTGCCGCCCCGCCCCCTCTCTGCCTCCGCCCCCGCCCCGCTCGACCGCGCTCCGCGCCGCGCCGCGCCGCGCGTGCTGTAAACACGCTCGCGCCTCCCGCCTCTCTCCTCTGTGGCAGCGCGCGCGCGGATTGAGATTTCGCGACCACAAAGGCCGCCCCGCTAACGCAGTTGCCGCCGCCGCGGCAGCCCCTGCCGTTGCCGCCGCACGGCCGTGGGAGAACGCGCGGCCGGCGAGCGCACAAAGACATCCTGGGAACGCCGACAGTTCGTCGTGTGCCCTCCTCACCTAAGCCCCGCCTGGCCTCCAGCTCGGCTTCGCTGCCAGTTGGACCTAGCGTTACTATCTCAGCGATGCCTTTCCCCGCCGCTTCTGCAGGCTCTATTCCTGATCTGCCTATCAATGCTCGTTCCAAAGGAACTCTTTGTGCTGGAGATCGTCATTATAGAGTAAAAATTATTTTAAAAAAATGTTATTTTAATAGTTTTAAAGACATTTCTTGCATCCGAGATTCTGTATTATTTTTTAAACAATACGAATTTTAATTTTCTCCTATATCCCAACCTGGTATAACCCTAATATCAAAAACATGCATACATGCAAATATTATCAATTTGTCGCTCTCAATATGTGCTTCTGATGTTCCATATTTGCGTCTGCTGATCAACGGAGATATGTGATTCCATTGTACATTCACCTGCTTTACATGTCATGAAAAAGGCAACATGTCTCTGCTGGTATAAGCAATTTTTTCATGTCGACCTTTCCGCCTCTGGGGCTTTGTCCAAGTTCTATTGTATTCGTGTACATCCGAATGTGTACAGTACTTTTTAGGTAGTATATGATGGTGGCTTTCATTGAAGCGTTTTTCGTCTTATGTGCTTGATGTGATCAGGAGAGCCATGAAATCGATTGTACAAGCACTGTTAGAGGATTGTTTTGATAACATATACCAAAATAAATTCTGTGTTTCAATTTATTTTATAAAACGAGAAACATAAACCAGGAACCAAGACGAATGACAACTTGAAACTGAATGTTTATTTTCGACCCCAGTTTGACGAAGAATGACATTTAGAAACTGTTAGTAAATCTTTGCCCAAATTAATACTCACACATATATTGTAATACTAAGTATTTTAGACATATTTGAAGATCCTGTAATTCTTTATATTACTAATTTTATAACATTATATCAAGATATTAAATTATAATTTTGAAGAATATCATCTGTTTTTCAACAGTTTTGTGCGTCATGCCTTTTCACGTATTCAAACTTTCGAGTTTCTCAAAAAACACGACGAAAAATATTACAATTCACGTTTTTTGTATCATACTAAATATTTTCATTTCACATCTTTGGACGAAGTTAAAGATGTTTTTACCCAACTGTTGTTATTCAAATGAAGCATGGGTCTTATCCACATTTTGCACTTGCCCCTAATTGTAACATAGTAACCGTTTTACAGAGTCTACTTGATATTGAGGGAGTTTAGGGAGAAAGAGCATATTGAGGTGTCTAGGTATCGTCCATATAGAAATATCTAAAGCAAGAAAGGATCTCAATTTTTGGTAGGACCTACTCAGAACTATTTCAGCTATGAGCGAACCAGGAAGACCGTCTATTGGGTGCCTTATCTGATTGTATACTTGATTGTTAAAAATAAACTATATTGATAAAAATAGCCTTGAGAAGAAGTAAGATTTCATAATTCCATCAGATTTGATTTGGATTGTATTAAGCCAGAGATATTGGCATTTCTTGAAGAAAATCAATTATCACAAAATCTATTGGTCCACAGGTTAACGTCCATTGTATAATGATAAAGTGACGGAATATGTTGTAATAAGGAAAAATGTATGCATACGTAATTATACAAAAATTTGAAAAATTATAATGGTTTATTTTATTCAAATTGTCTTACAAACTTAAAAAAAACACGAATGCAGGTATTCTCAACCTTCAAAATATACGAATTTACATATAAATCCGCTCCCTAATGACAGCTATCACCCATCAAAGCTTCAATATACTTAGTAAAGCGCACGGCCTACTTTGAAAAATTGCCTTTGGAGCAGATGGGGGAAAGCACTTGCAGGTCACGGAGGTCACTCCGCCGGTTCCTCCGGATCGTCTTCTGGGCACGCGGACGGGCATTGCGTTTCGCGCCATTCTTCACAGGATGCAGAGCGGGGGGGGAGGGGGAGGGGCGACTTGGGGGGGAAGGAGGCGCGCGCCCGACAGCCGAGCGACAGGTGCGCGCCGCTCTCAGTCAATACCGCGCGCGCCCGTTTTTCATAACTCGGAATTTATCGCGGCAGCTGGGGGCAACGCGCGGAGCGGGGCGGAGGTCGCGGCGGAGCGGGAACGAGGCGACAGGGGAAGCTGGCGCTGGGGCTCCGCCGGAAGGAGCGAGGCACGGCGAACCACTGCCTGACAGGGTTTTGCAGCCCTCCGGAGGCGTTAGGATCGACGCGAAATTTTGGGTTGGTGGCGATTTGAAAGGCTGAATATACTTTTCCGTTTGAGAACTAAACTACCACTCGTCCCGAAGTTTGCACGTTTCCAACTAGCACTTGATCTATTTAATCGATTTGAAATGTTAAAAAAGCTACAGCGGTTTTAAGAGTAAGAATTCTGAATTGTGTATCGTCGAAATGTTAAATAACTCAACATTTGTTGAGTTCTCTATTTATCCAACAGAATGTTCGCAAAGTGGGTAGTAATTTTACAAGAGTTATGTAACACATTCTTGTTTTTTAAAAAAAAGTACGGGTTTGGTAGTTCATAGTAATTTGCACTTCTCTACTCCACACCATCGTGCATGTCATTTGGTGCGTCGCATTCCAGGCGACTGTGCATACAGACGGCTACGCGATTGGGGTGCCGTAATTGATTGATGAACGAATTCCGAACAAGACTCTCCAAACGCCCGCGTCGTCCCCTACGTTCATTGCTCACTGCTGGAAAAGACAATAATTCGATAATAGAAAACTCGTTCAGAATTCATTGCAGTTTCCCTTACATTAGTCAAACTGGGTAAATTGAAATTGCAATACCAATTTTGCTCTCTCAAAACAAATACTTGTTGAAAAATAGTAAAATGGATGACTTACTGTACCTTATTTCACTGTAAATACTTTGTGCCAAATTTTATTCCAGAATATGATTTTAAAATGCATAAATATTACATTGTTCACGTATTGGTTTCGTGTGATGACTTTATCTTCATCTTATGGACACATTGTTCAAAACGTTATTCTGGTTATGTACGTGTTGTTGAAAAAGTTAGTTCAAATGGAATAACGAGACATGTAACGTATGTACGTAGGAATAAAGTTGCCAGTGTTTGTTGCCATAAAATGTGTTATAACTCTCGCAATGTACCTCGTCAACAGAATGTATTGCTTTTTTTATACTGTTGAAAATAAAGATATTCATGTAGATTTGTTCTTTCGTTCTTAAATTATTTTAAAATTAAAAGGGGATATTACATTTGAATGACCACTTTGGACTACACGTTTAAATTTACATTAACGAAAATGTAAAATAAAAAATATCCATTATCTTTTATTTCATACAGAATATTTTCTCTTTTAAAATATTTTCCCACACGTCTCAGCTCTCTTTGTGAAGATCGAAAAAGAGGAAAAATCATAATTACGAACATTTCTATGAACTGATTCTCAGAAGAAAATCTCGTCTGCCTGTCAGGAAATCCCTCTCCTTCCAGTCGATTCGCGAAGTCGCCGCCATAAATCTCCGGGGGGTTCATCTACCTTTCTACCTGGCGCGTCGTCAACCCGCCGCCGCGGGCCGAGATGAAAGTCATGCCGCCGCCGCCGCCGCGCCGGCCCTGGGCATCTGCGAAAATCGATGATGGAGCTGCGCTTGCGAGGCGCACTTCTCGACATCGTCCGTCTGAGCGGTCTGCTGGGCACGTACTGCCACTCACGCCCTCCCCCTCTTCGTTCATTCTCTGGCCCCGCCTGGCTGCCCTGACTTCGCTCCCAGGGCCTCCAGATCTCTTTCGGTCTTCCCTTCTGAAGACGCGATAGCGGAGGTAGCGTACTCCGTTGTGTTGTCCGTTCTCATCTATACTTACAGGATCCGCTGTTTGCATTCACTCCATTTTATTCGTGATAGATCATTAGAATGCGGTTTTCATTTCTGGCGAGGTCATTTTCAGACTTCGTACTTCTTGCCACCAGTGCTGCTTCTTCCATTTCCTCCTTTTTGTCTAGTTCCAGATAATACTTTTTTCTGCACTCACGGTTTGCAAGTTCGAACTCTATTCTCTTTATGTTTCGTGTGTTATCCCTGATGTTTCGCCAAACACTGTCTGTCATCTCCTACCTCGGTTATCACAAGGTCAATATTCCTCTTTCGTTTCTGCCGCCCGCTTTTCATTCTGTCCTCTGCTTTCTGCCCCGGTCCCCCGAGCTGGGCTCCGTCCCCCGGCGTGGGGTCGCAGCGTCACCTGCCGCGTTATGCGAAATCAATCTGCGCGCGGCGCGCCGGCCGCGCACCCGCTCCGCCCACCACGACCCCGCCCCGCCCCACCCCCGGATCCCGTGCATTCCACGCACCCTGCGCGCACGCCCCTCCACCCCCGCGCCGCCTGCGTGGCCGTTGGCAGGGCACGAGCGGCACAGAAGCACTGAAACGGCACGGCACGCGCCCGGGTGTTACGAACTTCATGCGCTGTTCTACTCCTCGTTCGCGTCCCCTTCGGAATGTTATTGTTCTCTTTTACCTTCATAGAAACATTAACCAGGTATCTGCGATAAAATAGTATGTTTCCCTGTTGTTATATGAACGGTTAATTTTATTATCAGGGCCGTTGTGTTTGTATCCATGCGATTTGGAATGTCCGCTATTAAAAATTATTTAATGAAGCAATTTAATCATCAACTTATCTCTTATGGAACTTGGGGTGAAAATGTACATGTGTGAGCATATGAAAATATTTTAGTAATAAGAGCGCAATTGTGTACAATATTTATTAATTGAACGAGTTCGAGTAAAAAAAAAAGTTTGCAGATTTGAGAAAATATTGTCTCCAATATTGCAGTTGTAGAAGACACTGAAAAAAATTAACTTTTGCAATTTTCAAAAATTCATTTGTATTAACGAAAATATGTCATGCCACATATTTGTAAGCGTCCATTGCTCTATCCGAAAAAAAAATCATGTGTCGTTGATGCTTCAAGTATCCACAAAAATATAAATATTTCTTCCAAAGTCGCGGGTACGGCTGTATCGAACAGGAAATTTCATTTTTGGAGAAAATTTTGTAAACAGTTCAATTGATAGAGTTACTCACAGGCAGAAGCATTTCAATAAACCAATTTTTATGAATCAAGTACCCATAAAATATGGATTCTGAATACATAACCTAGTAGAGCAGAAATCACCAAACCGTCTATTACAAGCTAGTATGTACTAGTAGCTCGTACATTTTCAGTAGATCGCAGTCATGCTCAAATTGGCTAACCTGGAGCTTCTCCACCTGGAGTGTTCAGATCACTTACGACAACAGCTGCTTGCATTTTCCTGCACAACTGTTAATGTTAGTCTCACAGTTAATTGTGTTATCGTGAGGTTACGTCCGTTCTGTTTTGCAAGTGTATTCCAGGAATTTATTAAAATATTGTTGAAAGTTCTTATTACCATGCTGGTTACTTTAGCTTACAGTAAGATTTAAAAACCGTACCTTTTCACGGAAGCATCATACGTCTGCCGGCCACTGGATCTGAGGACTGCATACAGAAGCAAGGATTATAAAGTTTTTCGGTATGAGGGATCCGCAAGACACGTTCTGTCAAACAATCTGTCAAAAAATCGCCCCTTTTTGAGTTAGTATTTCAATACTTTATATTTATTACTTATTTAGCGTACGGAAAAAAGAACAGTTAATTACTCATGCTCTAGTGCTTTCTGATTGTAAAACAAATACCTAATGGAAGTAGTGATCAAATCGTTTTGACTTATGCGATCAGAGATCATATTTCCGTAAAGTTCATACATTAGTCAAAATAACGATTCGTACGTGAGAAGAAATACATTTCTAAAACGGTTCAGTATTAATTACTAAGTTCTAAACTGGTTCAGTATTAATTTTGGCCAATAACGTCTAGAAACTAACAGAAAGTGACAATGAACCAAAAGTATACAATAAAGTTGAACATGATTACGTGGTTACGTATGGTGATGTTTTCTGTTCAATGCTTAAGGTAAACGTTTTCTAGATCGTACAGTGTATGTTCGGATTGGTGACACTGTTCAGCACGTTTCTTTGAAAGGATTACGTTGATAAGAGTTTTCTCACCTGCGTGTCCCCGTCGTCTTTCGGGGGCTCCTTGGTGACACGGCCCCAAGAAGTGATCGCGGCACAACCACGCGCGACGCCGGCGCCGCTGACGGAGGCGTGCTCTGGGACGGCGGGCGTCAGCCTGCGTTGATGGATGCGGCGTCGCGACGTCTTCACCCCTCCCCCGCCCCGCTCTGTGCCCGCCCCGCAGTGCAGCTCCCGCTGTACGCGGCGCCGCCGCCTCACCCCCGCCCCCCGCCCCGCTCCAAAGCTGCACCGGTCGATAGGCAACGTGACCTCGTCTTCGCCTCGACCTGCACAGGGTCTGCGCCTCCGGCCCGCGCGACGGCGCCGGGAGGCATCTTTCTTCAGTGTGCGAGAATTCCGCCAACTCCGTGGCTTAGGCAGATCGACTGTCATCGGAGGCGTTCGTGATGTCTGCGCAGAAACGAGTCGACGAAGGCGATGAAGACGGGAACCGGTTGAATGTTCTACTGTTCAGTCGAACACAATGTGCATATCCAGAAGATACTTGGGGAAACAAGGAGCGCTGAAAAAATATTTCCAATTTTTAGATGAAAGGAGAAAATGATAGTTTTTACGGTGCCGTTACCCTCAGCTTCTGAGTAGGTACCATTATACCGAATTTCAGAAAAGAAAATGAACTGCAGCGTCACTATCAAGCGTAATTCCGGAGCCTGACTTGCGTGGGTAGTAAATCTGTTGTCTCTGCATTGTTTCTGCAACTTCCTATTTTAAAGGAACAACGTGGCAGCAACAGCTTCACAACAGACGAAAGCCGAGGTCATATATATAAAATGCACGTACAAACTTGAAGCATCTCTTGAGAATGTTACTGTTCGAATTGCCATTTATGTCGAGCATAGTTTCTTTCGTCTCTTCAGAAACTATTCCCTAGAGACCTATTCCCTAGAAGGGTGATCGCTATATCGCTATAATATTTATACAACATTCACTACATCTCTGATATACATGTAGTAAAACAATTGTGTATAAACACTATCCTGAAAGTTATATATACAATTGAAGACCTCGGGGCAATAACTTGCTATGACACTATACATACGTTTTGAGTAAAAGGAAAGTAAAGATTTAGGCATTGCATTCTACTCATTGGTATAAAGAACATTAATTTACGAATTACAATGCCATCTTGCGGTGAATCATTAAAAATAAAAACCCAGCTTCTAGATACATCTATGGGAGCGTCGAAATACACTAATATCTCAATTTCATAAAATATGTGATGTAGCATGTTATTGCCCCAAGGTCTTCAATTATTTAATACACAGTTCAGAAATCACCAACTTTATTGAAAGAAAGGGAGGTCAATGGTACTTGCTTGTCTATATAAATCACTTCTTTGTATCGTAATTTCACATTTATTTGCAATTAAGAATGGTAACTCGGTCGTTTCACCCCCAAAGTGTAATGGTGGGCTATGCAGAAAAAGTGTGATGCTGTAAAACATGTACCATTCTTACAGGACAAATTATTATGGCCGTTGATACGCCCGAAATAATCAGTCAATTGGTCACAATTCACACAATGCAAGATTTTTTGCTGGAGCTAGTTTGCGTGGTTTAAACTTATTTCAAATTCTAGAAAGAGTTTATTGTTTAATCTTAAAATTTTGTGCAGTTTCAGTTGACGATCGACGTAAATTAAATGTAAAGTACAGGAAATTAAAACCAGCAACACGCCACGATGAAGGTAAAGTACATTCTGGATAGTAATATAATTTTCGCTTTTTATCTACGAACCAGTTCTTCACTTAATTCGCGGAATATGCCCAGCTGCTGCGCCCCTTGTGCACCCGCTTCGTCACGTCTACTCGGGCACGCCCTTCGGAGGTGCGAGAGGCGCCTGAGGCACGTGTGTCGGCGGAGGACCCCATCCGCGGGAGCCGATAGCGGGCGCGCCGATATATCCCGGCAGGGAAGCAGTCGTAGAAATATTTCAAAGGCCCCACGTATCTTAATTTCTCTTTCATTTCCTGCGCGCATCCGCGATTCGCGTGCTCCGCCGGCGGCCGCCGCGGGGCCCGGGGCGTGGCGTGGGTGGAGCGAGGGCCGGGGCGGGGGGGGCCGGCGGGAAGGCGCGTCTTATCTGCTCCAGTGCGCCCCGCCGCCGACGCCCTCCAGCCCCGCTGCCGACCTCGCCACTTCCCGTCGCCACCCCCGTCTTCTCGTCTGCTTGCCAACGCTTACATCCCCTTTCGTCCCCTCTGCATCCGACTCCTCCCTGTCCCCTCTGCTTTCCTTTTCCCTGCCGTTCACTTGCCTGTTCTCTAACCCGCGCGAGGTCTTCTGCCTAGTAGTTCATCTCCACTATTTTATCCTCTATTTCAGTGATGTCAAGGTCGATGCCATGAGCGGGAGTCCGTGGCACGAGTGCCACGACGAAGTCGCCCCTCCACGCAGTTCATTACCCCGCCACCAGAGACAACGCCATCCCTACTGTAAAACGGCAAGGTTTCTAATATTTCCTTTTCCCGGCGCTAGTTGCGCAGAGAAGCTCGTGGCATGCTACGGTGCCACGACGCATGCCACTGTCACCAGTAGAAGACCTTGACACTACTGCTTTATTCCTCCCCCGTCTGGTCTTTGTGCCGTATTTCGGATTCACTGAAACTTTACAACGCCGCCGCTGTATTTCAAACTCTGCCATTCACCTTGATCTCTCTACCCTATATCTCACTCTTTCGATTTACCCATTGCCCTCAACCCTCGCTTATTTCCTCCTAACTCAATTTCAAGGTTCCTCCTTCACTTTTGTCGCTGTTTTCTCTTCCAACAACTCCGTGCTCACCAACTCATGTAATCACCGTCGAGTCGCATCTTTCTTTCAAACTGTTTCCTTAAACTTCTTGCTGATTGTTTAATTATTGACATCTATTGGCTGTCTCGTATCTCCTCTCTCTTCCTTACTCCTTTTGCAATGTCTCTTTCTTATTTTATTCCTATTATTACCTCTGTGCTTCTTTCTTCCTCAGGACCCATATAAACTATACTAACACTGCACTTTACCCTAGTACTGTCACTGCCTCCCTCCATTTGCGTCTCAGCCAACTCGTCTCCATCTCTCTGCTCCCTCGCTGCGTGGTTCCGCTGCCTTATGATAACTACGGGGAGGAGGACATTGCTGCGGCGAAGAGAAGGGGGTGGGACAGCATGGAAAATTTTATTATTTGAAGTAATGTGGCCGCATAAGCAGTTTTCTGCGATATAGAACACTGTATTTTTGTATGTCACAAATTAGTTTTTGATGCTCATGTTCTTAACTTAATAGTAACGAACCAAATAAATAACAATTTAACTGCGAGATCACAGTAGTTGCAACTAAAATTGGTGAAAATGACTTTTTTGGTTTATATTTCAGAACTGCTATTAAATGGTCGAATTGATGGATCATTGCTGCAGAATTCCATTTTCCCAAATAATTCAGAACAAAAATTAAATTAAAATTAGCTTTGGTACCGATATTTACATTTCAATTATTGAAATGACAATGATGTTGCAATAAATTATCAAATAATGCGATAATGATCAACTTTCGTGAATAAGATAAAATTCTTGTATAGTTTTTCTGTTTCTTTCGTTTTGTTTTTGAATGCAAAATGTGTAAATGCCCCACGTCTTCTCGCGGTCTTTTAGGATTCGATCGGTTAACGACTCTACGCCATCGCAACTCCTGGCAGTTAGCTTAATAATCTCGTCCTTGAATACTAAATTACAAAACTAGTAATATAAATAAAAATTAAAATCAATAGCTTGGTTAATTATAATATCTACATAACATTCTTTCTGAAAGAATGTTTGAAATTTGCTTCTAAAATAAAATAATTGTACATGGTTTACACTTGAAACTATTATGTTCTTTGTGTTTGGTAAGAATGCTAATCTGTTTGATAGCCTGTAATATAATAAACAAAACATTAAAAGAGATCTATTATTCTGTTTCGATAATAGTGTTGTTTAAACCTTTTTCTCTTATAAAATTAGGCTAAAGTATTCTGCGAATGGAATTCATTGAATTGAACTGAATTCTGAGATGATAACCCAGACTAAAATTGAAGATAGAAATTAAGAAGCTATCTTACTTTGCAAATTCACCTGAGACTACTCAAAAACTGTAATTGCTCTTATTCTTTACGATTTATATTCTTAACTGAAAGTAACATCACAACCGAAAAATGCAATTATTGAAAAAAAAAAAAATTCTGCGCAAATGTGTTTTGAGATCGTTTCGAACGATTTCCTTGTTTTATATCTCGACCCATCGTTTTGCGTTTATATCCCTTCTACATTTAATACAATAAGGAAAGAAAATTTTTTACGATTTATAGAACGCCATCGTCACAAAATTCCATGAGCGTCCTAGTTCTGGATAGGAAATTAACACTCATGAGAGAAACAAACAGATTTAACATGAATGTACAATTTTGCAGTAGAATTTTGTAAATTATGCTGCATCTTGAAACCGACAGACGCGCATGCAAGTTACAAAGCACAAAACTCAAAAACTATGTATCCCAAACCCCCTTAAAGCCAGGATTTCTTGCCTCCAAAAGGGGTTTGAATTATTTTCCTTGGTACGTAATCTAGAATAGATCTAGACGTTCTATTACGTTTTTCAAGGTTTATCTCTTTTATGTACCTAAACTTCAAAGGACGGATGAAAAAAAAAGTGAAGCAACTCGACATACAAGTAAATTTAAATTTTCTATTTCACGTTGTGCAGTGCAGTTTAATATCACGACTTTGATTTTTATTGAACGCTTACGAATATTTAACCATTCCTTCCTCAGAATAAAGTGAGTATATGATGTAGTCAGGGCCTGTTCGAAATTAGGTTCAGCAATGAAGCTTCTATTTTCACTTTCAAAACAACGCTTCATAAAAGTTGTAATCTTCGCATATGTCCCGCAAGTATTATGCAAAGAATACGTATGTTTTTTCAAAAAATAACTTTTCAAATTCCTTTCGACCGAGGGCTTCTGTGCCCCTGCTGGAATAGGAAAAGCAGCGTGGCTGGCGGCGGGGCTCGGTGCGGCGGCCGCGCGGACGCTCCTGGCGGGTGCGTTCCTGCGCGATTTGACGCAGTCCGGGATCATTTTTCAAAAAGGGCCGAGGGGCGGTTCCGGCGCGGGGGAGGGGCGGGGCGGGGCGGGGCGACGCGGGCGTGACGCGCCCCGGGACGCGGGCGGGATCGAAGCCGCGTGCACCGCAAAAAGCGGAGCGGACGTCGCTCTCGACGGATCCGCTCCCGCCCCGCCTCGCTCATCCACCGCGCCACGCCGCGCGCCCTTCCGCTGACGCGGGCGTCGCCGTCGCACACAGGCGCCGCCCTTGTTCTTTCGACCCCCATCACGATCTGTCGCCCCGCATTCAGCAGGGAACCACGTAAATGAAAACTTCTGGCTCGCAATTTGTCTGAAAATTCCTACTCGTAAAATGGTTCTGAAAACAAGAAAGAGAAATGGTATTTAATTGCAAGAATTAACTCATTGCACATATTATTTCAATATAGAGTTCAAATAATACTGAAATAAATTGATGAATTATTTATGAATGCTACCATTTTGCGTTAGACGTGTGAACCGACAAATGTGTTATTTCTTTTATATAGTATACTCAGCTTTGAGTTTTGAACCACCACACCGAAATAAAAAGTGAAATGTAGAAATGCGTAAAATTAAGGTAAGAACGTTCCTATTTTGCGTTCAATGCAGGGAAAGGAACAAATTTGAAAATGCTTCAAGTTTGAATTAATATTTTTCATTTAAAAAACTTTACAATGACGGCCTTAGAATTGTTGATTCCCTGTGCGCTCCTCGCATCTCCATAAACCGCTCTGACCTTTCCTCAGCCCTCCGGCAGACGCAAACGCCTCTCCGCGAAGGGGAGCCTGCGTGATGAACAAGACGACAAAAGCAATTCTGTCCCCGATGCGCCCACCGCACGCAGCCCGCGCCGCTCTGAAGGATATCCCAGATCTCCTCTGCCTCCCCCCTCCCCCCTCTGCGCTCAGCGTGCGCGGAGAGATTGCGCTCCATTTCCATTTTCTCTATGCACCTGCGGGGAGCCGCGTCCCGGCCCGGCGCCCCAAGCCTTGCGCCCACGCTCCATGTTCCACGCCCCGTTGCACGCGCGTGCGAGAGGGCGGGCAGCCGGCGGCGAGAAGAGAGAGCAACGTGGCTGGCAAGGTGATTGCTGCTTCAGACCACTTCGTCTACGTTAGAAGACATTGTAGTGTTTACTCTTTCCCAAGGTCAATTATTCTAATAGAAACATTTAACGGTGACATTATTACAATTTGATCTAAAAAATACAAGTATGTGTTTCTGCCGTGGAGAACATGTACTTAAATATAGTATTGTTGGCTTAGTAATACTCTTTAGATTAAGTTGTCATTAAAAGGTTTGGAAATTCAAAAGTGCAAAAGTTCAATTGGTTTCGAACCGCTCATCACCGTCAATATTGAAGCTAGAGATTGTTTCAATGAAATCTATTCCTCAATACAATGTATTTTTTAAATTATTCATGTTAATAGTTTTGAAAATATTAGTAGTTTACGCGTAATTTTAAGTTAATATAATCTTAAAGTTCAGTTTTTCTTTCAATTAAAACAATGAAAATCTGTTATTGATGGAATCAGCAATAAGATGATTTAAAAATCTCAACAATAACTGGTAGAACTAACTGCAATATTTTATGTCATCTTACGATTTAGCAATTTTCCTTCTGCCTGTAAGACTGCAATAGTCCTTCGTTTTTGCAAGCCAGGAAAAGATTCTCGACAACTTTAATATTACAGACCAAAAAATGACCGATCCTCAACTTCTAAACTCTTTGAGAGACTTTTTCTAAAGAGACTTCACAAATACCTTACAGATACGGAAGCAATTCCAGATATTCAGCTAGGTTTCAGACTAAATTACTTCTGCACACACCAGTTGTTGAGGCTTAACGAATATATTGCACAGAGCTTCCAAAAGAAAAGAAAAACTCTAGCTGCATTTCTATATATTGCTTAAGCATGCGATAGAATTTGACATACTGGTCTGTGATTTAAAATAAGACCACTTGGAGTCCCTTTATTCAGAATTTCATTAAAGGCTTTATCACTGATAGAAAATTTAAGGTCAAAATTAATCACTCATTTTCTATTCCTCTTAATATCATAGCTGGAGTTTCACAGGGCTCTGATCTCTCAAATGCTTTATACCAGGGGTGGCCAACAAGTCGATCGCGATCGATTCGTCGGTCACGAGGCCAATTTGGGTCGATTGTCAATCGCTTGCAATGTCTGGGGAGGAATTCCGTGTACCATGGACTTTGAAACGTTTGTAGAAGACAAAACTTTCTAGCAGTATTAAATGCCTTTTGGGAATTTGCCAAGGTCATAAATTCGTAGAATTCTGTCTCCCTGACACTGTGATCTTAGTTCAGCGTATCGTATACAGTCAGTTAGCTTGAATATTTTGTAGATTTGTTTGTATTAACAATATTATTATTAATGAATATTATTTATCCTCGGTGACCACGTTGAGTTTCAATTTTTCTTCTGTTTAAAATTTAAGTACATTTTCTTTGTAATAAATTTATTTTCTTACCCTTCTGTTTACTTGATAAGTGAGCATTCTCGGCAACAGATCAACAAACGTTGTTCATCACATTGAGAAAAAATAAGGGACAGTGTTACATAGAAAAAACAATATGGTGAACTTAGCGAGCTATTGACAGATTAGCAAAAACCAAGTCGGGTTATTCTTTTATGACAAATTTTCCTGCACCCCCCAAAGACAACAACAAATAAACAACCCAAAAGTGAAATATTGGAATCAAATTACCAGCCATACTGTACATTTTTATAACAACTTTTTCATATTTACGAACAAATAGTACAACAACTTATACATTGCAGTTGATAAAAAATTAAATTGCATTTTAAGTTAGTCAAAGTCAAGCTTGAAAAACTGCCGGAAAATCGAATTTTGTAGGTACCGCGTGTACAGAATGCTGCTATCAAACGTTGGGCCTGAAGATTTATTTTTTTCATGAGCCTATATCTCGAAAACTTACTAAGTGATTGAAAAAATTAAAAAATGTTTTGAACATATATTTTACTTATCTACCCATATCTCGCTGGAATGCACCTTATACTGAAGCACAGTTGTATGAACAGTATGCATTTTACATCTCTTTTCCCCCCTTAGACTACGCCTAAAACAAGTCGATCACGACACACTTTTAAGGTAAAAAGTAGATCTTGTATACAGAAAAGTTGGCCGCCTCTGCTTTATTTACCTTCGTGAGTGGCAGACAAAAAAATTCTAACGTAAAAAACTGTTCTTTTTGCTGACGATACGGCACTATACACAGCTAATACAGGTATTAACCTGGCAAACACGAAAGTCCAATATAATCTTAGCGCAATTGGCAAAATGGAGAAGAGCAATAAATTCGCAAAAATGCCACAATAAATCATTCACTCTTAGGAGTCCACAAAACCGTCCCCATCTAAAAACAGATGGCAATGAAATACCTTGAAAACGTGAACCAATAAAATATTTCGGACTTTTGTTAGACAAACTTTTTTGGAAACCAGATGTTAACGCAGAAAAAATCCTGTGTCAAAATATGAAAACATCGCCCGTTCATTCACTCAACGTTAAATATCAAATGCCAGATTCTACTATACACTCGTTATTCTACTATACACTCTGTTATTCTGCTACAATAATTTATGCTCGCCAGGTATGGAGAAACGCCGCTCCTACCACTGTACAAAAACGTGCAGTCCTTAGGAAGTCAATTAAATCTCCTTGGTTTACACCTAACGATCAAATTTTCAGAGAATTTCAAATCGATGCCGTTCTAGAACATTAAAGAAGTAGCAAATAATTTATATTCTTCCCTCCCCTCATAAATTCCATCTAGGCCGAACAGCTAACACTCCAAGTCGAATCAAATCAAAATTTTCCGTAGATATCCTTAAACCTCCCATAACCATTAATTTCAAGTAGAATCTTTCTCTTTTCCCTCCCTATTGCTCGACTGAGCAATCGGAGTTCATTTCTAAAAATCAAAATTAAAATTCAATAGCGTGTAAAACATAACCTATTAACAAAATGAGCCACACTAATTTCACCTCTTTCTGTCAAAGAATACCAAAAAACAACAAAAACTATTAGCATGTTAAACTGAAACCCCTCAAAAGGCCTCATGTCGGACGAAAGGGAAAGGGGATGAGAAAGTTTGACGGGAACAAAAAGTTTTTTGTTTCGCACCTGACCTACCCCTTAATATTGTAGAGATGTTTTTCTTAATGCCATATTTCTCCAATAGATCCTTCCTAAATCTAAATCCTTCTAATTCGTATTCGCATAATTATGAACTACCCTTGTGCATCTTTCGAGTGATGACTGAGGTGTTGGTACGGTAGAAAATGCATTATAATAACATTACGTAATCATTATCAAGAATACGAGAATGTTCGGAGAGTCACATCACATGTAATTGTCATTTCTTTTCAACATTTGTCTAGACGTAGGTGATAAGAAACAATAATATGATAAATTATTCATAATATGTCAGTTCTCTAATTCTCTCATCACACATACAATTCTTGCGTTTGTTTTTAGTGGATACCATAATGCCATAATGACTTGGTGGGAATAACAAATATATTTATGTGGGAGTCTAGGCGATTGTACATGTCACGGTGTAAGGCAAATGTGTTCAAAACACACAAAACAAGTTCAAGTTGGAATCAGCATTTATTCTCTCACAAAAAAGCTAATGTTTTTATAGCTTTCAAAAATACAATAATACGTTCTCATTTATATCCTGTATTTACTCCCAGTCAGGATTGTAGAGTTGGTTCCTAAGCTTAAATATAGATAACTTGCCAATAATATATCTTCATTCGTTGAAAATAGACAAATAAATAGCTATCCCTTTTGAATAATTCTTTTGAAATACCTAACCTAGTACCTGAAACTACATGTATTAACCGGTCTTACTTTTGCAAGATAATGTTGAATACATCCATGTTCATGTTATATGTTCATCTTGCTGTCAAATGTGTGCCATATTAATCATTCTCAACATGTGTTATTCATTTGTGTTTCCGCGACGTATCCTTCAGTGCCGGTCGTGCTCAATTCTTAGCTTAGCTTTTTTCTTACTACACTCCTAACATGATTCAAAACTATCGTAAAGTCCTCAGAATTCGCAGATCTAATAAAGAATTAAATCCCGCAATTACATCTATTAACTACCACCTGTATTAGCTTTTGACGTGGGTTGTTTCAAGTAAAACATAATTGCTGCAGCCTTTCATTTCTTAAACTTCCATATCGACGGCTTTATCTGGATATACTTCTCAAGGTCTGACAATTTGGTATTACAATGACACTAGAACGAGACAAAAATGCCCTCGGTTCCGTTCGTTTTCGGCGGCGATACCAGGCGCGCCGATACTACTGTGTCCGAGAATGCCAGTTCCGGAACTGCCATTATCGAGAACGAACGATACCGCAACTTGGCCTGTAATCGGTGTGCGCCGACCGCGTCGAATAAATGCTGGAGGCGCCGGAGCTCTCGCCACCGTTTAGTATAGCTCAAACTCGAGGCAGTCTGGCGGTATGCCTTGTTGAATAAGGCAAAATATTTTTGCGATTTGCGAGATTTGTGCGTTGACCAATGCACAAGCAATTAGTGGCACCTGTAATTTTTGTAGATAGCCTTCGGCTTTTGATATGTATATGATAAAAATAATGAAAAAATAACAATTATAACGAATATTTATTTCACCTTTTCATGTAAATATATTTTAAGACATATTTAACTTTCTAAGCTTTTTTTCCCTTGAAATGCATTTCTATTTTTTTCTAGTTTGGTTAAAAATGTATGTTTAAATCATTTCCACTTTCACCAATTCCAGCCGTTTGGTACCCAAACTCTATTTTATGTCTAGATCTAGACCGAGGATGATTAATTCTTTACACAAAGAAAAGAAGTGTTGGGGCTTAGGAGACCGGTGAGTCAGGGGGGGGGGCGCTGGCTTCAGATTCGCATTGCAAACCACTGGCGTCTCAGGGGGCAAGTCGATTACCCCGACTTCCGACGTTGATATCTCAACGTCCTACACGTTCTTCCAGGAAGGTAAAGGAAATGGAAGGTTTTGTTAATTGAATTATGCTTTAGATATCTTTCGTATGCCAGTGATAGAATTGGAGTCTATTAAAACATTTATTTTTATCATTTCTAGGCTTATAATAAATTAAAGTGTTTTTCTATGGCGCAAAAAGTTTATAAATTTATTAATTTTCCCTCATTATATGTGGTATATAAATGTAGTATATTACAATTAATTATGCATTTCGAATTTCTGAAAACTCTACCTGTGTGTGGCGATAGGGCAAGTAGTTGAATAGGCTAATTTGCAGTGGGCACCGTTGTTTGGCCGCCAATTGTTTCACCCAATTCAGAAGCCATGGCGGCTTACATCAACTGTTCCACAATAAATTGTGCCCAGTAACGAAAGGACGTTTTCACGCAGGGAAGAACAGTACCAATTTCAATTTTGATTCGCATACGCATTTTTATTATGTAATGATGAAATTAAAATAAAATGTTATTTGTTTTTAATAAATATGCCTTACATTCGAATGTGTAAGAAACGTAAATGACATAACAATAGGTATGAAATGTATTATTTTTCCTTTAACAAATATTTTTGTGCTTCATATATAATCCTGGAATGTAAACTTTTATCATTGATTTCTTTGTTTACTTGAAAATAAACTGCAGGTTCATTTTCGTTAGTAGAGATTGCAATTAATAACCTTTATTTCAATATTGTGTAATAATTCACAATGTAAAAACAATTGATGAAAATTATTTTAGTTTTTATTTTTATTCTGTTTTATTGATATTGTTAAAAATTGATTTTATATTACTTTTTGCATATTTTTGGCTTTTAATTATTTTAAAAAATGTATTATTTTCTCTCTAAAGCTATTTGTAAATAATCGAGAGATTGCTACTTTTCAACCAATGAATAGATGAATTGAAATTGATTAATTATAATCGCAATAAAATACAAAGACAATTAAATGAAAGAGTTCTGCCAAAACAATACGTGACAACCATAAATCATGCAGTTGGGTCGATCTTCCAAGTCGCCGAGTCTGCGCCGAGCGCCCGGCGGCGGCCGCTTCTACCCAGACGGCGGATACCGGCCGATACTGATGAGAACAGCCGAGAATGGAGCGGTTCCGATAGTTCCAAATCTCGAGTGAGACCTACGTGTAGATTTCAACAGGCAGATAAGGAGCGGGCGCACGACCTTCGAGGCTCCGAGACTGAGAAAGCAAAGCCGGCGAGAACGATCGATAATAGAATGCGTTTTGCCCGGCTCTAAATGACACCTCAAACCAATTATCAAATTTAGTGTCTACGGTTTCACAACAATGCGTATGAGTGGAACTCGTACGTGTGATTGGAAATAATTGGAACAATCATATGTACACACACACACACACACACACACACACACACACACACACACACACACACACACACACACATATATATATATATATATATATATATATATATATATATATGTGTGTGTGTGTGTGTACATATGATTGTTATATATATATATATATAATATATATATATAAAATGCAAGAACCAAAGAATGGAAACATACCCAATGTACCCGTGTGCCAATACGAAAATGGAAACATACCCAAAGGAATACAAGTACTGCAACCTCTACGTTGTTTTACAATAATTATAATCTGTATTTTAAACCACATCCAGAAAGAGATTTCAGAATGAATATATATATATATATATATATATATATATATATATATGTGTGTGTGTGTGTACATATGATTGTTATATATATATATATATATATATATATATATATATATATTCATTCTGAAATCTCTTTCTGGATGTGGTTTAAAATACAGATTATAATTATTGTAAAACAACGTAGAGGTTGCAGTACTTGTATTCCTTTGGGTATGTTTCCATTTTCGTATTGGCACACGGGTACATTGGGTATGTTTCCATTCTTTGGTTCTTGCATTTTTTTTAATGCCAGCTGCACGAAGTGTTTTAGGTAGTTGAGTTGTTTCGCGACAGCTAAGAGTATGACATGCGAAAGATGTATGAACGTGTTGAATTAGGTGGAAATAATGGAACACCTCAAGGTGTTAAGTAAATTTATCTTGCATTATGTTACTGTGCACTTGAGAAACATCTGCTGCCGCACGTCATAATGAATTAACTTTTGTAGGTAGATCTAGATTAATCACATCCTCAGCGTGTTTTGCAAGTAATTAGGGGATTCTTGACAAGATAGTGACAAGGAGCAGGTGAAATCAGCAAAGAGCCCTCGAGGTTTTCCGACAGTTCTTGTACTGCAGGAAATAATTTGAAACAGAAATAATTATTGACATTTTTCGTACTTAAACGTCTTTTATAAATTAAGGTGGTCAATGATATATCAAAGCACGTATTATAATCGTGATTCATTTGTTTCAATAGATTTTTTTTAGAAGGTAGATACATTTTTGAAAGTAGAAAGCATTCAATGTAGCCTGCTTGAAATAAAATCTTTGTGAGAATTTTCCGGAAATCGTGTGAGTGACAATTATTACATTTATACAAATACCAATTTAGTATTATTAATTATCTTGCTGTTAAAAATAACGCGTGAGCCTAATGAGAATACTATTTCATCATTGTTCAATTATGAGTTTATAAATCAGATTAGCGGTTCTGACAATATGACAAAAACTCCTTGAGATTTTTTTCAAGTTATTGCTAATCTGAGAAGGAATTGAACTGCATATTGGGTTATATCTTGCAATGTTGCTATTTTATTTACTAAGCAGTAAATCCAGTGATTTCCTTTCCATTTACATAATCTAATGTCATCTTCATTCTATTCTTCCGATCATTATTCTGTACATTTTTTACCTCACTTCCTCTATCACTCTTCTTGCTCTTTCTTAACCACTTCCGATTCAATTATAGCTTTTCTTTCATCTTACTAACTCGATACACAATTGCCTCTGTAGTAGTCTTTAAAACATATTATGCAGGATATTATTAATGAATTTCTTGACACATAAGATACATCAATTCGTGTATGTTGCTTTTTCTGAATTGAGAATATTCTTTAAATATTAACTTTAAAAAAATATAGCATGACTATTCTTTGTATTAAAATATTTGTAAGTTGTAAAATAATTTTATTGTGGTAATGGTTGTAGATATATTACCCAAGTGCATTCACTGTCAAAACCTTAAGGTAGCCTTCCGTTTAGCTAAGTCGTTAATTTCCACCATTGAAAGATCATCGCGAGAAATTGTGATCTCCCCGTTCAAGTTCCCTATGTCCTCTTTCTTTACGAGTGTGCGCAGCAGTTATTCGTGTAGAATCCAGACCGTGGTTACCGCGCGTCCTCTCGCGTAGCAGTGAAGCGGCGAAGTCGCACGGAAAAAGTTGGAATGAACGCCGCCGCGCCATTACTCCGAGTGCGGCGGTCGGGCGGAGGCGAAGACGCTGGGACCGCGGCGGCGGCGCCTCCTCCCTCGGGGGAAAAACAGTGTGAGAGAGCGCCCGAGGCGTGGACGGCGGCGGCGGTGTCGCCTTTACATAAAGGTGCCTCATTGCTGCTGCTGCGGCCGCGCGCTGGTCGGCGTTGGCGGTGCGGTGCGGCGGCGGCGGCAGCGGCAGCGGCGTCGGAGGCGAGGCGGCCATGGCAGCGTACCCGGTGGTTAGTGGCGCTTAATACCTGTCAGGCCTCGCGTGACGTCCCCCCGCCCAACCATCGCCGCCGCCGCCGCCGCCGCCGCCGCCGCCGCCGCCGCCGCCCGCAGGCCGTGATGGCGGTCGGACCCGACCCGCCGCCGCCGCTGCCACGGCCGCCTCCACTGCTTCCTCCCGCTCGGCCTCCACCTCCACCGCCGCGGGCGCACAAATGGAACGCAGACATGAAACGCCTGGCTCGATAGCGCACGAAATATTCATCGCACGAGACGCGGCTGAATAATGAATCGCGGGGCCCCGAGCGCGCTGGGCACCGCCCCTGCGCCGGGAACTGCCCCTGTGGCCCAACGCCCCCGCGCCCTACGCCCTGCGCCCTGCGCCCCTGCAGACGCCGCCAGCGCGTCCTCTGCGCGCCGCGGAACGCCGAGCCTGCCCTTAGGGTGTGGAGCGACCTCTGTCCTTGTCAATGCCCTTGGGTTTTCAGCGAACAATTCATGTAGCTGTTCAACGAAGCACTGAGGTCTGGCGGAGCATTATGTCATCGACACCCGCCCGTTATTTCCCATATACCTTTCATTTTTCGTAATGATGACAGAAACTGATGAACAACATTAAGGTCTCACAAAGACACATTACGTGCCATTGTTTTTGACAATGAATTTAATGATTTATTGTGTGCAATAATATTATCGTAGTAAAATCATTCGGGGACGCAACTCACCAAACATAGTGCTATCTTTTTTTTTAACAACTTTATTTTCTGTCTGTTCAATCCATTGATTTTACAGAGCTTAGTGCTATCTGTGAACAGACTTTTTTCGATTTTGGAGATCATTTTATTCGTTAATGTATTAATAATTTCCTATCAATAATGAAATTGAATTGTAAGATGTTACGTAAAATTCACAATACAACGAACCACATGTTTGCCTTTATTTTGAGTCCACTTGAAATTCCAGGTATTTATCGTGAAAACACCAATCAATGTATTGCTGCTGTGAACTGTTTATACGAATCTAATAAATGTGTTTTTGCGTTCAGTATGGTTACGTTTTGTCCACGTGGGTTTTGGTCGTAACTTTTCTGCTATTTATTGCATTCACGAGACTTTCGAGAGTCTGCAGTTTATACCATAATAACATATTACTACAACACACAATCACCCACACCTCCGGAACGATTCGTCGTAGACGTGTGTTTCCATCCATAATTTGTTGGGACGCGTGAGTTCTCTGAGGACACAGATTTGAGGGACATGTGGAGAGATATTGGAAAATGAGGAGGGGCAGGGAAAGGTGGGGCCCGAATTAGTTTTCTTAGCAGCATTCTACGAAAGAGACCGCTTTGGGCTTTGTGTTACACATGTGAAGGTTTAGTGCTTTTCGGTAATCAAAAAGTGCAGGACCTAAAATCTATGTAAAATAAAATTGAGGAAAGAAGACAAATAACCTTACACATTAAAATTAAGAGGACTCATTAATTTCATGTGAAATTTAATGTCAGCGCTTAGCAATATGAGAATGGTTACTCACGAGCAGTACTTGACCCATAATGTTGGAAGGAACAATTTGAGGTCTGAACATTTGTCTGAAGAATTTATCTTTTTTCACTAAACCATGTTGCTGAAGATAGATAATAAAACATTCCCAAAAGAAGCAAAACGGAAACTTTCAAAATACTTCTACAATAATGAATTGTAATGAAAAATATTTGTAAGTAGACGTGAAATACCTCTGAACATAGAAGAGGAGCCAAAGCCTAAAAGAGAGTGGACCATCAGTATTTAAAACATTTTAACAACAGAGAAATGTTTGCGAGAAATTAATCGCAAAACTATCATTGATGAGGAATACAGTTCCTGAAGAAAGTCTAAAGGGAGAACTAAGGAAAGAAATATACTAGCCTATGAAGAATTTTAAGAAAGCGACTGTAGGTGATTAAGATAAGCTATTGATTAGGCGACGATGTGCCAAATATTGCCGTCAGCTGTGGAGGGCAAGGAGAAGCTTTCAGCCTAAGTTATTAAGGGCTGGTTCAAACTTCATAGCTTCAAGCAAGGTAAAATCGTTTGGTCTTCTCCATCGTCTTTATTTTTTATCGGAGTATTTTTCCACCGATTTGCCTCATCGTTAGAATGAATCATTGAATTCTCTGTCAAAGATGTCCATAATATTTGTAGCATTTTTGTAGGCTTTTTGACAAACATCGTGGAACAGGATAATTCAAAGAAACGGGAATTTTTTGAAATTGAATCATTTTATAAAATAAATTTAAAAAAATTATACGTGTGATTTAATAGTAGATATAATGCCATTTTAGAATACATCCAGTAGAATTCATTTTTTTGAAAATGACATCTTGCAGGTTAGCTCCTTTCAGGCAAACATTCCTGACAGCCTGGTTTTAGCAAGATGAATCAACGTCATACATTCCACAATAACGATGGCTGTACGCCAGTTGTTTAGAGAACGTGTAATTTTGTCACCATTTCTTGGTGACATTCAAAAACCAATTATAGTTACTGACGGAGTTAATATTTTGGGCACTGTGCCCCTCTTAGGTCTAGAACTTCTTTACCTCTTCCATTGACTGTTGTTTTTCAGAAAATTGTCAAAATGTCATAAATAGCAGTATGAAATCTACTGCTATATATGTGCAAAATTTCATCTTAAATGTTTATTTATTTATTTATTTATAAAGGTCGCATCAACCTAAGTGGTTATTAGCGACCACGTTTACAAAGTAGTAATACAGTATTTCAGTTTACAATAACTAGTATACAAAATTAAATCATTTTATATACATTGGTTTCTTTTAATAATAATATTATATTTTTAATAGTTTCGGTTGAATTTAGATTATATTTAAAATCATAGGTCAGTTTTAAAACTTTTCTTCTGTCGTTAGTGTTTGTACATTCCATGATTAGGTGACGTATACTGTATGGAGAATTGCAGAAGTTGCAGGTGCTTGGTTGTGTTTTCGTTATTAGGTGACTGTGAGTGAGTCTGCTATGTCCAATTCTCAATCTTGTGATAACAGTTTCTAGTCTTCTATCAGTACCACAGGTAGGTTGTAATTCGAAGATTGAGTCTCTGATCTGGTGGAGTTGGGTTGGTTTGGATTTCAACCATTGGTTATTCCAGTTTTCCTTTATATTGCGTTTTATGATTTTGATGATGTCATTGTGGGATGCTGGGTGAGTTGATGCATCAGGGAGAGAAGAAGCTGTTTTAGCAGCAGTGTCCGCAGTTTCATTACCAGAAATGTTGACATGGGAGGGAATCCACACGTATGTTAACGTTTTGCCTGAGGAAATAATTTGTGAGTTCATTGATATTATATCTAAACATATTGGTTCCTTGGTATGTTTGTTCTGGATGGATTCAATGGCGCTTCTTGAGTCAGTAAATATAGTAAAGTGAGAGTTATTTGATTTTAGGATATCTGCCAGGGCAGATCTGATTGCGTAGACTTCACTGTAGAAAACTGAACTCATGTCTGGTAGTTTGATTAGTTTTGTTTCATCTGGATATATGATGGCACATCCGGTTCCAGTTGCACTTTTTGATCCATCTGTGTATATATGGATGCTATTTTCATATCTATTAAGTGTTTCGTAGAATAAAGATCGATATATTATAGGATTTGTTGTTTGCTTGAGGAATTTTGTCAAAGTTGTATCTATTGAGGGTACATGGAGAAGTTCTAGGGGTTCAGGTAAAGATTTATATTGATATATTGGTGGAAGATTAGGGATAGTTCTGGATAATATATTATGGATTTGAAGAGATATGGGTTTAGGGTACGATGGTTGTTTATGGAATTTGGTAAAGTATTTATGGTCAAAAATAATTTTATTTATTGGGTTTTTAGGATTTGAGGTTACTTTGAGAGCATAGGAAATACTCAATTTTTCTCTTCTGAAGGATAATGGTTCTTCGTTTGATTCAGCCAGAATGCTACTAATAGGGCTAGTACGAAAAGCTCCAATAGCCATTCTAAGGCAGGAGTTATGAATTGGACTTAAGCTATCCAGTACTTTGTCTTTTGCAGAGGAATAGATGACTGATCCATAATCTATTTTAGATCGTATTAATGAACGGTAAGTATTTATTACTATTATCTTGTTGGCGCCCCAGTTTAGGGAAGAAATCATCTTTATTATATTTACTCGTTTGAGACATTCAGCTTTAAGTAATTTAATATGGGTTTTCCAGGTGAGTTTTTCATCAAAGTAACACCCCAAGATTTTCAGTGTGTGAGCTCTTCTGAGTGGCGTGTTTTCAAGAGTGATTTTGAAATTTTTGGTGGGTTTACGGAGTTTATTAAAAATTGTATACTGGGATTTGCTTTTTGATAGTTTAAACCCAGATCTATTGGCCCAATTATTTATCTTCTTCAGAGTTTCTTGTATCATTTCTTGAGTTGTATTTAGGTTCTTACCACTGCAGGTAATGGTGATATCATCTGCATAAAGTAATATTTTAATGGGGGAAGGTATAAGTTGAGTAACTTCGTTAATTGCAATCAGGAAAAGGGTGGTGCTCAATACAGCTCCTTGTGGTATACCGTTTTGGATTGATGTTTCATCTGATAGGCAGCCATTCATTCGAACTCTGATTCGACGGTTGGTCATAAAGTTGGAGATGAAATTGAGAAGTTTTCCATTAATACCAATATTTTTTAGTATTGTAAGTATTCGTTCTTTCCATGTCATATCGTATGCTTTTTCTATGTCGAGGCAAACTGCTACAAGGTGTTGTTTAGTAATAAAAGCATTACAGATTTCATTATGAATATTACACAGGTGGTCTGTTGTAGATCGGTGTTTTAAGAATGCACTTTGATGGGGAGAGATAAAGTTAATTTTTTCCAGATGCCACACCAATCTTTTGTTTATGAGTTTTTCCATTATTTTGCACATAGTAGAAGTAAGTGCAATTGGACGATAGTTTTCTGATTTTCTATTGTCCTTACCTGGCTTTGGGATTGGTATAACAATGGCTGTTTGCCATATTTTTGGAAAAGAACTATACTTCCATATTTCATTGATAAGTGATGTTAGGTACTTTATTCCGTTGTCAGGGAGTTGTTTCAAAAATATATTAAAGATGTTGTCAGGTCCAGCTGCAGAATTTTTTGATGACATAAGTACCCTTTTTATTTCTTGGTGTTTAAAAGGGTTATCCAATGAAGTATTTATATTGCTACTGGGTTCATTTGATTCGACTTTAGTTGGTGTAGTATGAGATTTAATATCAAGGAAATCATTGCTATAATTGTTATCTGAAGAGTTTTTTGAGAAGACTGAGGCCAGTTCATTAGCGATTTCAGTTGGATCAGTTATGATTTTATCCTCTTTCGTAATTATGGATTTAGGGTAGGGAGGTTTATAAATACCTCTCATTCTTCTTATTTTATCCCATACTTCTTTTGAGGAAGTGTGTTGAGACATACTAGAAATGTAATTAATCCAGGACGATCTTCTTTGCTCTTTGAGAGTTTTACGTGTGATGGCTCTTAATCTTTTGAATTCAAGTTCATTGGTAGTATTTGGATGACGTTTGTATCTATTGAAAGCATTTTTGGATGCATTGAGTGCATTTTGACATTGTTCATTCCACCATGGTGTATGTCTTTTGGGTTGGTTACCAGATGATTTGGGTATTGAAAGGTTTGCAGCGTTGATAATAATATTTACAAAATTAGACACTTTTTTGTCAATGGTGGTATTCACTTGCTCTAATGTCCATGAATTTTCATTTAAAGTATTATAAATTATCTTACGGTACTTATCCCAGTCTGCTTGGTAGAATTTCCATTTTGGCTCAACATGAATTTGCTGAGAGATAGCTTTGGGAAATGTTATATTGATTGGGATATGGTCACTGCCATATGAGTCATTAAGGGTTGTCCAGTCTGTTGTATGAGCAATGCTAACACTACAGAGGGATAGATCAATGGCAGAGAAAGTTTTTGAACTGTTGTTTATATGAGTTACATTGCCAGTGTTTAACAGAACTATGCTGGGGTCTTCTAGAATTTTTTCTATTTTTTTCCCTCTTCTACAAAGTTTGTGAGAGCCCCATGAGAGGCTATGGACATTTAAATCACCAACTATGATAAAAGGTAAAGGAAGTTGGTTAATAAGCTCAATTATTTCTTGAGTTTGAAAATCATAACTGTTTGGGAGATATAAATTACATATAGTTAAGTAGCCAAGTGATAGTAACACCTTTGTTGCCACTGCTTCTAGATTGGTTTGGAGTTGAATCTCTTCATAGAAGATACTATTATGTATGTATGTGGTTACTCCCCCACAAGCATAATTGTTGTTTATTCTGTTTTTGAAAACATGGTTGTATTGGTTTATTTTAGCACAGTGGTTATTTTTGAAATTAGTTTCTTGGAGGCAGATAACAGAAGGGTTAAAATCTGCAATTATTAGTTTTAAGTATTCTAATTGTGAATAATAACTATTAATATTCCATTGAATAATGTTCTCTCCCATTAAATTAGTTTTTATTATTATAATTGCATGAGATATAACCATTATCCAACTGTGACAATCTTTGTTTATGAAAATTAAATATCCATAATAAAAGTTTCTTCACTTTCACTGCAGATTGATGATGAGTCTTGGTGAACATTTGTGGTAGTATTGGATAGTTTTTTTGTTATTCTGGTGATTCTATTTTTAATGCTACGTTCATTAAGGTGTGGGTAGATTTCACGTAAACATTCTATTATTTTAGGTATGTTTTCATGGTATTCTAGTGCAATTTCTTCTACATTAGGGTTACCTTTTGTTTTCTCAAGGAAACTTTTCAGTTGTATATAGTTTAGTACATATGGGTTGTTAGTAGATGATAGGATTTCTTTGATAGGTTGTAGATGAGCTTCAAGATTATTTTCAGTTTTATCAGATGTGTCTTCTATCTTCTGCTTTTTGGTAGTGGGATGTTTTATTGTATTGTCATTGTTTCCTTTTTGGGCATTTGATTCTTTTTTTGTATCTTCATCATTGTTTATGGATGAAGTCCTACTTGATTTTGAATTAGTAGTTGAGAGAGCACGTTTAGAGATTGGGAGTGGAGGAAAGGATGTTTCTGGGGTATTGTGGGAGTACATAGTTTCAGGTTGATTTGTGGTAGGATCGTTCTTGACTGGGGAAAGTTCTTGAGCTTGAAAGTTCTTGGTGTTTTGATCATTTTGTGTAATTTGTTGAGATACTGTTACTTCATTTATGACTAATGGGTTTTCGCTACAGTGTTTGGCGAGGTGGCCTTGCTTCTTGCAGATAAAACAAGCTACGTTATCTGCGGATGGATAAATCCAGTATTTCGTATTTTCGAATTCAATGCTCATGGATTCTGGAATTTTATTTACATCATTTGGGTTAATATAAACTTGTCTACGGAAACTTAAAATATGTGCAAAACCAGGTGCGGAAATTCCAGCTCTGAGGAATGTAATCGGTGATTCAAGTTTAATTTGAAGTTTTTCCAATTCTCTTTCTATGATTACGTGTGGGATCACAGGACATACGTTCGATAGAATAATTCTTTTGTGTTGAGATATTAATGGTCTGATCTCAAGTTTTTTGTCATTTATTTGTATAGATAAGTGGTTTTCAGTAATACTTTTAGTAATGTCTTTTGTTGCTAGGAACATACATATTCGATTTTGTGAAATTCTTGATACAAATCTAATGTTAGATGGATTTATCAGTAGTCCGACAGCATTAATATAATCATTAATAGGAACTCCTTCAATTGCATCTATTACGATAGCTTGTTCTTTGGTTGGGAAAATGTCTTTCTTAGCTGCTGATACGTAACTTTGATTACCTGTTGATGGGGTCGTCATTTTGAGGTTATGTAGAGATGACTCCTGTACTCAGAAGTCGCCTCACACGATCTCAGGATGTACTGGTTCTTGAGAAAGATTGTTGGTGTGAAACACTTTTGATTTTACCTATTTCACAGTTTAAATACACTTTTTTCACAGACGAAATAAGAACGAAACTGGTTGCAGACGAGAGCACTCGCGGCATCCACGCACCTTCGACGACGTCCGGTCGACGTCATCTTAAATGTGTTATTATTTATACTGCTGCGTATTGTAAAACGTCCCTCCGTTTCTTCATTACATCGTATTTTCACCGTCTAGTTTAACGTTATGTTATAACGCATTATCATTACTATATACTGCTTTTGCAGTACCCTGCCCTACATAGTATTTGTGTAAATAATTCTAAAAAATGGAAACTTTGAATTTAAGAAAAACAACAATCTGTTTTCCTGCCATTTGGTAGAATGATGACGTTTGGATAAAACAGTCCACACTAACCGGTTTTATTGCGATTTTCTTTTCCAGAATTTTACGATCTTCGCCTTAGAGTTTATGATAATTCTCGTCACCCTGTCGGTAACCTGTAGGTCCTGCTTTGATGATTCGGCTCTGAACACTTTATCTCTTTTTCGCGAACGTCGCCGGTTGTTTCGGCATTCTGTATTCGTTTGCGGTATCGTCCAAAGGGTTGCGCCCACTCCTCAAATGCAACTCCAGTTTGAGAGGTTAGTCGCGGTTGCTAGGTCACCTCCCTCTTCATAGAGTTGTAATCCGAAGCAATATCTAGATTTCATAATGACCATTAAGCTTGTTGCTGAAAACGTTTGCATGCTGCGAATTCTCCAGTTCTCTGTCGCGTGGTCTTCGCTCGGCTTATTTTTTAAACATCTGAGGTTCACTTCTGACTACTTCGAAGCTTCCATACGCGTGAATTTCATGGCTGTTCAGCTTTTGCCACATTATGAGCGTTGATCTTGAGACTGTTAACGCTTCTGCCTGCGATTTTTCAGCTCCGTGTTTTGTAGTCTTCGCTTTTCTTTGTTTTAATAATTTATGATTCACTGCAGCCGGTGAATTCTCAGATTTTGGAATGTTAATACCTCATGGCCGTTGAACGTGTGGCATCACGACTGTATCACGACCGTTGAACTGGTGGCTGATGTCAACGTTTGCACTCTGCGGTTGCTCTCTGCCTTGTCTACGCTCGGCTCAGTTGTGCTATTATTACGCTCGGCTCAGTTGAGATTCGATGTGAGATAATCACTTGAAATTTACCGCTGGCTAATTCGAAGTGTCGGAATGTTAGTTTCTATTATAGATGCTGAATTTGCCAGATATGTCGGACAGTGAGATACCTCATATAAAACCTGGTTACAGGTATAGAAATTCACCGCTGTCTAATTCGAGGTGATTCCATTTTCCGACAGTTCGACGAACCTTTGACCTGTACTCTATTGTGGTCGGAAATTCCCCGCTAAGTTGCAGGTGAACTGCGAATGTGCAGGTTTCCCTTCTCTAACGTTTGACTGGTGTGGTGTTTTTGATGCGATGATCATATCGAGATTCCGACGCGATGGCCAGTGGAATTAAATAATTGGCAATGTATTCGGTTCGTGATGTGTGTCTTTTCCTCTTTTGTCGGGCCAACTTCTCTTATACACACACGATTAGTGTACGTGGCAGATTGAGCAGTGTGATATGAACAGTATTGCCAACTTCTTTTCCTCAATGGTGAGGACACTTTCACTCTACTTTGTGTGATGATAACGTTTTCAGATGTTTTATCCAAATACCACTAAATGTTCCGTCTATTTTCATTTTGACTCCATTATAATGATCTCAAGAAGTTAGGTAGGTATGATCATCTTCAAACTCGTTAACGTTATGTCGTTTATCTAACAGTAATGTTCACAGTTCAGTTAGCATGTTTTTGGACTAAACTTCCTTTTGTATATGTAACATAGGAATGGTTTATTTTAATATTTATATTAGTATATGTAAGGCACGTTATGTTGTTTATAGGTTTCTCATTGAGGACTTGGAATTCGAAGCAATATGTTGCTCCCATCATGATCGTTGAGCTTCTGGCTTCGGACAAGGCTTCCATGAAGCGATTTCACCAGCTCTGTATCTCGTGGTTTTTGCTCGGCTTTGCTTTAATTAATTGTAATTCATCGCCGGTTATTCCGATGTTTTGGAATGTTGATTACGTCATGACCATTGAGGTAAGGCCATTTCGTAGCCTTATCATGATTCCCTTTCCTTTTCTTTTATCACATGTGATTCGCCACCGGCTAATCCAAGGGTTTGAAATATTAGTTTCTCTTCCTTGTGGAACTGAATTTGCTGATTGTGTCGAACATAGGCAGGATTTACTCCATGATAATCTTGATTCCTGGTATACATGTTTAAAATGACTCTGCAGTGATTCCATACTCCGCCAGTCTTTGATGAATCTCTGGCCTGTGAGCATTTGTAGTCGGTGATTCCTAGCCAAGTTGCAGGTGAACTGAAATCTCCGCCCAAAATCTTTTCTAGTTTCATTGTTTAGTACAAGCAAAGAACAAAGACATTTGGAGGGCATTTTGGTGGTCAGTTGTCACAGAAGTTGTATTTAAACTCTCACAATATTACACCAACGTTGTCGTCTAAGCAATCGCATTTTAAAGGAGGATGACCCACCCCATCATAGTATTTTGCTCTATATTGTGGAGGTAAGGATTTAATGTTTCGTCGTTGAGGTATTTTATTATTACAATCCATCTTAACGTTTAATGATAGCTTTGACTTTCTACTCGTATGAGATGTTTGTAAAAATAATTCGAAACCGACGTCATGCGCAATCATTTTGTGGAAACTCCGACGTTCACGTACAGCCAAGTTTGTCCATAAACACTTTGCGATCTTATTTGTGTATCCGTAGATGTAGATAAAAGTTTGGCCATCGGAGTACGAAAGGCAGTCAAAAAGGTTTTAGGTCAAGATAGTTACAGCAATATCTCTTACATGCGGCGTTAACCCCTTTTATTAGGATCTTTCGTAGATGTGCAAGTCAGAGTTCGTAATGATGAGCCAGCTCTTAAAAAACAGTGAAACTTTAACACAGATGTGCAGAAAATGGTTTCAACACATTGATAAATACATGAAGCATTGGTTCTTAAAAATAGAAAATAAATTCTTCAGTTATAGATTCTTCAGCATTGGATGCACCCTTACTCGCCCCCCATCTTACTGATATTCTCCGTGTACAGAAATGGCGTTCGAACGCGACTATTAGTTCAATTGGTCTTAGATTCCCAGTAAATTATTTTTTATGAAAAGTTTCTGACAAAAATAGCTTACCTAATTGTATACAATATCTAAAATTTAATATATCCAGACAGCGAGTAAATATTGTCAATCTAGAGGTTTGAATGTGGTTTCCTTTCGCTGCCTCTAACTTGAGACGTAAAGGAGAGTTGCTATCTCAAGCCGCAATGGAGGCTTCTGCGGAGCAACATGCGTTACGACACTGGGGCTGACAGGAGGGTGTCCTTGCTCCCTCCCCCATTCGCCCTTGAAGCCGCGCACCCTCCTGGCGTTGCTGTCGGGTGGGCGCGACAAATTCGGAGCGACCCCAATTCCCGCGATAAACATGGCCTGTGCGATAGTGGCGGCACGCGGAGGGCGATCCATCAGCCTCTGACGGCCGTTGATTGGCTGTCGCTTCGTTACCGTTGCTGCGGCCCTCGCTTGGCCCAGGTCGTTTTACTTCGAAGCCGATTAGAAAGATCCGTCGCGTCTCTACAAAAGAGTGGCAGACAAGCACCAGTGATGGTGTTCTGAGAAATAACAAATTCTAGAAATGCGAAGGTATGCATTAAAATATGTTATTCTTCTAAAGATTACACTTTCAAAAATCAATTTGCATATTTATTCAGTATTAAACATTACTTGTACCAACAGTTCTATGTAAAAGGTTTAAACCACCTTGAGACATAATTTATTACGTTCATATAAAATTATGTTCATATATCTGGTATTTATAAATTAACCAAGAATCTGTTGGCTTTGAAAAAAGTACAAAAATGAAAATTACTTACCTTATTTCGAAAGTTCAGATGCGACTAATAAGAAATAATCTGAGTAGTCACAATGTTTGCAATGTTGAATGGTGGCAAATCACACTGGTTTTCAAATTTGAGGTCAAAAAACATTCTAAAACTATTTATAACTATCAATAATTTTGGAAATGATTCTGATTACATAATTGGGTTTAGGTTTTTTCACTAAGCACATACATTTTCAGCTAGGCGAAATTTTCATTATTAACTATAACAAGGCATTTTCATAAGTACATTTTCTGAAAAATATCGTTTACATTGCTATAAATTATTTCAATAAATTTTCATAAAAATAACTCCAGCCTTTTTAGCGCTTTTTTCTCTTTTGAGAAAAAGTGCGCATTTTACTTACCCTCCAGTGCATGATCTGAAGTAGGTCTTGATGTTGCAACGACCAGTATTTAACATTCCATGGATACCGAATCTTCTTAATATTCTTATGGAAGATTTCGTCTCGTACGTCCGCCATTGCGGAATGCCTTTCAGAGAAGATTTAAATATGCATGAAGAAAGTGAATCTTATTATTAATATGAATATACAAATTCTTCCCCTAACATCAATTTTTTGTCTTTGGATGAAGATTTTTGCCTTTTCTCTTAACTTCTAATCTGTGTTCCTCCGCTCAGTATATTTAATTTTGTTTTAGTGTTTTGGGGGGGTGGGAGGGTAATTAATCGCTTCGTAAATAATAGTTTTGTATGGTATTTCAAGGTTCAGAAGTAGTTCTCGGAGCCATTGCTATTGTTCCTGGTGTTACGTATCGTTTGATTGTCATCTACCCAAGAATGGCAAATTACAATCCATTCTCCATTAGTTATCACAAGTGCCAATAATATGTAAATAAGGACTGTTGAGTAACTTAATTTTCCCCGTATTAATAATAAATTTACATGGTATGGAAATATGAAAGAGTCTTTTTTTAAGGTTTTGTTAAAAAATGTTTAAGTAAAATATTTGACTGACCGATGTTTACAGGCGCGTCAATTTCTGTGGTCAATAGTCCTGTGAAGTGCATGCTTTTATCGCTGGAGGAGCTCCCGCTGGATGGTGTGATCCGGCGCCGACCTACTTGTCGGCTTGCGGGATTTTCCCAACCAGCATCTCCCACCGGCGGAACACCGCCCCACTCGAGACGAGGTCTAAACTCGTGGCTGAACTCCCAGCATGTGCGGTAGGGTAGTGCATGTAAGTGTAAGGGGTGAGAATAGGACAAGAAGGAGAAGGAAAAGATAGCACGCGGTCGGGGGCCCATTTGTTAGGGTACTGCTTCGGGATTCCCTTGGTGTTACTCGGAGAAACCACGGAGTTCGGATCAGAGTAGACGACCGCTAAAGTTCTCCTACAGGCAGCGGCTGAAATTTGTCCTAGCTCTCTAGCTAGTGTCGAAAATCCTGCCACCGTCGGGACTCAAACCCTACATCCTCCCGTCAGAGACACTATCATTTGAAAGGGAAATATTTGTTTTAGAAATAAATATACTACAAAAGACAAAAACAATAGGTTTACGTAGACAGCTGGTAATCAACCATTCAAAAAATTCTTCCGATAAGAAAACTGCTGAATTGACGCATGGAAATGATGGAAGAAGATTAGGTTCTTGTTTGCGCACAGGCGTCAAATGTTTAAGGAATAGAATTCAGGTGTCTGGGACATGTTGCCAGGCAAAAGGAAGACTGGCTAAATAAAAGCTACAATGTTTCCAGAAGAAGATGGTGTGAATTTTTTTTTCAGAGGTAGTAGAAGGCAGGGAGAGCTGAGCCTCGGTCGAGTACGAATGCGGATGTGATGGGGATTGACAGTCAGTGTCAATATTTCAATGAAACTTTAAAAGTAGCTCGAATGTAGAATGAAGACGTCGTCCAAGTGAGATGGTTATATCAACAAAAGGGAAATAACCTAAGAAAAAAAATTACAGAAGAAAGATAAAGTCTTGTGACAAAGAAATTTTCGTGAATACTTTAAAGATGACCATTTCGCAAATTTCAAATACATGCAATGCATGACTTATGAATGAATGATCAGTTATGTATCATCAGTCAAAAACAACTGTTTCTTTTTACCAATTGGTATCAAAATCCTCGCAACTCTCGATCTCAACTTCAATAGGACTATAACTGTATGAAAAAAATCTCAGTAGCGAAAAATATTTTTAGAGATTGCCTAGTAAATATCATTTTTGTCAATGATAATTTGTAATGATTTATTAACGAAATATACATCGAATAGTCTTTTTTTATTTCATTGTTACGCTTAATTCAATATTATTCTGAACATTCCAAAAAAAATAAATACTTGTTCATATCTTCTAGCCGACACTGTAATGTGTTGTATCCGCGCGGAATATTGCGACAAACTTTTCATGTGACCTTTATTCCAAATTGTTTGCGGCCCCCTGCAGTAGGGCAGAGCGACCCACGCGCCTGTGTCGCAGCCGGAACTAACGACGACTGCGGGCGCTCGCCCATTCTGCGCGCCGCCCTCTGCCCGCCGCCCGCCGCCCTTCTCCCGCCGCCCCTCCCTCGCAGGGCGCTCGCCCCGAGGCCGTAGCATAAAGCTGCCAGCGGGGGGCGGGGCCGCCTCCAAGAAAGACTCGCCGCGTCTTCTTTCCTTAACGACTTATTTTAATTATGGCGACCGCGCCGGGGGCCGCCCGACTGCGCGATCCGTCGCGGATGCATATTCATACGGGCGTTTGCGTTTATATCTCGGAGGGGGCGGGGCGAGGCGGCCGGGGCGGCCGCCTCCCTCGCCTCCGCCGGCGCCGCCGCCCCAGCCGGGGCTCGCTAACGATGCGGTGGTTTTTTCCGCGGACTCGTGTACATTTGGTTTCGTTCTCCGCGGCCCGCCCCCTTCCTTGATATCTGCTTTTTCCGCGGGCGCGTTTCTCTTCTTGCCAGCGCAGCGGGCGGAAGAGTAGGGGCGGCGCGGGGAGGCGGAGGAGGCGGGGGCGGCTGGCTTCCGGCCGCCGCCCTCACCCAGATGTTCCGCCCCCGCGTCCGGCACCTCTCCCCGCCCCCGCCCTGTGGCCGCCCCGCGGTCTACGCCCACTCCGCGTCCTCCCGGTGTTGTCTGTCTCGTCCGTCCGCGTTGCATGTCTGGTAGCTTTCACTCGCTTTGCTGGTCTCCTTCACCTGACATTTTTCAACTGCCCTATGATTGTCTCCTCGCTCTTTCTCTTCTCTATTGAATTTTTTACTGACACTCGCTCACGGAACTCCTCAGCAAGGTTGTTCTCTGAGTCATATGGTAAGATATCCTTTCTTCATATTTCGGTGTTTTATACCTCGGGTCGTCGTGGAGATTCCGGTCATTCAATTTTAAGAAAATGTCTTGGCAAATCACTCTATTTCCGTCGGAAATGACCTGCATTTTACTGCAAAGTGCTATGTTACTCGTTCGTCCCCTCTTTTCTCGTACACAATTAAATACATGGACAAACTAAAATATAGATTTAATACGTCCACGTTTATATATAATTATTGTAATGTTGCCTAACGTTTTTAATGTTATCAGAAAGTCTGTGCAACGAAGTGGCACTAGTATTTTACATTAAAATGCGTACGAACTATTTATCGTGCAGTTGGTTTCTTTTTCGTTCAAAATAACCATGTGTGCTTTGCTTCAATAAGCTATTAAACGAATTTTTCGTCATAACTTATATTATATTTCGTTATAACTTAAAGGATCGAAGAGGCTTTTTTTAAAACTGACTTTTTTGAAAACTATAATTTATAAAAATTGTATATCTTTTAAGTATTTTCAAACCAAATTTGTAAATAGTTTATTTATTTCCCATATTCATATTATAAAAGCAATAAAATATTTTGTGATAACTGAGAACATTTTACGATATTTCCTGAAATAGTTACCCGTTCTTATTGATGTAATCCAACCTATTATTAATTGCCTTTTATTACAACTAGTAAAAAACCGTTCGATTAAATTGCATGGGGATTTTAAAGCCGAATTTAATTGACTAACTTAGGCATATATTTAGCATACATTTATCATATTCATCTATTCAGATAGGAAAAGGAATGAATTCTGCCTATAGTGTATACGCGCTCTGTCTTGCCCTGCCTTACGCTATCTCCTTATTTGCTGAGATAGATTCAGTATTTCATCCAGAAAAGAAATGTTTAATAATAATAATAATAATAATAATAATAATAATAATAATAATAATAGCAGCACGTTTTAGTAATAAGATAAATGATGTTGTTTCTCGTCTTGCTCGCCATTAAACCTTCTGCTCGTTTACTTGATGTGTTAAAGGGTCTCTTATACTACATTTATTCTAAACATTGAAAACATTCGACCAGATTCTTGCAAACAAGTACTTGAACTATTCCTCTTTCACGTTTCTTCCAATATTTGCGCAAATAGCGCGAGCGTCGGGGATTCCTGCAGTGACAGCAGCTGCGACGGAGCGCCGCGCGCGGGGAGGGCGCGGTCGCCGCTGCGGGGCTCGGCGGGTTGCATATTTCCGCGCCGCGCATTCCCCAAAACAAGCGCGCAGTCCGGCGCGTCACGCGGCCAGCCACCCGCCCCCTCTGCCGCCCCCCTCTCTCACTCTCGGGTGTGAAAAATGAACGCTCGCCATCCACGCGCGCATGGCCAGCCGCGCCAACCCGCGCCGCTGAGACCGCGCTCATGGGGGAGGGGCGGACGAGGGGTTGAGGGCAGGGAAGGGGGTGGAAGCGGAGAATGTTCAGTGAGTGTCCAGAGGTCGAGCTTGGGAATAGAGATGAGAGGATATCTGACGGTAATTTTTAGGTAATATAACGGAATTAATAGATTTGGAAACAGAGTGGCAATGATGTTTGATTAATGATTGTGGGCGCGTTCACTGCTAAGGGCATTAGTCCCGTAAGTGTAGTCTTCCCTGCGATGTGGCGGTGGTCATCTTCCGCTGTTTGGTGAGGTCTGACGCCAATCTACCGTCGGCTAGCGGGGTTTTCCTCACTCTCACCGGCGTGGCAACCGCCCCAGCCGGAAAGAGTTCAAAGCTCCCGGCCGGTGTCCCGGCATGCGAGGTAGTGGAGTGCGTGTAAGGGTAAGTGTATGTAAGTAAGGGATGAGGATAGATCAGGGAATGAGAAGGAAGGATCACACACTGTCCGTGGCCCGCTTGTTACGGTACTGCTCCAGAATTATCCTGGTGTTGATCGTAAAAACCACGGGAGACTACCGATCGGAGCTGCTGGCAGCTAGAATTCTCCTTCAGACAGCGTCTGAATTCGACCTAGTTAGCTAGTGTCAAACATTCTGCCACCGTCGGGAATAGAATTCTAGGACCACCCGGTCAGAGGCACCGCAGTGACATCAGTTGAATCCCTGAGCCACCTCTCCCGGTGAGTGGGAATGGTAGAAATTGATAGAGATAAGTGCAATATTAGTGTAGCCAGTTAATGTATCTAGGTATTAAATATATTTGATTGTCTATGATCATTGAAAACAATCTTGTAATACATCTTACAATGATTTTTTAATCATTTTCCTTTCTTATTTTTTATTCCAAAATTGTCCAAGATTGTATACAACGTCGGATCGGGCGTATCGGACCACTCTTAAAGCGCAGTATACTGACAATTAAGCACGTGATCAACAGGAGTTTATCGAGACCAGCATAACGAATGTTGGCAAGTGAGGTAGGAGTATCGGTGGCACACTAACTGGAGGGCAGGGCAGAAAGGTAGCAAAGCAGAGGTCGAGATTTGCCGGCGCGGGGTGGGACGTTTTTCGGAGTACTAAATGCAAGCTGTTCGTATCATTCCGAACACCGCGTTTGAAATGACTGAAACGAAAGTCCAAACGTTAAGTAAAGCAGAAAGGATCAGACAAAACGTCGTTTGGGATTACATGCAATTCATAATACGGCTCAGACTTTAATCTTGAGAGAAAACAGAAGAATTTATTTATTTTGTTTCTAGAATCGCCAGTGTAATGAAGCTGGAAGCATGTACTTGTAAATCTTAAACTTTAAAAACGTATAAAAGAAAATGTGTAATAACATTTTCAACTTCAAATATTTTACTTGAGCTTTCGCAGCCATAAATAAATAAAATTTCGTTGAACTGTATATTGTGAATACCCCGTTGCAGTGTGGAAGCTTTCGATAATTTGTACGATTTATCTCATAGGTATCTGTTAGTTTAGCCCATTAGATACACGTGTAAACGTTAATCAAACCTTGTTTTGACTAGTGGAACGTACGAGTTTATGGGTTACCGTGTTCTTGAACATTTAAGCAATTAGAATTCTTCTCATAGCTTTTATTTCAATGTTAATACAATCAATTCTCATGGAGAAAAATCTTCTCCTATATTATTTCAGTAGGATAACTTCCCTTTACGGCTCTCACACGCAATCAATCTTTATAAATGACGTCTCTAAAGAAAGAGAATTTCAACAAATTGCACTTTGACTTCAAAAATAAGAAATTTTAAAAAAATCTAAATATTCAAGAAAAATGCAACCCGCAACGCATATCGAGTTTTTATATCGATATATAGATATAGACATATAGATTTTTTTAACAATGTAGTTAAATAGCTCATAACTGAAGCGTTCTATAGTCTTAAAAACTAAAATTTTGAGGCTAAAGGCATTAAAAAAACTTCACAAATTGTAATCTACAGGATGAGATCTTGATCATTCTATTTCATTTTTCTGGTTCGACGCTTCTCGATATTACTCCACTTGTTCAGAATGACCTGTAGAATCTGCAGCTATATATGAAATTACTTGATAGTCTATGCAATTGAATTACACGGGTGTACCTCTTTACTTAATAACACCATGTAACAAAAAACCCTTTTGCTTGTTTAAGTGAATTTTATGCTTGTTTTAGATGAATTAGGTCACAACAAAACTATAATGAATATTACCACTTTTATATAACCGTTTCTTTGCTTTTTATTCCCAATTATATGAAATTAGTTGGTTAAAATTATATTAACTAAGATTATTTTATCTGTGAGATGAATAAACGTTCAACTGTATGTTATCTGTTTCACATTCACATAACTGATGAATAATGGCATCTTCCCGTTGTTGTAAGCGTAATCCAGACAGTTTTTGTGACGTGTGTGGCATCTACCAAGGATCGAAAGCAGTAAAGCATAGAATAAAGGATGCTAATATCTTCTGCTTAGCATGTAGTTCATATTTTGGTATGCCTGTGGGAAACCAAGAAAAAAACTGGGCATCACATGTCATACGTGGATGTTACAGATCCACTCTCGAGGCCTGGTATAGAGGAGAAAATAGAAAAAGGAAATTTGGTGTACCAAGTATTTGGTGAGAACTAACATATTACCTCTTCAAAAAAAACGCTCTCCAACAAAATGACAGGAGTACGAATATGGAATATGGAAATAGAGAATGCCATAAAGGAAAAGAAATGACATATAAAGAATATTTCCAAAAGAAAACAGGAGAACCTGCAGCAAACTATAAAGAGAAACGTAATTATGCTCATAAAATAATAAGACAAGCCCACCAACAATTCTTAATATCCAACATAGAAAACGACATTCATGGTGGGCAAGAAATTGCTTATAAACTTATAAAGCAATTAAATAAAAAAGAAAGAGAGAAGCCTTCACACTATCGATAAAGAGAAGTGGATTAATCACTATACAAATCTACGGGCAGAACAAGGACCTGAAACGATAAACAACTCCATAAATGAATTTGGTGGAGGTGATTCTTACCAAGGAGATCATCACTTAACGAATTACAAGAAGCTATCCACCACATGAAAAATAGAAAAGCATCAGATATAGATGGAGTAAATACAGAACTCGTAAAATATCGGGGACTTATAGAATTCAGGCTATTAAATCTGATAAGATGGTCAGAAAAACGTGAAGTGGCTACCCCTGGTCGAGCAGGAAAATATTCTAATGTCTCCCCTCCATATTAAACTTGGACTCATCTAGCAATTTGTAAAGGTATTAGATCAAATGCAATGAAATACCTCCAGTATGTGTTCGCCAGCCTATCAGAAGCTAATATAAAGGATGGAATTTTTGTGGGCCGCCAAGTGAAAAAATTACTTCGTGATGACACATTCATCAGGAAGCTTCTACCAGTTACAAGAAAGGCCTGGAAGAGCTTCGGAGATGTAAATGGTTTCCTAGGTAATCACGAAGTGGACAATTACAAGGATGTGGTAGAAGGTCTTTTGAATAACTACAAATCAATGGGGTACAGAATGTTTCTAATGTTCCATTACTACACTCACATTTGGATGCTTTCAAGTTTCAGTATGGGTGCATATTCAGAGAAACAGCGTGAAAGGTTCCATCAGGACTTACAATTGTTTAAAAGAAGGTACCAGGGATATGAGCGAATACTTCGTGATGATATCTGGTCAGAGAGAGTGAGATGTAACGTACCAGAGGAAATGTAAGACATTTTTGAGCACACTGTACATGATATGTAAATATTTTCATGTAATTTAACCCTTTTGTCATATTTTTACTGGATTTTTTCTAACGTATTTAAGATTTTTTTCTTTCTTTCTTTCTCATGGGTATATGTAAACGAACATTCATTGCTTCAAATATTAGTATTTTTTTAAAATTAAAAAAATCTAAGCCATTTCCATAAAAACAATTTCCTTTATGAAAAATGTGTATAAATAGTGTTTTGAAGCATACTGCATCAGAAACAACAAAAAAATTAACTTAAACAAAATTTTGTTACATAGTGTAATCAAGTTAAATAAGACTAGTTTGTATTGAAAAGGGTGTATTATACCGTTCTTGATTACAAGGTAACGTACAGAAGAAGAGGAGAATAGGAAAGTCTTCAAGATATATATATATATATATATATATATATATATATATATATATATATATATATGTATATACATACATATGAAAATGGAAAAATAAGGATGAAGGTAAGGTATTGCACGCGGGAGTTTTCGCACGGGTACGCTAGTGTTTTTTGTTTCCGTGGAAAGCACTATTAAAATCATAATCAAATATCATTTCTGGGTTCGGGGAGCGGCACCAGAAAGACTTCTCTGAGGCTGAACAAGGGATAAACATCATATAAAACCGAGATTCAAAATAAATAACCTTAAGTTAACATTACTAATTACATTGAATAAGTAACTTTATATTCATTAACCTATTATCTTAAAAGCATTGTTGGAAAATCTTCTGAAGCAATAAGTAGATTTATTTTGTCGAGAAGTCAGAATGTGTGTGAACAAGACTGAGAAAAAACCGATATTACTATTTCTTTTTTTCTCTTCAAAAAAAAGAGCGTGTAGATTTATCTGCCTTGCCCGCCATGGCTATCGGAGCAGATTTTCCCATATTTCTTACAAATCACAGATTGACGGCTCCTTCACCATCGAGAGAAAGTTTCTCCATCCTTCTGCTTTTGGGCGTGGCCTAAGTACACTGCGACTGACACCATAAGTCTGAGAAAAAAACGGTATTTTACGATCACTTTTCTTCTCTTCGAAAAAAATATAAGAGCAGGTAGATTTATCTGTATTATGCCTATCCGGGCTCACTTTCTCATATATCTTACATACACTAGATTGTCGGCTCCTACACCTTCGGCAAGAAAGTTTCAGTATCCTCGTCCCTTTGAGCGTGGCCTGAGTACACTGCTACTGACACCACAACTCTGAAAAGAAAACGGTATTTTACGATTACTTTTTTTCTCTTCGAAAAAGAAATAAAAGCGCGTCGATTTTTCCGTCTTGTCCACCTGGCTATCCGAGCGGATTTTCCCATATTTCTTACAAATCACAGATTGACGGCTCCTTCACCATCGGGAGAAAGTTTCTCCATCCTCCTGCCTTTGGGCGTGGCCTGAGTACACTGCGACTGACACCACAAGTCTGAGAAAAAAACTATATTTTACGATTACTCTTCTCTTCGGAAAAATATAAATGCAGGTAGATTTATCTGCCTTATGGCGATTCGGGCTCACGGATTCTTACACCATCAGCAAGAAAGTTTCCGCATCCTTCTGCCGTTGGGCGTGGCCTGAATACACTGCGACTGGCACCACAAGTCTGAGAAAAAACGATATAACGATTACTTTTTTATCTTAGAAAAAAAGTAAAAGCGTGTTGATATATGTCTCACCATGTATATCCGGGCTGACTTTCCCGTACTTCTTACAAACTACAGATTGACCGTTCCTACACCATCAGAAAGAAAGATTGTTAGATCGTCTTGCCTGTGGGCTTGACCAGAGTATACTGCGATTGATACCACAAGACTGAGAAAGAAACGGTATTTTATTTCTCTTCAAAAATATATAAAAGCTTGTAGATTGATCTGTCTTGGCACCATGGCTATCCGGACTGATCTTCCCTTATTTCTTACATACCTCAGATTGACCGCTCTTACAGCATTAGAAAGAAACGTCATATCGTCGTGCCGGTGGGCTTGACCAGAGTATATTGCGATTGATACCCCAAGACTGAGAAAAAAACGGTATTTTATTTCTCTTCAAAAATATATAAAAGCTTGTAGATTGATCTGTCTTGGCACCATGGCTATCCGGACTGATCTTCCCATATTTCTTACATACCACAGATTGACCGCTCCTACAGCATTAGAAAGAAAAGTTATATCGTCGTGCCGGTGGACTTGACCGGAGTATACGTCGATTGATACCACAAGACTGAGAAAAGACGGTATTTTATTTCTCTTCAAAAAATATATAAAAACTTGTAGATTGATCTGCCTTGGCATCATGGCTATTAGGACTGATCTTCCCATATTTCTTACATATCACAGATTGACCGCTTCTACAGCATTAGAAAGAAACGTTATATCGTCGTGCCGGTGGTCTTGACCTGAGTATACTGCGATTGATACCACAAGACTGAGAAAAGACGGTATTTTATTTCTCTTCGAAAAATATATAAAAGCTTGTAGATTGATCTGCCTTGGCATCATGGCTATTAGGACTGATCTTCCCATATTTGTTACATACCACAGATTGACCGCTCCTACAGCATTAGAAAGAAACGTTATATCGTCGTGCCGATGGGCTTGACCAGAGTATACTGCGATTGATACCACAAGACTCAGAAAAAAACGGTATTTTATTTCTCTTCAAAAAATATATAAAAGCTTGTAGATTGATCTGCCTTGGCATCATGGCTATCCGGACTGATCTTCCCATATTTCTTACATACCACAGATTGACCGCTCCTACAGCAATAGAAAGAAACGTTATATCGTCATACCGATGGGCTTGACCAGAGTATACTGCGATTGATACCACAAGACTCAGAAAAAAACGGTATTTTTTTCTCTTCGAAAAATATATAAAAGCTTGTAGATATATCTGCCTTGGCATCATGGGTATTAGGACTGATCTTCCCATATTTCTTACATACCACAAATTGACCGCTCCTACAGCTTTAGAAAGAAACGTTATATCGTCGTGCCGGTGGGCTTGACATGAGTATACTGCGATTAATACCACAAGACAGAAAAGAACGGTATTTTTTTCTCTTCAAAAAATATATAAAAGCTTGTAGATTGATCTGCCTTGGCATCATGGCTATTAGGACTGATCTTCCCATATTTCTTACATATCACAGATTGACCGCTTCTACAGCATTAGAAAGAAACGTTATATCGTCGTGCCGGTGGTCTTGACCTGAGTATACTGCGATTGATACCACAAGACTGAGAAAAGACGGTATTTTATTTCTCTTCGAAAAATATATAAAAGCTTGTAGATTGATCTGCCTTGGCATCATGGCTATTAGGACTGATCTTCCCATATTTGTTACATACCACAGATTGACCGCTCCTACAGCATTAGAAAGAAACGTTATATCGTCGTGCCGATGGGCTTGACCAGAGTATACTGCGATTGATACCACAAGACTCAGAAAAAAACGGTATTTTATTTCTCTTCAAAAAATATATAAAAGCTTGTAGATTGATCTGCCTTGGCATCATGGCTATCCGGACTGATCTTCCCATATTTCTTACATACCACAGATTGACCGCTCCTACAGCAATAGAAAGAAACGTTATATCGTCATACCGATGGGCTTGACCAGAGTATACTGCGATTGATACCACAAGACTCAGAAAAAACGGTATTTTTTTCTCTTCGAAAAATATATAAAAGCTTGTAGATATATCTGCCTTGGCATCATGGGTATTAGGACTGATCTTCCCATATTTCTTACATACCACAAATTGACCGCTCCTACAGCTTTAGAAAGAAACGTTATATCGTCGTGCCGGTGGGCTTGACCTGAGTATACTGCGATTAATACCACAAGACAGAAAAGAACGGTATTTTTTTCTCTTCAAAAAATATATAAAAGCTTGTAGATTGATCTGCCTTGGCATCATGGCTATCCGGACTGATCTTCCCGTATTACTTACATACCACAGATTGACTGCTCCTACAGCATTAGAAAGAAACGTTATATCGTCGTGCCGGTGGGCTTGGGCGGAGTACACTGCGATCGCAGCATCGGCGCGCGTCTGGAGCTGCCTTGCAGCCGCGGAAGAGGGGGCGGGCGTCGAGGCCCCGCGGGAGCGCCCCCCTGATGAAAGGCGCTTGGCGCTCGCCTCACGTATCGGCCGCGCCCGTGCTAATTGGACGCGCACTCCCCTGCCACCCACGTCCTAATCCCGTCTCCTGGAGGCGTCTTTTCGAACCTCTTTGTTGTACAGCTGCGTCGATGTCACTGCAGTCTTTCCCAGCAAGGGTACCTGCCAGTTTACTTTCTCGAATGATCTGCTGATGATGGAATCGTTATGATATGTCGTATTGTTTATTCTTTTATACAGGTTCGGAGATCTTATGGTTAAGATGAGTCTTCGTGTAGTGAATATTAAGTACTACTCTTTTTTCGGCAAAGAGTGTCGTCGCAAAAAATCTACGTAGTTCGTTTGAGAGTGTTTGAAATTTACTTTTGTAATTAGTATTCGAGTGCGTTTAAAAATAAATGTCAGGAGGACCTCGATACTTAAATACAGGAATAATCCCCGACATGCATGGCGGAATTTCGTTTATTTATTTCGTGTTTCCGGGTGCGTGAACTGTTATTGTCATTATTCACGCCGGTGTAGTGCATGTTACTTCTCGGTAGGTGGCGGTGTTTCTCCCTTACTCGAACGTGAGATTCAGTGCCGGCTTGCAGTGGAATGGACCTCGCGATCAGAGACACTGTAGGGAAACAGATGTTGCGTTGAGCTATTTCAGCCGGTGATTAGAAGGGATTGCCATATCCCATACATCCACGCTCTTGAGGACAGCACTCGTACTGCACCGCAGATCCGAGACAAATGACTGAGACCGATCCGAGACCCTGACCCTCTGGAAGTCTACATCCCCTCAGGTGGGATGGACACAGTTGGTATGCATTCCGTGCTTTCCGTTGCTTGAGTGAATCACATGCATTTCTGCCATGGAGAACAATTTTAATGAACGAACGTTGCTCTGCTTCCCGACTCACCTCTGGGACTCCTCGACACCAAATGGTGGCGGCATTCGATAGCGTTCTCTCAACCTTAGTGCCTGAATATTGAATTCCGTATAAATAGCTAATATGTTTGACAAGCTCCAAGGTCTTGATTCGTTTCCCTACCTGTGTGGTAATGTAGTTTCGGTAAGTGTGTGTATGTGTGTCAGAGAAGAGTGTAGAACAAGGAAGAGGAAGGAAATATCGCTCACGGCCTGTGACTTGTTTGATGAAGGGTTGCTCCCGCATTCACCTGGTACTGATCGGAGAAACCAAGGAAAATCACCAATAAATGCAGCCGGTCGCTAGAACTCTCCACACTGCGAATGAACTTCAGTTTCATTGAAGAATCTGGAAAGCATAATAGCATAGTAGAAAAATCCTAAATTAATGAAGCGATACGAAGTTAGTATGACGCAAGCCTCCCACTATTTTACGCATCGAATAACGCACAGCAAGTACTGCATTCAAGTTCTCTGTCGCCGTGAGCGCGTCCTTGCAGGCTGTCTTCGCCGGGGTTCGCTACGGGGCCCCGCGCCAACTCAGCACCTGCCGCCCGCACCGTCTCCGCCTCCGCCCCCCCCCCTGCGCCCCCGCCGTGTTTGCTCGCGTTATCACCCGCCTTTGTTCCCGCCCTCTCCTCCGTTGCCGCCGCCGTGCCCGCCTCCGGCCTTGCCCGTACAAAAGGTGGCGCCTCCGTTGCTCGCGCTGGCTCAAGTTTTCTTGAATCACGATCATTAATCTTTTAAACCGAAAAAGGAATTGTCATATCAGGCTCGCGAAACGTCGAATATTAAATATATGACAGCGAGGGGGGTGCGGGACGGGGAGGAGGTGGGGCGGGGAGCCCCCTCGGCGGCAGCGCAGAGCCGGCGCCGCGAGCGTCTTCCAGGAGCCCTTACAAAAATCTGTAGCCGGGAGGGAGCGAGACTAAAGGAAGAGATTTTTTAGGAGAAAAAGAAAGAGCGGCGGGCGCGGGAGAAGGGAGGAGAAGTCTGCAGGAAAAATTGCGAAGAGAGTGGAGTTGAAAAGAGGGGTGTAAGATATTGTGAAAAAATGTAACCGTGTATTTTTTTTTCTTTTGCTCGGTTCTTAGCGCCGGCGTCCGCGCACCCGGTTTTCTCCGTCTTCGCTCTCGTTTCGAAAGAGGAACTTATGAGTTTGCTTGTTTTAAAATACATTTTCCCTTCGCCGACCGTGACGGCGTAGGAGGTAGGTCGTGTCACGGCTATTCGTTCGCGAGCAGAATTGGATGTGGTCGGAACTTACGGGCGCGAATTTCTCGAGAGAAACTTGAGTAAGGCTGAAAAGAACTATCATATAATTTTTTCTCTATTGAATTTGAAAGAGTTACTTTTATGATATAATCAGTATAATAATGATATAAAATCTTGGAGAATCTTTTAAAAAACGTTGCATGCCATATTTTTATCAGTTGTATTAAAGATTGCCATTTGGTGGAAATGAGCAATAATAATAATCATAATAATAATAATAATAATAATAATTATTATTATTATTATTATTATTATTATTATAAAGTCTTGCTAATTATTCGGTTCAATGGTTCTGAAACTCTCCTTTAAATTACTATATTAAATTTACACTTTAATGGGCAAATAGATTATTGTGTATAGTTTTCTTTTCTATTAGATTCTGGTAATTATCTTATAAATGTATTATTATCTTATGTATAAATACATATAAAAATGTAAAATTATCTTATAAATAAATAATTCTCTTATTATTCAATAAATTTATTTTGCTGTGAGCGCGGAGTGGTCCGACCTGGCCCGACGCAGTGCGGCGCAGCTCATTTGCGTGGGTTTCTTTTTTGGTTTGATCCAACCATTCAACGACGGGGCTGACGGAAGGGAGAGGGAGATATGAACGGCCGACGCACCTCAACACGAACGCTCTGCGCGGATCGGTGTCTTTCAGTCATCTTTGCCTTTCCCTATTAAGCTGCAATTATGTGTATCTTTCATTCTCTTGGGGATCCCCAGAAGCAGGACTTCGAAGAAGAAAAAAATAAAATCATTGATAATTTTACGTTGTTCGGCTTCTACAACATTTATTCACAATATGAATTTGATGCCACAAATATGCTTCAAAGTTTCCAATACTAGCTTTTTGAGAATGATAAAGAGAGCTATACCGACAGAAAGGTGGTGTTAGCCTGTCTTTTATTGTAAATAATTCAGAAACAAAGTAAAGTCAAACTGCGATATAGCGACCTCTATATTCCCCCACCCTCACTTATCGCCTACTGCAAGCAATGGACAGTCATTCTATTACTAATACGGTACATAGTAGTTGCGTTGATAAAACGCCACCGTCGCCTATCGCCATTCGCCTATCGGAATGCAGAGATACGTTCTGACAAAGTTAGAATCGCTTTCTTCTCGGATCATTTGGTCGCGTGAAGAACTAGTGTTATCCCCCTCCTTCCGACCTCGCTCGCTCTCAGGAACTCCACTGTCTGTGAACTCTGCGAGTAGCCCACCGCTCTCACGGCTTTGACAAGCCTGTATTAGGAAGTGTATGGAAGCAGTCATTTGGACCCGCTGGTAGGGTGTACACGGTGAGCAAGCAAACGTGTTTGATTGTAAAGGAAAAGCGTGAATTTTGTTCTCACGTGTAGAGAAGAAAATCCTTCTGATGGTCAGCAAAAAATTTCAAATCTTTTTTTGTTATTATCATGCAAACCAATAAGCAGACGAAGTTTGGGTGATATTCTCAGCTAAAAGCATGTGATTTTATAAGAAACTCAAAAATGCAGAATGTGAGAAGCTAGAAGATGCTTTGGGAGTTTGTATTTCACAAATAAACGCTAAAAATGGAATTGCTATTGATGTGGTAAAAAGCATGCCAAGGATAATGGTGACAAAAAGGTGTGTGAGGCATGAGATACAATAATGGTTGGCTGTTTCGTTTTAAAAAAGCGTCATGGACTGATGGAGCACAGGAAATACCTTATTTATAGTAAGCGAGCAAGTATTTCAAATTTTGGAAATCTATTTATGCACTTATGTTGTGCAAAATAGTTTCAAAGAACGTCGTTATAACACCAACCACTTTATAGTGCCAGTAAGTCTTAAGAACGAACCTTGGCGTTATAACAAAGTTTGACTGTATCTTACACCCACAAGAATGCTCATTTCCATGAATATATTGTTATTTATGGTAAAACTATGTTAACATATACTCTCCAAATTGGCTTTAATCACGATAAAGACCGACTAAGGTGGCTGGGCTCATTAACTTATGTCACTGCAGTGCCTAAGACAGGGATGCTCTACGTTTGGAGACCCGATGATGACAGGATTTTTGACACTAGCTGGATAGCTAGTAGGTTAAATTCTGCGGTTGCCTGGAGGAGACTTCCAGCTGCTCTGGTTTTCTGTGGTTTCTCCGATCAATACCAGAGAATGCCGGAGCAATAACCTACAAAACGGGGTGCTCGCGATCTTCCTTTTTCCTAGTCATATTTTCACTCCTAACTCATACACTTACATGCACTACATGTTGGGAGACCAGCCAGGAGTTCAGAGCTTCTTCGGCCGAAATGGGATACTGCCACCTCTCATGTCAAATGCATACACTTCACTTACTGAACTGTTGACCGCAGCAGTTGACGCGCCCGTAAACACGATATGGATCATGAAATATTTCGGAACAGGTGTATTGCCCCTGGCACAGTGGCAACGCAGAAGGGATCACGGTGCGAGCGGACGTGTCGTTATGAGTAGAGAGCGGGAAGCACTGCAAACGCGCAGTCAGCTCGGATCGTCTCGGTGCAAGCAGAATCCACCTACAGTAGCGGCAGGTTCTCGTTGGTATACCAGAGAGGCGCGGGCACGCCATGCTTGGTAGCAGCATGCTGTCTCCGCAACGACGACACGGATTTCAAGCTCTCCAGAAATGAGAGCTCCTGAAGATGGCTCAGAACGGGAGGAATGTTGGTGGTTTGGATATCATATAAAGTCGGGGAGTTACGTGCTAAATAAACTTTTTTGTGAAAACTTGGTTCACAATTTCATTCAACCGTCCGTCCCATCTTCCATGTAGAAACAACATCTATAACATGTTATATCATCATATCTGTTGTATGTTTTTATCACTCATTGTGGGTTGTTATTGCCTTCTCACGTTGTCATTTATTTACCGCTTAACGAGAATTTGCTGGAAAAAATTGTTGCTATTATGAATATGAAGAGGTGAGATTCAAACCGATAATCAAAAAATAATACTTCCAATTTTCTTTGATGCGATGTGTATGACCGTAAACATAAAAATTTTAACAATATAAGAAGTCGAAAAGAGGCTTATGTGTTGCCCTATAACAAATACCGAGAAACTTATAAAGTTGTTTTGTATTACAATAAAAGATAAATACAAATAAGAAAAAGAGAAAATTATGATGAATGTAGTGCGTTTAGCTTTCTTCGAATTCTATATTCAAATGTAATACATCGGAACAGAAACTTCTTACTATTTCTAGGCACATCAGAATGGTCTCATCATGAATTGATCTTCCTTTCAAAAATGTGGATTCAGTAATTAAAGAACAGAAATTCCTTGAAGACATTGACGTAGTTTTTAAGGAGGTAACAATATTTCTCTCTATAAGACGTGGAGAGTGCGTCGAATGAACATATGTCGTTTTTAAAAATAATGTTGAAATGTACGAGTATTTCCTGTGGGATATTAAAATCAGCAGTTTACTCAACAGTTTTAAATTCTAATAACCACCCGATTCTTCTTAAGACAATCCTTTTTCTACAATTTCAGGATTGTTCCTTACTTCGAATAAATTAAGTCAATGCATTTCATTGTGCAGAACCACTGATATCACTTCTTCGATCAATACCACCATCAAAAGTTGCGAACTCAAATCTCAACGCACTAGGAAAATGAAGATGGTCAACAGTTTGGCTAGTCATATAAAACGGTAAGAAATTTGTAGAGGGAATATTAATAACCAACTAGAGTCCGATTTGAAAATGTAATTCTGTATTACATCATTTGTTATATTATCGATTCTTCTTTTACAATAAACTATTTCACATGGAGTAAATTGAGATAATCTTTTAATTAAAACCTCTTCTTTAAAGTCTCCCAATTCCTTTTTTGTTGATGAACCTTTGATGTTGTTTCTACATGGGAGTAGGGACGGACGGTTGAATGAAATTGAGAACCAAGTTTTCACAAAAAAGTTTTATTTAGAACATAACTCACCGACTTTATATGATATCCAAACCACCAACATTCCTCCCATTCTGAGCCATTTTCAGGAGCTCTCTCTTTCTGGAAGTCATTTTTATGAGTTTCCCAGTTGGGTCGCGATGAGTGCATTTATTCAGGACAATAGTCAATTACCAGTTCATTTCAAGAAGTATGTACTTGATATTTAAATAACTCTCTGCATGTCTCAACTGCGAGATTATTGAATATATGCACCTGCGAGATGATAAATAAATTGCGAGTTTTTCTTTCTAATTGCCAGTTATATCCGGAACACTTAAAAAATAAACTGTCTAAAATATATAAACACGTCTTCGTATAAAGAAAAATATTGAGAGCATAGGCTTCCGCGGACTGAGTCAGTTTACCACTTGGTTGTCCAGAAGATGCCGCGTCCTAGGCATTGTCTTTGCAGCAACACCGTCAGGGAGTTCCTTGGGTTGATTTCCGACGGTGGAGGATTTGGAATTGGCTGATCTGTGCTACCGGGAGGGTCAACTGCTACGATCATTAGTCTCGTTCGTGTTGTGCATATTGTTTCCCAGATCTGCCTCCCTTGCTGGTAGTTAGATCCAACACCGACCTATATGACAACTTGCGGGGATTTCTCTTCCACATCTCTACCCCGTGGGACTACGCCCTAGCCGCAACAGGGTCTAAGCGTCCGGTTGGTCTTCCAACATGTATGGCAATGTGTGTGAAATTTTGACACCAGCTAAGTAGGTAGGTCAAATTAAACTTGTGACTAGAGGAGAATTCTAGCCGCTGACTGCTCTGATTGGTAGTATTGCGTTATTTCTTCGACCTATTCAAGCGGAATGCTGCCGACCTGTAACAAGGGATTACAAACCGCACGCGATATTTTTCCTCATTGTTCTCTTAACACCCCTTACACATATGGCTTACATTTACATTCGTTACACATGCCTGGAGACCATTCGGTAAAGTTTAGAGATTGTCCCGGCTGGAACGGTGACTGCGAAAACCTCGAGTGCCGCCTTGTAGGTCGCCGACGGATCTCAGAGAGGAACACCGGCACCTAATGAGAAATAATATATACTGTATTGACTGTACTCTTGATCATAGCAACTGACGCGCCCGGAAATGTTAATCGATCACTGAACGAGATGAGAGCGAGAGGCGCAGCGCGGGGCCCTCGCTCCGCAAGCGGTGCGTCGGGAAGGCGCGGGGTGGGCCGAGGCGCGTCGGGTGTCGGCGGGCGCGGACTTCCGGCGGTAGTGGCTCGCGCGCTGACCGTGGCGGCGAAGACCTCGCGGGGGCGGATGCGCGCTGTGATTGGCCGCTCTGGCGCCACCGCCGCCGCCGCCGCCATTGCCACTGCCGCCGCCGCCACCGCCGCCGCCCGCGGGTGATAGATGGACAGGCGCCGGAGCCGCCGAGCGTCGCCTCTTTGTGATAGAAAACGCTCAGATATCTCATTCTTCTCCCGGGCCGTAATGCCTCATTTTTCATTTTTCGCCCCCCGTCAGCCCCGCGCGCCCGCCGCCGCCGCCTCCGCCGCCCCCGCCGCCGCCCTTCGCGCGCACGCTGTTTTCCTTCCGTAGCCCCGGGGGTTTAAGTGAAGGGTTGCACCCCCCGCCCCCGCCCCCGCCCCGGCACAGACGCCCCCAAGCGCCAGCGCTCCTTACTTTTCACTTTCCTTCCCCGCTTTGTCACCCCCGCAGCCTTGTCATGAAAATGAAGACACTTCTTCGCAAATTTTTATATATATACATTTTTTGTGCGGGCCCCCGCGAAGTGTGGGGGGAAGAGGGTTTGTGTGGCACGAGAAATATGTACCTCCTTATCGGCCGCCGCCGCCGCCGCCCCATCGGGAGTGAGACGCACAGCTTCGCTGCCTGCGGTCGCGTCTTCTTCGGCTCCCGGTGCCCTCCCTCCACAAACGCGGCGCTGAACAGCGTTGGATGGAGCGCGGTGATATGGTGACTCTTTTCACTTTCGTTCCGAATATGACTGAAGGTGATGGTTGATAGACAACAATTTAATTCTACTTGTTTTTACACTCAGGTTTAAATAGCATATTACCATAAGTGAATGAGTAAATAGTATATTACCATAAGTGAGTTCACTCATTACCATAAGTGAATGAGTTACATTAAAAATGAACTTTTCAGTTTAGAAGCAGGAAATTTTTTTATTGGTACAATCCGATGTATGTGTATTTTATGAATACGTGAGTATATCGATATGTAAAGAGTTAAGAAATGAATAAATACAATTACGTTCTAAAACGATTGACTCGCTTAATTACTTCTAAGAGCGTTAGAAAATTACGTAGAAATGTGACCTTTAAGAACTGATTTGTGAGTTGTGGTTTTGTAAGAAGTTGTATTACGTTGTTAGGTTTGTTGATTGGATGGAGAGGGGGATGTAAAAAGGAGTCGAGGGGAGAGGGTCGAAATTTGGAGGCTTAAACGCCTCTTGAGTATACGAACGGTTTGATAAGCTTCTATTCAGTATAGCAGCTAGCTCTCTTCGCCAATGTTCGGATTGTTTCCAATGAAGACGTAGATTTTTTTACAGTTCCCACATGCTGGGTATTTTGAGCTGGGTTGACTGAACGTGTTCCAATTTTATGGAAGAGGGAGCATGTAACTGAAGTATCCAGAATAGGGAGCAACACGAAGTAACAGTAATACTAATTTATTGAGAATGAATTGAATTTATTACAAATTTCCGTAAACCAAACAGAAACATCAGCTTTGCCGCTTCACCGCAAATGTAGGAAAAAATACCACGCCCAAAATGCTAAAACTACAAAACTAGAAGATGTCGCAAAAACGTAGCATAGTTCACAGTTCTATCAGAAGAAAATTTGCCAGTGCACAATACAGTTCACAAAAATGCAGGCAAAATCACAATTCGGGCACTTCACGTTCACTGCACCACTTAGCAATAGACTAGCCTGCGGTGGTAACCGCGGCCTCTAATATTCCGCTCGTGACTTGATGTCTCGCTCGTGTGACTCACTGTAAGAGTCCTGCGCTCACCCCTGATGGACAGGTTCAACCAAACGCAAGTACCAAGCCGCGCGCGCATCCCATTTAAAATTCCTGCATATACGGATCGTACATAACATACATACGGATCGTACATAACACTTAACTCAATTTGGTTGTTCCCACAAGAATTTCTTGTGTGACCAATATCTTTTATTTATTTATTTATTTATTTATTTATTTAGTCAAAAAACAGTAAAAACTGTATATGACGTGTGGGGAAAGAAATTTATCTGCGCACATTTTCTTGAGGGCCAGAATTTTATTTAAAAAAAAAAAAAAAACATTTACGTCCAGAAGCAAAACAAGGGGCCATCTCAGCATTTGCTCTATGGATCAGGGAAACTGGACAAAAACCTGATCGAGATGGGGGTCATTGACCCGGAGGCAGAAGTACATTACTTGTTACAGGCGTATTGAATATTTTTTTAAATGTATACAATGCAAACATAAACTAATTCATTATATATCTTTGTTTTGTTACATTATTTTTCTTTTTCACGATCAGTATAGTCTCTAATTGTATAGAAACAGTTTTGCAGCAGAAAAGATTTTACTTTTAACTTAAATTTGTATACCGACTTTAATTGTTTTATGTCATCTGGCAATGCGTTGTAAAGTAACGTACATGTATTGTATGTTGATTTCTTGTACTGAGCTGTTGATATCTTATCAGCGGCTTGATCTGACTATATGTTTCTGCGTCTTAGTGTTACTGATACTATTGAGTTGTACAAACTCTATATTCTGATTAATTGGTCGATATTAACTTTATCATGCTCACAAGAGCATGGGAGAGCGGTGGAAACTCGGTAAATTAGTAGTCTTCCCAGCGGTAATGTTTATTCTCTGAAATATTTGTAACTTCGTTTTCGGAGTAATCATGGAGCCCCAAGTATTATCGCAATACGTAAGTTATTTCTATGATTTTGGAATGGGTATGTCTGTTTGTTTTGTTAAAATGATATAGAAAATTAATACATTTTCTGTAGGTGTCTCTGCAATCGACATTGAATCTGACTGAAAGCACTTTTGAAATGGTAATGAATATATTTCGTACAGCTTAATAAATGCCGTAGTGAAACTCTTTACAGTTTTCTACTTCCCACACAAAGACGGATGGATGTTATCGACCAGATTTGGTATTGAACACGTTTGCGGGTCAGATTCACTTTCTTCTTTATTTACGCCGTCTTGCGCTAGTGCAGCGAATCGACTATAAATACAGCCCGCAGTTGTGTCGCTATTTCTGATATCTTTTCTTTCAATACGAATTTGAGAAGGTAGATTCAAAGTCTATTTCCTGGGCTTGGAACTATTAAACCTCTATGAGTTGTTGAGTGACTTTATGATGTCGACTGCTGGCGCAGAGCGCTGGTAAGGCGGAGCTGATCCCGTACGTCCGTTCTGCTAGAAAGCAAGCCATATTATGAATGGTTTATGGGCACTTCATCTGCTTTGGTCATTAGTCACGTCAGGGTCATTCTACTTACGAATGGAAACATTTCTCAGGAAAAACAGAGCGTTTTCAGACTCACAACACGGTTTTAGAAAATCAAAATCTACGGAAACTGCCATTTTTTCTTTTCTCAAAGATGTTGCTTCATCAATAGACCAAAATGAAGTACCCATTGGAATATTCTTAGATCTCTCGAAAGCTTTTGACGTTATTGACCATAAGATCTTGCTCTCAAAATTACCTTCGTATGGAATCCGTGGTATTACCCTAGATTGGATAACTTCTTACCTTAAACATCGGACTCAAAGAGTAGAAATACCATACTGGCAGGAAAGGACATTACATACTTATATTTCCAATTCTTTGCCAATTGTGCATGGGGTCCCGCAAGGTTGGATCTTAGGTCCTATTCTCTTTCTGTTATATGTAAACGATATGCCCTCGTCTATTAAAAATGGAAGAACGGTTCTGTTTGCTGATGACACGAATGTTCTTTGCAAAAAAGAAACAGTAAATAGTACAATTTCAGAAGTTTCAAATTGGTTTAATAATAACAAATTAATTGTTAACGAAAGAAAAACTGTTTCAATGCATTTTTGCATCTCAAATCGGAAATCGCATGTTCAATTGAAAATGAACAATATGCAATTAGCTGATGTTGAGGCAACAAAATTTTTAGGTCTTTCAATTCAATCAAATCTCAAATGAAATGTACATATATCAGAATTAAACACTAAATTAAGTTCATTATGCTATGCATTCAGAATTCTTTCAAATTCTGTCAGCCTTCATGCAGCTCGTTGCGTTTATTTTGCAAATGTGCATTCCCGCCTGAGATATGGCATAATATTCTGGGGAAGCTCATCCTGTAGTATTCAGACCTTCAGATTGCAAAAGAAAATTATTCGAATAATGAAAAATGCCTTCCACGTGATTCCTGCAAGCCTCTTTTCATTGAGCTGGGAATCCTACCATTGCCTTGTCTATTTATTTACGAATCTGTACTATTTGTCAAAAATGACCTACTTAACGGAGGGAACATATTTTCATGCAATATTGATATTTATAATTACAACACACGCCGTAGAAATCACGTGCATCAAGTGTCAGTATCAACAGCTCAGTACAAGAAATCAACATACAATACATGTACGTTACTTTACAACGCATTGCCAGATGACATAAAACAATTAAAGTCGGTATACAAATTTAAGTTAAAAGTAAAATCTTTTCTGCTGCAAAACTGTTTCTATACAATTAGAGACTATACTGATCGTGAAAAAGAAAAATAATGTAACAAAACAAAGATATATAATGAATTAGTTTATGTTTGCATTGTATACATTTAAAAAAATATTTAATACGCCTGTAACAAGTAATGTAATTCAGCTTCCGGGTCAATGACCCCCATCTCGATCAGGTTTTTGTCCAGTTTCCCTGATCCATTGAGCAAATGCTGAGATGGCCCCTTGTTTTGCTTCTGGACGTAAATGTAGCTTCACTGTGCGCACGTTTTGTTGAGCACTCCTTTTGCTTGTAGTTCATTTACAGTTGTAATTGATTTTCTATAACTCGGGAAAAAACATTTTTCAAATATCTTTATTTTTCTAAAATGATTATTTTCTAAATTCATTTTTTCTTTTTTCTTTTCTTTTCTCTCTCTTTTTTTTTTAATAAAATTTCTGGCCCTCAAGAAAATGTGCGCAGGTAAATTTCTTTCCCCACACGTCATATACAGTTTTTACTGTTTTTTTGACAAATAAATAAATATTGTCAAGGGTAGGCAATGTTTTTGATACCTGAAGATGACTGTTCTCCCGCTGAATGAAGAGATCCAGCACGATCTATATCGACTTGAAGGGTTTTCACTCCAGGTATCTCCTCCAATGGGGCATCACCCCAGCTGGGACCAAACTCTCGAATGGTCTCCCGTCATTCGTGTAAGTGTTAGTGTGTGTTCGTAAGCGGAGAGGAAAGGAAAAGGAACAAAAGGTCTCTCGCGTCCCGTGATTCATTTGTTAGGATTTTGCCCCGACATTCGCCTGATAATGAGGAAAAGAGAAACCCTAGAAAACTACTCATTAGAGCAGCCGGCTGCCAGAATTCTCCTCGAGGCCACAGATTAATTCGACCTATCAATATAGCTAGTATCGAAAATTCGCAACCATCGGGGCTCGAACCCTAGGACCCTCCAGTCAGTTGGTGAAGAACCAAAGATTAATCTGGCTCTGAGATGACTCAACCGGAGCAAGGTTCGGAATGAAACATCAGTCTGTCACTTAACGGCAAATTCGAAGATAAATGCATTCTTTTGAAGTTAATTATTTAGTTGTGCAGAAATAATGTAAAATTACATGAATTTTGTTTTTAAAAATGAAATATTCACGAGTTGTTCGTACGTAAAGCATCTAATCTGACAATATTTTTTTAGAAGCGAAACTCGATGTAAATTGTGCCGTGTAAAACGGACTAAGGATTTACATTCGGTGCCTTCGGGTTTATATTTATCTTATGGGATTACATTCGACCCCTTCCAATGTTTTCAGAAAGTAGAAAGGATATTAATTTGAAAATTCGGTGCATCGTTTATTGATTCTACTTCTGTGATTCATGATTTATAGTTTGAGAACATTGCTAACTGACGAGAGTTTGGTATGATGCTGAGATATTAAATGACATGCGTAACGAACAGTATTTATCACGAACTTCTGGTCATGTGAGAGGATATTTTATTTTCTTGAGTATAGGCTATTTGTAAATTGCATAAAACGTGAACTAAGTGTAACTAGATAAGAATATTTATACAAAATTTAACTCTTAAAATATTTAATATTAATGTAGTCAATATATTTATATTTCCAACTTACAATGAATCACAAAACATTGTATGATACCTTTTTATACGGCAAATCCGGGCAATCACATTGATGGCTCCAGTAGTAGTCAGCCATTGTGTCTATCTCATCTGCCCTAATATCTAACTTCCATTACCGTTATTTCTTGATAGATCCGTTCGCTTTGCTCCTGACACATATTGCCAAGATTTTCTGTAATTTTTTCTAGATGGCTATGGAAATAGTGTACACTGTCAGAAATTTCCGCATTACTTTTAATGTAAAAGTACATTAAAGTAAGTATCATGTACGTAAATGAAATTTAATGTACAAGTACAGTAACTTTAAAATACGTGTGCATTAAAAATATAATGTACGTGTACAATTAAATTTACTGTATTCGTGTACATTAAATGTACGGTACGTGTAAATGAAATTTACTGTATGCGTAAATTAAATTTACTGTATGCGTGTACATTAAATTTACTGTACGTGTACATGACATTTACTGTACATGTACTAACTTCAATATTTAAAATTTGTTCAAATAATTGTCACCCCGACCGAGATTCAAACCCGTCTCTCCTGGTTTACGCCCACTTACTCGAATATCGTTCTAATGTACACGGTACATTAAATTTAATGTGAAAAACTGCATTAAACTACATTAAATTTAATGTAATTTCTGACAGTGTACCTAAATGCTCATAGTTGCACCCAAATTTTGAAAGTTTAAAAGCAAGTCTGGCACCAGTTTTGGATAATTTTCTGGTTTATGATTACCCAAAAAATTCTTGACAACTATGACAATACCTGTACCAATAACCAGTATCGTGTTATTTTCGCTTCCGGTGTCAGACATTTCTTTTCTTTTGGTTAAGATGCTAAAAGTTCAGATGCTTTGTTTGGCAAACTGAGGTCACGTATTAAATCACTGAGCGTATCTTGGGAGAAGCGCTCTTTTGTAACAACACTTCCATCGTATTCACTGCCACTGTTAACTCTTGAATTGTACCCCAGAATCTGTATATCCTCACTATCAGACACAGGACTTCCAGTGAGTGTGCTAAACATCAGGTCCATGTGGCACAGGTTGCTTTGCTGATTCAAAATCTGGGTACTCCCTGTTATTTTTCTTGTAACGATTGAAGGTTTTTACGTTTACAGAACAAAAATAACTATCATGATGATGATTTTAGTGCTCTCGCCATACCATCAGTACAACAAATTTTAAACTCTTCAGTTTTCCACTGACGAAGACACTCCACACAAGTTTTGCATACCACATCGGTGTCCGCAAGTTATCTTCATCACCCAGTTTTATACCAAAATATGTTCCATATATTTTTCTCCAAAGTTTTCAATATTTATTTTCTGTTTTTGTAGCGTAAATTTCTCACGCTATAGTCACGCGTATAGTCAAATACGTTAAAGTCGTTCAAACAAGGTCTTCCTGAAGAAATCATTGTTTTGTAACAAAAGAAAGTGTACTAATAAAACGAAGCTCAATTAATGTATCCTGAAAATAATGCGATATTCAATGTTTAAAATGAAAAAAACAGTGTATTAATATAGACATTTGCATTAAATGCTGTTAGTTTTGTGATAGTATCATTCATTACAATGTTCATAGCACAAAAACTAGAGTCAATTCAACGAAACTAACGACATATCTAGATTCAGCATACCCGATTTACGGTAAATTCGTGGCAACATCCTGGGTAAGTAATTTTTTGTTGTTGTTGAGCAGTTATTAGTAATGCCGGGCTCATCGACTGCTGAAGTCATTACTCCCGTAAGAGTAGTATATGTTTTTGTTTTGAAGGATAGGATAGTGATGTTGCCCCGCTGGATGGGAAGATTCGGCGCCAACCTGTCAGCTAGCGGGGTTTTCTCTAACCAAGTATCTCCTACCACCACGACATTGCTCCAGCCAGGACATGCTCAAAGCTCCCGACCGATCTCCTGGCATGTATGTGTAAGTAAGGGATGAGGGTAATACAAGGAATAGGAACGAAAGATCGCCCGCGGTCCGTGGCCCGTTTGTAGTACTCCGGCATTTGCCTGGTGTTGATCGGAGAAACCACGGAAAACTACCGATCAGAGCAGCCAGCCGTTAAAATTCTTCTTAAGGCAGCGACAGAACTCTACCTAGCTGTCTGGCTATAGTGTTACAAATCCTGCCACGGTCGGGACTCGGACCCTAGGTTCCCCCGGTCAGAGGCACTGCAGTGACATCAGTTGCTTCCCTGAGCCATCTCTCGCGGTTCAAGAAATGTGGGGACGATCTGGCGGACATCTACCGACGCCTTGATTACCGGAAGCCACGTACATCTCACGAACTTCGTTGCCGCGCGCGTAGCACCGAGAGAGCGCGCGGTGCCTAATCTGCGTCCCATTGTGCGCGCCCGATCGTCGCCCGTCGCAAAAAGGCAGGCGGCGCGCGTTCGCGGGATCGTGCTCGAGGGACCGTGGAGAGGGCGAGCGGGCGGAAGCGAAGAAGCGGGGGGTGCGTTTAAAATCTCGAACCCGAATCTCCGTCGAGTCGGCTCCCTCTTCCCCACCCGCCGCAAAGAACCATTCGTTACGTCGCAGTAAGAAACAGCAGCGGCCTCCGCCGTGGAGAAAATTCTGGATTTGTCATTTCTCGGATTAAAAAAGGAGCGCGGCGCGAGGGCGGGCCGGCGCACGGAGGGGGGAGGCGGAGTTATAATAAGTGGAGGCGGAGCGAGCCGCAGCCTTTTATCGGACTTAACGAACCGTCTCCCTTCTTTTTGTTTTGTAAACTGCCGCTCGCGGCCCTATTTTTAATTGCCCGCAATTTATAAAATAAAATAAAAAGCTTCGGCGCGGGGGAGGGGGGCAGCGCGAGCGGGCGAGTGGAAAGACGGCGGGGGAGGGGAGCGATGGAGCGGTGAGGGAGCCGCCGACGCCGCGATGAGTTTTGAATTAATTACGAGCTCGCGCTGCTGCGTGCGACAGCAATCGATAGGCGCCGGGGCCGCTGCCTCCGATCGCTGCGACCGCTGCAGTCGCTGGGCTGAGGTAGCACCTCCACCTTAGGGTGTACTAGCTTAATGTGGCGCCTCCGATGTTTTAAAAGTATTTTCGTACTATTTTGAGATTCAACCAGCAAATCGAGCCGCGTTGAATGACATCTTCTTTGCTCCTAAATGGGGATTAGAAAGGGATCTAACTGTGAGTGACTTACGAACATGCATGTTACTCATTACTGTGTAGAGATTTACAGTTTCCCCACATCTATAGGTGTAATTTCTCATCTGTTCTCTTTGCAATCTATATTCGGTTGAGAGGAGCATGCATCAAATCAAGAATATATAAAAAATCAACCAAATTTACAGAATCAGGAATGGAAATTGAAACAGGAATTTTAATGTAGTTCGTGGATACGCAAAACTCTTAATTTAAAGTAATATGATTCTGATTGATTTCAAAATTTGTGTGTTTATGATAATAACTAGATTTTCTAAATTTATTAAAACGCAAGTTAACAATTTATATGTGTGAAAAGTCAATGGACAAACTTATGAAATATTTTATATCAGAAATATTTGCTTGTTAAATCTCTGAAATTCCTTCTTTCCAGCTGACATGTAGAGTCATTACGCCTTCATTTTTTTCTTTTTGAATAAACTTTTAATTTAAAACATCAACAGTCCGCATAAAAATGCACCTCGCTCTAAGTTCATGTTAATACACTGGAGAATACAATTAAAATTACAATATTGTGACCTGCTTAAAACTGCGGAATATTGCCAATGAATTTGTTACACAGTACTCAAAGTATCACCAGAGATTTGTTCGCCTGTAATTAGCAGGTTGATGGAAAGATTGAAATTCGTTGACGATGTTTTCTAAAATAGAATAAGGTGCGATACCTTAAAGGCAATATAAATTTCCACGAGCACTGTGTTAGTCAATGCATATCTTCTTATTGCTGATGATTGTCACTCTTACTCGACTCTTTACTCTTTACTTTTATTATCTTATGAGTAGATCGAATGAAAACTTTAAATAAAAAATGTTGAAATCCATGTTTTGAGTTCAATATTAGTTCATATTTACCCAGCTGTATTCATTTTCTTTCACTGACAAACATCATTTTCTCTTTGGGCGTTAAGTACTAAAAACGTGCCTTTAGACATAAGTTCATTTCAGATATTTCTTTACTTTGCAGCTTCCCACGCCATTTAAAAATAATATTTTCATATGGTGAAATCTTATTATTTATTACTTTGAATCCATTGTACACGAAGAGAGAATCAACTGTTTCTTGGAGTGCAACTGCAAATGTCCTCCTCTGCAAGGCGGTCGTCTTCCAGAGATACGCGGCGTCAGCGCCCGGACCTACTTTTCCGAGAGATTTCGCGAGTTGATTAATTTTTAAGGAACAGGCGTTTATTTAACGCTTTGATTAATTAATTTCGAGATTCCCGGGCGCGCTCTGGCGCCTCCCGCCTCGCTCCCGCTCCGTCTTCCGAGGGAGTCGATACGACGCCGACATCCCCCTCCCCCCCCCTCCCGCGCCATGCTCCGGATCCGCCCGCTCCTACGAAGCCCCGCCCCTCCCCCTGTCAGCAGCAGGCGAACGGTTCCTCAGCCCCGCGCCGCCGCACACTTGGGCGGCGGAGTGTTACACTCGCGTTTCAAGCTCTCTGACACGAGCTCGTACTTGGATCCAATCAAAGATCAATTTCCAGCCCCAAACACTATTTATATTGCTAAATCATTGGCGAAAGTGCCTTTTGGGAGTATTATTCCAGCTTCCAGTACTTGGAGCAAATATCATTCCTAATGTTTATTTTATATTTCTTTTCTTATTTTCTTCTCTCATATTATGTACCGAAGAATATTTCATCTCTATTATCCAAACGTTTCAATATTTTTTATTTGAAATATTGCATTGATTTTAATACATTATTACACAATTGTTTATGTGAATGAATGGCTCTACTAATAATATACTGAATTAAAAATCTCGGAATAGTTTAGAGTCAGAATAGCAGTTCTCGTCCGAATCAGCATAATATGCTTCAACAGCAAAGCAGAAATTTAATTCAGTACAAAGGGCTTTATCTACTTGATAATTACTTATTATTTATTATCTACTTGATACATTTTATTTATAATCACATTTTGCATGTTCAAACAACGCACGGCTAATGAATTCTCATAATTGAAAGGTTTTGAACAACTCTGAAAGTTTCCCTATCATTACATTATGTCCGTCCTGTCCTATCCTCAAATAAATTGTTCTATGTGACAGCATTGCCTTGTGTAATTAAATTACCCTTATGACCCACTGCGCAGTAAATTCTGTCGTCGTAGTCTAGGGTTCTTCACGGTAACAGGCGTCCTTGACTGTTGCTTTGGAGAGTTGCCACGAAGCGATTGTTCCTCGAAAGGAGGTCGAGGGCAGGTGTACCACAGGGCAGGTCACCCTCGTCGCGTCTACCCCTTCCCCTTTCCACCGCCGCCGTCGCCCGTTTCCGAAGCCATCTTGGGGGCGCGGGCCGTGGGCGGACTTCGGCCGGGGGAGGGGACGCTCCAGAATTAACGATTGCTCGGCGGACCGCCTGTTTTTTAACTTTATTTTTCATCTAATGGAAATTCAGGCGGGACTTGGCCGTCCCGGGAGCATCGGGGCGGGGCGAGAGCCGCGGCGGCGGTGGCGGGGGTAGGGGGAGAGCTCGCGGTAAATGAATGAGGGGGGAATTATTAGTTTTAAAAGAAAAGTGCGCCAGGGGAGACGAACGGAGCTTCGAAAAAGAAAAGAGGCGGAGAGCACGGGAGGAAGGGGAGGTTGTGAGCAGGAAGGCGGGGAGGGGCGGGGACTGGTTGGTGTACATGGGCAAGAAGCGCAGCCGTCGGGATTACCGACTCGGCTATGCCAGCCGAAAAATTAATAGACCATTTTTTATTTGTCCGTTTACTTTTTTCATCCCCATTCCACGTTCATTTCGTTTCGCTCTGTGCTCCGCCTTCTTTCTGCTCCTCCGTTCCTTCTTCTAATTTCCTCTGTCCCAACTTTGATTTAGTTCCTAAAAATAAACCGAGCAATTTTAATATTCTTGGACTCGAGCTGGAGGAAGACTGCCATGTTTTTGTAAGACGCCTCCGGAGAAGTTGAGGTGGTGGGGAAAGGGGGACTCGGTGGCGTCCCGCGCCCCTCGGCGCTCCGACACATCTGGCATTAATGACAAAAATTGACAAAATTCCTCCTCGGGCTCTGATTTAATAAGGGCAGTTTGTTTTCATGGAGCGCCGCGCCGCGCCCTTCTCCCCGACGCAGGGGGCCCCGCCGGCCGTGTGGGGAAATCGTGAGGAAAATGCGCGGAAAACGGCGCGTTGTATAGGGCAGGGATCCCCAAACTTCGGCAAAGATGGACCTGTTTCAAACACCAGGCTTATGGAATAGCGAATTGCAAATCGGTGAATGTAATTTATGAAATTATAATTTCTCTTCCGGGCTTCTGAAGTAGTAACATCTATCTCCTCACGTTCTTCTGATGTATCCCTTAAAGGATTTTCGAATAAATAAATAAATAAATAATTTCTAAGAAAAATAATTCCTCAAAAGGAGTTGATTAAATCGAATTTCTTAAAGATAGAATATAATAGAATAAATCAGATCGTCATATTAAGCTTTTTCACAAATTATGTAATATCTTCAATTTTTCATAGTAAATAATAATAATACTAATAATAATACGTATCATGTACTCCTAAATGCAACAAACAATTAATTTTGATAATCCAAATTAGGATTGTTCGTCACCTGTAGTTCATCAGATTCATAAAATACAATATTTTCACTCGAAGTTAAATAATAACAAAACAGACTAATACGATTAAGAATTATAACTACCAACTCATTAATATTCAACTTCATAATATTCGTATTAAAATATGTCTAAAATTTCTTTTGAATGAATGACCAAATTTCCTTATTCCACTCTCCAAGGAATAATTAGAAATAATTTTCTTGCGTCATACATACGCATTGTTCTCAACCCTTGCTTAATGGTAAGATCCAGTCTTACGCTTTCGATTTTGCAAGAAAGTCAAGCGGAAATACAGCAAACGATCCCTCAAAAATCCCCAATGTGGTTATTGTCTAATATACTTTATCAATTATCATTAATTCCTATCCCAAATTGATTATTGACTCTATTGTAATTACTGTATTTTGAAGAACGCATGTAATCTTGCAGAAATGACGAAAGAATTCCCATTTGCGAAAATGTGTAAAATTATATTTTTATATGGTTTGCTTATGGTGCAGAATATACTACATGCCCGTATAATTTTTTATGATAAGTTTGTCAAGCTATGATATTTCAGTATTTATAATAATACATGAGTTAGCAAATGATTTTGTTTCTCTACACTTTACAAATTGCCAATGAATTTTGCTCGAGAGGTGATATGGAAAATCCATAGTAATATACAGTGAGTGTCAAAAGTATTGGAACACCTTGCAAATCTAAGAATATGACGAAATTTTACACAGAAAAAGTCATCTAAATGACAAATTTTCAGCCTAATTAAATACATTATATACCGTAAAGTTGATACAATAAAAATCCTCTCAAAATTAAGCAGAGGAAGTTGAGAAATCAGAAATATAAGCAATAATCTCATAGAAAAAGGAAGTTAGAAGTATTGGAACACGCGAACTCTCAAATAGTGTAACGGCTTTCTTGGTAGTCACCGCGGCCGCAGTCGTCAGTGGATTGACCTTCAACTTGTTAGTCGGGACTCTCCTCATAACCCTTAGCTGTAAATGTTTTCGTAACAATTTCCTTTCCAGTATTAATCAGTCGGTGATTCAGAAGTGTACAATTCTGAAGTATTTATTCATCCAATATTTTACCATCAATTACACAACTATCCCAATATAACCTAGGCAAAGCACCCAGAAACGCAACCAGAATAAAAAATAGATTTCCCAAGCAGGTTTTTGATATACAATTTGCAAATTTGGATGATTCCTTGTGAGGTACTCAGTGGGTTTCCTCTCCCTAATAAATAGTTGTAAAGAAGTAATAGTTTAGTTTTTTAATGTAGATAATAAGCATAAAAAATGTGAGAAAGTTTGTAATGTTAAACTGAGCTATGTATCATATTCAAAGTAATAAAAATTATTGAAAAATAAAATTCATCAAATGTCACTATGAGGCGTAAAAAAAGGAAAGTGAAGAATAGAGAAAAATAATAATAATTAATATGCGTAATGATTGCAGATCTTTGAGGGAAATCGGAAATATTATGCAATGATCACACACTACAATGTTTAATATAATCGATAGGTATTGTTTTCGGGAAACAGTGACGAACCAACATAGATGTGGCCAGCCACAGTTGCTGAACGAACGTGACACAAGAATTTTTTTCGCGATATTAAAATATGTCCAAAACTTCGTGCTCCCAAACTTGCTTCTGGAATAGACATTTCTCCAAGTACAGTTCGCATAATACTAAGAAACAGAAGGTACCACGGACGTGTGGCACGTAGGAAATTCTGGATCAATGACATTAACAGAATAAAAGCGCTTAGAATTTACTAAAAATTATTGAAACAGTTCCCAATGAATGTGGAAACAATTAGTTTTACTGATGAAAGTAAATTTAATATTTTTGGAGCAGATGATAGATGTATGGCGCGGAGGAAGAGAAACTCGTAATTTTCACGAACAGAACTTCCAGCTCGCAGTGAAATACAGAGGTGGTTCTGTACTCGGCTGGGTGTGGATGAGTGCTTCTGGTGTGGGGAATCTTCACTTCATAAATTGTACATTGGACCATGCAATGTACATCAATATTGTGCAAAATAGTTACACAAAAGTGCTGAAAAAGTGGGACTCAAAGACAATTTCATTTTTCAGCAGGACAATGATTCACAGTACAGAACTTAAACACAAGAATGTGGATTCTTTTTAATATACCAAGATACCTGGAAACGCCACCACAATCTCCAGTCATTAATCCTATTGAATATTTATTGAATATTTTGGAGAATAAATTAGGAACAGAGCTATTTTTTATAAAAAAAGCGCGCACTCTAGGAGGAATTGGGCAATATCTTGCCACATATGACGGCGAAGCTCGTTGAATTAATGCCAAGACTTCTACAAGCCATTATAAATGCCAAAGGACATCTAATCAAATATTAATTTGTTTACAGTTACAATTTTATTTAATTTTGAACTTCAGTTCAGTTGGATGTTCCAATACTTCGGGCTGCCTTTTTTACGTTCTAATGTTTGTAAACTTTGTTTTAAATTGTCCTGTAAGTTATGTTATGTTTTTGTTTGCTGATATCAATTACAAAATATACTCAGTTTTCAATGCGACCAAACATTTTTAATTTGTGTTTTATTTTACACCCGAAATTTATTCATTTTCTGCAATTTCCGAGGTGTTCCAATACTTTTGACACTCACTCTGTTACAAAAGGCAGGTTATATATTGGAATCTTTATATATGTACAAAACATGTGAATAAATTGTTAATTAAATGTGCTATATTTGAAATGTGATTTGGAAAATGACTTTTGCCGCGAATCATTTTTACGAAATGAGAATCTGCAAGTAAGTAACTGACTCCACAATGTTTCAGTAATCTAGATCAGCGCTTCTCAAATAAAATAAAATAAAATAAAATAAAAAAGAAATTGACGGCGGGTGGGAGGGGGGAAGGCGCCGCAGTTGCCCTCTTGCGTCTATCACTAGACTAGAGCTGATCTCCCCAAGGCCTCCGCACTGCCCGGCCGGGTGACTCGACAAACAGCGGGCTATGACGGTTGCCCGTACATACTAAGCGCCGGGCCAATGCACGCCAAATAGGGCGCTTCCTTGTGAAGCTCTAGACGAGACATTTGGCAACACATCGTATGATATAGAGGAGTTACTCCAACAAGGGAACAGTTTGACATCGGGAAACAAATGAATGACACATAGAACGATGGCATTGCAAGACACAGTGAGAAAACCACATTAACGAACCCAATTGTGCATGGACGTAACCTGAAGTTACATGTTGCCAGCAATAGCCAAGCAGTGGCAGTCAAATCAGTCTCCTTCTGGTAGAAATCTGTCTATACTTCGATCCGCACTGAAGAAGAATTTTGAACTGCTTCAGCTGAGTATCCATTTTTTGAGTAGCTTGAAAGAATCTCGGATGATATTGGTTTACTCTATTTTCTTCGCAGATAGATTCACAACTGTTTTTAATACGCGAATGTTGAGATTATATTCAGTATCGTTTCTGTCGCGCTTGGCAGAAAATGTGCCAGCGAGAAGAAATCGGCGCGCGCGTCATTTGCCAGGGCCTCCGGGAAGGCTCGTTGGCGGCGACAGCTTGCCGCCTGGAGGCGCGGGCCGCTGGCGGCTGAATGCGGGGGGTGGGAGGGGGGGAGCTGTCGGGAGGCGGGGACAGCGCCGGAAGGAACCCGCGGGAAACGTCACCTGTCGATCGCCTGGCGCGGCTGACGGCTGACGGTTGACATGCCGGCGCTTGACGGACAGACAGACGGACGGACGGACGGGTCGGCAGGAGGCACGCGGGCGGCGCGAGTTCTTACGCTCCACCTTCTCGCTTCGGCCGCTTCCGGCGTGCGGCGCCACCATCGCGCCACCGCAGCACCGATGTGCTCAACTACTGGTTGGAGCCAATATTTAGTGTTCAGCGTTTCAATTATCTTTCTTTCAATCTACATCTCTCCTAACAATTTTGTTTATTGATGAACGGTATACTTCTGATGTCGCAGATTGTTTAAAATCTACCATTCTCTGAAATGGTTGGCATTAAAATTTACCATTATAATATTACTTGTCTGTTTATTGCGCTTCGATAAATACGTTATTTTCATGTTAATATCATTCCGCAACATTTTTTAAATATATTTCATAAATTAACATCCCAAATAGTTCAATCTTTGAATAATGTTTTCGCCTAATATTATATTAGACCTGGCTTAGAACTATACAAATGGATTCGAATGGGTAATTGTGTCCTTTTATCTAATGCAAAGCTAGTTCGTAGGACATTTGAATCCTTTGAAACCTAGTATTTTTTCCTCACAAATTGTATTCCAAAAATACGTTACTTCGTATAGTATGAAGATTATCATGTAATTAACTATGGCATGGTTTCAGATTCGACGTACGAACCTGCAGAGATAAAGCCAAGATCAAAAGTATCACTCGAAATAAAAGCCCCCGAATAAAAATTATATCTAATAAGTTGAGGAATTCCGTAGTCCGGTGAATTTCATTTTAACCATCTGTTTAAGCAAATTTTATGATGCATTCTAATAACATTAATGTAGAGTGTAAGTCACTTCATCATATTGAACATTAGAATTACAATAGTAATAAGGTCGAGGCTGCATTGCTGCCTATTTACGTGCAGTCTCCTTTCAAACATTGTTCATCTAGAAAAAGAAACCCTTGCCACTCCCGACTCCAACTAGCGAAAGAGGAGTAAAAGGAAATCGGCACAATAATGTTATTGAAGGAGAATCTCCCGTTCAATTCTGTCCATTGCGTTTCGTCATCAGCGGCAGAAGGCTTCATGGGCGAGCTACGCGGCGTCCCCATCTGCCCTTGCGCTCACAATAGGCGATCCTCAAGGCGGGCTATGCGGCACTGCTCCCACTGAGCAAAACGCTAATCCGCTTTGCTCCTCTCCCCTCCGCCTTCGGAACCAATTTGTCCGCTCTCCCCGAGTGGGATTCGACGCGAGGACTCGTAAACGGAAGAGCGTTGCGATGTGCCGGAGACATGCAAGCGAGACTGGAAAGGGCAAGAGGGATTAATAATAAAAAATAGTAAAGGAAGAACGGATGTAAGGACGTAATGAAAGAATAAGTGTGAATGAGCATTGTAAATAATAAAGCGAGTTCTATAAATGTTCAAAAGGCTGATATTGAAAAGAGATCGACGTACAAGATATTTGAAGAGTGGCCAACAAATCTTTGCTGAAAATGAGAGTATTGTGGAAAGGGGAAAAAATTCGGAAAAATAAGTAATTGCAAATCGATACAAAATACAGTAAGATTAAATAAAAGAATCGAAAGAAATTAATTGTACTTTCAAAGAACGTGATAAAATTAAGCAAGAAAGGAAAATTACAAAATAAATATATGAAAAAGTGACCGAGTAGGCGGAATATTTTGCATTAATTATTAACGAATACTACTTCAAACAAATGTCAGAGCTAAAACCAACACTTTGTTAATAAACATTAATTATCGTAGGTGAATCAAGATTTACGTTAAAGAACAGAATAGTAGTGAGAATGCTGCACAAACAGATCAAAGAAAAGATCAAGAAACAAGAATTTCCATTATGCGTTGGGGCTGAGGTGACACAGGATATCGACTGATGTCACTGCAATGCCTCAGACCGGCAGGTCCTAGAGCTCGAATCCCGTCGGTGGCGGTTTTTTCGACACTAACTAGTCTCGAATTCAGCCACTGTTTGGAGAAGAATTCTAGCTGCTTGCTGCTCTGATCGGCAGTTTTCCGTGGAACGCGCTCGATCTTTCCTTCATTTTCCTCGTCCTATCCTCACCCCTTACTTACACGCACGTACATGTATTACACTACCAAGCACACCGGGCGACCATACGGGAGCTTAGAGCTTGTCCCGGCTGGGACGGTTCCCCGCTAATGGGGGACACCTGGATGGGGAAACCTTCCACATACCGATGTATCGGACGAAGCCGGATCTTAGCATCCAGCAGGGGAAGAACATCGCCACTCCCGTGGCCAAAACATTTACTTCACTTACGGGAATAAAGACCGTAGCTGTTGACGTGCCCGAAAAAAACAAATAATCAATGAATCCACCCAAAACTGGAAGCGGCGCGCAGGAAGCCATGGCCAGTCGGCCAGGCGCCCAAGGCGGTCCGTCGCTGCCTCTGGGGCGGGGGCGGGGCGCAGGGGAGGGGCGGGAGTGGGGCGGCGGGGAGGGGCGCGCAGTCGATCGCGGGCGGTGTTATCGCGGAGGATTATTGCAGGCGGGGGGCGCCCGGGCGGCAGCGCATCGCGCTTTCAGCCGGGCTTATTGAGGTGCTGCAGCGGCAACGCCCGGGCGCAGGGGGTGGCGCGGAGCGGCGGGGAGGTCTAAGAGAAACACTCGCCCACGTCGCCGCGCCATCGCCGCCGCCGCCGCCGCAGCAGCAGCAGCAGCCGCAGTGAAATTAAATTCTTTTGCATGCATTTGCATGGCTGATTGGTTCATCTGCATATCGAGCAGAGGGCCCAGCCCGGCCCCGGCCGCGCCGCCGCTCCAGGTGCTCCCAAGCTGACGCCGAGCCGACGCGATGCTATGCCCCGGGCGCACTCAACTTGGCCAACAATGATGACAACATGTGAGTCTGGTTGAGAGGCCTCTATTGACCCTAATCACACAGGGATATGACGGAATATGTTCTCCGTAGAAGTTTTCGAGGTTAAGCATTCTCATGAAGCGCGGAATATGGAGAACGCTTATATTTACGATTGCTTGACGATAACTATCTTCGCAACAGCTTTTGTATAACTTAATGACAAATTTATATTTCTTCTGCAAACACATTTGAGAAATAATATTAACTTAATAAGTTCCAGTTTATTTGAAGCATTTCCCATAGGGAATAGTGAAACTCCATTACATGATATGTGTACAAGAATGAAGTACTCAAATCAACTTGAATAAAAATGTATAAGCTCCATTTTCCATCATTGTCTCTTACAATGAACGATCATACATATACTATCTCTTTACTAACCGATATTATCAAATGGAAATATTGTAAAATCCTGTTTATTCGAGGCAAAGAAAGAGTTATTTCCCGAAGGGAACCGTCATACTCCATGACATGATACGTGCACAAGAATGAATTCTCCAAATCAACTTTAATCAAATATATAAGCTCCGACTTCTATCATTTTCTCTTACAATAAACGATCGTACGCTTAATATTCTTTTACTAACTCAAACGATATTATGAAAATGAAAAACCTTCACGTTGAATATAGTTTTTGGTGATCAGATCCACATGGTTTGTAGGAAATATTACTGTTGATGATGAATTAATGTTTTCGATAATGTATGCAAGATAAAATACGTCTAAATATGTTAATTTCCTTTTGAAATGGAAAACAGGCGATCAATTGCATTATATCTGTGAACGTGTTTGATATTTAGTTAAAATATGAAATATTACATTATATTTTAAATACATGTAGTTAATTATTTTCTTTTTGGAAAGATATTATGTACCGTTCTCTGTTTAATTTAGCGAAAGTCGTCTGTCTTAATTCCACGGGTATGAGGTTCTCGGTATTATATGAAAACATTTGAATGTGTTAAATGGCGAACTGAAACTGTTTTCTTGCTAACAAGTTGCATCTGATAATCTGGATACCAAATGTTTTCATAAGAAAATTTCTAGTTTTTTATTATTATTTCTCGACGGTGCTGACTGTGGTGGATTTTCGGTGCTGACTGTGGTGGACCTCAGCGACGGAGCTGATTCGAATTCAGCCAGTGTCTGGAGGAGAATTGTGGCGACTGTCTGCTCTAACGACAGCGTTTTGTGATTTCTCCGATCAACACTAGACGAATCCCGATGCACCCTATCAAGAGCGAACCATAGTTCCCGCACAATCTCCCCTTCTTCATCCTTGCCATTTTCCTCTTATACACACACACACGTATCTACATGCACTAAAATACCGCCCCATGTCAGGATTGTCCCCGGCTGAGGCGCTCCTAAAATCTTGGAAATGTGCCTGGAGAGGGAAAAACCACGCAAGCTGACGTGTAGGTCGGCGCTAGTTCCAACAGGGTAGAAACGGAATTCACCGGACCTTCAGGTATATATCGTGCGCTAGACGTACGTGTAATTTGTAGGTGCGCTAGACGTACGTGGATGTGGTAGAAACCGGTTCTCCGTGGTTGCGCATGATATATTATTTCTCCGTGATATATCCTCCGTATTGTAGCATAATAACATAATTCGTTGTCACCTCCAGAAAAAAATAAATAAGTACTCACTCAAATAATATGCACGTTACAGATTTACAAATTTGCTTTGGATCTACATAATTTGCGCAAATATCTGAGAATCGCTTATTAACTTGATACAATGCACGCATAGTAATTCTGCACTCGCCCAATTCACGCAGGGTCGAATTTCGTGTGAATTACGATCTGTGTTGACGTACCCCCTCTCTTCAGTACCTCCTCTGATGGGGCACCGCCCACCCGGACTACATCTTGGATGGCGGCACATGTTATTGTGTAAATTTCAAAGATGATGGTTATATACTTAGTAACGAAAATACGCCCCCGTCTGCACCCAAACCGTCGCCCTCTCAGTCAACGAAGCTGCAGAAGCAACCGCTGAGTAGTCACAGCCGGTCCCACATACGGCACGCATGCTGGTGAACGGAGGCAGCGACGGCAGTAGCGGCTGCAAAGGACACGTGGGCGACGCCTGACCTGCGGGACACACACCTGTTGTTCGGCGCCGTAAACGCGTTACGACGTCCTAAAGCCTCGTCCCGCGCCCGCCCCCTCCGCCAGCGCCGCGCGTGGTGCAGCGCCCCGCCGCGCGGGTAATTGTCGCTGTTGTCTGCGCCGCCGCCGCCCCCGCCTCCCTCGACGCTCCTAAACGGCGGCCGTCCTCGCAGCGCAGGAACTGTCTGCCGCCTGTTTGCGCCCTTTATGATGCGGGGGAGCACTGTGATTATCGCACTAAATTCCTTTACGATTCCTCTTTACGGACCATAAGGTCTCGGTTCATAGAAAAGTGGATTTGTGTGGCTGGCACGCCGTGAATGAACAAGAGAGGAATCGCTTTGGGGAGATCGAGAAGTAATCATGTGTTTATAGAGGCTAGGCCATCAAAGCAGATTACGTTTCATTCAGTATTGTTAAACACGCAGTTATTTCTTCGTGATCGTCCAGTTGTTTACAATTGAGAAAAACGGCTGCCATATTTCTCCTACGAAATCGATAAAACTCCACGCAGTAGAGGTAATATTAAGAACAGCTCTTTCGTTATTCTTCTTAACCAGTTGTGTTCTGTAAGTTAGATGAAACATCAAGTAAGTAGTGCGTGTTCTTTACGACATTTATACTGCCTTGTTTAAAAAAGTCTTCGAATTGTCTTGTATACCTCATGTGCAATGTGTCTCATGCACACCATTTAATTTATGAGTTAAAAAATTTTTGGCAAAGTGCAGAATATGATTGTTGCTGCACGTGTTTTAATTAATTCCGTTAAGTTACTGAGCATTCCTGCAGATGACAGTTATAAATTCGCAATGTATTAATTGAATATTAATTGAAATAATTATCGCATTCCAAAAATATTTCGAATATGTATTTTTGTTTAAAAGAAATATAATTAGTATACAGCTCATTGCATAATGTTATTGATCTACGATTAATCGCTGTTTGGTATCAGCGTAAGGATTACGATAGTGCTGAAGCTTTCGCACTGGATGGCACCTACCCCTGACCCCGTCGCGGCTAGAGGTCACCGGGGCGCTGCCTCGCTCCGGGGCCGCGCGATCAACCTAATTGATCTCTGATTGGGACGGCGTAGAGTGACGGCAGGGTCGCGCCTGCAGCTGCCGCCTCCCCTGCACTCTGGCGGGCGAGGGACGTACTGCACCGGACTTGGCCGAGCCTCGTCCCGCCCCGCCCTCTGCCCCGCCGTGCGCCGGTCCGCACCGCGCCGCGCCGCGCCATGCCACGCCACGCCACACCACGCCGTGCAGTAGTAGTAATTGCAATCCATCACTACTATGAGGGCGGCGGTGGCGGTGGCGCTTTGGGGGGTCCGCGCTCGGTAATTGATATGCAACCTGTTAGCCGGCGGAGCGCACTGCGGCAATCACGCTAATGCTGGCGCGACGGCGACGGGCAGGCGGAGGCAGCCTCATGGTCGCATGGCCTGCGTAATTACCCCTGGAGAGCGTTTGGCGAGCCCAGGTGTCGAACGGGCGCCCCGGCCAGCCCCGGCCCGGTCCTCAGCCGGCGGCGGCGGCAGCGGCAGCGGCGGCGCCGTGGGCGGGCGCCGGCGCCTCGCGGCCCTGATGGCGATCCGATGTGTGGCTGGCTATTAGGCTAAATAGCCCGCGCGCGCCCGCCCGCACATGTGGCGCCCCGCCCCGCCGCCGCCGAACCGGCGCGCCGCGGCGTCCCTGGTCAGGAGAGGAGCACTCAGGGCCCCCAAAAAATATACACACTGCTCTTCGATTGGAATCCCAAATACTCATCTGCACGGTAGAGCAAATTTTGTTATTTCCCATATTCATGTCGGAAGTTGTGATTTACCCTGTGAAAATCTCGCCTAACGAAGAACTTGATTTGCCTGAGAGTTCGAGACCTGCACAACGGACTACCGAAATTAAAGTATGCATTCTAAAGAAATGCAGGTTCACCTTAGACAATTATGAAATGTAATAATGTAAAATCATTTTTTTTATACGAGTATCGTTTTGCATTACCCAGTTAGGTACTTGATTTAGTTCGCAAAGTATCAAAATTTCGAATACATATTACTATCAGTGTGGCACTTACTGATATTATCAATATTTAATTTCATTTTTCAGAATTGGACATTATGAAAAAATCATTATAGTTATCCAATTTTCAACTGACACTAAAATCACGTGAGTTCCTGCGTCCAAAATTAAATATAAATTGTTTATATAGAAACAATTTTATCACAGAAGATTTTTTTCATGTGACAATATCGATGGAATATTCCTACCATTGCCTTAAATCCAAATAGAAACGGTCTGCTTCAATTATTCTCTTATGGAATGCCTTCTTGTTTCTTCCGACAATCGCTTAAACTATCAAATGACTTCGCCCTGACAGGATGCGAATTAAATAGCATCGTGATTAATTTATTACTTCTGTTATTCAGTTATATTCCAATTTTTTATTTCGGAATTATTAGTGTTGTCATAATATTTTTTCAAAAACATAATAATTTGCGTAATTTCACGGTGGGTCAACAATTCTTAAAAAATAGCCACCAAATGCCCCCAAAACATGCTCACGGAAAATAAGTTGGCAGTTAAAACCTCATTCATCTAGTACTATACAATATGTTACGAACAATATACTGCAAGTTGCTAGGAGAAATTGCCTTTAGTTTGTTGTTTATGAATGCAATAATTCTGGCATTTGTACTCCGAAATTGAAATAATCTGCAGAATGTAAATGGATTTGTATGGAAGGATTCGGAAATCAGTCTTGTTGGGCTAGATGCGTTCAATTTTGAAACAAAGTGATTTTGTGACTGCTCCCTTAAACGGAATTGAAAATATTTTTATAAAATGAACAACAATTTTAGTTCAAGTGGTGGTTACATCGGGGAAGATGATTTTATATGCTTTACTCCGTAATTGTAAATCCAGTTTTTGGAAGATGAATTCTACAGTTTGAGCATTTTAGGCACCGAGTTCAATGCTCACACTCGTGATTAGTAAATGAAGGGACCATAAATAGGCGGATGAAATTGTGGATTCAAGAGCGACAATTTTTTAGACGGATATTTTAGACTAAAAGAAACCGCAAATCATCCCTAAGCGATATTTTTTCGATTGGAAGGATACTTAAGACCCACGTCTGTCTGGAGCTATCAAGCTTTCATCGTACGAAATTATTCAGTGAATCATAATTAAAGTACTCCGAAACAGAAAAGCTCCCCGGGAGTCTTTCTGAATAACGAAGCAGCCCGAGGACAGAACGCTACCCTCTTCGCCTGCCCCAATTACTCAGGGGCGCACGGCGTTCGGGCACCTCAAGCCCCGCTCGGGGCCAGCTGTTCCGAAAATCCCGCGGGCGAATCAGTGCCACCCAACGAGTCGCCGTCATTTGGCTGCGAGCGGAAGGAGCGCGCCTACGCTGCGGCGGGGTCTAATTTTTGAGCGCCCCGCCCCTCCCCCGCCTCTCCCGTCCACACCCCCGCTGCGCGCTCGCGACGGTGCGAAGGGCAGGAGGGCTCCCGGGAGGGGCGCGGCGCCGCTGAAAGGGCTGCGTGGGGGAGCGGGGGAAGGGCGCGCGGCGGCGTATCGGGCCCGGCCCGCTACTTGCGCGCCAGACGCATCAGCGCACTTTTTAAATTTAACGAAAACGAGAGATCCGCCGCCGCCGCCGCCCCCGCCGCGCAGCGCACCCGCCCCCTCCGCTGCCACCCCCGTTTCTGCTGCTGCCGCCGTCGCGCGAAAAAGCGAACAAAAAGCATATCTTCTTTTGGCGCGCACGGAGACGAAGCGCGGCGCCGGCGGTGGAGGCAGGAGCAGCCGACGACGGAGCAGCAGCGAGAGGAGGAGGAGGAGGAGAAGAAGAAAAAAAGAGACACCGCCTGATAAGCGAGCGGCGAAGAAACGCCGCCCGCCTCTCTTTCGCGCACACTTTTTTTTTTTTTTTTTACTTCTCGAATGTTCGTTCGTTTTGTCTAAATATAGACGGCGGCGGCAGCGGCGCGGGAGGAGGCGGGGCGTTTCCTTGGTTTGAGGCTCCATTAGGCCATTATCTGGCCCCGTGGATCGATGTCTGCGCGCGAGAGGCAGCGGGAAAGCGCGGGCGGGAGGCGGGCGGCGGTGGCGGCGGCGCGGGCCCGAGAAGGCGGGGGACCGACGACAGGGAAATCAGACAGAAGAGCAGATAAGTGCAGCTCTGTTATAAATGAAGAGACGCCAAGCGGCGGCGGCGGTGGCGGTGGTGGCGGAGGCGCCTCCGCCCGCGCCGCAGAGGTACACCACCGTCGCCCCCGCCGCCGCTGCCTCCGCCGTCGTCGTAAAGATATACCCGCCGCACCTGCGCGACGCCGGCGCCAGCGCGATGGCAGCGGCCGACAAGGTAACTACCCTGGGGGCTAATTTCGCGGGTGCTCGTGCGTGCGGCGCGGCGCGGCGAGGGGGCGTGGCGGGCGGCGGAGCTGATTGAATGCGCGTGCTGATACGCGATGCCGCCGCCTCCCCCGCAGTGCGCGCCGCTCCCTCATCGCGGCGAGTGGCGGGGTCGAGGGCGCGACTAACGGCGGCTGCGATGTGCTCGGGCTGCTCGGCGCGCCAACTGTTATGAGGCTGTCAATCTGTTATTGCTCGTGCACGAGTGGCGGGATGGAAATGCTCTGCATCACTGAGGGAAATATTCAAGTAGTTCAATACGGTTAGGTGTTTACTTGGAGAAGTTTCATATTTGTGTGCTCTTTTCAAGAGAAAGAGTAGGTACTTACTTCCAGCATTTATCCTGTTTGTCAAAAAAATAAATTCGATAAATACTCATCAAAGTGAGGTGTGTTGATTTAATGCAAAATACATGAAGTGTTGACTATAATATTAATTTTTTGCAACTCAGTGATCTGGAATTGTTGGAATTCTATGTTTTGAATTCAATATGATTTGACTTCATGCGTGCTTCTTTAGAATTGACAGTCGATTTTCAAGAATTATAATTATATACTCCTGTCAACTTATGAATAAATTCTTAGATGATCAAATAATTCAAAGTTGTGTATTAAATACGGTAAACTGAAGAATAAAGCGAAGAAACAAATTAATGGGGAAGAAATGGGCAAGCTCAAATAGCAGAAAACCTAAGCTGATGCCGATAATTATACAATAGAGACGTAACATGGATAAGACCTCAAGCAGTATACACCTTTTTGTGGGATTCGATCGATTTCTTACATTTCAAGATTTCTTCGAAATTATTCGAAAAAAATCCATTTCACCAATGTAGTTTCCCTGGAGAACCCGAAACGGACTTTTCCGTTGAAAGCATTTGCTTTCACCAGCGGCCAGCAGTTCGAGTGGCCTGCATCATATTCCGCTTAATCAGCCGCTCTGCATCCCGCCGGCGACTGCAGTGGCCGCAACGTCCGCCCACACAGCCCTCGGCCCTCTTCGGTGCCAGCGGCAACCCCGCCTCTTCCGACACCACAGTGCTCCCTCTCTCCGCCCCGCCCCGCCCCTTGCCTCGCCGCACTGCTCCCTCTCCGCGTCTCTCAACCCCGCCCCGCCCCGCCGCGCCACGCCCCGTGTCCGCTGCTCGACCGTATAAATAAACCGGGAGGTGGCGCGCGACCACGGGGAGGCGCCGCTGGCGGCGGCGGCGGCTGCGGGGTGTTCGCAAACTGCCCCCAGCTGCGTGTAACGGCCCCCGCAACTTTGCAACTTACGTCGCTGGGCGGCGCGCCACCTCTGCGCCCCGCGCCCCCGCCCTCCCCGCGCCGCGCCGCAAGGCCGCCCCGCCCACCGTCTTGCTCAGCGCCGGCCGCCGCTCCGAGGAACCACTCCCGCCGCAGCCGCTTCTCCAGACCCCATTGCCTCCGTCTCGGACCCCGCTGCCGCCGCCGCCGCCTCCCCAGCTGGCGCCGCAGCGCGCGGGGACGGCCTCCCGCGCCGCAGCGAAGAATCCGCTGGGGCCGCGGGAGAATCGCCGAGTTGCTGGCGCGAGTTTAATGAGCTTGCAGGACGCGAATCTCTTGCCTGTAATTGCCCCCTCGGTGCCGGAAATTGTCGCGAAGTGGTGTCGTTTCTCGGGTACTTTTAGAGGATGTCCTCGAAAATCGAACACGCTGGGATTAGGCAAATATTTCTACGTCCGAGATAAGTGGGTCGCGATTATTCGCAAGATTTTTTACCGACTTTATATTGATGAATTTAACCGAAATTTAACTGAAAATACACTGTACACTGTGAATAATTTACTTGTACGTTTAATTCAACATAAAATGAAAAATAATATAGCGATAATTATAAATTATTTTTTAAGCGCAAGAATATGTACTTCACACTTTCCTTTTTTTATACCGTTGATTGCAATTCCTGAACATTGCAATTCCAAAATTTGTGTGGTGTAACTTTAATTTTCTTTTTGTTAAATGAGACAATTTGACCATTAACCCTGGAAAAACTGACAATCATCCTAAAGACTCACAATATGTCCGTTTGTTAGAAACCTTCCGTGTCATAGTACTTTTGTCGTCTTTGTGTGGTTTCTGAAAGCCTACGATGCATCTTTACTATTTTTCGTAAAAGCTTCCTGTTTGGCCAGTGTGTATAGGCGCACACATTCTTTGTATCATCCAATATGAATTCATTTTTTGCGTGGTGGAGGTTACAAACACGCATCTGACCGTTCGTGAAACCCACTGACTGTTTGTAGTTACTTTTTATTTAATTTTGTTATACATACTTCTGTAATTTATGAGATTTTACTCGTAATGCATTGTATAGTAATAAGACGAGCATTGGTACAAATATGTGGCTCCCTACCTAGCTGAATACAAATAATTTAGTCTAATATTTCAATGGGTTTTGTGCCAAATGTTTCAATGGATTTCCAAAAGTTCAGTTGTTGAAAATACTATTACTTTACTGTTCTTCATGTTTTCGTACCAATTTGGCAGTATACCTTCATAATTTAAAAGAAATATAAGTTTGCTTTTGCTTCCCTAATCCCCCCCCCCCAAATCAGTGTCGTTACGTACTTGCACTCAAGACCAACGCCGCGCCAAAGAAGATAATATAAATGACATTAAATAACAGCAAATAGTTCATACCGAGTACTAGCCAAACTACGATGGCCTATGTTGATTCGTACGCGAACGTGATGGAATTCTGCAGTGAAAGGGCTGTGAATCCCTTGCGTGTCGCGCCTTCCAGAGTGGTAGGCCAGCTTCTCCACCTCCACCTCCTCCCACTGTCTCCGCAAGCGCCCTTCGCCAGAACCCTTCCAACGGCGGCGCCCTCCGAAGGGCCTGCCCTCCCTCGCCCCTCACCTCCGCCACGGCAGTCCGAAGGAGGGGGAATTAGCATAATCAGGATAATTCGAGCCAGCTGACAGGCTGGCGGGGTCCGTGGTATTATTTTCTGTTTCCGTCCCCCCTCTGCCCTTCCGCCACCGCGGCCGCCGTCTTCGCGGGGGAGCTCAGCCCGAGCGCCTCCTCCGGAAAGTTAAACGAAAGAAGGAGAAGTGGTTGACAAAAAGCGGAGGGCGGAAGACGGAAGGCGGGCGGGGGCGCGGGGGGAGAGCGACGGCCGGACGCCCCGACGGCCTTCGTCCGAGCGCACGCGAGGGAAAGGGGCTCTTCTGGTAAATATTGAAAATACGGGCGCTGCAGGGCGGGGCGCTCCGGGCGACCGGCTGCCCCGGATGGTGCGATGGTGTCCGGCGCCGCCCCACTCGCGAATTTACGATCGCGACCTCGCCCCGCGCCCGCGCGCGGATGTGCGCGCAGGGGGAGGAATGTCGGCCGGCAGCTGGCGGAACAGCTCGCGTTCCGGGGAAGTACGCGCCAGCTCGTTTTCCTCCGCGATCATAAACACCGGGCTCTCTCTGTTCGCAGCAACAACCGAGACTTGTGAACCGTTTGTTTTTATTTTTTCCTTGTTAAATATATTGTGCTAAATGAAATGATATTCGAAAATATTTTTAACTCCTGTTTTTATTTTGCTTCTAAATATCTTTAGTGATTCGTAGTTTTACATTACTGACCTTTCTATGGACGGTATCGTTGTTTGCACGCGTCGTTTTCAAGAAGATCAGGTAGCATGTAAATACTTTCAACGCGAAGTTGATGAATAACGATATTAATACTAGAATTTCACCTTTTATGAAAGTTATTTTTCATTACTGTTAAGGAAAGACTCCTCAGTATCAATATTGCATTGCATTTTATTTAGTAGCGTAATACGGTTGAAGTTTTAATGCGATGTGCGATTCTCTTGAAGTATTCTTGGATCTCGTTTCCGCGTATAAAATAAATATTCCCAATAGTTTGACGTGCTATTTAAATAAAGCATGCGTCTTTTATTTCTAATTCAAAAAAATCTTAAAACCAAGTATTGTGTTTATAAATATATTTTCAACACTTTCTAGCATAAAATAAACATTTAATTATTTAAGTGTGTGTATCAACTACATTTGCCCACTAACAACAGAGTCTCTGCTGAGAACGGAACACATTTCATTTGTAATGAATTAAGTAAAACAGCATTAGTATAAATTGAAGAACGTATTTAAGCATTATCCATACGTACTATATTTTGACAACAATTTTAAATGAAGCCTTTTTCATTCTGTTTGGCCCTGATTTTTTTTATTTTTACCTGAAAAATAGTGAGATAAAGTGCATTGTTCGTGAAAAATATTGCATCATCATATCATTCGTTTTTAAAAGTTAGTGAAAACTAAAGAAAATTCTTACAAAAACCATTGGAATTGCATGAAAAGACATTTGATTCTTTTTTTATTTTTTTCCGCCAAGGTCTTAATCTTTTAACTCCCTTCCAGAGGACACAGTAATCTGGAGTGAAAAATATTTGAAGTTTTTTAATATTATTTTTACTTGGCCTCTGTGAAGAAAAGTTGTCTTTGTCTGACCTAACCTCAAGGCAATGTAATATATATTTGAGTTTTAACTGAACAGTCTTTCATGTTTAATCATGATTTCACTTGAATCATTAATGTGAAATGATAATCTTTCATCTTTAGCACAGACGATAGTCTCGCAAACAAATCTCGGTCAACTAAGAAGAGAATACTGAAAGCTCTAAATGTGAACGGTGGGATTTACACAAATCCTGATAAAGAATAGAATGTGGAAAATGGAGGGTGTTTTCTAGGACTGATGATTTCTTCTTTTCTTTCAATACGAATTGGAGACTTTCATAGAACATAACAGGAGAAAATAATTACAATTTGTAGTATAAATTCCGTAGTAAGCAAATCAAGTAGAAACTGTTTCTCGAAATAGCTTCATCTATTTTTGGAAGACACGTCCATCATTTGCTACCGCAACGCCCGCCAGCAGGCGTCTAACGAGCGCAATTAAAAATCCGGGCAGCCTGCAAGACGCACGTGGCGCGGCCGGGCGGGCCCGCAGCCTCCCCTCCCAGCCGCGCACCTTCCAGCAGCACCGGCGCGGCGAGGCGCGGCGCGGCGCGGCGCGGCCCACCGGCGTGGTCACGTCTGGTTCCGGCCGTTCCCGCAAGATGGCGCCGGGCGCGCTAATCTCCGCTCTCCGCTGTCAACCGGCGCGGTGGCTGCTCTCCCGCCAGGTGTCGCTCCGCCCCGACCGGCGCCCCAGTCCCCGCCCCCTACGCCCGCCGCCGCGGCCGCCCCCGCACGGCCTGAGCTCGCCGCCGACAGGCGAATACCAATGGCACCACCGCGGATTAAAACCGCCCTCACGGACTGCCGCCGACGGCGCGCGCCCTACCCCGAAAAATGGCGCAGTTTATATGTGGCCCGGGCGCCGAACCCACCATAAAAATTCATTTCAGACGCGGTCGTAATAAAAAGTGTTATATTTTCAAGTCGTGGCGGGTGAGATATTGAATAAAGAGTGCTCACGGGCGCATTACGGTGTTTAATATACAATGTCGCACATGCCGCCTCCGCTCGGGGGAGCGTGGGTGGACGGCCGGCAGGCAGCCTCCGTGTTGCCAGGGGCTACGAGGCTCCATAGAGCGACGAGGTGTGTGATGGCTCACCCTTCACTGCTTCTCCTTTCCTTGAGTAGTTATAGTTTTTCTGCGAGAAAATAGCACATTGTAATGGATAGCAGTTCAATGCAATTTATAAAGAAAATTATTACGAACAACCTTCGTTGACACGGTAATTTATGCGATTGTTGGAGATGAGGGATATGAAATTGAGAGATTTCAACACTTCACTTAAAAATTGCTAGTCATATTCTTTCGACATCACCGATAGCAGATTGTATTCGTTGCAAACAATAAAATAATTTGTGTTGTAGTACCAATTGTAAAATATATCGTTCCTGATTAGACATATTGATCTAACTCAGAACATGAAGTTGAGAGCTAAAAGCATTTAAATATTTCGTTTACGGATGAAATGCGGTCTTTGATTCAGTATGAAAGCACCTAAAATAAAGAGCTCCATGGGCGCTTGAGTTAAAATAACTGTATTGCATTATTATAAAATAACGGTCATACCTCAAAATGTGTGGTTTTTGCGTAATGGCTGTGTTGCAGGTCATAAAATAAAATATAATCATGCGTATTTTACATGGGAAAAGTAATAACGAGCGCGTATCCGCAATGTAGTTTTTTTTAGTAGTGTATGTTTCACTGAACTACTTCATATCGTTACCAAATAAGGACTCGTACTTTATACTAACCGATTAACATTTTAAATCATGGGGCGTGCTGAAGGGTCACATTTGGGTTAAAACGATGACCATTACTATTCTTTTTTAATCCTCGCTGATATCCCTCTGGTACGTTGACCGTCCTCGCATGAAGATGGCTTCAGAAGCTCAACCTGACTGAAAATAATATACCAAAGTCCTTCTTGTTTCCCAGAGGCTGTATTGTGTCGTAGACAGAAAACTAAGTTTCTTTTACATGTAATTTTCTGCATTTTCTCCTTATTCACTTGTCTTCGAAAAATGATGGTGACACTTCATTGTTAATTTCACAGAGTGGTTCACAGACATAGAAGCTGTTCTCGTTTTGTAATTCTCGAAACTTGGATAATAGGTCTTTCTAATCTTCTCATAGAAATTAATTCATCTTGAGAACTTTGGCTATATCCTATGCTAGCGGAATGAACAAAACAGAAATTTATACAGGCCTCATGTTTAATGTTCGAAGAATTTTGCGATTGCTTGCATTTTCCATTTGTCTTTCATTCTTTGTAAATAACTCGTATTTAAGAAAGGCCTTTCATGGAATGAAGACTAGTTAGCAAGACATATTTTCATGAACTCTATAAAGATTACATAGGAAATCTGTGATAGCTGGATTATGTTAATAGATTGTTTTTAAAGAAAATATGGGGGGGTACTGTAACATTTTTTTTCGGTTTAATGTTCGAAGAATTTTGCGATTGCTTGCATTTTCCATTTGTCTTTCATTCTTTGTAAATAACTCGTATTTAAGAAAGGCCTTTCATGGAATGAAGACTAGTTAGCAAGACATATTTTCATGAACTCTATAAAGATTACATAGGAAATCTGTGATAGCTGGATTATGTTAATAGATTGTTTTTAAAGAAAATATGGGGGGGTACTGTAACATTTTTTTTCGAATCTGTTAAATTAATTAACTCGAATTGAATGTATCTCCCGTTGTGTATATTCTATTTCCCGTGGAAAAACAAACATTATAGGTACACTTCATTAATTATTCATAATACCTTAACCTCAAAGAAGATGGCTAGATCTGTAGATGGCTAGACTAGTATCTGTGTAAAGGGGTTCGTAAATGTTGATACTAAAATAGTTTCAGGCTACTTTCTACATTTTTTTTTCTGATAATGAGTATTTTTACAATAACTTCGATTAGAATATTCTTGCATTGTGCAAGATACTATTTCTTGGCTTGTAATGGACAACCTTGTAGTTCCAATTCTGAGAAATAAAATTCCTTCTCATAAAACGATAAAAGGCTGAACGCTCTTTGATGCACGGTAAATAATTTACAATCGATAAACAAAATGAAAACATAAAATTACAAGTGAACGCAATTAAACAGAATATAACGAATTCTTTCTTGGTTTCATCGTGAAATCAACTGAGGAGTTTGCGAATCCACAGTTTGTTGTAGCTCTTTAATCCCGAATGGTGAAGATACTCGTGAACAAACCATCGAGAGGCAGCGCGCCTCCGCGCCGGTGGCGGAAGCAATAACTAATCCCCATCGATGGGCGAGCGGGAGGAAGGGGTGGTGCACTAATGGGCGGCGGACGGCGCGCAGGCCGCCGGCTGTCACGGAGCTGCCGCGAGGGCCACCCTGACGGCCGATGCCGATCGCCCGCGCCCGCCACGCCCCTCACCCCGGCTCACGTTCGCCCTTCCGCCCACCGGGGACTGACGCTGCCCTGCTACCGCGGACGGCTCTGCCTTTGCCTCGAGCGCAGCCTTCATCTCAACTGCGTTGGATGCAATTCTCTCCGACCACTCGTCCTTCCTCGCGATCGCAGGCCGCCCGCTTACCCTCTTGTCTCTTGACTTTGTCTCCAACCCCAGCGCCGCCTTCCCAAGCGCCTCCACGGTCCGCGCTGCCGCCCCCACATCCGCCTCATCCCATCCCACTCGCCGCAGCCCTTTGCCACTCTGCCGCCACCGTCCGCCTCCTCTACCGTCGCCGGTTTCCGCCGCCGCCTGACTCCGTGACGTCACCCGCCCCGGATTTGCATGCCGCTCCCTCGAGCCTCGCCCTCGTCTCGGCGCCCCCTTCCCGCCCCCGACCGGCGCGCCGCCGCCGCCGCTGCCGCCACCAACCCCGCTCTGCCGCCCGGCTGTCAGAAATCTGTCTGGCGGGCCCCGAACAAGATGGATGGCTGGCGAATGGAAATCGCGAGCCGCGCGGGGCGGGGGGGGAGGGATGGGGTGGGGCGGGGCGGGCGGGAGGGCGGCCGCGCCGCGAGGCCTTACCCTCCGCTCGAGGCGGGCTTCCGGCTCGGGGATCGGCCCCTAATCCCCCTCCCGCTCCGCGCGCCCTCGGAGCATCCCCCTTCGTGACGCATTCAGAAAAAAGGCCGGAATGTCCCGGCGCAGCGCGGCGCGGCGGCGGAGGCCGCGCTGGCGAAGGAGGCGCTGGCGGAGGGCAAGGCGTCGGGAGCGCAGGAGGAGGCCGCGGCTGTGGGTGGCGGCTGGCGACGGCAGCGCTGGAGCTGACAGCGAAAGGAGAGAGGAGCGTCGAGGGGCGGCGGCGCTCCAGCGGCCTGTTCGCTGAGAAGGGCGATGAAGGGGAGACGGTGAGGTGAAAGCGGGAGCGAGGGGGACGGTGGAAGTGGTGCGGAAAGGGGATCTCGCCAGTGTGAAGACGTGTGAAAGCGGCCGCGATGCAACGCAGGGCCGTGGGGCGGCGAAGGTGGCGATGAAGCCTACCCAGGAGGCGGCTAGGAAGGGCCCACTCGCGCCGCCCTTATCTAAAGAAACGCGCGTGTGCATACCGCACAATAGAATTTCACGGGGTAGCCCGCTCGCTCGTAGTTGGTTCGCAGGGGTGGTCGAACAATGCGTGAGCTTCTAGTGTAGAGCACGATGTTGCAGGAAATTGAGATACGTTGCTTGTGTATTGCAGCTTATGAATTACGTTTCCAAGAACCAAGTTGATGATGAATTCTTTTCAACGCAGCTTTAACTTTGCAAAGGAAAAGCATTTTGACCTGAGAGTTCGGAGATGCAAGAGCTAATATACGTGAAAGTTCAGCAGAACTATACTTTCCAATTACTGATTCGTTCAAATTCTTGATATCGCAGGAAATAATTTCAAATACTATGCATCTTGGAGAGTGTGTACTTCACACGAAACAATTGTGTAGTTATTACTTTATTTGTTGAGAATAAATCAACATGTATTATTAGTGTGGATTCACACATTTTATCTTAGAAGTGTTTCTTTTCGTTAACAGATAATGGGCGAAAATGATAGGCAAGAGGAGTAATATGGAATCATTACAAATTCAAAGAAATTAATTTTCTGTCGAGATGAACCAGACGTATAATTATATAATATAAAATAATTATAAAATACAATTTGTAAAATTGAACGTTAACATTTATTACACTTAAAAGGTAAACATTCTAAATTATTGTTGATACATACTAATCTCAAACTTCTGACTAAGAACAAACAAGCATTAACACTACAAAAATATTTTCTTATACCCTGTAAGTCCATGATGAACAATAGTACTTAAGAAAATTTGAGAAAAATATTTTCTGGGCTTACTTATAATAGGAGATTTTACTTTCATTAATAAAAGATTAACAATGATTTTCATAATTGTACTGCGTGTAATTTACTTTAAAAATTATTATGTATTGAAATAAAAGGTGGGTTTATGACACACAATGTTTAAAGTTGAAGGAGGAATGTTGTTTCGTAACTACAAATGTTCCTGACCTATTATGACTGTTAAAATAACTTTTGATTCCTAAATATCAATGATCTTACAATTACATTTTCAGAAAATGACAGTCTACGAGGGTTACATTACAGCAGGGAAATTTGACATTAAAAAGAGGAAATCTTTTAGCTGTCCATTCTAAAATATCTTGAGATCAACAAAATAGCAATATCATTAGAATGGTGTCGGAATCACACATTGTAAGATATTTTATAAAACCTTCAACCACGGAACTAATGAACCTGCAGCAACAGCAACCTTCATTAAAGTCATGGTTTTTTCTGCAGTAGCTTAATAGAAATTTTATTTTTTTTCTATTTCTTTTAGAGAAATACTTCCAGAAGTAGACGCAACTCTTAATTTTGTTCTTCTCAATATGCACAAGTTTATATCTATAGAAGTTTTTTATTGCATATTTTTCAACGTAATATTGGATTCTTTTTAAATGCGAGAAAGATTCTTCCACGAGCGCTAAGACCATCACACAGCCAGCAGCTTACCAAACAGAAAATCAGAATATTCTTCAAGCAATTAAATTATAACTTCTATAGTAACTAAAGCAGATTATCACGATGAAAAATCCGTCGTTCACCTTAGTCAAATTAACCAAATCAACAATGTCTGAGAAAATAATCGAGCGCCAAATTTCTGGTGACAACCGCTACTTCCTCACTAAAATCTTCTGACTGGGAATTCACATGAAAATTTGGGTTAAGAGTAAGACCCGCTTTACCCTGAACTGTTTTCAAAAGAAGACTTGCAGGATTTATCTCAAATCCTTATTGCAAACAACTTCTATTGGCGAACACTTAGTTTGTCACTAAAAAACGAAACGGCTCATTCACCAAACAAGCAGGCCTGCCAATACGCGTTATCAATGAAAACAGGCCTGCCAATACGTTTACCAAACAGGCCTGCCAATAGGCGATATCAATGAAAAAGTCTTTTGACTTAGTTAAATGAATCGTATCCACAATGTGTGAGAAACTAACCAATAGGTAAACTTGTGGTTCGCGAGCAGGTGAGGGAGGGGGTATTCACAGCTGCGTGAGGCTGGGCGGCGAAGCGCCGGGGAAGCGCGCGAGATGCGCGGGGGCGGGGGCGGGGGCGTGCTGCGCGGGCGGCGGCCAGTAGAGCGCGTCGTGGGCGGGCGGCGCCGCCGCCTCCGCCAGCAGCGCCTCCCCGTGCACTGGCTGCGGGGGCGGGGGCGGCGCGTGCTCGGCCGCCGCGCTCTGGAAGTACGCCTGCTGCTGCTGCTGCTGCGGTGCTCTCGCCAGGGGCGCATGCGTCGCCTCCGCCTGCTGCGCGAAGGCGGGTGCGAACGTCTCCGGATGTTGCTGATGATGCAGGGGCTGCGAAGGCGCTTGGTGTTGGAGCTGCTGCTGGGACTGCGGGGATGCAGGGTTGAGAGAAAGCGCCGGGATAAAATCCAGGTCTTCTGTCTTCGGAACAATCGAATAGGATCCACCAGAAGTTACGTCGTGATAGTGACTGGGGTGACCCATCACTGTGTCTTGGTAACTGAAACATAAGGGAAAATACAACTTGATGTCAAAATCGTAGTTCATTTGTGATATACCTGATAATTTCAAAATCTGAGAATAATTGTTAAATAAGCGTTTGTGTCGGATGTTTTCTAAGTAATACAAGAATGAGAATTTTATTCATGTTTATAATGAACACGTCTAAATTATAGTTACTTTATCTGCAACGAAATTATAACTTTGGCAGTGACTTTTTGATTCATTTTCGTAATAATTTTATATTGACCTAACTTAATTAAACAAAGGAACCAAAATCCGCTCTTAACGGCCGGCGTCCGTTAAGGATTTTGCACTGTGACGTCCATAAGAACAATCAAAACAAGCTAGTTGTAGCTAAATAGCGATGATAAGCAGTCCTACTTAAAGAAAATGTATTGTTTATAATAAGAACGAAATTGTATTGAATGATGCACAAATAACGAACTTGATTGGCTATTTGTTCTATGCTCTATAAACGCCCAATGACGTTAATTTCTCGCGAATTTCTCTAATTTTTGGGAGATTGTTTTAAAAATCTATTCGCAGGGTTTCAAAAACCATAATCTGTTAAAAGGTATCTTCAAGATTAAGTTTACTTGCTTACTCATTTGAAAATTACTCGTAGTCTTGTAGAGTGATATAGCTTGACAAAATAATAGCTTGGTGAAGTATGAACAATTGCCGAGTACATTAATGAAGGCTCTTATTTCATTTTTATATATTTCGATAAAAGTAATTGTATATTAATTTTTGTAAGTATTTTTCGCTGGTTTTAATTCCAATAGATCTCGATGTTGAAAAAATCTCTCATAGATGCGTAGATAGATAGGTTTGATCTACTGGTGGTAAATTTCTAAGATGTATTACAATGTTGGCCTACACAAAACAAATATTGCTACATTAAGACACATCAATATACGAATGAAAAACCAACAAAAAATACCATGGAAGGAGTGCAACACAAGCATATTACATGTACATCACTATTTTTTCTAAATATATTTACACTTTTACGGCCAGTCTCAAATACCGCAACATGTAATTGTTCCAGTCACATATTTTTCGATTTATAAAGAATAATTTCATGGTATCAGATCGCTGCATTCAATTTATTTTCCGAATTTCCTTCTAGATAGGGAAACCTACGTATACCTTGTAGAAAGCGCTTAACATATCCATCTTTCTCCGCTTTGAAAGCGGTCGTAATTTATTTTGAGTGAGTCGGCTACCAGTCTCTTGGCGATGATTAAAGCTGCTGGAGGACAGAAATGCTGAGATTACGCCATGTTCCTCACCTGTAGGGCGTGCTCATCTGGTAGGTGTGGTGCGTCTGGTAGGGCGAGCAGGCAAAGGAGTAGCCTGTCTGCGGGTCGTAGTAGGGCGGGGTGGTGCCTGGGTCGTCGACGGGCGGGTATTGCGTCGCGGGCGGCTGCGCGGGCGGCGGGGGCGGGGGCGGCGAGTGCACGTCGCACTGCAGGCAGGCGGCGCCGCCCGCCGCGTACTCCTCCGACGGCGACGGGGAGTACTCCTCGGCGTTGTTGTTGAACATGGCGCCGGCCGCGTAGGCGCCGGCCGCGCCGTCCACGCCATAGCCTAAGTGCTGGGCGGTCGCGGATGGCGGGGGCGACGCGTCCTGCAAGTGGGCGGTGCCCTGCGGGGCGGGGCCGCCCGCGGCCTCCGACCCCACGCCCACGCCCGCGGCGGCCTTGGCGCGGTTCTCCTTCTTGTGCTTCATGCGGCGGTTTTGGAACCTGTACACACAAAGAAGGCGAATTGAAATGAATTGCCTGATTTTACGTGGCGAGACTCAAGCCATGCTCAAGCCAAAAGCTGATCAGCTCTTCCGTCTGATCACGCAAATTTTGCTACGCTCCATTCACCATTGGCGGAGAAAGAAGGTTTTCCTTGGGCGACGAAAGAAGCGACTTGAATTTAGCCCAGAGGCGTCGTTTAGGCATTATCTTTTATATGCAGTAAATGTACTAACATGGGACAGCCGGCTTTACTTCCCCTCCGAAGGAAGGCGTACGAAGGATTTTTTCGCCCTGAAACATCCACGGCTTCGATTGCCGTGGGGCTGCTGAGTATGCCTTTGAATATTTGCAACTAACATGGTCATTTGCACCTCGATATATTTTTCGCAGAATAATGCAGACGCATTAATTCTTTTTTATTTTTTGGCATATTAGTACACTTTTAATAGTTTTTTAGTACGAACTATTAATTTTTTTCCTTTTACTACTAAAAAGGAATTAATTAAAAGTCAAGACAATTTTTTCGGATGACCGTAATATGCTTTTATACGTTTTGTCCATGTAGAGAGTAACATTGGTGAAATAAATAATAGAGAGTAAATATTGAAGAAACCAGTGATTACTTCGAAAGATTTTACACCTTTTACATCGTAAATTATTTGTTGTATGCAATGTGACAGAAAAACAGAATATTTTACATAACTGTTTATGAATTATCCAAAGAACTATAAAATACAAATTTTATTTTAGTTTGAAAGAATGATTAAGTTAAGTCTAAACGAGATTCTTATGCCGTAACACGTGTGCGTAAATGATGTATTAATAATTGTATACGTTCCACTTCTCAGTGCTTGATTAATAATTTTATAGGTCCCGAAACTCGTACCAAATTAACTATTAATTTAATAGAAACAGTTACATATTTGTAAAATAATTTAATAATTATTCCCGAAGTATCGGAATGACGTTTGATCGAGTTCCGCCAGAAACAAAGGCCTGCATTTTCTTAAAAATAGTAGATGAGTAGGTATTAACTATTTCAATGAATATCGAGTTTTGATCACATTCAATAAATAGTAAAATAGAAGCGCGTCTACAATCCACAAAAGAAAACGATTCCTCACAACTGGCAAGACATTGTTATTAAGCCAAGGTAATTAAATATCATACTTAGCGCATGATGCTTTTTTCACACACTTTCTCGTATATTGAAGTGTAGCACTGTGCAATCTGGTTTCGAAAGGAGGGTATGAGGGTCTCTCAACTCTATAAGTTGGCTACCCTGTGTTTAAACACAGGGTAGTAATCGAAGCGCTGAGCTATCTCACGCTATTGTGGTTCGCTATATTAACAAACCAGCTACGATTTTGCGCTTCTCAGACAGTCTAGCCTCCTGAGTCCCAGACGATATTTCCGAATATTTTTTACTCGTCGAAGAGTTTTGACACTATAAAGTATAATAGGACGAATTGATCTTCTGATATTTTCTATTCTCTTAATATAATATTGTGCACATTCATACCAAATTGAGTGTGTCAGTGCGAAGCATCATTACTGAAAACCCCGCCAACGCTATGTATGTACGCCAGTTAATAGATTATTTGGGTAATTGGCTGAGCAACGCCGGATTTCTTAAGCGCAGATATATAAAGCACGTGACCTCTTACTTGGAGCGTTGCTGTTGCATGACGTCAACTGTGTCGTATGCAGTGTTGCACAGAGAATCAAAATTCAGTCGGTATGCGCAGTACGAGAATATGCATAATAACACATTCAAACATTTACATTTTTGAGTTGAAATGGAAACTGTTTCATTGTTTTTGGATTTCTTTCAGCGTTCAGTATCGAACGAAACGATAGACATTTCTCACACAGCCGAAGGCTGCATAGTTTTTTTAAATTTTCGCTCGACTTCGAAATTAGCAATATTGATACTCGGGGACTTATGAGGCTAAAGTTAGGATTGCACGTTACGATTGCAACAATGCTGGTTGCGTACCAGATCTTGATCTGTCGCTCGGAGAGCTTGAGCTGCGTCGCCATCTCGATGCGCCTGGGGCGGCAGAGGTAGCGGTTGTAGAGGAACTCCTTCTCCAGCTCCACCAGCTGCCCCGAGGTGTAGGCGGTGCGCGCGCGTTTGCCGCCCGCCGTCCGCCCGCCCACCGGCGCGCGACGCGGCGGCTGCGCCTGCGCCTGTGCCTGCGCCTGAGCCTGAGCCTGAGCCTGGGCTTGTGCCTGCGCCTGGGTCTGCGCCTGAGGCAGCGCCGCAGCAACAGCCTGCGTGAACAACGTGCGTGACATTTAAAAAATGCAACACTCAACGCCATCCTCGGAATGATTTTACTCAACACGATACACGTGGGCAACTGCCAATAACATCAATGAGTAGGAATATGACACCTCGTAGTACGTAACATCGTTAGGAATGATAAGCTACGAAAACGAATACATTTCAATTTCCGATATGACATATACATTGTTCTCATTTCGCTGAATCAGAATAAATAAAATAATCGCGTTTTACAAAAAAATGAAAAAAGTTCTCCCCAAAATGGCCAAAATCGTATCTAATTGTTTTTCTTTGATTATGTTATTTTAACAGAAGTGTATATCACAATTGATTTCAATTCTCTAACTCCCACTTGTAAATCTGTGAACGTCTTCACAAACAAAAAAAAACTGCACATTTAAAGAAGCATTTGTAAGATCGTAAACCAAATTAATTTTTTGAGAAAACAAACGTCATTCCTTCCCCCTCTCTCGTAGACTATCACCAAGTTTGAAAATATTCTGAAATGTATATAAGAAATGTTTTTCGGTTTAATCACTTATATTTACAATACTACCACTTTTGAATTCATCGATGTCGAGTTTTTATGAATGTTTGATGCAAAGAATAGATTTTGCATTCGCCGCAAATAAATACTCCAAAACCGTTCAATGAACTGACTCTTATTATCCCTTCAACTTTCAGAATTCAATATTACTAGAGTTAGCCGTACCTGTTGACGTTGCTGCTGTTGGGACTGCTGCTGCATATGATGTGCTTGTGATTGAGGAGAGTGGGGGTCAGAGGACATCCCGTATCCAATTTGCAAGCTTTGCGAATAATCTGCAAGTAAAAACCACAGAATGAGAAAATGCATCCTCTATAATTGAGATTGGAAGATTGTATCGAATTACATAAAGGTTGCTTTGAGAAACATTTTTAAAATTATTATCAGGGTGATATATTACAAATGTATTTATTCTCATAGTCCAAACTTTCTTTACGAGTACAGTACAATTTATACCTATAGGTGACACCCCTTAAAACACGTCGAAAGCGTGCAAAATCTCCCCATAATAACTCCCCGCTGGCGATGTGCACCCTCACAGTTTCTCCGCTTGTGCAACGGCGGCGCCCGAACATTTGCAGGGGCAGTCGGAGGAGGAGGAGAAAGGGCGTGCTGGAATGCGGCGCGTTATTGCTGGGGGTGAGAGGGTTGCGTGGGCGGGCGGCTAATCAGAGCGCGTGCCGTCTGCACCGAGGGTCGCTGCGGCTGGGCAGCGTGGTAGGTGGTGACGGAAAAGACCAAGGCGATGACGAATCTGGTTGCGACCGTGATGGTGGTTGTACTACCAAAACAAAGAGTGATTCAGTTCTTTTGGTAAAGGAACATGGCCAGAGTTTTTTGGTACTCTTTTCATCTCTTGCAATACTCTTATCTCTGAAACTAGCCTGCATCGTGTGTGCACAAGAAAAATTATCATTATGCGGGTTTTATCCTGAGCGGAGTGGTTTATTTAAGTTACAACATCGACATTCACCTGAAATTGATCGGAGAATGTACGGAAAACTACTGAGCTGAGCAGTCGGCCTTTAGAATTGTTTTGCTGTTGAATGCGACCCAGCTATTTAGTGTCGAAAATGCGCCACCGTCTCGACTCGAACCCTAGAACCGTCCGGCCAACTACGTTTTAGAAACAATGGTGATGCCACTGAGCAATCGCAGCCGGGTGTTGTTGTACTGAGACGCTCGGCACAACTACTGTCAGAAGGGCACATATATGTCCCTTTACATCTTTTATATCCCTTGAATGATGTGTAGGAGTGGGTTATTAGTTACTTTCGTTTTCAATCCACCGCGATCCTCCACGCGCGGTGTGTTTGATAGTGCGCGGAGTGGCAGTGGCGGCGGCGGCAGCAGCGGGGCGGGGGCGGCGCGCGCGAGCCTTCGCCGCCGGGGTCTAATTGGGCCGGGGGCGCCGCGAAGGGGTTGCTGCCCTCGTGGCGGCGGCGGCGGGGGCGGCGTGGCTCCCCGCTGAGTCACTGGCGCGCACTAATTGATTCCGCGGTGCGCCGCTAATCCGGCCCTCAGCACGGGGCTTAGCGCGCCCTGCCACGGCGCGGCCCCGCCCGCCTCCACCGGCCCACACGACGCGGCTACGCGGGGTTTTGTGACGCGCTGGCCCCGGTGGAGGCCTGTCTCTGAAACTTCTCAGAAGGATGGGTTCGAAATGTTAAAAGGAGGTCTTACAACCGTTCGTGGAAAAGTAGGCAGCATGAACCGATAAGTTGAAGGTAGCAGTGAGGAAGAACCAATAGAGACCACTTCTCAGAATTATGGACGTTTGAAGAAGTTCTACCTGTTTTTAAGTGCGTTTGAACTTGGTACTTCCCGGTGTACGAAAGCAAAACATCATATTGGTAATTTATGTATTCGTCAATTCAATTATTTTTGGGTAACAATTAGTCAATTTTAATGCCAATTTTGAAACAACTACACTCTAATAAAAAGCAATTTAATGCCAAAAATGGCATTCGCAAAATTTATAAGTTATATCTCTTAATAAATTTAACTGTAACAATTAGTTTTCCGAAAACAGGCTTGTTTAAACGAAAAAAAAAGCTTGAAAGCAAACACGTTTTTATCGAGTGCACCCGAAACAACAATTGACAAATGTTTTAACAAACATTTCATGATTTGAAATTAATTTATGTTTAAGTTAAAGGTTCAGTCCAAACCTTAGCGTGGATAGTAACCGAGTTCAGCAACTTCAGGATAAGCCTTCTTCTTTATCAGAAGAACGTCACGATTCATAGACATCACGCAAAGTGATACGGAGTCACGCCATAGCGCATGATGTCTGTCAATCCCGGCACCCAGAAGACCTTTTAAAACGTCCACACGCTCACCCACATCTTCAGTGTCCTTCCAGGAAATGCAGTGCTCCGTGTCAATGTTTCCCTAAGAATAATGCGGAAAAATTAAGGGCGTGTCTAATGTAGGAATGCAAACAATATAGTCTAGTACTATTAAGTTATACAAATTTCTGGAAGTGTGCGAGGAACCGAAACCTTACGAAATTTGTGTCGTTTTAATGCGGCACTAAATAGAATTATTTACGTGCGTCAGAACCGACGTCTTTCAATAAATTGTATGCACAAAATGTACTGATTAATGAAATCAATATTTTATCTCGGATGTACAAATGTTTGATTCATAATTAACTACTTACTCCAGGAACCTGAACAAAACGATCGAACAATTTGAAGACAACCACCATTTATTGCCTCTAAAACAGCAATAATTATTATTTTGAATGTTGGCATTTCTTTTTCATCTTCTGTTTCGGTTCCCGTGTTGCTGGTTCGGAGATTAGCACCTTTCAGGAAAGTTCTGGGGTAGTACCGTTGGCGTCAGTGACGTCAACGACGGCAGCGATAACTGCGTGGGCCCACTCGCTACGTAAGCCCTCATTACAGACGGCGCTCGCAAGACCTAGCCACCGAGTGGCGCGGCGCGGTGCGGCGACTGCGAGCGAGCGAGCGTCATTTCTCTTATTTACGGGCGTCATTATCCCCCGGCCGCGGCGTTTGACCGGGCGCGAGCCCGGGGGGGGCGGAGGGGGCGGGGGCAGGCGCCGCTGACCCCTCTGGGGGCGTAATGCCCCGAGCACCTGCACGCTCCCACGCGCTGCCCGCGCCCCCTCCCCGCCCCTCCCGCCGGCGCCGCGCAGCGCGGGCGCCCGCTCTTCGGCGCGCGGCGGGAGCTGGCGACAAGCAAATGGGGGGGTAGGTGAGCCATCACACGCACTCGGGGGCAGGGGAAATTGCAGGTGTGTTTTGTTAAGGAAGGGCTTTTGCGCTTGATTCGGAAATCATGCGTGGTGAATTATACTTAGTAAAGGTGCTGTCGGCTATTTTGTATTCTCCCAAATGACAAATGCGCTTGTTCGGACGAACACTAGGAATTCCCTTTTATGATCAATGACGAAACATGTCTAAATGAATTCCATAATAAATATTTTACAAACTCAACCGAACACGTTCGTTCTAAAAATGGAAAGTAAGCTAGAGTGTCATCTGTATTCCTTTTAGTCACATGCTGATGCAAAGTGATGTAGATGCAAAGTAATCTTTAATTTTTACAGGATTAGTTTTTCAAAAGTCATAAATGAAAAAAACTGTTCATATACATAGTTCAAGTGGAATTAAATTTTTCAGAGCACGTTCCATTTCTTTCAATATTACAAATTTACTATTTTTACAAAGGAGTTGACCGGATGGAATTGCTATATTTTGTAATACGAATGTATCCTTGAGTTGAAAATAATTGCGCGGGTATAATAAACGAAATGTCAGAGCACGCAAGTTACTAGTGAAAAGGCGGAGTAGAATAATGTATTTTATCTTGTCATGTTAAGCAGGAATTGGATTAAATATGAAAACGATTTAGATAATGTTAGTAAAACGGTCTAACGATTCTGTTTCCACAACGGCAGTTCCTCACGCAACCCGGAATCGTCAAAACAGTTTTTGCGAGAGTCGCACAATATGGTGGCGGAGAGCGTCGCACTGGCGACCGATGTGGCGCCGCGCCCGCCGCATTCGCCTCGTCCCCAGGTGGTGGCGGGGGCGGGGCGGGGCGCGGAGCGGATCGAAGCGCGGGCCACCCTCCCCTCCCCTCCCCTCCCTCTCCCTGACCTCCGACCTCCGGTGGAGGGTGCTGCCGCATATCCCACTTGAAAAGTCAGACCGGGGAGAAAAATAGCCCTGTTTTGGAAACCTATTTTTTTCCCTTCAGTCACCGCTTTTTATTCCCAGAATATGACTATGTAGATTAGTCCTTCCCCGCCCTTTTTGCCCAAGGAAACTCGCCTGCCCCGCGCCCCTCGAGCGCAGGGGACGGCGCGGGCGGCGCGGGCGGCCGTGCCGTCGAGCCCGCAGCCAGGAAGAGAGCTATTTTGGTGCCCCTCCCTCCTCTAGAGCGTATTGAATGGCGAGGGGGGCGGCGGGGGCGGGGCGGCGCAGTTCCTCGATCGATGCGGGAGGGGGCGACTATTGGGGCGCCGCGCGGGGTTTATGAATAAAACAAAAGTCTAAACAGCCGAGGACAGGGCGGCGGGAGGAATACTTTAGCGGGAGGGGGCTCCGACGGCGCAGCCGGGTTGCGCCCCTCGCCGAATGAAATATGACGGATTTCTGATGCGGCCGCCGCTGCCGTGGCGGGCCTGGGTCGACGCCTGCGGGCGGCCGCAGCTGCGTGCACCGCCGCCACCACCTTCGCCCGAAAGGGAACGGCGCTCTTCCCCTGAGCTCTCCGACTTTTCAACGTTGCTACTCCCGCATCTCGTAAAAACTGGCCAGAAGTCGTTCTCTCTGCTGTTAAATCGACTCGGTTGCGTTAAGTACCTTCAAGAGTCAATGAGAATCAAAATGTGAACCTAAATTGATTATTTTGAATATTTTCCCAGGAAAAAGGAGAAAGGTCTATTTCTTAAAATTTGTATTCATAATATTGGAGTTGAAAGTAACAGTATACAATTTTTAATCGATTTTTTTTCATTAGGATCGACATTTTACCTAATTTATTCTTGCGTACTTATTGTAAGTGAGCTGATTCATGCAATAAAAACGTGAGTTCAGGTAATGCTACTTCCAAAACCGAATATCTTGATTAGAATGTGTGTTCCAATGAGAATTTAGGAACTTTATTTATTTACAAATATTGTTTGATTTTGTAAAATAATTCATCCAATAAGATGTGCAACTGGAAAGCAAACAGAAACAAGTATTTTCCAAGCCTTTCCATTACTTAGGTGTTGTGGGTATGGATTACTTCAAAATCGTGATTTTTAAGAGAATATATGTGGCAGTACGAATGTTCTTTCAACTTTTTATTCCGAAGAATTACAGTATTCACAGAATGTAATTATTGATATAATATGTAATAGATTTCCATTTATGGCAGTGGTCCCTTAGCGGGATATCGTGTAGGTCTGCGACATTTTGGCTTTTCGCTACCTAACATCGTGGCATCGCCAGGTCATAGTCTTTAGTTAGAATTGACCACAAAGCTGCTCTTTCGTTCCACGGAAAGGAGGCGGGACTGCCTGTCACTCAAAGTTGAATACAAAGCGGTCCTTGACCCCGTCTACCGTGTAGCCTCTTCTAGTGAGAGCCTGCGTTGCCTACCACTTGCCGAACACTGGTTTCTGTGTCCATGGGGCAGACAAGCAACGCCCGAAGTGACATCTGGTGACGAAAGTTGTAAGTTGTCCGGTGACCGCAGTTGTATTCCACCGTAAGTTGTGTATGTTGAAGTGCAAGTATTCGAGTAAATTGATGCATAGAAAGAAAAAGTAGAATGAGTAAATCCGCGAGTAAAAGGAAGAGGAAAGGCGCAAAAACTTGTGTTCCTCACTGAGCAAAATTAAAAAACCTTAATTTGGAATTTTATTGTTTCCCAAATCGCGAGTGGGAAAGAAAGCATTAATGGCACATGTGGACAAAATAATGTACATGGTCTGTGTTCTAGCAAATAACAAAGAACCGCTTCTGCGTCATAAGTAATTTAATTAAATTGTATAAGATTTAGGTGATAACATTGTAAAGAAATGTAATCTAAATAAAACACTCTTATATTTATTATCATGTAAACTTCGTTCAAACAAAATGGTCCTTAGATTAGGCAGGTACAAAGATTTTTGAGATTCATAATTTAGCTTCAAGAGCTGGTATAAAATAAGTAAAATAGAAATTTTCAACTTTGGGAATAAGAGATGATAAAAATTCTTCATTCCGATGAACAAGAATATGAACGTGATCGACTGATGAATAGACAAAAAAAATGACAAATGTGTATTGCAAGTATGTATTTAGATACGTGAAGCTGATTATAATGATCATGAGAATCTTTTAACTTTAAATCACCGTTTTCATTAAATTCCAAATATGGAACAGATACAATTTTTTCTTCCGTGTCAACTACTGCACCATGTTTACATGAATAAGGGCCAGCGGCGTAGCTTCAGCTGGTGTCACCTGGGGCAAAGCTAATGGTATTGCCCCTCCATAACTAAAGTATAAAAGTATCTATTGCTGCATAGATTGTACGTTATTTTATTAAAAATATAAAAATAATTGCTCATAATAGTTATTTATAGTATATTCAAAATTCTATGTAATTAAGTATAATTGCAATATAATTTTTAAATAAATAGTTTAAAATTAAACAACTTATCAACAAATCTAAGTTATTTATAAAACATCTTTACGAGATTTGAGGGCAGTAAACATATTTATAATGTATGGGGTACGTATACTGTATGGGTACGCGAAAGGTACGTACACACACTTAAAAGGGATGCAAGAGGGGGATACGCTTGGTTTTAGGGTAGGAGGGTGGATGCAACGTAGAATGAAGGATTCGAATGACAATGGAATCTGTGTACTTTGCGGTGATAGAGAAGATTGGATCCACATCCTGTTAAATTGCTGCGCTACAGAAACTTGGAGAGGAAAATGGACGGGAATGGGGAACTATTGCTTCCAATTCAGAAACATAACGCTCGCTCAAAACATATTAGCTGATAATAGATCTCACTTCATGAAAGAATTAGGAACATTTTTAGGAAAGATTCGAACTGTCAGGGAAACGGCAATCAGAGAATGGGAAAACAACACTGGTTAGTAGTACGAGCGGAGCCGAGACTGGTGATGAAATAATTAATTCAATAAGCACGAGATCATTAAGTTAACTAGAAAGGTAATCAGTAATGCTAATCATTAATATTAAGTAGTAAGTCAGTAATAATTAAATTAGTCAGTAAGCGATAATTAAGTTAATTAGTAGTAAATTGTTCGGAGAAGCGGTGGTGCGGGCGATCTTCTGTGGCGGTGTTTGATTTCAGGGGCTGAGGAGGTCAAAGATTGGATGGAGAAGATGCCCACGCTAGGAAATAAATAGTTTAGAAAAAACAACAACTAGTAGTTTAGCATGTACTCGTCTTCTGACGGTAGGTTTTTCCCCCTTCAGGGGTTTTTTCCTCAGCCGTACCTTATGGTCTCCCTTCCGCGGCTTTGATGCGATGAAGAGACCATTAGGGGTGAATGCCAGAATTCGAAAGGTTAGAATGCGGTAGGATGTAGGTATTGTAATGGCTTAAAGGCCTTCAGCCTAGCCACATAGTTAAAAGAATTGAAATTTTGTATCAATGTGTTACCTATTAAATAAAATAAAATAAAAATATTTATAATTTCATTAAAAATCTATCTTTATTGCAATGTCATTTTCTATTGACAATAGAGCCAAATCAGTCTTGATTAATATATACAATTTTTAAGTAAATGATTTAAATTGTATAATTCCAACTATAAAATATTTTAATTGGTGTCACCCCTAGAATGGTGTCACCCGGTGCGCGCCGCCCCCCTTGCGCCGCCCTAGCTACGTCACTGGTAAGGGCACTTGATTTCCAACAATTCAAATCCTTGCCCATTCTTAATTATCCCATCAGGACTGCAGACTAACTAGGGCTGCTTAAAAGAAATTATAAGACCCGTCTTATTCCCGCAAAGACTTCCTTTACACTATGTACATGAAAACTTTCTTCCCTTTATTTAAACTTTTCTGTTGGAATATTCCGACATCAATAGGTTGAAAACTGCAAGTAATAGTTATTAACATTATGTCTAATACAATATATATTAATAATATGTATAATTCGAGAATCCTGTGCGATATACCTATTTTCACTGTACACGCGGCAATGCTCACTTCTACTTCGATCACCGGATTATTGCGGATTGCTGCCGCTAGAGCGCAGTGTCGTCGGAAAAAATTCAACTTGCCTGCCCCATTCGTCTGAAAATGTACCCATTATAAAAATAATTACGAGTCGTAGTTTTGTCATATACGTTTAATTCTGAATAAAAATTCAACATAAATGACAGTATTCTATGTAATTCGATCTCTGCACCTATTTCTTCGCAAGTTGTTCTGATTCACTTTGTAATTGTTAAATTGACGTAAGGTAAGATTTTCTAAACTAAACAAATTAATATCTCATACGAATTTTACGGTAAAACTTCAATAAAAACCATTTAATATCTAGTTTCATAGTGTGGGACAATCAGGAGATGAGTGACCAATATCCTTCTTTTTAGCAAGTGGTTTTCTTTCATTACTCATTTTTGGAAATTTAACTTTTTCGAATAGTCTTCCTAATCTTTCTGTACTCCAATTACAAACATATCCACACACACGCATATCTATATTTTTTAAATACATATGTGTTCTTGAAACCATTTCCGGATACAATTGTTAGGTGGTCGAAAAGTGAGTTGTAACTTATGGTTTGAATTATGTTAAGTAGTATCATTACAACCCAACGAAAACATATCGGATCAAACCTTCTTTTCAAAATTTATTTTTCAAACTGCATAGAATATTAGATCAGAATTTTGACATATTCTCCAAGACTTTTTTTTATTCGCAAAAGAAAATGTCAAAGTTTTTCTTTCATGTCGAGCCTTGCTGAATGCTCCATGAATCTCGGCGCCTCATCCTGACAACATAACTTCCGCAATAATGATGGAGAGATTTTCATCTGCCAAACAAAATGTATTTACATGTAGTATGAATATACACTTGAGATATCCAGTTATTTTTTAAATTATCTACTCGTAAAAGGTAAGGCTTCTTAAGGGTTAATATTTACATTTGACTGTAGTGCAATTGTTAGAATTGAAATATCCAAAAATGTGATACAAGTGTTAGTAAACGTGATTATTTGGTGTAGCCTGGCGTTTCTTACCATCTTCAAAAGCACATAACGTATAATGCTTAAAGAATTTATCTCGCTGCTGATTTTGACACATATCGCTAAGCCTTGAAGGCTTCGGAATATTTTTTGAAAAGATCAACATGAATTTAATGGTTGTTTTTGATACAGATACATTAAGGTTTAGTTTGTAAAACGAGTATTCTTTGTTCAAATATTCCAGAAGGAAAGTGGTAGGCGCGACTGGAAAAGAGGGCATTGGCATCGCTACTGTTTTGGTAGGCCTTCGACAAGGACAGAAAATAGCGGGTGTGGCCGGCCCTGGGGGTGAACGAACCGCGGGACAGTCGCGTCGAGAGGGCAGTGTTCGGTGGTCATTGTCCTCCGGGATGTCGCGACGTGCTTCTCCCGCGGGACCCTCCGAGCAGCCCCGGCCCGTTATGTGCATCCCTCGACGCGCGCCTCTCCCCCACCCCGCCGCTAGTCCACTGGCCCCGCCACCGCCTCTGCTACTGCTGCTGTTGCTGTCACTTCTTATAGCGATACAACACCCTTCTTAGCCTCTGCGGTCCCTTGTGCTAGCGTCATCGCAAAGCTGAGATTCATCAATTCATCCGCATTTCATCTTTGTATTAGAGTCGACTGTCCGAATCAAGAATGTCGTACATTCCGGCAATATTCACAACGATTTTCGTATCCCGTTATTCATCCATAATGGATGAATGTAAATATAGATCAATGTGACATTCAATTATATTTTCATCAATATTGGTCAAAGTCTCTCAGTGACATAGTTTGGCAATATTACAAATATAGGCGGACACCTTTATTATCGTATTTACGGACGACTTGGCTTGTACTTTCCTGAGACATCGTTGTTTAAATTCACCTACTTTTGTATCTGTTTTAGAGACTCCAGTTTGAATCTTTTAAAAGTCATACGGAATATCCCGACAATTTTCTCAAAGTTCTTCATATCCTCTTGTACCGCTGTCTTTAGTTCTCAATTATGTTTTCATCAATACTGTGTGGGAAACGTACTTCCACATTATTACAAAAATGTGGCACATTTGTTGTATCGGACGGAGGACTACTAAGCATGTACTTTCCAGAGCTCAGACTGTCCACACTTGCCTACTTACAGTCGTAGAATGCTGTTCGAATAAGATATACACCATATAGAATATCCCGGAAGTTTTCTCTAAGTTCATATCCCATTGTACCGCCATCTTCGGTATTCAATTAAGTTTTCAACAAAATTGATCAAACCTTATCATTGATACTCTTCAAAAATATTACAGATATGTGTCGACACGTTTATTGTCGAATCCGGCGAAGAACGACTTGGCTTGTACTTTTCTGACCCGTCATTGATCCAGGCCGCCTACTTTCTGTCTATGGGTCCAAATTCATCGCGTCGGCTCTTCCACCCTCTTTGCCTGCAACCCCAACCCGTTCCGAGGCTCCTACCACGTGGTAAAGGGCGCGTCACTGCACCGCGCCTATTTCTGGACATTTTTCCTGGAAAGCTCTGGCCGCAGAAAACCGGTGGCGGCACGATTTCCGCCGCGACGGCGACACACGAGAAAATAATCTCTCTTCGAACATGCAACTACGTACTAGGCAGATACGGACGAAGATACTACGGGTACGAAAAAATATTAATACATTCGTATACGATTCTTTGTAAGGATACTCTTACAAAGAATGCTGTGAGGGGAAAAAACAATCAAATTCACTCGCTTGCTGCTAATGTGCAAGTTGCCGCGTCTCGTGCCATGTTTGCGCTCGGAAAAATAGCGTCTCTTGAATATTGGGGGACTCGGACGAATACAGTACTGACAAGAAAAATATTAAAAGATAGGAACACGGTTCGTTGTAAGGACATTCTTACAAAGAATGCAGTTCGGAAATATTTCCAATGCACTCGCTTGATGATAATCAGATTAGTAGAGTATCTGAACCAACATCGCTGAACCAAATAGAATATAGAGAAATAAACTTAATTATTTAGACTTTAAACTTTTTTATTGCGATACAAACCACGCTAATCCAAAATTTATTAATATTTATGTGAACTATTTAAAAGTTTGTTATCAGTAGTAAGAGAGTATTAAGAAATTTGGTAGTTGTCAGGTATGAAATCAATGTAAAATTAAAATGGGAGATATTGCCAAGCTCCAGCCTCCGAATTTGAGAATATACAACATACATTATTATATTACATTTGAATGGATATTTTAAGAAATATCACGCAAATTTAAAATTGGTTTCTTCTGAAAGTAGATAATTCTTCGATATGTGTAAATAAATTTGTGATATTGTTGGTAAAGTCATTTCCTAAACGTTTGGAAAACAATACAACTAACATTGATGATGTAAATAACTAGAAACAAAAATAATGAAAATATCAATGGACGGAAATTTCAATAAATTATAACATATTGTTAAATACGGTATATTTTTAAGATAGGGAGATGATTTCATACTTTTTCTCAAACTTGAAAAAAAATGCGAAAAGTATACCATTCAAAGCCAATTATTGCTGAGGCGAAGACAACAATTTCACAGTATTCGTTTACATTTTGTGAACTCTCCTTGAACTAGAAATAAATATATTTCTTCGAAGTTTGAATTTCTATCAATTGTATCGCTTTGACTTTCAGGAAATTTTTTAATGTAACTTTTGCTCTTGGGTGGTTCGCCACAAAAAGAGCAGAGTCGGCAAACTCGTTTATTAGACTCAAGGGAAGGTTTCCTCAAACGCAGCGTGAGAAGGATCATAAAGGAGGGACTTTCAGATACCTGACACCCTCTCCCTTTGCAGCAACTTGCGTTTAAAGTCTTCTCCACCTACCTTTTCTTTTGCAAAAAGTGTACCGCCTGGGAAATTTCCCTTAACTTATACAGCCTTCTGATTCCACTGAAGAAGCGCTTTTCAAATGAATCCTTAGCAATGAAACGGCTAAACAACGATATATTTTCAAGATGGTTAAATGTGAGTGTGAGTTAAAACGAACAAAATGATTATTTGTATTTAGATTTCAGAAATCGTTGAATAAATGTCTCGCTTTTACAAAACAGAAATACAATAATCCCGTCAAGTAGATTTGAACATTATTGATTCTCGCTTTATGCACATATTTCTAGTAGTAAAGCCAATAAAATGAAAGACAAAGAGTAAATGTACTATAAAGGATAAGATATGTTCAAGAATTTTCATTGTCTAATACATGTACACTTACCTAAATTTTCCGCTAAAACAAATTATTTCATTTAACCTCAATTTACAGTACGTACTCATCAAGCATCCGCCAATTCTCTTCTTTTTTCCTCTCCTCTCGAGATTCAAGTTATGTGCTTTATCGTATTTTCGTAGATTTTTATGGAATCACTCTTGCGCTAACTTAGGTTTCTTGATTTCATTGTAAATTTGTATATCTTCGTTTCAATTCACTTCGAACAACCTTTCACGTGTACAACAAGTAATCTTCAATGCCTTCCAAATGCGTCCAACCTCGCTACTTTTAAAATATTCTACAAGATATTTAAACCGCTTCGCTTGTGAATTGACTCTTCCAAGGCGTTGTTGATTTATTTTCAAGACTGACTATCAAAATCTCACTTAAATTACTCATATAATAGAATACTATTATTGTCGTGTGTATTTTTTGATTTTATTTTATTCCAATTGTTTAAAAAACTCGTTTACAAATATTATCTTAGATTGCAACAAGTTAATAGGTTCCGGCACCGCCACTGGAATCTCTCATGAAAAAATATCGCCACCCGAATCAACCACGAGAGGAGTTTACACATATTTTATTGAGTCACAGATACTTTAGCAAAGTAGTACAAGTAGTATTAGCGGGTATTAGAGCGATCTGCTGGTTTTGGGCGGAGTTCACTTATTCATGAATTACCCGTACCTCGAGCTGAAAACGTACGATACCAACCATGCAAATCATTCGCTGTTGCGCACTTCGTGCGGTTGTGCGCACTTCGTGTGGTTGTACTTGTCGCTGTGTGTATTCGTACAGCGTTAGTTTTCTGACACGAAAACATTCCCAAGGAATCATTTCCAGCTCGTGCAGTGAGCCTCGTAGCATAGTAAGAGCACTGCGTTTCGGCCGGAACAAGTTTCTGTCGAACTCTGTCTCCAGTCCGTAGAAGTCGGCTCTGAAGAAATAATGCTGAAACCTGCGTGAAATTAAACCTCAGCATCTTCGAAACTCGCATTGAAAACAGGTGGCGTCCCTTTCGTAGAAGATTGGTCCGAGGGGGTGTGGCTATGCATTTGGCCGACTTCTTTTTAAAATATATATAGTAGTCTATTTTATCTCTTAATTTCAAAAGTTTCATAGACAAAAGTTTGAATCAACATACTTCATACTCGTACCCAACGGTAGCTACAATTTTTACGGTGACTTTGTCCACATCACGTCTTGTACAACGCGCTTAAATAGAAGCAAGCAATATTCAATTGAAAGAACGCTCCAGAAGCGTAGAAATCCACTATGCTTGGAGGAGTGTCAGGGAGTCACCTGACCTCCCAGATGACGGGGAGCGAGCAAACAGGCGCTGGCGCAAGCGGCGGCAGTGACGCGAGAGGCGGGGCGCCCCCGTGGCGCAAGCGGCCGCAGATGCTTCCGCACGCACCGAGACCACATCCTGTTGAACACCGGAGCAAGGGGCAAAGACTACGAGGTCACGTGTCACTGAACCACGGACATGGAATTCAAGATTTGATTTCTCTATTTTTTAGAATAAAAAATAATTCACGGTTCAGAAGTAGCGAATTACGGCAACCAATCACTCGTTTGAAGTTAGAATGAATATCTGATTATGATACAATAATGTATTTAAACTCAAAGGGTCTTCAGCTGTTCTATTTTTAACTATCTTGAGACTCAATATTATTGTGTTATTTGTTTTAGTGATACACTTTTTCGGTATTGTTGCTTTCATGTAGTACTTACAGAGAAAATTACGAGTATGTAATGCGAAATAATAATAGTAATAATAATAATGTCGAGAAATTAATATTCCAGAACGCTGAGTCCATGTTCCCAAAATGGATATTGTACGTTTGATCTGATCGAATTCGACGCGCAGAGAATTTAAAACGGATATTTTAAATTTTGGGGGTACTTATAAATCCCGTTCCGTTATTTTTTATTTTCACAAAAACTGCTCCATTTTTGTTGTTGAAAGTTTTGTCTTAAACAACTTGCCTGCTTTCTAAACGCTCGAATTTCATTAAAATCTTCTAACATCGTCATTAGATATTTATATTTTACAGACATCTATTCTTCAATATTAGATGCTTAAGTTATTTTTAATTTACAATAAATGCAATATTAGTAGTTTGGTATAATTTGAATCAAATCGTGACAAATTCCCAAATATTTCTAAATAAAAATTTCTCAGTATCGGCTCCAAATTAATTTTGTGATTTTTCCCTTCAATATGGGCTTATAAAGTCGGTTCGAATTCCAGTTTCATTAAAACTTCTGAAAGTTTGAAAATTGTAAATTCGAAACTCCTGTGCTTTGCTTGCTGATGCGATTTTTTTTAGAGATGGCTAAGGAATAAATAGGATACATGTAATATTTTAATATCGTAGTCTCATGATGACAAGGCTCTACACAACTTTGAAGAATATTGCAAAAGATTTGGAAATTTGTAGGTGTTAAATAATGACACGCCAAATGTTGTTTTATTTCACAGAGAGATTTCTGCAAGCTCCATTTGAAATCTATTTTGATACGTGGTTGATTTGCAAATAGAGTTCGAATATGTCAAAACGTTTTTGAAAAAAATAAATTGAGATAAAACATTATCGTTCTGAGGTCGCGATAATACCGTAACGAAAATACGAGGAAGTACGAGCTGTAGTGGCACTATTAGTTTACTTCTTTATTTTTATTTGTAGAGAAAGTATAATAAACAGTAATCAGAATATATTTACATTTCAAATTATATTAACATTCGGTACAATTTAACTACCTCGTGCCTCCTGTTTTTTGCACTGTGACACTTCTCGTATTACATGACATGCTATACATGTCTAATCCCCATGCAGAGAATTTACACATGAGACGTTGAAAGTAGTAGATGATTATGAGACATGTGGTTTTCTGTAGAGCAACCGCGCAGAAATCCATCATCCTCACGGAGGACAGCTGGATCCCCTGCCCCCACGTGCCGGAGGCTGAGGACGCGCGCGTCTGTCCCGTGATGAAATCCACGGCACGACGGCGGAGGCGCCGGCATTACTGCATAAGACGGGCGCATTCACCGGCGCGCCGGACGGGGCCGTCCATGTCGCAGCCTGCACGCGCCGCGCGCCGACCATGCGACACGACGCGACGCGACGGGCCGTCGGTGCACGCGGGGGGAGGGGGCGCGGGGCCCGGCCCGCGGACCTAAGCTGGCCCTTCCGACCCACCACCCCCGCCCCTCGCTCGCCCCCTTCGTCCTCCCCTCCGCCACGCCCATGTCGCCACTCCGCTCCGCCCCGGTCGAGCCCGTGATTAACGACCGCCCCCTTTCGCACGAGATGCGTGGCGATCGCCCAGGCTTCCAGAATCATGCCGTACATGGGATCGCGTGACACTTGTCCGTCACGGGATATTCCACGCATAATAAACCACGGGGCTCCTGGTGGAATGTTTTAGGAGGGAAAAATTGCTAATCGTTTAACTAATTCTGCTCCTTTAAGAAATGCTGTATGTTAATTTTCACGAGCACTGTCATAAGATCTCTTTCACGTTACAAATACTCATTGTGTTACACAATCTCAAAAGTATAAAGTCTTATGAATCTCCTTTCTAAAAGGTCACAATACGTATAAGTGCAGATTTATTTATTCATTTATTTTGCAAGAAAAGGTTTCCTATAGTTGATAAGAAATTCCTATAGTTGATTTCACTCAAAAGATACGAAAAAAATTACATTCCACTTCCCACTATACTCAAAGATCTGATGAAATGAAGTGGTTGATGTCTTTAATTAGTCTTTGATGTGAGAGAAGATCGTATTTAAATGGACTTATAATTTTATCGTTTTACACCCAATGGTCTTGCACTATCTCTGTACGCAATTGTAACTTGTTTTGTTCTGGCTGATTATAATTAAAAATCCTTGCCCGTTCCTTTCAAGGAACACCGTGACTGCCGTTAACGTCATAATACTTTTGCTGAACGTAATAAGTAATTGGTTCGGGTTTCTTATGTAAAGGTAGCACATGATCTCTACATATTTGGATCGGGAAAATTATTTTAAGAGTTGTCTTCCTTAATAAAAATAATTCTCTAAATACTCGTAGTGCAACATAAAGGTGTAAAAATAAGTGGAAATATAATGTAAATTAAGCAGGAATTTTGAAAAGCAAAAGTAAATAACATAGCTGATAATGACCAATTTTACGAAGAAGAAACTGAGTTCATTTTATGATATCTCTTTGGTATACCTTAACTACCTCAAAATGGTCATATGTGTTCATTAGTATTACTAAATACACTTACTCTGATTATAACATATTCGTTTATTTCACTCGGTTAATCTACTTTTAAGAGTGTTTTTATTGGAGTAAATTATTGGCGGACTTACGAGTATTAATATTTAAATGGTCTTTAGAGTCGTACGACATAATTTGCATCACAGGTGTCAGAAGCGTTAAGTATTAACTTCCTCGTGGGAAAACTAAGAATATGTGGAGAAAAGAGGAGCATTTTTAACTCTATGATCTTCATTTGCTAGAATCCAAGACCATTGGTTCTGGAATACATACCAACATTTTATTCGGAAATAACGCTATCAGAGGAACAGTCTAGTTTCACGACACCAAAACTGTATTAAAATGGGTACCATTGTTTAATAGGATAAGAGCTCTCAGTAGGGGATGACCATGATACCATTATTTTTTAAGTAGACGTGAATAAAGGAAGCTCTTCTGTAATTAGTGCTTTAATAATAAAACGTGCTATGAAAGCCATAAGAGTAGGCGACGGCAGGTGAATGCTTAAATGAGAAGCGAAATGGCATAGTCGGCCGAGACCGTCTCTGAGGAAGCAGCCTGGCTCATCTCCACGGTGCGGCAGCCGCCCTGAGGTCCGGTGGCGCAGGCGGCCGGCCCTGGCTGCCCGCGACGGGCCCTGAATGCGGCACCGGCCCCGCCACCGCCGCCGCAAGAAAGCTAATCTATCACCGGGAAATTAATTTTAAGCGGCGCTTCGGGGCGGGGCGGGGGCGGAGCGGCGGCGGCAGGACACCTGTGAATAGAGCTGGGGCTTTTTCTTCACGCGGCGCCGCGCCGCCATTAGCCCCCCGGGTCGCCCGCCGCGCCGCACCGGCACGCGCTCGGCGCTCCGATCGCCGCCCAATTAGAGGGCCTGGCGCCTTCTTACTCCATTGAGCGCTCAGCCAAAGATTAATGCACACTCGCTTACTTAATTTTCTCCACTTTTAGTTCGGAGCTGTTCTTGTTCATAAACGAGCAGAAAACATCCAGATGGCATTGCCAGTTCTATCAACTTCTTCAATTATTCGTGTAAATCAATATTTTTTTATTGAAGGAAGCTCACTATGAGATGGTTTATTGATAAAATTGAATCCTGGGTATTTGTGCTACAGTAATGTTCTTATTTTCAACTTTTCGTTCGATATAAATTATACGTTTTGTGAGAATAAAATTGATTAAAATACATGAAAGCATACATTTTCTTCGTTCATTGTTCACATATTATTTAAACAGTTCTCTCATTTTCTTTGAAAGCCTTAGAGAATAGGAGGATTGCCCACAGTCAGTTTATGGAAGAAGAAGAAGAAGAAGAAGAAGAAGAAGAGGGGTAAAACTCGTACAGTTGTAAAATAACGAACTTAGACCGTCATCTGCGATAGTTTTGTCGTCAAACTGAAGTATATGATCAGCGCATAAGGATCTTGTACGTTTTTAGTTTAAAAATTGAATATACTCGTAATCAGAATCAAGAAGCAATAATTGGAGTGTAAAATTGCTACTTCCGTTCTCCAACGAATGCGGAAGCCCGCAACCACCTCCTTCTCGCAAATTTCGATTACAATCTAGAAAGCCTCTTCCTGTGGTTCAGTTTCAGAAGTTTAAAACAATCGGAAGAACGTTGACGTACTGTTTCTGGAATAAGACGGGTAAAAAAGCCTACAGTTGTAAAAGAACAAAGTTACTCACCTGCGATAGGTTTATCATCAGGTATAAGGATCTTGTAGTTTTTTAGTTTAAAAAATTGATTATACTCATTATTAGAGTTAAGGAACAGTAATAATTGGTGTGTAAAATTACTACTTTCGTCCCCCAACGAATGCGGGGGGGGAACACAATTTTCTCGCAAATATTGGTAACAATCTAGAAAGGCTCTTCATAGAGTTCGATGTTTGAGTGAACTGACAGTTTCTCTGAAAAGGTTGCTGTTCCTGAAATGATATTTTGAAACTTTTTTGTATCCGAAGGAATGAATGGAAATATATAAAGTGTAGATAAGTTGAAACATATAGGTCTTACTGTGTAGATAAATTCTTCGTTTTCTTGCGTAAATAATATTATTGCATTTATATTCTAAAGCATGTACGTAATAAAGTCATATTGGTTCTTCTAAAATGTGTGAAATTAACATTTGTCTTTAAAAAATGGAAGTTCTCTTCACTACATTTCTTACTAAACGGTGTAAACCGTGCAAAAGCAAACTAATTGAGTGGAAACAGAAAGCGAAACGTGAACTTCCGCAGTCGCCTAGCACCGTCCCTGTTGCGTCGGAGAGATCGGCCTCACTTTCGCAGTTCGTTTTCAAAAACAGTGGAGAACGAGCCTCCATCTTCCAGAAAAACACCAAAACACGGATGCGCGCGTGTTCACGTGTGCGCCTGCGCCTGCGCCCGCGCCCGCATGGGCGAATTTCCAGGGGCGTTTCTCCAGCGCACAACAGGCGCAGACGGACGGCAACGGAGCGAACGCTCAATACCCCTTGTTTGTGAGAGTCACGCTGTTGTTTGATAGATTTTATTTTGGAGTCGCTGACGGAAAATCCATGTCCGCGACTCGCTGGGCGTCGATACGTCACCGCGCGGAAGTCAGAGGTCGAGGGTAAACTCGGAAAGTCGATATCCACATAGAGAGAATGCTGGGTGATTTATATAGAAGTGACAACTGTTTTATGAATTTAGAAAGAAAAATGTAGGTTTTCGATTAGTCACTGACAATAATGTCGAGAAATAAGAAAGTTCTTAAAAATTATAAGAGAATGTTCGTAAAAGAAAAATTGATATTTTTTTATCTTACTCTTAAAAGAAAACTGACAATTACAACGAGAAGGGTAAAGTCACGTACGTAACTGCATCCAATTATACATAATCGAGTAAATTATTAAGAATGTAACAAGCTATTAAAGATATTTATTATGTCTACAATATTCACTTTCATTTTACGGAATACTGGGTAAATGGATGTCAAATACCAATGATTTTTTTCTCTTAACCCCCTAAACAATCACGATTTTTCTTAAGTGAGTAGTAAGGAGAAAATCTGAATACTTACGGTACTTTTAACAAAATTGCATTTCGTAATACACTAAACACTATACATTAAACAATATATTTGTTAAATCTACGTTAGTAATACTTATAACGTTCCGTTTCTATTGGCAAGACGAGTTCACTGTTCGTTCCTGCATTGAAGTCTCCTATTACAAACTGAATCGAACGGTATTTATTTGTTTTTGTTTTGACTTTTAATTTTCAAAAACGTACTCTAAAACAAAATGCTTAAAGAAAATGAACTCTAATTATATGTCGAAAATAACACAATGAAAACATCAATTTCTGAATAACAGAATTAAAATGTCAATACTAACTGTTTGCATTTTCTTTTCATATTCATTCAGTAATCAAAACTTACCAGGAGGTCCTGGATGTGGCAGAGGACCATCTCCATAACACATTTTCAGCCCCGCGAAGTTTAACTTGTGTTTTACAGGGAGCTCGCTTGCCGACCAGGAAAAGGCGGCTCCGGCCATGGCCGAAGGTTGCGGCTGGAAGTTTGGGTACTCGGGAGGCGCGCGCCGGAACAGGCTCGCGGCCAGCGCTTCGTCACCTGTCGGACACAGCTGGGTTAGGCACAACACTTTCACTCTACGACGGACTTGCAACGAGGACCAGTTTTCGTTCTTGTGAATTTTTAGTACTCAAAAAGAATCGAATTACTCGGACGCAGAAATGAGAAATCAGAAAAATATTCACTGCACATACAGGATTATTTCAAATAGAGGACTGACAAAGTAGGACGCATTCATTGAACAATTAATCAGTTAGTTCGAACCCACAAAGCTGCAAAATACTTTTGACAGTATCCGTAGTATAAAAAAAGTACCGCTTACCATAAAACTTTTAAATATCAAACCTAACATATTGACATTTGTGTGAACTAATAGTAACTATATTTCACAACAGATACCACTACATTTCAAAACGCTAAATAATCTCTGCCATAAGTTGGCCCGCGGCGTTTCTGATTTAATGTAATTGTCAGTGGAATTGATTCATTAAATGGTATTTTCAAGATTAGAACCTCGTAACCTTGAAAGGATAATAGTTGCATAAAAACGCAATGGAACGTCAATAAACATTTATATTACTGTTCGGCATATACAAAATATTGATATACATAAAAATTTGAAGATTAATATTTTAAGCGCAAAACAGATTGTGCAAAGTATTTCCAAGGCAGCGCATGGATCTAGGACCACGTGACTCACCGAGTGTCATGTCGTCGGCTGCGGCGGCAGAGGCGTCGTGCCCGTCGGGCGAAGCGGTGGGCTCTGGCGTCGCTGCAGCTGGGAGCGGCCGCTCGGCGTGCAACTGCAGAGGTGACTGCGGCTCCGGGGGCCGCTGCCCCGCCGACATACCTACGCCCCGCCGCCCCCGTCGCCGCTGCCGCCGCCACCGCCGACGCCACCGTCGTCGCCGTCGCCGACGCCGTCGCCACGGGGGTGCGGTTGGCGAGCAACCCCTACGGATCCTCCCCAGACCCTTGCCGCCGACGCCAACGCCCTTCCCGCTACCGCCGCGTGCCTTTCACCAGCGAGGCCGGCCGGCGCCAGCCCGCCGGACGTCTTAGCTGCCCAGCTTCTGCGACGCCGAATCCGCCGTTGCCACTGGACGACGGCTTTCAGGGATCTGACGGAAAAACACGTCATTTGTTGTTTGAGGTCCCTTTTCTTGCCTGTTAACATAATTCGAAATCTCACTGACGGCAATATATCATGAATACCTATAGATGGAATATCGAAATTCTAAAGATTACCAAAGGCTTTTGAAACAGGAATTACCATATGTTACTCACACATGGAAATAATTCTTTTGTAGTATGCATTTAAAAACGTACATTGTCTAAGGAGATACTATTGCAAACATCAATTCATTAGGTTAACTATGACGTCTTCAAATTTGCTGACTTACACTTAATAAGCTCATTTTTTTAACAAAATATTTAGTTTCTGAAGATCGCTTTGTTGATCGCAAAAGCAGTAGAGAAATACGTGCATTGATAAAAGCAATTCATATCTGTGAATTACTCATTAGCTCAGAAGTTTTATCGAAGTCAATCAGTACCTACCACGACTATACTGGGGCCAATTCCACATACAATTACAATATTTTTATTTTGCTACCAGATTGGATATACATCTATACACTAAGAGTGTTTCTGTCAAATAATAATTATGGCTTTTTTAGTTGCCTTCCTACAACTAATCGACATTGATTTTTGAGTAAATATTGCATTTGTATTAAATATTGCATATAACTTTTGAGGGTTAAAAATTTCACTTTAACCAGCTTGATGAGTTCATTGATCTTTGCATCGTTAACGATTGTGAACACATTGACAAGAAGACATAATGACGTCTCCCGAGAATGTAGTGTGTTTACAGGAATGAAAGCTATCCTGAGTTCGTTTGACCACCTTGCTTTGGATGGACCTGTCAATGAACGTCGTTTCGTAGAACTGCCTTTTGTACAGGTTTGGCAAGATGAGAATGGAAGTTTTCCTGGAAAATTTACTTTGTCGTTTGTTTCCAGAACACTTCATAACAAATATTATGCACAAGTCGAAGTTAATCAGGCGTATCACTTGTCCATTTTACTCGAGAAGTTAAAGCAATTTGAGATTCTGATATATTATCTGAGGATCAGTTAGTTAAATTTTGGCTTTACTAATTCTAAACATATCACGAATGATATAAGGAACAATTAAAATCGCATTATTGTATTATTGTAACAAGAAATAATTACCATTATGGTTGATTAAACGCTTTGTTTGAACGAAAATTACATGATAAAGAAAATAAATCTCATTCAACTCAGAAAGAAAATGAAATATATTACAACATACATTTTATAATAAGAAAAGGTCCGGTGGAGTTAGATCCCCAAGCTCCACTACAGATAAAGCCGCCGATGAATGTGTTTATGCATTAGCGTTCGAATGAATGCTATATAAATAAAGAATGAATGAAAAAGAAGAAGATTAAAAGTTTATTCCAAATAGTTCTCAACAATTAGTTCGATGGTATTGCGAGAAAAAAATGAATTATTTCTCAAAATTAGGAAGGCGATAGATCATATCGATTCATTTTACTATTAGTCAGTTTTTGCTAGTGTATTGAAGAGAAAGACCTACATTTAACTGTTAAAGTCATAAGACTAGTATAGGAAAACAAACTGTACATTGTCCTATTGACAAAAAAATCCCAGTTCACTCCACTGCACTAATGTGAAGGGGAAATAGAAAAATAACACAGCGAAAAATGACAAGGTTCACTACAAACCATTTAATTAGCTTACCAGTGAAAGTATAGAAACCATAAAGTAGCAAAATGTACGAAATCAGCTACCCCACTTGCAGGTAGCATATGGCAAGTACCATGAATATTTTGCTAATTGCGTGAAATGTGCAAGATACATCGTATTCTAAATATTTCATACGAGTCATGAATGTTATTTGTAAAAGATGGATTTCATTTAAATTCGGGGCAGTGGCTGTGTTTTTAGGAAATCATATGTGAGAAATTTTCTGGCATTTTTGCGCGTTTGCACTTATGATTTGTAGCATTCTCCATTAATAACCAGGTCCAATTTTCTAATTTCTAGAAGCTTCTTTGATCTCACCTTTTGGTAGTGTGAATCACATGAGACAATGCTGCTTTGAATAGCAGAAACTGTAACCTTTACATTACTACTTACTGTAACCCTTACACTACTAGTGAGCTGTTATGACATGATTGCCAATAGTGCAATACTAAATTTACTCATTTCAAACAAGCAGAAACTAAACCAAACCGCGTGGATTCTTTCGCATTTCGCCCTATTTATAGGTAGAATGCATCCAAGTAGCTTGGTTGCTTTCTGCAATCCGTACGAGACGCAACTAAAATATGTTAGTTGGACATATTTCATGCCGAACACTACTGTGTATGTTTCCTGTGTGATGGAGTTGTAAAACATAGAATGTAACTTTCATGAAACATTTCCTACAAATCCTTTAAAAAATGCAATTTTAGGGTCGGTAGATTTCTGCATAACCGAGTCCAATTATCCCACTTAAAAAATGGGTAGAAATGCGAGTAAAAAAGTGTTTTGAAAGTCAGAACATTGTTACTAATCTATTGTCATGTCCCAACTCTGAAATAATAAGTCTTGGAACTTCACCATTCCATCGAATACGATCCTGACTTAAACAAGACATTTTCCACTCTTCTTAAGTTGCGATACGATTAAGATGCAATACGATTTCTCAAATCGCAAACGACAATCTACGAGTACATAACATGGCTACAGCTGAGACCCCATGAATAAGCTTCATATTTGTCAAGAAGTTACTTCGAATCTTTAATTGATGTTATCCTCGTTATTGCATTCACTAATGATTTATTTACTCATTCATAAATTTGTCTATTTATTTTACATCTCCTTACTATCTTACGCTTTCATTCAATGTAATGTCAAAAGATCTTTAAATGTACTGAAATTCACAAAGTTAGAAAAATGTTATGCCCCAAACAAAATGAAATATTCCAATACAAATGGAACTACAAAATACTGTAATGAAACAGCTTGAAAGAAGATAAATGACTTGCCGAAAAAAAGAAATGAAAGTGAAAAAGTAAATCGAAATATATTTTTTTAAACCTTAATTCGCAACAAATTTCTTTCGACCTAGAATTGTTTAATCCTACCTGAGACATTCAAAATACGAGTATATATTACAACATTGATTACAAGTATCAGAATTACATTGGTCATGAAATTATGTATTGAGGTGCAAAAGTCGCAGATTAAGTCCCAAAGGTTCATGAATATTCTATAAACGTCCATTGGCCTTTCCTGAATACAAACAAAACGTTCAGTCCCCCGGTTTGGTCCTATCTGTGTGAGGGCTGTTGACATCACCTCACCGGCACGTCGGTCTCTGAGAAAGGTGGCAGCCAGTTCTGATAGAGCCAGTCCGGCGCGCGAGACGCCCTTGGTCGCCGGGAAGGCGGCGGTGGCGGTGACTAGGGTGCGTGCAGCCAGACGCCGGATAGCGCGCACGCAGCTGCCACCGCGATACGCGAGGCGTTTTTCAATGACGTCACATGTTTCACTTCCGGAGAACATTCTTTAGCGACGGGATTTCAACTCACGGGGGTAGGTGGCGTTGTGTTCGACTTTCGTAAATGAAAAAAGAAGGGAGATATTAACTAGCGTTAAACATGTAAATACATGTTTTGCGCAGGTTATTGTCTAGAAATTTTTTTACGTATAAACAAGGAGAAAAGGGGGAAAATGGTATCATATTTTCTGTACTTTAATTCATTTATATTCTTGTACAACTGTACTTTGTATACTCCTTCTGTTCTCTATTTCACTTCTATACTTTATTTTAGGTAATTTTTTATATGTAAACAAAGAAAAAATGACAATAAATGGTAACATCTTATATCCTTGATTTCATCATTGTAAAACATATTTTTTCTCTCTTTAGATTTATTACATTTCTGGCAAGGACGGGGTGCTTCGTAATACTTTTCTCTGTCCACAAGTAATTTTTCTATATTTTAAAATAACCTCTAAAAAAATTAAAATTAAATTCACGTTCTCGTATAACGCTGCAAAAACTCAAATAATTTTTGTTGGAGATTTTTTTATTAGTCCTATTGTTTGGACTTTTACCAATATGGTTGACACTTTCTGGAAGCCCGTGAAACGGCGATCTTCAATCGGAGGTCACAAACATTGTATCGTAATGAATATTTTATTTTTAAATTATACTGTTAATTATATATTCTATGAAATAATACAAATGTTTATATTATTTTTTCACATATATAAATAAATTATTGTCACTTAGCAACGACCCATATTTTCCAGTTTCTTTCTTCTAGACCGTAAAATCTAGGAATAAATTAAATAATTTGTATTTTTATGGGTTATACACATTCATGGCGCGAAATATAAATATTACAGTGATTCTACAGAGAAAAGCATGAGACTCATACGCTCGAATCGCATTATATTGCGTTACTGCATCTATCGAGATGCATCGATTTTTCGCGCTGTAAATTTTTAGGGAGTTTTTGCCTCCTCGAACGTTAAGTACTATCAATCTTCTGCGAATGTGCAGATGCACCAAAGTCATGCAAAACTTGCACTGCGCATGAGCAGAAGATCGATAGTACTTAACGTTCGAGGGTGCAAAAACTCTCTTTTATTTTCTCGCTAGCCGCTACCGCGGTAGAGAGAAACTTATGTAATGCTGCACGAAAAAAAATGGGAAATTTTCGGCAGAAAAACTCTTATTATAGGGCCCTGGCAACGAAAAAGTGGATAAATCCAGATGCTAAATTTAGAAAAAAATCCTCTAACACGTGGTATAGCCAGAATCAATGTTCTGTTGGTTCTTGATCGATCAATCTTGAAAATCGATTGACGGCAAAATGTCTGTCTCTGAACAACACTAGCGGCTAAACCGTTCAGCCTATTTCCCCCTAAATTAATATTACCCTATCGATCTGGCTGATGTCGCGGCCTTTTGAATTTGAAAATGATATTTTTATTTTGGGTGATACTTTACACGAAGCCTATGATACATTTTCAAAAAATGGCTCCATTGATTTTGATTAAATTTTGTTGTTAGATAGTCTAAAGAACCTTTAAGAAAATGGTGTAGGTCTCATGTTGATTGAAATTGTTTTATGCAATGAAATTCTTTCTAAAAGCAGTAATAGTACTGGAACTTCTTAAATGTGTGATGATTTGTAACACTATTTATAAATAGAATTATTCATAATTTTAACGGGCGAAATATATTAATTTATTTTCCATTGTCACGATAAATGTCTGAAGTTCTCTAAACGCAACAGTAAACCTGCAGTATTTCTATATATTATATGGAATGTCAACAAAAATTAATGCTGCGCATCAGTGACGATTCAATTCATATCCGTATCCTTTCAAGGCAAGCCCTCAGTCTCACCAATTATCTTACGGCATTTGCCAAGTTTGCAAACACATTCTTTACAAAATTGGAATTCTAAAACATGTCGATATGGAAACAAAAATTACGATTTAAAAAAATTAGAAACAGGGATTTTAGAATATACTTTAAGAGTGAGTTAGCAACACCGAAAATGAGACACGTGTTTTTCAATTTCACGTTTTATCTTTATAACCAAGATACTTCCAGAAGGAAAATAACATACCTTACTCGGAAAATTCTTTGTTCCTTTATCGACAAACACCCACACTATCAGAGAGGTAGAATGCTGCGGTTGCAGCAAAGCAGGAAGCGCTCGGGTTCCTCTCTCGGAGGTGTTACGTTTTCCTTTTCCTCCACTGGATAAGAGAGATAACACTATCCCGTTCCCGTCGCACCTTCTGAAAGTTCCCCCGATATTTCTAGGGCTTTGTGTCGCAAGCCGACAGATACTTAATTACCGGACCTTCAGAAGACAAGAGACATTCTCAGGAATTTCTTGTTTTCTTGGCGAGGACGCTTCTGGGAACGCAGCACCACCTTCCAAAAACTTCAACTGAATTTAGATTTTCGTAACGAAGTTTTATGCCACTTCATGTGTTCGTGATATCGTGAAATGCACGAGCAATTTTTTCTTTTGGTTCGAAGGGTAAGGGTTGTGTAAAAAATAAATCTTTGGAATTTTTTGTACATTCAATAGCATGTTGAAAAAAAAAAAAACATATCACTGCTCATGATTTCCTGTTCATTTGAGAATCATAAGTATGGAAATTGTTACTCGACAATAGTATCTAGTAAGTATCTTAAATATTATTCGTGATTCTCATTAGATGAATTTTCAAGAATATAATGAGTTATTTTTCATATATTCAAAATGTTCCTGTCGGTAAAAAACTTAGAAACATATTGAAAATAGCAGTGCGAACATTTTATATCCTGAAGAATTTGCCGACCGTCTATTACTTTACGTTATATATGGAATTTCTTTATAACCCACGTTCAGAAATATTTACGTTGATGTAATTGCCACAAAAATGTATTTCGTATTGTATTCCTACTGGATTGTATTTTGTATTCTCATCTACATTTAAAATTGCCAAAAATCTGTTTGAAATCATATTAACAATTTGATTTTGGGGCACTAAAAAGGTTTCGGATATTTCAAGTACATCTACAATCGTTTATAAGTAACTGCGAGTTCCAGGAAAGTGGGAGTGTGGATAAAGAAATGTACTCACGGTCACTTCAATGACCTTACTGGCAGTCCTACTTTGCCAAACACCTCGATCCGCTGTTGTTCCGTAATGTCGATGTTGCGAAAAGGAAGTTGAAAATAATTAAAACTGAAGGAAATTTTTTTTTAAAAGGCATGATGTTCTATAGCTTTGAAAGGAAAAGTATCATTAGAGGATGTGGAATTAAGTAAAATGAACATTGTGAATAATGAGAATCAATAAGGAATTAAGAATTTTTCTATCACTGAGTTAAGGGTATTTCTATCTTCTGTTATTTGCTGAGACTTATAAATGGCTTAACAATTCATAGTTTCAAGTCGTAGCATTCGTTTACAAACATTTTAATTTGAAAAATCATTATGTGAATTTCAGAATGAAAACTAAATATATTTTCAGTAAATCCTTTCACACTTTGGGATTGGTGGAAACGAAACATCTAATGAGGGTTGCCATCTTCGAAGAACAAATGACCCGGAGATCACTAATTACCCGGGGGAGGAGTTAACGAAAAGTAAATACATAAATTCATAATCAATAATTATAATATATTATTTAATAATATAATTAATTATATATTTAATAAATATATAATTTATTATAAAATAATATACTCCTTTTTACGATTAATTATTTCATAACTGGATTACATTTATAATGGTAAAAACGCACTAATTTCTACAACAATAAATACATTATTTTTCGACTAGAGATGGTGAACTGATGGCATACTGATTTTGCCGCGCAGTCCAAGTTTTATTTATTTAGTGTCATTAATATTAAAACATTAAATAAAATGTTTAAATGTTAAATGTTTTTACGCCTTTTTTGAAACACCTGTGTGTCTGAAAACATTTGAATCATAGCACATCAGAAATACACGGTTTTTGTAATAAATATCGATTTGTGAGCTTCATAATTTGTATTTGCATATCTTTTCTAATTCTTTCTGCATTACGGATTTATGAGCTTTATATTGCCTAAAACTTACGTTTTTTTTCTTCTTTTCAAAAGTTTGCATCGAAGTGTCTTCATAGTTTCCAAAGGGTTTAGTTTGTTGATACCCTTCACAGATATTGTGTTATCATCGACTTTAATGATGCGAAAAAGGCCACTCGACCTTAACACGAGAAAATGTAACTTCAGTTTTCGCGAAGTTGCAGGAGTGTTGTGATGCTGAAGTTGCTGAGGAGGGTTGTGATGCTGAAGTTGCTGAAGAGTGTTGTGATGCTGAATTTGCTGAGGAGTGTTGTGATGCTGATGTTGCTGAGGAGTGTTGTGATGCTGAAGTTGCTGAGGAGTGTTGTGATGTTGAAGTTTCAGGAGTGTTGCAAACAGTGTTGTGATGCTTTCGGACGATATCTCGGAGTGGAAAAATTGTCTAATTCCTGTTTTTTTCTTCGTTGTTTAACGTTCCCCAAATAAAAGAAAATGATGCTACAAGCTGTAATTATTGAGTGAGGATAAAAAAAAGTATGAATATTTAGTATTAAATGGCATAATGAGTTGTGTTTTTGTCCAAAATTGGGCCTCATAACAATTGTGAAATATTTTATATAATATAAAAAATTGTTTATAAAATGGAGTAAGTAACGTATTTTTTCCAACGAAGACTCGTCAAGATATGAATTAAACCGGAACATGGAAACATCATCGTTCTCGATAATTCAATTTTCTCGAGAATAAATATTTATTATCAGAAAAATTAAAATACTAGTTAACGAACTAATAAATATTTTGTCCATAGTTCTAATAATTAATGGTTGGAACGTAAGATGAACTGTACACTCATTGTACGTTTTTTTGAACGAATGCAAGGCAGAATTGACGAATGCAAGAAATTGCATGCATTGACGAATACTGAACGTCCGGCACGTTAACGGGCACGTGGCTTTCACGTTCACGCTTCTCGAACGTGCTCAGGTCACCCCTCGAAAACAGCGGGGGACTTCATCTTCCAATATGTCGTTAAAAATAGGCGTGGTTTATCTCCACAAACTTTCCATTGTGATGCCACTCTAAAGTTACCGTTGCTGCAAAATTGGGCAGCAACGTAACGTTTTGCCATTCTAGTTCTAGAAGACTTTTTTTTAGTTCGATCACGTGATGTTCACGCAGGTGACATGAACTTTGGGGAATCCCCATGTAATCATTTTGAGCAGAAGACGCGAATGTGACCTGACAGCAAAGCTTTAAAAATCTCTAATGTGATCATCTATTAGTGGGCTGACCTTGAACCTTAAGAGAAAGTATGTAAATAAATGAGAGAACATAAATCATATCCTGAAATATATTTTATATTAACAAACATTGGTCTGAGTAAATTTCGACTGAAGAATATTCTTCGCAAGTACAAAATATACACAAAGAACACTGGGCGACAATGATATTCTTCCTATTAATATTATCGTTGCTTTTATAGAGAGACATACAATATTAATCACTTTTCACTCAGTTAAGGGAGTTTCATTTTCTCGTAAGAAATAAATCTGCACATCTCAACAAATCAGCAATACGTCGTTAATCGTTGCTAATTATCAGTTTTGCCTTTCTCTTAGGAACAGGTCCCTTTAATATTGTAGACAACAGACAATTTCTTCAATTATTTTATTTCATAACAATTTAATTTTAATCTCACGTCTATGTTTTCCCAGCCTTCAACAGAAGATTGAAATTACACGTAGGATTAAAATTAAATTATTATGAAATAAAATAATTGAAGAAATTGTCTACCGTTTATAATTTTAAAGCGACCTGTTCTTAAGAGAAAAATTACTACTAAAGAAGACTATAAATTTAAGAAAAGTTCTGCTTTTCCTTGACTATTAAAAGTTACGAAAAGTATAATAATATACATGCTTCTCAGGAAAAAAAACTGAATGCAAGTACAACCACCTAATCTACTCACATACTCGTAGTGTTCATGCCGTTTCTTCACCTTTCATTCTTTTACATAAACTTGATTTAAATCATAGAGTGATATTTATTTAACGAAAAACTCACTTATTCGCAGAATATTCCATTTCCTTTTCTCAAAAGTTCTCAGAGGTTTTGTTAATCAATCATTTGATCTAACAATGCTTAATACTAAAATATTTTGAAAATATTCCACCTGAAAGTCCTTTATCTTCTCAAAAACTTTCCCAAGTTCTGGGCTAGAATATGGGATACATTCCACATATTATTCGCATTTAAGCTTTCTACATTGGATTCATTAAGGATGGGTCTTCTGGGAGTGGGTTTGAAATAAGTAAATTTAGGATTACAAGGAAGGATGATGTCTATGTGATCCAATTTGTTTTGAAAATAACTGTTACTGCTGCGGAGAAACTGACAGAGAAGTTCTAGGGCTCAAGGCCCGATGTTGATGGATCTTTCAAACTAGCTTTAAAGCTATGTCGACTTCAGCCTCAGTGTGGAGGAGAATTCTGGCGGTCGCCTGCTCTGAACGACAAATTTTCCTCGTTTCTTCGATCAATTCAAGGCGCAAGCCGCAGCAGTACCCGAACAAAAAAACTACATACTGCCTAACAAAAAAAGCCACCTGTACTACCCAGGTGTAGCACTTACACGTACAACACTCATTCATCACCAATGCAGTAGTTAACGCGTCCGGAAGAAAGAAATGTTCTTTGAATTGAGCTGATAAGAAATATCGGATTGATTGAATAATTGATTTTTAGTGATTACGGGTGCGTCGACGGATAAGGTCATTAGCCCAGTAAGTGCAGACTGTGCTTTTTTCTCGGGAGGTGGCGGTGATCTTTCCCCCGCTGGATGGCGAGAACCGAGGCCGATCTACCGTCGACTAGCGGGGTTGTTTCCCAACCAGATATCTTCCACCAGCGGGGCACCGCCCCAGCCGGGACAAGCTCCAAGCTCCCGACCTATCTCCCGGCGTGTGTAAGTAAGGGGTAAGGATAGGACAAGGAAGAGAAAGGAAAGATCACGCGTGGTCCGTGATCGATTCGTTAGAGTACTGCTCCGCCATTCCGCTGTTGATCGCAGAAACTACGATCTACCGATCGCAGCAGCCGGCCGCTAGAATTCTCTTCCAGACCACAACTGAATTCGACCTAGTTGACAAGCTATTGTCGAAAATCTTGCCACGTCCGGGACTCAAACCTAGGACCTTCTGGTCAAAGACATTGCAGTGGCACGCATCCGTCGATGCCCTGAGCCACATTTCCCAGTAGGAATATCGGTGTTGTAATCAGTTTCACCTGAATATTTTCGTGGACAGTGCGAAAGTACTGCTTGATCGACGACGCGTCCTGGCGAGGTCGTCCGCTGCACCTGAGGCTCAAACGATATGGGGTGGCGTCGCGTCTCGATGGCCTCGGTCGGCGGCGAGGCGTAGGAGGAGGCGGCGGCGGGCCGCCGGCTGTTGACCGAGCTCTCGTGCGGTCGCTGAAGAGCGGCGACTAGCGAGTGATTGATGCGCCCCGGCCCTTCTCCTCCTCCCACGCCCCACACGACTCCACTCGCTCCGCTCTGTAGCGTTCTCCGCCCCCGCGCGCCGCCCCTTCACTCGCAGCTCCCTCCCTCAGAATATTCAGACTCCCCGCGGCCAACAAGGGAATTTTATGCTCCAATTTGTTTATTTTGTGCCACTGAAATATGGAACAAGTTCTAGTCATGTTATAATATTTAGCGCAATGTTCTTTTGAGAATGGAGAATCTTGTGCTGTGAGACCATGAGACACTTTTCTATGGAATACTTGGATCTATGGATATAGTGTGTTCAGCATTGGTGACGAAAATGATTGACTTCACTTAAATGACGGTACTGGAAGAAAGACTGAAGAAAAGGATGACTACGGATCGCGATAATACATTAAGAAACGAAAATGTATTGTTTTATAGAAACATGATTTCTTTCAATTTGTTTCTTTCAGAAAACTAATGCACTGCTGGATAATCACGAAGGGCCCAAATAATTATCGTCATAAGTATTCTACTAAGATTTTTGATAGGTATTATGAGTAGACAAATCTGTCTTTCTCAATATCTCTTAATTTTTAAGAGTTCCTTCATTTCTCGAATATCTGTATCGCAGAAATTAAAACGTTTTCAATTTAATAGTATAAATAAATTGTTTTAGAGACACGATATAACGCCAAGGTCTGTCCTGTACTTGATTCTAGATTAAGTCAGCATTTAACTTAATACAATGCTTTCATTGGACAGCGTAAATGACCAATATGTGTTTTTATTCTGGAGATTTCCTGTAACGTAAGTCCGTATCTTTTGGACGGAGATTTCTCTTCCACAGGTTGTTATGGAAAGACTTGGTGTTCTACGTGCCCTTCGAAAAGAAGGAAAGAGTTGTTACGTAAAGCGAGGAAGCAACTGGTGGTTTCTCTTTACGTTTAATTTCCTGACACGACGAATGCTACGTATTACGAAAAGGAGTATTTAATTAAACAAAAATAATGTCGAGAAAGTAAAAAACTAACCTGATAGATTTACTTTCTCGTATACGTACGTATATACGAAGTAATATACGTAGTACAGAGGAAGTTATGTAATGCTGCGGAAAATCGATTTCGAGATTTCAACAAAATTACACCTTTTTAAGGTGCAGAAAAAGGGATTTTTTGTTTCAAAAACGTCCGTCCGTCCGTCTGTCCGACAGGTGAATATGAAAAACACTAGGCCTAAACCATGCGTTGCATATTGTCCAAATTGAAGAAACCCCTGTCGATCTGGCCTGAGTCGAAGCTCTGAGATTTGGCATAACATTCATTAATTTTAGAAGTATTTTACATGAAGCCCTTGAGACATTTTCAAAATTTCCAAATTTGTACTTTCCCGCATACATACGTATATACGGAGTAATATACGTAGAATAGGGAAAGTTATGTAATGCTGCGCAAAAAAACAGCGGATTTTCGGCAGAAAAAATTCATTACTGGGCCCTGATAATGAAAAAGTGGAAAAATCCAGTTGCTAAATGAAAATCTTTTAACACATGGTGTAGCCAGAATCCCTATTTTGTGTGTCCTGGGTACCGAAAAACCAATTGATATTCGTGCGTCCGTCAATGAACACCATTCCTAAACCATACGTAGGTTTTCTCCAATGAAGAAACACTTGTCCATCTGGCTCGAGTGAAAGTTTTGAGATTTTGAAAAACTTTCTTCAAAATTTGGTGGTACTTTACATAAAGCCAATTTTCAATCGGTTAGCGTAGTCGCAACCTTTTTTTAAAATGTACGTTTCGCGTAATTTTGTGCAAATTAATGACAACTTTATAAAATTATGTAAACAAGGTTTTCTCAAAACTACAATCATGTACTGAAATTCGATTTTCATCAAAACCTCTGAATTTTCGAAAATTTCAAAATGTTCAACTTTCCTTTGAGATGTCCAAAGTTTCTTATGCGGAATCAGGGGATTGGAGATGTGGTTATGCTGACTGGTAGATAAATCTACGTACCTGAGTTCGGATCCCAGTGTGGTAAAATATTTTTCAATTTGGTTCTTTTCTTGGTTCAAGTAGTATTACGTAAGCATTAAAAATTAAACGAGAAGGCTCTGCATGTAGCGCTACAAGGTACTGTTCTAAAATATGTGTTCAGTTATTTCGTCGTGCATGAATTTAAAATTAACTAATATTTACCACCCCCCTGTATATTACGTCAAGGAAAGCGAAAGATTTCTCCCTTTTGAGTTTCTGGACACATAAGCCCCTAAGTGTATTCTATCTGGTCGGGAATTATCCGCCAGGGCTGGATCAATGAGATTTAAGACGAAAAACCGAAATTTACAGTTTAGAACATAAAAATAATCATAAAAATAAAAAAGCAATTGCAATTCACTTTAAAATTGCGCATAGCTTAGAAACAATGTTCTCGTAAAACATAGCTCTTAAAACCAGGTTGTCGTTGTCCGGAAGGTATTTTTCCTATGCAATTCTCAACGCTAAGCAATATTAGAAATTCAAATTTAGAATGGTTACTATGCCAGGCCTCTAATTCTATATTGCACAGGGGCTGCGTAGTTGGGTTTTACTATTTATTAATTTTCACTTTTAAAACAATAATAAGCGGTGTTTTGGTGCGGATCCAGCAAGCGTGTTTTAATTGCATAATTGAAATTATTTACAAAGAATATTACATTTGGACACCTGAAGTTACTGTGTTGGGGAGGGCTTTTTACTTCGAATTTTATTTCAACTAATTAAGTAATGCACAACATGTAAAGGCAGTTGAAGCACATGAAATCGAGCATTCATTCAGATTGAACATTGCGTCTGGAAGTGTCATTACGTTGCTACAATTAATAAAAAAAATCTGGACTGATCAAATTCATTAAACATGTTGTGAGAAGGATTAAATTAATTCGAAAAATCAATTATGTGCTATTTACTTTCTTCATGAAGTTTTGTTTGAATACATACCACTTACTTCCGAATATTATTTGACCATGTGAGTTTTAAATCTCCTGGTACAATAATAACCTATTTTAGAATGGCATGTTACGTTGTAAGGTTTCAGATTACAATATTTTGGCATGATTTGAGAAAAACTCTCAGTCAAGAATCTCATAATATCTGACAATATAAAATTAACGTTAACTGTTGAGGCAAATTGATAAGTCTAGTAAAAGTACTGTTAACTTGCAAATTATTATTTCAAAACGTTGTGTGAATGTGACTCTCAATTTCCCAAAAATCAGAATAAATGACTAAAAATATTACAAAATATGAGCGAATGTGAGGTATGTGTAAATAGAGAATGAGAGCAAGAGTGAGGAAGAGTTCGCATATCAGTCAAAAGATCAATAAACACTGGTGAATGATTGCATTTAGTAGCCCACAAAAATATTTCTAGCAGGTGCAGATGTACATGCTTTAAATTTCAGAACAAAATATTCGACATTCAGACTAAAGCTAGTGTAAATGTCCAGTTTTTATTTAGGATTATGAACTTGTACGACACGAAACTAAAGGGAACTAGTGCCTCACACCTCTGTAAAAGCGTATGGTGCCTCACTAGAAGAGAAAAGACTCAAAAGGTTCTGAAAATCTGTATGAACAAGAAAATCGATTGTACTCGTAAGACTCACCTTAAAAATATTGGGAAGTTTCCTGTTGACAGCTCATGAACTTGTGTTCGTTTTCAAAAGTATGTCCTGCTAAAATTCCATGTTTTTACAACAGAAAAATGTTAACAGCTAAACTGCGTAACTCCTGGTAAACAGAGCCAACACTCTCCTTCTTTTAGTGGACGTCCTCAGTGGAAAGCAACCAGTTCCTTTTGTTGTTGCGCCTCCGTTTTGTAATTCTATCGCCAAGAAGTATTTACGATTACTTCACTCAGTTTCTGTTCTTCATGTGCGTTCAATTTATTGCTTTAGTGAAAATTCTTTTAAAGACATTTAGGTGGCATTATCAAAACTCGTCAGTCATAAAATATTATCGACAAATGTTTAGTGGTCACAAATGGTATATTCTTTAATAATTATATCCACACGTTATAACAATTAAATATTAACATTTGTATTAACTTGTTTTACCTAATTTAACTTATTGAATTTTGTTTAGATAATTATTAATGCAATTTAAACTGTATTTACGTCAAACTTTACAGTGGGAGAAACAATGCGGAATAATGGGAATGACGATCGGGGTTGATAAATTGTATACATTATATTTTGTCGATACTCATTGCAGAAAATGCTGACAGTTTGAGTTTCATGATCCGTAAACTCGATTAATACCTATTGAAAGCAAGACTTATCATTAAATAGACAAATCTGAATACCTGGCAATTGAGAACATTGAAGTAAAAATCTTCTGGAAAACGGAGGAAGAATGAAAGAAGTAAACAAATATAAATATTGGATGCAATTTTTGACAAAAAGAGAAATAGCGAAGAAGAAACTGAGAGATGAATAAGCTTGGGGAGAAACATGATACTAAGGAGAAACTCTGTCTTACAGAACAAAACTATCACTAACACTACTCGAGATACCTTTACTTCACACTAGTCAAAAGTGTAACAACGTACGGTTCATAAGTCTGGGTGAAGAGGGAAGCTGCTAGCCCTTGAAATGGAGTACTGGCGTAAATGTTGCAGATGTGACGGAATCAGGAGTAATGATACGTGTTCAAAATGTTCCAGGACTGTTGGCATACAGACAATATAACACAGAGGATATAAATATATATTTGGTATTATGCTTCTACATATTCTCTCTGTAATTCGATAAAACGCACCTTTCTGGTGCGCAATTCTCCAGGATTTCGTCAAATTTGTAAATATTTGTACATCGGTTTGTAGGTAATCATAAACTATGTTAATTTCTTCGTTAGCTACGAAAATGGCCGTGTCGTCCGCACAGAAAGCGATCTATGAGTGTGTCGGAGAGGTAAATCCGCCATAAATACTGTGAACAGTAAGGGGGATAAAAGTAACTCTGAGGTTCCCTTGCTTTTATTGAATGTGATGGTGACAGCTCAGAATGCATTTTAACTTGAAAGGACCTGTCGCAAATTAAATGTTGGAAGCATTGTTGCAAGTATGGTATACTTAGCTGTGGAATTTTAAATAATTATACCACAAATCGAGCGTAGCCAATACGTTAAAAGTAAATGAAACAAAATTTCAAAAAAAAAGTATCATTTAAAATAATAATTTTCCATTCTAACATTTCCAAAAATATTGAAGTCAGTTTCACCCCAGTTATAGATCTTTATAGACCACAATCAGGTACCTTATCAAAGAAAAACAAGAAATTCCTGTTCTATATTCCAACCATTTCGAAAATACCTTCACCCCAAATTCAATATGTGACGTTGATTTCAATAAAAATATCAAAGAATATATGAATAAAAGTGTGCCAAATAGAATAAAATTTATACCTCCTTCCGAAATAAATCAATCAATACGCCAACTAAAGATAAGAAAATCTGCAGGGCATGACAATATAACAAATAAAATATTTAAAGAATTAAATTATAATTCTATCTCAGCAATAACTGCAATTTTTAAATTATGCTTAAGACTGGAACATTTCCCAAACATTGGAAAACTGCCATCATCATACCGATTTTTAAATCAGGCAAATGTACAAAAGATACAGTAAACTACCGACCTATTAGTTTGTTACCAACTCTCTCTCTAAGACATTCGAAAGATTAATATTATCAAGACTAGTTGTATTCTTACACACCACAAATGCAATTCCATCTGTCCATTTCGACTTCCAATCCAACTACGCCACAACTCATCAGCTACTGAGACTAACTGAATTCATTGCAAATAGTATGGATTGAATATCGCACATTCGACAGGGTGTGGCACTCGGAACATTTTTATACACCTCATACAAAACTAGTGGTGCTACAGAATGGCACAGGCTTTCCCATATTAATCTATTTCCTTGGGTCTCGGGTAACAATTCGGATTTACTCTTGCCAGCTGCCATCTAACGCCGCCCAAAGTACATTTTTTGACATTTTCTTAAATTTTCGCTTTCCTAATATTAGAACGGAAATATTATTTCAAGAATATTAAAGAACAGTAAAACCTCGTCCCAAATGACAATTTTCTTTGAAAACTTTGCGGCCGTTTTTAAGAAAATGGCGTTTAAGCGCTACTAATAATGGAAAATTTGAAGCTGTTTTACGCAGAAAATATTTGAGTTTTCGAAAAAATTAATTTGAACACAAATACAACTGTATTTAAAAATTGCTGGTAATGTGCATCTTAAAGGCGTGAGAGATATTTTTAAAAAAAGTACATTTATGTATTTTTTGAAAAAACGAACAAATACCTCAAAATGAACATTACCTCACAGAAACAGTGCAATAATCACTATCAGTTCGAAAAGTTTGAAGAAAAAATTGGAGCCATTTTTGAGAAAATGGCGTTTGAGCTTTTCTGGCAGTTATGCTCCGAAAGCGCTTCGTTTGAATTTGTCTTTGGACTTTTTCAAGTCAAAGTGTCTGAAGTGAGTACAGAAATTGCAATATTATAATATTACGTAAACATTTCCAATAATACGAGAAAATATGTGCAGCTGTAGCCTAACCATTGTATATACATATTCTATATTGTTCTAATAAAAGCTCAAATTCACCGTCAATGAGCATTTCAGTTAACTTTTTTGCACAGGCGTTTACTTTGTGTACCAGAAAATGACACAATGCGGAAATAAAATATAGTGATCGTTCTCATATTCCAATTCAATGATACTATATTTCGGTTGAGTTAAAAACTTGACTTGGGACACACGATTGAAGTGAATCTCGAGGTGCATGATGTCGATGAAAAGGATTAGTTACTAGACCTAATAATAATTAATATCGTAACATATAAAAATATCGGAGATTAAAAATGTAATACTTCTTCTTTACTAAATATGTACTTTACTACCTAAATAGGAATGCGATAGGTATTCTCGCCGCACTCATGACACTGTGAATCTCGGAATATTGAATTCCCTAACTATTTCTGAAATGGGATGTCCCATGCGCCTAGCTCCAACTACCATTCCGCCCTCAAAGTCTATTAATTCCCTTGGTATTACCATAATCACCTGAGAAACCTTTTTACATGAATCACTTTAGTACAAACGAATGCTCTGTCATTTTATACCTTTTGTACGCGATACTACTGTCATCTGTGCATTTGCATCGTGCTATCCCATGAGTTTTGCCACCTCAGAGTTTTTATTTTATATTATTCCAAAAAGGAAGAATAAATACAACATTAAAACTTCATTTATTGTTAAATTCCCTGCGATTGAATTTGCCCTAATGATATTACTTCTACCAACATTGTGTTTACTCAACTAGACCCTATATTCACACGCTGCTGCCAGATGACTAGAGGATTCCCCAAATGTTTCACGTCTATTACCCAAAATGCACCTTTCAACCAAAAGTCCCAAAATAAAATGTTATTCGTTTTAAATACAGTAGAATCTCATTAACTCGGATCTTTTTAATACGGAGGTTCGGATAACCCGGACCAGCTTTGGAAGAAATATTGTTTAGCGTAGTAAATTAAGATTTGTTTTTGACATAAATCGCTGGTCGCAGTTGGTATATTACTCAAATTCACTAGCCTGCGGTCGATTTCATTTCCCTCACGCCACCTGACAGCCCTCTCCTTTCCCTCCCAATGCGTCCGGGGACGGTTTGCCTGTCGAAGAGCGGGGACGAAGCAGCGATGCTCTGGGTCTCAGGCCACCTGTTAGTTTGTTCCGATGTGTATTGGTTACATATTACAGTGTGATTTTAGGTGAAAGTGAACCTGTAATAATTTTTAAACTTAATTAAAAATGTTGGGTAAGTCCACGTTCTTTTTTATCGTTTATCCCTCAATCTCTGCATAACACGAATTTTCGTTATTTCGGATCGTCCCCAGTCCAGTTAATACCAGTTAACGTTTGGTTCTTCTGTACTAACACTGAAAGAAATGAAAAATTATGATACAATACTATAATGATGTCCTTTACTGAGGACTACCAGCTAACGTAATAGGGTAGATATTCCCGCCTTTTCGAATATTAAATCGTAAGAGTGCACAATTTTTATAAATAATAAAAGTTGGAAAGTTTTCATTGCCGAACTTCATACAAATTACGAAAAAAATTCAAATGAAACAGTGATTTAAAAGAATCTTCAACTTTTTCCCTATTATTTTATTTTCCCCAAGTTTTCTCCCATCCACAAAAAGACCACATTTTGGGCTGTTAAATACCCAAATCTGGCAATCCTGCAACAGTAGATCTCAGAGAATACAAGTAAACCCTCCCTATTAACATTGCATTTTCTGCGCTACTAACACTTCAGCTATTATCTAAAAACGTCCAATTCAAACAAAGCGCCTGTGATGGACATCTGTATTCATTTCGATAGTTAGGGGCATCAATAATTTCTTACTTTGACAAAACTAAATAAACAGGAATACATTTGCCTGATACAGTATTCGCAGCAAATTATACAGAAGCGCTGTTGCCAGCGCAGCGTCATCAATACTAGATGTGCATTCGCTTCGCGAATTATATCAATTTTTTGCAAAAAACGCTTATTGCCGTCTGTAATCAGATTTCAACTGGTTTATCGGTTATTCATTATACGCGCACGTTGTCTTGAGCCCCGGAATACCTACCCTTACCCCTTTGCCATTATTAGTTGAATTAACAATAAAGTAAAGCAACGAGAGTTGACAAAATCTGATAACAAAAAATGTTTGCTCCCATGTAATATAAACTATTTTACATCGAAAAACGAACTACAAATTTGAGGCAATATCATTTTTGTCAAAATAATGAATCTCCCCACTCCTCTTGCAACTGGCGAAGCGAGGTCTCAAGAAAACGTGCGCGGATAATACATCATACGCAGTTGATAAATAACTCTAGTCTAACTAAAGACTCTTGGGGATACTTTGCATCAAACTCCTCGGACATTTTCAAACTTTTCTTAAAAATGGCTAAAAAAATGTTTCCTTAAATTTATTGTAAGAATGAAGTAAAATACAATTAGAGTGGTGATCCGTACACTTACAGTGTTAGTATAGGTCCGATTTTCGAGATTAACTCTGAATTTTCGAAAATTGCAAATGTTTGAATTTGTTTTGGCGTCTTCCTCGAACTTCATAATTGAAGATAAACATTTTCCCTCAAATGAAATTATTTCCAAAAATTAGCTCTTTTATTAAGGTCTTGCACATTTTTTTGGAACTTTTAGTAGTTCTCGTGCAATGTTGCGGGCAATACGTGTTATTTTTAAAAATTACAAAAACAAGATTTTCTCAAAAATGGCACCAAAGTTTTTCTTTAAACTTTTGGAAGGAATAGAACCTAATGTACTCTATGAGTTCCCACAAACGCCATATTACCCTATTCTTTTGTTTTAGCAAAAAGTACAAAAATGTAATTTTTTGACTTGTCTCTCACCACGTCGTTAACATTTTCTTAGTGTCGATTTGCTTACACTATTATACTTACGAGTACATGTGCTTTAAATAATGTCATATAAAGTTTCTCAAAAACTCAACCGTTTTCTGTAAAAACTAGCTCAAAATTCCGCATTTGCAGCACCACTCAAAAGCCATTTTGTCGTAAATGGTTCCAATTTTTTTCTTCAAACTTTGCGACTGATAGTGCTATAGGGGGACAAGTTTGAAATCTCCCTTTTGGGAGGTGCTTATTTTCGCGGGCTTCTCCCACCGCTGCTACAGTGCCAGATTAGCTAAACCTACTGCGCGCACGCGATTCGTCGCCCTCCCCCAGCAAGGAGGAGCTATGAGTCATCAATGTCACTGCAGCCTTCACTGTATGATGTCATTGTCGTCCTCAGAGGAACTGCCCCGCAAAGAAACGATAATTTTGTCCACTTTTGCTTTCGTCGACATGTCTGTTTTCATATATTCTTCTTCGATTTTCTTAACGTGTTCACAACATTTCTTCCATTGATTTGGGCAATATTTAGAAAATAATATTCGGCATACATTTTCTTTAACTCATAGACGGGTACCGATGCTTTCTTTCGTAACATGATTCTTAATGGAACTCCAAACTAAATCGATGGAATTGAGATCGGGATTGTAAAGAGGGAGCTTGATGTTCAGGTTATATTACCTGCAAACGGTTGTCCTAGTATTAGAAACAAATACACACTATATTACGCCTGTGAACTTCACTTGAAATTAGGCCTACGCTAAGAGACGCCACGCTGCACAGCACTCGAAGACGAAAGGGACAGGACTGAGGACCAGGGGCGATGCTTCCAATACATGTTTCTTTTACTGAATCTTAATATATTAAGAGTCAGCGTTTGTGCACAGACAGCTGAAGCTGTTTTGATTTGGATGGCTGACACTTTTACTGCTGCGCGTTGAGCCCACGAACAAAGCAGCCTGTTCAGACCTCCCTTCCCTCGACCGGCCACGCTGCCTGCCGTGCAGAGCGAGTGAGAGAGCGATATTTTCAGGGAAAGTGAGTGGTTGATGGTGGGAGTCACCCCTCCTAGCGCATGCGCATTCGGAGGGAGTTTTGTATCTAGTCCCATTATAATTGCTTGAACATGACCTAAAGTTCATTTCCGGGTATTTTTCCCCAAAAAAATACACAAATGTAAGTGCTTCAAATGAAGTTTTCCGAAAACTGAAGTTTTCTGTGAAAAGAAGCTTCAAATTTCGAAGTTACAGAAATTGTTAAACGCTATTTTCTTAAAATCGGCTCCACATTTTTCAAAGAAAATTGCCTTTTAGAAGAAGGTTTTACTTTTTTCTAATATTCAAAAATATTTCCGTTCTAATATTAACAAAACCGAAAAAGTAAGAAAATGTCAAAAAAAAGTACTTTGGGCAGCGATAGCAGCTGGCAAAATTATGTGGCAAGTCCGAATAACTAGCCGAGACCAAAGGAAATAGAAAAGTTATACGGAAAAGTCTGTGCCATTCTGTAGTAGCACTAGTTACTTTCTCGTACACGTATGTATTCCATAGAACTTCGTTGATGTTCAGCATTCATTTTTATGCCGTTGCATACCTTTGTTATAACTAGAGACAGGATTTCCATGCAAATGCATGTTTTTATTTAAGCTTCGTAGATATTTCAAACTTTGTAAATATATGTTTCATGAAAAATTCGTTTCAAAATGCATACTTTTCCCGTGCATGTTTGCATGTTTGATACTTTCTTGGAGAAATTCATGCATAATGCATGTTTAGATGTTTTTAAAATTAATATTGCATATTTAGATTTTTATCTGGCATATTAAGTTCTTTTTATTATTTCTCTGCATGATTTGTGAATATTAAAGCTGACGCATATTTTGTATGAATTATATATTGGTCTTACATTCTCATAGCACGTAGTTGTCTTTGGTACCTATTGTCATATTACACATTTTAACCTTTCGTTACACTACATGGATTTGCGGCGCGAGTTCACGTGAAATGAGCAACGATCTCGAAATGAATTATCGACACCATATGATACGTGGCAAAGGAAACGGAAGATACCCGAAGCCAAAACTCAATATCCTTTGATAACTGACAATAGCAGAGGAAAATAATCAAGAGCAGGCTCTCTGCTTGCGTGCAACAGAGGATTTTCAAAAGGAACACAAGTTTCTTAATTGTGAAGTTAAGCATAAAATGGCATTTTCTAAGGCTTCGTTTGCAGCACTTCTCAAACACAGAATTTGAAACAATGGTTGTCTGGAGGACGGATGGAAATGTAATTTATTGTAATTGCTGTAATAAAGAAGTAAGTAAGCTATACTGTAAAAATTGATCAATTAAAAAACTATTTCTACTAGTGGTGTTTTCCTAGTCGAATGTTCAAGTTTAATTTTGCTGAAGCTAATTTAAAATACTGAAACTCAGAGAAATATCAAATAATGTCAATGAAATATATATGATATGCAAAACAAAACTTTATATGTTATTGAAGTGAAAATAATTATTTTTGGGATACTATTAATTATATTTAGCAGTTTTGAGATTTTTCTGAGTTTCAAATGCTTGTATAGAAACTGTTCGGCGTATTGTTTTTAAATAATTATGTAAGTGACAGTAAGCATATTCTTTCCACACGTTTCTCTTGAATTTCAAAATTTTACCTCTATTACTTTCGATGTTATTGAAAGAAATTAGATAGAGAAGGTTAGGTTGAAATAAAAAATCGCACTGGATTTAACAAATATATAAACATTGCAGTATTATCTTAGTCAGTTTTTTGTATTTCTAATATATATATATATATATATATATATATATATATATGTATATACAGGGTCTTTAGTTTATCTTGCAACTCATGTCTGAGAGCACTTGTTCTTATTTTGGTAATTTGGCAAAAGCGTCTCTTTTACACCTTTCAAGACAGCCGTGCTTGGCACGTCGGGACAGCAGAGGAGGCAACCGTCAGGTCATAGGCTGCAGCAAGTTTCCTGTTTCTTTGTTGATCCCATTCAAGAGTGTCGGCGGGCAGGTATACGGCTCTCATGCCGAAATCTTTTCACGCTGCACAGAGTGGGTGGGGTGGGGTGGGCTGAGTAATGAGCGTGGAAACAAAACGTCTCTTTAAGCAATTCTGCCCAGTATGCTGAAGAAACAAAACTAATATTAATGTGGAGGGGAGTTATCGATTTATTTACAGCAACGTAAGAATAATTAAGTAAAGCCACCTCAGAGAGAAATCGAAAAGATATCGTGAAATATTACCGCCTAGCTCTTCATTTTATAACAATAATAATAATAATAATAATGTATTATTATTATTATTATGGAATCTGCATATTAAGCAAATAAGAAAACTTTAGTAACAGACAATAAACATACATAACATAGAATGTTATGAGAGTAATTACCGCAGAGGCCAAAAGTTAAAAATCGAGGTGGAGCGTAGCGGAGCCGAGATTTTTCATTTGGACGAGGCAGTAATAACACTGTAACATTTTGTGGTATGTTCAGCATTTTATCGGTCAATCTCACGATTTTTGCAAAAATTTAAATCACTGCGATAGTAAACAAATGAATTCTGTTGTTGCGGCATGTTACTATGATATTGTGGGGTATTGCTTGCAATATATCTATTTAAACAATATTCGTATACCGTGGTTTGAAAAAAGATGGATACAAATAATTCTCCTGAAGTTAAAGATAACTAAAGAAATGACGTTCGGTGAGGAAGTTGGCGCGTCGATTTCCAGTGGCGACACCTCAGATCGTCAGTAAATATGATTACCGAAGAAGAGTTTCATTTGATGGAATGCGAGGAAAATGAAATTAATTTACCTAAAAAACATTTTAACTGCACTATTAAAACCTATTACAATGAACAATAATTATCTCAAAAACTAATATGAGTTACTTTTATTCTGAATTATTCGAATCTGATTTGTTTTCTACACCGACTTGTTTCTTTCTTAATAAACATTTGACTTGCGATGAATCAATGGTTGTATATTCACGTTGCCAAAGATGTTAAAACCCGATGCTAAGGATGTTAAATTGCTTAACATACAGGTAGGTACACGCCTGTAGAATTGCATGTTAAAATGGGCTAAAGACGCATGTGACCGATAAAATTATTAAAATACTAATAAAATGTAACTAAGTAGTACATTAATAATTATTGAAAATAATTAATAAAAAGTAATAAAATATAATTATCTTAAAATGACAAAAAACTGACAGTCGAGTAAATGCTCAATGTGACCACCGTTTATGAAGAGACAGGCGTTTACTCTTTTCAGTGTAGTGGCTGCAGTACGTTAAAGAGTAACAAGGACAGAATACGTGCTTTCTCTTTCTTCCAACTAAAATTAGACACGTTCTCTCAGCCCGAAATCTGAGGGCACGCGACCGGGCTTCGCTAAAAGTGAAAGGGTGTCGAAGGTATTTCACGCGTTGCCGAATTGGCAAAACAAGAGTTGGTGTTTCCAGACCTGGGTTGCAAGATACGATAAAGACCCGGTATATATATATATATATATATTAAATCTATCTAATCTAAAATTAAAAGATGACCAATGAATACTCAATATTAATATTTAAATGTTTACTCATAGAATCACATTTTTAGCAAGTCTTGATACTTGTAGGTAGGTATTTCTTTTTTAAGAAAACTAGAGCAACTACAAATCAGGCTTTTTGACCGCAAAAACTTATTTTGTTGTCCACAATCTCACGCATTCTTGCCAGGATACGATGCGTTGAATTCCTCGAATACTTTTGCCCTAGCTTGCCTCATCTCACTAATTAATTTATTATAGTACCCTTTCTTCCCTAAGTCTGGATACTTCTGGCAAATTTCTGCCAGAATCACCCTTTCGTGTTTTTCAAACCGAGCCATCTGTAATAGCACAGAACGAAAATTTGGCATGGCTTTGTAATTAGTTCAAAAGTGTAATTCAAGTCATTTATTACATTACCATCCAAAATAAGAATGGAAATACAATACGTATCTCCGCTATGAAACTTGTGTCCACTGGTATGGCGCAAATTTGTTAGTTTATACGACACAAGCACGACGAACGCCGTTTGCACTTGTCAAGGTAATGTTGCCAAATCGATTTTACAGAGCCAAGGCCTGAGACCGCGGTCTTAGCAGACTTCGTTGAAACATCGTTTTATCAATCAGATTCGCGCCACGGCCCGTGGCTTCAAAACCATGGCTCAAACTATGTCTTAGAATTCCACTAAATGAGATAAGAGGTATGACTGAAACAGAAATGAAGATTTTGATTTGCACGAATCTTGTTTATTCATTTTCACCTTAAGTTCTTCTATTTGTTTTTTAAATGTTTCAAAAGTTTAATGAAAATAAAATCCCCAACAAATCGGTAAAAACTTTCCTCCCTAAAATTCCACTAACGGCAAAAAAGAAAAGAAAAGAAAAAAAACACGAACGTTAGTGATAAAATCACCAACCTGGTAACACTGCAACCGGTTTGAATTTTGCGCCCGGAAGGAGAATTTAAACTCAATTTTCTGAGAGGCAGCATTTTCTTCGGAAAAACTGAATCTGCCATTTTTTATGAAAGTCAACATACCATCTGTTCTTTTTGTAACGGGTGCTTCTGGACAACCTATAAATGCAGTACAGAGAAAGTTAAGTTTAAGTTTTGCGGCAAAAAAGGCGATTTTTTTATTTCTTGATTTTTAGTCGCATCAACGACTAAGGTTATTATCGACTACATTGTTTATACAAATATAATTTTATCTATCATTACATTAACAAAAATGTCATAGCATATATATATATATATATATATATATATATATATATATAATCTAACATTGTATGGCATCATATATTATATATAATACATAATTTAATTATAAAATGTTATATATGATTAAGAATATTACAATTTTCACATAACTTGATCAATTGGTTCTGATATTCGATCGAATACAGTAGGGTATCTAAAGTTTTATTTAGATTAGTAATTAGTATTTAGCGATTTTTACTTTCTCGCCTTACGAATACTTCGTAAGAAGAGAAAGTTACGTAATCGTGCGTCGGAAATTTCCAGAAAACTCATATAGCTGGGGTCTGGAAACGAAAAAGTGGATAACACCTCTTGCTAAATTTAGAAAAAAAATCCTCTTATCACGTGGTGTAGTCAAAATTCATGTTTTGTTGCTTCTTGATACTGCAAAATCGATTGACGGCAAAACGTCCGTCTGTCCGTCGGTGGTCAACGCTAGCGCCTAAAATCGTTTAGTCGATTTTCTTCAAAATTAATATTCCCCAATCATTTTTACTGATGTCAAGGCTCCTGGAATTTGAAACCGATATTTTGATTTTCGACCGATACTTTACATGAAGCGCGTCGGAGATTTTCAAAGTTAAAAGAAAATGGCTCCAAATTTTTTGATTAAATTTTGTTGTCGAATAGTGCGAAGCACGTTTAAAGGAATGATGTAGGTATCATTTTCGCCGATATCCCCAATTTTTCGAAAATTAAAAAAAAAATATTTAAAAACTACAAAATTGAAGATAGAGATTTTTGCCTCAGACAAAGTCGGTTGTACAAAATTAGCACTTTAAAAAAGGCAATGTACCATTTTTTGAAAAAACGAGTAGTTTTTGAGTAAATTGCGATTCAAATTTACAAAAACAATTTCACAAAAACCGCTCCAAATTTTTTCTTTACATTTTCTTCACTTATGGGACGATAAAAAATATGGTCTCAGGGAAATACTTGTTTTTCTTCTGGGAATTGTTTTTTTGGAAACTGCAAAAAGATATTTTTAAAACTAGAAAATTGTAGACAGCGTTTTTTATCTCAGTCTCTTGTACAAAATTAGCTCCTTAAAAAAGGTTATGTGGAATTTTCTGAAAAAAAAAGGGAGTCGTTTTTGCGTAATCTTTGCTTCAAATTGACAAAAAAAATCTCAATAACTGCTACAAATTTTTTCTTTAAATTTTCTCCATGTGTGTAATAAGGGACGATAAATAAATAAACAAGTGGTGCTATAGAATGGCACAGACTTTCTCGCAGTAGTTATTTTCCTAATGTCGTTCGTCGGAAATAGGATTTGGAGTAATCCCTTCACCGCTGTCTTTCTTTGTCGCCCATAAGACATGATTTTTGCATGTTGACAATTACCGGCTTCCTAATGATAGAGCTGATGCAATTACGTTTTGACTAATATGTAAGTACTCAGTCCACATCACACTCCAATGGCGAAGGCGGTTCAAGTGTGTTGGGGTTCAGCGCCTAAGTTTGAAAGGTGCTGGGTTCGAATCCCAGATATGGATTTTAATTTGATGAATGTGTTGCAGAAAAAAACATTTAAGAGTGTAGAAACTATATTGAAAATCTTGAATTTGAAGTACTTCTACTCACGAATAGAATCAATTCAGTATAAAGAACTTGTCTGTGTTTTCCTAAATTGCATCTTTTAAACACTTTTTCAACTCTGTTATTCGATTTCGGAAACATATATCATGTAAAATCAATCGTTGTCTTGTGTATATCTTTATGAACCAATTTAAGTAAAATTATGAGTATCTCAACGTTAAATGGAAATACAATATAACCAGAACGCACGAGATCAACTTACATGTCCCTAACGGTTCCAGAATTATTATTACTTTCTCGCCTTACGAATACTTCGTAAGAAGAGAAAGTTTTGTAATCGTACGCCGGAAAACGAGGAATTTTCGCCTGAAAAACTCTTGTAGCTGGGGTCTGGTAACGAAGAAGTGGATAAAACCTCTTGCTAAAAAAATTAGAAAAACTAGTGGTGCCACAGACTTTCTCGCAGAACCTAGTTTTCTAATCTCTAAATTGAACTAGTTTTTCTGTTATGAATGATGATTTTCCCAGATACCTTCTTTGAGCGCCCAAAGGACATTTTTTTACGTTCTCTGGATTTTTCGGCTTCCTAATGCGAGAAATGAAACCACCAAACACGTATAACTATTATATAAGTGTAAATGCAATTCATAGCTATTGTGGTCGCAGTCGTTAATAAGCGAACATTGGCACAGGTTTTCAGAGGGAAGTTTCGCCGGTTAGAGTCCTGGGGAAGATTATTTGTGAAATTCTCTGCTGTCACAGGAAATAATTGAGAATTCTATAAACTTTATTGAAAACCATGTGAGGCCATTTGAATCACAAATATTGCAATAATTACGATAAATTAACTGGAAGTGTCTATATATTTTTTCGAATTTTTAACTTTTATCATTTTTACACGTCTCTTCTTGGATTTGCAAAGTGTATGTACCATTGTATCAATTGTTTCTTTATCATGTATTTACCATTTTATAGCTCGGTTTGATTCTTTTTATGGCTATGTTCGACATATACGGTGCTAGTGTGTTGTAGTAATATAAGTGCCGGTTCGTTAACTTTGAGGATCGGATTTCGGGTCTTGGAACGGAAAATTTTTGCTGGTAGAAAACACTTGTGCTGGTTTATGAAGTAGTGGAATAGCATTTAGGACCACATAGAATCAGTGCGAGATAGTATGTGTATTGGAAGCACCACTAGTTCTACAATGCGTATATGCGTATATAATAAGCGGTAGCGAGAAAATAAAAGAGCCATTTTTGAGAAAAAAATTGAAAATGTCTCCTTGGGCTTAATGTGAATTTAAATTATTTTATTTCAAATTCTCAGGATGTGGGGACAGGTCGCGTCTAGCTGGGAATGCCCATCGTGGAAAAAAATCTGTGATTACTTAGACATATGTATTGTTTGTCAGACGATAGGACGGTTTGAAAAAAACATTTTCTGTATCACAGAATCCCAAAATGTATGTATCTGTTAAAGTCTTGATATTTTGTAGCAGTGAGTAACTTCGTCTATTCTAAGGATGTTATTCCTTTGTATGTACGTACACAAGAAAGTAAAAAAGAGATTTTACTTGTTTAATTATAGAAAAAATACTGTACAACATGGACCGTAGTGGATGTACATACCGTCTTATTTTATAAAGGGTAAATGTAGGCTTACAACAAACTGTAGTGTTTGTATAACTTTTTTTCTATCGTTATGTTTTATTATATAACTTGCTGCAATCAATAGTTCCAATCAAATCATCCAACCTTGACGCTTTTAAACAAAAACGTTCTACATTACTCGCAACGAATAAGCTACTCTGATGACGGTTTGAAGAAACAACAACAACACATTTTCAGTATCGCAAAACCTCAAAACGTATATATCCGTTAAAATTCAGAAATCGATATTTTGTAACATTACATAACTTCGTGTATACTAAGGATGTGCCTCACATTACTGCGCACATGGCACCACCTACACGATATATATATGAAATATCAAAATATTAACTCATACGTTCAATGACACGTCTTGATAAAATGTTCATAACTTTTGCCAAAGTCGAACCTTATCGCCTTCGCGACTTCCTGCGAATAAGATAAGCGGCAACGCTGAACTCTGGCTGTAAAGAAATCCTCGCAAACTGATTGCTTCAGAAGCAGGTCACTTGGCATCCCACAACAGGGGGCAAGACAACTGTCAAAGTCGCTTATACCGTACAGTAGCCAGTGCAGTAGATAATTCAATATTCATTTCACAAGATTTTTTTCTCTCACCAGAGTAAAGTCCGAATTGTCTACGTTCCCTACTGAAAGTTCGTGGACCGGGAGGTCGTGGCTAGAGCTCTGAATTGAGAGTAAAACCACCCCTGGAGTATCGCGATGCTTCACGCAGGTTCTCGGTGAAAGAAGTGACCTTGCTCTTCGGAAGGAGTTCCCTGTTTACGGACATTTCGATTGGCCGGCCTCCCGTCCCTCGGTTATATGGCGTCGCAGGGAACTCACCGCCGCGCGGCGCCGCACGGTGGTCTAAAGGGGGTCGAAATGCGCGCATAGGATGCTAAGTAAAAAACTATTTATTTAGTGATTTTGAAACTGTTTTTTGCGTATGAATCTAACGCACCAAATTCTAGGTGTGAAATAATAATTTTCTACTTAATTTTTATTGTTTATTTATTTATGCCGAAAACAAAGTCTTTATCTGACAGCGGGGATGAATAAAGCTGCAATAATATTGATAGCATAACACTTTCAAGTAATTGTAATTAATTATTATCGAAAAAAATGATGAATTTCAATTAATTGATTAAAAGAAACAATTAAGTGATGAATTAGAAAGAAATTTGGAGTGGGAATACAAAAACAATACAATTTGTGAAAGTAATTTAAAGAGAGTTTGTAAAGTAATTTAAAGTAAGCTAAATCAATGAAATGAAGACCTTGGGGCAATCCCATTCTGTGCCAAATTTCTGATGAAATTGAGATATTAGTGTACTTCGACGCTCCATAGATGTATCCAGATGTTGGATTTTTTAAAAGATTCGTCTGAAGAGGCAGCGTAATTCATAAATGCATGTTTTTGATCTCTATGTGTAGAATGCAATATTTAAACATTTACTTTCCTTTTTCTCAAAAATCACGTATAGTGGCATTGCATCTTATTGCTCCGAGGTATTCAAATAGAATAACGAAAACTAAAATATTTTCCTACAATTCTTTTTTCATTGCTAACCATTAAACAATATTGAAATAGAAGGTACAAATACCTCCAACATTGTATATAGCCGTGTAGTATATTTTCAAGTGGGTAAACAACGTAATATGTAAAGGAAAACGTTTACTTACCCCGGTTACAAACGAGATAGTAACATGCGTTAAGGGGAAAAAAGAAAATGTTTCCTTCTAATTTTAACATAATTTAAGTTTCTTACACATCTTTACACAAGCTGTAATTATTAATTAAATACATTTGGTCTTAATTTCAAGATTATATAAGAATAAAAAATGTAAAAAATATAAGTGGGTAGTATTTTTGTACTAAAATACCTTTTGCGTGAAAACCAAAACCGCTTCGTTTTTATCTAAAGTAGAACAAAAAATTATTTCAAGAAAAAGGTTTTAAAAATAAGATATAATATGCATTTATGTTATGCACGCCTATAATGTATTTACGTCAAACTAAAAATTGGTTAAGATTGTTATATTTTAAACAAATGTGAGGGCATTTGTCAAAGTTTCAAATATATTGATAATTGTATATAATAATTGTAATAATAATAATGACGATAAAACGGCAATAATAATAATAATAATAATAATAATAATAATAATAATAATAATAATACCGAACACACAATAAGGACACGCTGCGAGACCTCCTTCGACGCGAGATAGAACGAGTTCTACTGCCATTCGAATATCGTGCATAGTTGAGAATATACGAAAATGCCAAAGCTAAGATATTGATAGAGACAGCGAACTCTGTCTGAAATGGGGTTGTAGGTAGACCCCAAGTAAAGATCTGAATATTACTGAAATCAATCAGATCGTGTATGCAACTGGATATCAGGTATCTCAGATAATTTTGGGGCCAGCCAAGAACACCGCGGCCAGCAGCCAGACAAAATAAACAGCTCCGTAGCCCCATGGACGAAAATAATTACGAAACGGATAGCCGCCACTCGGCATGAAATATCATTCTTAGCCGAGGCTTCCTCTAAATCATGCTAGAAATTGCTTTATTTGAAACAGCCCACATTTTTCGCAAAGCATTGTAGAGGCATTGATGGTCCCTAGATCTACTCCTTAGGAAGCTGGCTGCAATCCGAAGTAGACTTTATAATCAAACGGCTCATAACATCTTTGGTCGTGAATTAGAGTAGTAGTAATAATAATAATAATAATAATAATAATAATAATAATAATAATAATAATAATAATAATAATAATAATAATAATAACAATAATTATAATAATCACAATAATAATATGATCATTATTTGCGGCGACTCTTCCATGTAACCTTTTGGCATTTTCCTAACACCTCACTGGAGACCGACTACTCTGATCGGTAGTTTTGTGGTTTCTCCGATCAACACCAGGTGAATGCCGGAACAGTAACCTAACAAACGGGCCGCGCGCGATCTTTCCTTCCTCTTCCTTGTCCTATCCTCACCCCTTACATACACACATGTACATGCTCTACACTACCACACATGCTGGAAGACCATTCGGGAGCTTAGAACTTGTTCCGGCTGGGGCGATGTCCCGCTGGTGGGAAACCTCGCTAGCCGACGGTAGATCGGTGCCGGATCTCGCCAACCAGCGGGAGAAGATCACCGCCACCTCCCGAGGGAGAAACATGCACCACATGTACGGGACTAATGACCTCAGTAGTTGACGCGCCCGGAATCACTAACAGCCTACCAAGGTGTTTGTTGTTGTTGTTGTTGTTCATCACTTTCCTCGTTCTAATATCCAAACATGGAAAAGTTGCTGCTTCTATTTATCTCTTAAATTTTGAAGTTATTTCCATGTTCGGATCACATTCGAATACCCTTTCCATCAGAGTTTGTTGACGTTTTAGAACACCATTAACACCTTTTACATTGAAATTGGTCCAGGACGCAGTTTCTCTTCTGTTACTACATTACGTTCGAGGTTTTCTTCGCTGATGATTTCCCGAAGCTGCCCTACAGTAATGTCATTATAATGAGAGATGCACAGATCCTGAATGGCTTTTCTGTTCATGTGGCCAAAACCCTGACCTCCATTTTCATGCAATTGAATTGAATTATTTTACAATTGTATTATTCTATTAATATGAATTGACATTCCAACTTCAATATTTTTGCAGAACTTCACACTTTGAGCTCCGGTCTCTGCCGAGTTCATTTCCCAGATAACGCCGATACAGGAAATGTACTCGCTGTCAAAAAAGTACGACCAAAGACACACTCGCGAACGTTGAAGTCGCGAATGTTAAAACCGGCAGCATTTCTCCAATCGCGGATGTTCGAAACTCGCGAATAAGGAATTCGCGGATGTCATTACTGTATGGGATATTTATTCCGAAGTGGGATAAGTTTCTTTCTCCGAAACGGAGGCCGCCGGTGGGGCTGTCTTGGCTGTTCATTGGCAATCAGAAGCCCGCAACTGGCTGTCAAGGACAGTCGAGCGCATGGTCTCGAGAGGAGGAGGGGCGAGGAAGTGCTGCAGGTTACAGTCGCGGAGAATGCAGTTCTCTGCATGGTGGCGAATATTAAACCCCCTGGTTCGAAACTAGAATGAGAATTCTAGAGACTGATTTGATATATCTGATCTGATTGCTCGATTTTATGCAATTTGACGAATTGCTGGATGATACCTTACAAAGGGTTACGGATAGTGCGCGTTGCTTCCTTCTCCGACCTCGTCTCATTCCCTATTTTAAGGTCTCATATTTTCCTCGTTGCTTGTTCCCAAATAGTCCAGCTGCGAATAGTCGCAGACTGATAGTTCTACGAGTTCACAAATGTGAGGCCAAATTGCAAACTCATCAGTAGTCCTATCGAAATGAAAGTAAAGATTTTGTTAGTAAACATTTTAACATGTGCGTTGTTAGTAGATGACGCAAAAAGCTTACTAATTTAACTTCTCGTATTCAGGGTCAATTAAATAAAAAGCAAGAGACACTGGCGGGTAAAGTTACTAAACGCGGAATTAAAAAATGTGTATCGGAGAAACGGAAAACAGCAATAGATACAATCATTCAGAAGCTTCAGGAATAAAAACGAAGATGTGAAATACATCGATGTGTTACCGGTAAATGCTTTGCTGCCAACAGAAAGGACTTAAAATAAGAATCCAATTGATGTACTTGCAAGGCATTTTGTTATTAAACGTAATGTCCATAAAGCGAACTCACAGTAAAGAAAGCTTAATCTAATTTGTGTGCGTACATTCACGGATCATTAATCAAATGAATTTGGATCCACGATCGGAGCTAGCGCCGCATCGAGGCGCAGTGCGAGCACAGCGATCATCCTTTCTTCTTTTACACTTACTTTTACTTCTCTTCCCTTACATTCCTGAAAGTTTTCAACGAATATCGTGTCTGCGCCGTTTTTACGAGTGTACTATGCTATATTTGATCGAAGGAATGTAAAGAAAAAAGATTAGTAAAATTTTTTAAAATGTCTCTGGCGCTTGCACTTTTGTATACACCTTTTTGAAAAATAGATACTCCGAGTTGAGAAACTCGTTTCGCAAGTAACGCGACTATCTTCACTAATCGGAAATAACGTACATCTTACGGCATAGGATATAATTACTATTTTCGTGTTGGTAGTTTAATTGTATTTAATCATAATTGAATTGTTAGACATGTAATTGCCTATAAACACGCGCCATATCAAGAAAAATAATTGGGAACGTTTAATGTTTCGATTAACGTGAGAACCCCTACTCATGGCTGTGTTTACAGGCGCATTGTAAGATCAGGGGCCACATTTGTCTGCAAGCAATTGCTTATGAACTTCTCTCTCCTTTCCTCTCCCCATCCATGGAGGAAGTGGGGTGCCCCGGAAAACTATTAAAAAATATTTGAAAAATACGTCATGAAATATATTTGTATTGTCAAATAATGTTTAATTAAATAGTCTTCTTCACTAAATTTACATGTTGTTTAGTAAATCAGAGGGAAGTTATTTCGAAGGCCCCCCCCCCCCCCAGAATTTTGGGTTTTTGGAAGCCCAGCAGTTGTTGAATCCTGCCTTATGTTAGATGACAGTGTAGTGGGTTGAAAGGGTTAGTAAACACACTTGTTTCGACATGCATCAAACACGCGGAGCCTTGTGCAAAGGGAGGGTGCCACTAACCTGCTGAAGATGCGGCGGAGTGCAAGCGGCAGTGGCTGCGGTGGCAGCTCGCTGGGCGACGGCTGGTGCGTTTCCTCCCGGATGCAGTGCGATACGGTGCGGACGCCGGGCTCGTGGGGCGGCGTGCGTGACGGGGGGTCTGTGTCGCGCGCCGCGCTGCCTTCTCTTGTCACCTCGACGGGTCGGTGGCGGCGGCGGCGGCGGTGGTGACCGGCCGCGTCGCCCCCTCCGCCCCGCAACCACGGCAAGGGCACGGCCAAGGCCCTCTGCATCTCCACGCACGGCCGGTCAGGATGGGTGCCGGTGCCGCACACCCGTCTGCCGCGCCTTCGGTTGAAATAGAATGCGACGGCTCCGCAATTTACGCGACCAACTCCATTTAGATTTGATTTAAGCGAGAGAGCGTAACGACAATTTAATGCTTGCGTTCGAACGCTGTGTTGTGAAAGAAAACTGTTGTCAGTGAAGATTCCGTTCCGTTGTGTTCGAATTGGTTTGGTTCCTTTTCTTCCTTCGCGGCTATTTTGTTTCTTTCCATCAATACTATTATTGCTATTTTATCGGATTTGAAATAGAGTGTACTGCATCTAAAAGGAATTGAAGTTCCTCTAGATTCACTTTTCATTCAAAAGTTTGTTTTACTTGATGCATGTCTCAGAGAGAATGTAAATTACTACAATACTGTGTTTCTAGAAAACAAATTAAGTTTGAAAGCTACTTCAGGAATTTTAAGATACTTCGTTTGGCAAAGTACAGATATAAGAATATAGAGTAAAAGAAAACACGTACTTAGTGCCTGAAATTAATATTGTTAAGGCTTATACTTTTTTAAATACGCAAAAATACTTTATTAGTAAAAAATATATTAATTTATACTATTTTTATTCTGCATCTTTTCCTTCTCGATTAAACACTATTGCTTCCTCCGAAAAATGCAATAGCTTATCATACCCCGTGGAAACACTCATTAAAAAGTTGTAATCAATAACGGTTTCCAGAGTAGACAAATATTTTCATCGTACGATACTTAATATTGTCACTTCGCCAAATGTGATTATCTACTGATATACTCTGCTGATATAAAAAATCCTAAATGATAATAAATGTTATGATTTTATGAGAAACGATTGTTCCGTTTGGTTCCCATTTTCCTCGGTCATTAACGCCTCGTCATGTAGTGGCATCCACTGTAATGGAGAAAAGAAACTTCATTGTTACAGTATTAATTCACGACTCAGCGTTCAGTAGAAATCACTGAAGATTATTTCTACATTTATATCGGTTATATTCCAAATAAATGAATTAAATATTGCCTGAGTAACAGAGTACAAATTAATCAACAATAGAATTACTGTCGTATCAATGACTCCATGGATCCATTTCAACAGGTTTGTAAATATGTATAAAAATAAAAAAAAAAATAATCACATTTATCTTCTTCCAATATCTGCATGCAATTTATTGACGAATTTAAATGTTATTTGATGGACCGAAACCGAACTTACCTATAGTGGACAATATTCATGAACACTGCAATAAATTTGCAACAATTGTATAGCACCTTTCCTTACATCAAACGTTTTAATTTTTCTTCTAGATTTATCTTGCTTTCAACTTCTCAATTTAATAAATGTATTTCTTCGACTTTCAGTCAGTATCCTCCCGGAACACTGCATACATTCTAGAAGGTTTTGGAGCAAGTGCCACTACCAAAATATGAAGGAGGTTTCAGTGCTCTGAATCTCTCAGTAATTGTGAAACCAAGTTGAAAGATGGAATTCTTCTGGGACCAGATATTTAGAAACTCCACTTATATAAAGGCTGAATGAAGCTGTTTCTGGATACCTAACAAAGGAGATCCAGATTACCGATATTATGACCACAGAAATATGAAAGCACAACATCCAACGCTCAAGGTTATAAATCAACTCGAGAGTTCTTTTCATACATTTACGCGTGGTCTAAATCTCAAAGAATTTGGAAACTTTAAATGGAGAAAAGGGGAGTATATTCCACCGAGCGCTGAAGGACATTGTCAGATGTTACAGGAATTCGGTGATGAGGCACTATTGTTTCCATAATGTGTCCACCTTCGGACATCCACAAAAATGACAATAAGCTTAAACGAAGAAAAGGTTCTATAAGTAAGGGTAAAATATACAGAAATCCACCGACTCAAACCCCAAAACCTGCCAGTCAAGGTCGCTACAGTGATGTGGCAATGCTAACTCTGAGCAAAATCAGCCGATCTCACATTTGAAGAAATAATAACTAGTTGTGCTACAAAAGTACATTTTCTCGCAATACTACAAATTAACGGTATGTACGACCGGACGCCCATAAATGTTTCTTTAATTTCAAACAAATTACGCGAACATTACTAACTTTTACAAAAAATTGGACGTGACATTTTTTAAAGAGCTAATTTTGTACAACAGACTTTGTCTGAAGCAAAAATCTCTATCTTCCATTTTGTAGTCTTATTTTTTTTAATTTTAGAAAAAACGAGCGATACCCGAAAATGGGACTAGCACAATATTTTTTTACCGTCCCTTATAACATAAGTGGAGAAAATTTAATTAAAAAATTTGAAGAGGTTTTTGAGAAAAAAGTAAATTTCAAGCGCAAGCGAGGGGTTTTATGTAAAGTATCCCCCCCCCCAAATTAAAATATCAGCTTCAAATTCCAGGGGCCGATACATCAGCCAGAACATTGGGGAATATCAATTTTGGTGAAAATTGGCACAGCGGTTTTTGCACGCATTGTGCCCAGACGGATGGACGGACGGAAGGATAGACAGACAGACGTTTTGTCGTCAGACAATTTTTCGGTATGCCTGGTTTATGGTCATCATATAGCTAAACATCAGATTGATTTATCCAACTCTAAAGGTTAAGTTATCTCCTCAAGCGTTGGAGCAATCTTTCTTGAAAAGCATCAGTTATGACCGATACGGAACGCGTGGCGACTCTTCAGTGAACAACAGAGAGGAAGTTACTTTTTGGATCCAATGGTTATGGAGAGGAAACTGCTTCCAATAAAAATGTATACGCAAAGGAATTTTTTTGCATGCGGTTCAAATGTATATACAACTCGAGTCAACTAAACTTATGGTCATCTGGGTAATCTGTAGTTCTTTGTTGTACGTAGTTTGTCAGTTATTATCTTTTTTTAAGACTTGTATGCTTCCTTAATGTGAATTCAGACACAGAAAGTCTTATTGATATGATTTGATTTTTGACTTCATTCCTATCCCAGCACTATAGTTTCGCATTCGCTTGGTAAGATAAAGGTAATCTCAATGGCTTCAGTCGGGCAGACTTAAATATGTGCCCTTGGATAATGAATTTCGTAATCACGCACGTTTTATTTTTATATATATATATATATATATATATATATATATATATATAAACGGAGTCGTTCTAGAGTGACCCCCTCCCCCGTACATATCCTCTCACACACGGGATAATGTATATTTCTGCCATATTTGCCCTAACGAGTGCCCGGACAAATGCGATCCGTAATTCTATGACTACCTCTGTGGCCATGACGCAGTGCGTGTCACTAACAAAACCCATTGAACCCTAATTTTCTTCGGGATGCGAGTTCGTAGTTGCCCATGCCTTGAAGGACTATGCGCGAAATAGACTACACGGTCGTGATACATGACAGTTTTCCCCGCCCATATCTATGAGTCAAGTAAAAGTGTTTCACGAAGATGCCTACAAACGCCTAATGTTGCCCATCCAGTTTCACTGCGACTCATATTTGCAACTCAGTGGCCAGGGAGGAGTGGAAGCGGCGTCGTATCTGGACATGGTCGCGTGACAGGTAGCCCATAATACCTGCCCTGTCAAACGCCCCCTGTGACGCGAAACGCGAAACAGTGTTAGGCCCTTCGGGATAAAGGCAATCGCGAGCGTATACTATCTTAAAGAAGATCAGGAGTCGCCGGGATTCGTTCGTGACACTTTTACTTGCCAGGTCAAGGCCAAGTTTGTATTTGCCCGGACGGGTAAAATCTGACTCGTATACCGAGTGCTCCTTAGTCCTGTTCGGAGCAGAGTTCTTTTCAGGTTAGGTAGAGACCAGCGCAGCAATGAGAAGGCACACGGATTGGGCACAATCAGATAGCTGCTGTCCAGAGAACACAAGGCGCAATAAAACCGAACTTGCTAAACTGATCATCATCAAGAATACTGTTCAATATCAGAGGAGCAAGCATGCGCAAGTAAAACTATCACAATGCGAAACATTTACATGTAGTACCTATTGTTTTTTATTTGCATATTTCTATTAGTATCTACTCCACTTTACATCCCACTTCAAAGGACATGGAGTGGTGCATGTTTGCGAGTCGTGGACAGCAACAACCTCCGGCCTCCGCGCCGGAGGCACGGAAAGCTTGTTTGTGTCGTTGCCAGGGTCGCTATCGTCTTCGGCGCCGCCGCCGCCGCCGCTCGCATTGCCACCACAGCCACCACCATCGTCACCGTCACCGCAGCCGTCGACCGCGAAGGGAAAGTGTCGCGGTGAAGCCCAGGTGAGTGGCGCTCCCTGGAGTTCATCAGCCCCCGGCAACGCGAGCGCTGCCGATGTCTCCAACTTCCTTCGAACGACTCAGAGAGTTTGCGTCGAAATAACGTAATTCTTGTTTCCAACAACTTACTGTTGATGTCTACAAATGAGCTCGTTCACCGCGGAATAGTATACAGGATACGAAAATATTTTAAGAAACTACAAATGGGATCGTTCTATAAATAGAAAACTACACGAACACTTTCACTTAGTCGCTAAGATATGGTAATCAACTGTAATAATGTTTCATTTATTTTCACATTATTTGCTCACTAGTTATCTTGAAGTGTTTGCCGTAAAAGATGTTTTGACGGAGAGTGTATTTTGTGCCGACACCGAATTCAAAGCTGTTCATTTGTGACAGTGCTTAAAGGTTTTATTTACTGGAATGAAACTTCTCTCACAACTTTGTAAATTTCAGTTTTCTCTTTAATTTTCTGTTCATAGGCTGTTCAATACTGACCATCAAGTTTTAGGTTTGAATTCATGTGTGACATTAAATAGGAAGGTGTTCAATTTACATTTTTTGATAATTTCTTAGAGGACGAAGAGCCTTCGAAAGTTTATGTTCTTCACTTTTCCACAGCAGTCCCCTAAACTATTCATCATGGACGTCAATGCGCCATTGTCATCCAACTTCTTGTCTCCATAATATTTCATTTCTGTCGTATAGGAGCCGGTCTCAATAATAATGAAAGTAAATTCGTGATGACTGTTTTACGAACGTATTCCTTTATTACGAAATTTTTAAAAAAAATACGCCACGGAGTAACTTTAATTTATAAACAAGTTTTAAACACCATTTGAAAATTATTCTTGTTGGTTCTGGCATTTTGTGGAGACCTAATGTTTCGAATACAATTACTTTTAATTTTGCTGACTTTTCTACGATATACTTTCAAGATCTAATTAATTCTTATGAAATTCAGTCGGGGTTAGCATGCCAGTTACACCCTAGCGAATATGAAAAAAACGCGACGTGTAAAAAATGCAAACAACATTACAGAATTCATTTATAATATTGCTCTTGCGAATATTGCTATTTATAATAATTTATTGCTAAATATTGCTATTTATAATATTGGAAGTACACCAATTACTTGTTCTCTTTCTTGTAATATTTAGCACTGGAATACATTACAATTATGTGTTTAGAAGATACTTGACAAGGGAAATCGAATGCATATATGTATGTTTATTATAATGCTACTCTCCTTTTTTCGGATTTCTTTATTTATTCTTGATACTACTAAAAAATAATTCTATGAAGGCAAGACTAACTTTCCTCAGGGGATTGCCAAAGAACCGAAAATTCGAGAGAGGGAAATCAGGGCATTGAACGTCTGGCCCTGCCCGGAAACAGGAAATCCAGAGAATGACGTAACGAGGGAGACGTGCTGCTCTCCAGGTGGCGAAAGAGGAAACGGTGTGAGCGAGCGCGCTGTTGACAACGCCCCGAGTCAACGTCAGAGGTCGCTGCGGACGCCCTGGCGATTTCTCCACATGGCCGGTCTCCGGGCGATTATGAAGGTATTCTTCGGCCCTCCACCCTTATCGCTCCATCCCTATTAACGATGAGAAAATCTGAAACTGAATCGTGATGAGTCAGTATATAATTAGTTTCTCTTCTATACAGGAGTGGAACTTCAATTGAAAAATGGTAGATTTTACTCTTAGTAGATTGATAAAAATCAGTTGGATAATTTATTTTAAAAAAGGAAATTAAACTTCATTTTATACATTTACAACGTTTATTATCTTCATGTTTTACCAAAATATTATTTTAGTATCGTGAGCTTGGTACAAAGTACTGTCAGATGAACAAAAGAATTTAATTATCAGTCCTAATGTATGTCTTAATATTTTAGAATGAGAATGGTATCCAAAAGAATTATAGACAATTAAATATCTTAAAATATGTCCATTATATATTGAATTAATTGTTGAATATAGTACACTACAACATTTCATCGCCCAGTTGTGACTAAAGATTCGTGAATAAATACATCTCAAACGAATTCGTGTATTAAACATGTCACCGGCAAAAAATATATACAAAAGCACTTCAAAATAAGCCAGTGAACCGTCAGTTTGAGCAACGAAGCACAAACTGACTGAAGTCAACACAAAACAAAAACACACACGCACACGCACACGCACACGCGCACACACGCGCACACACACACACACACACACGCACACACGCGCGCACACACACACACACACTCACTCTCACACACACACACACACACACACACACATATATATATATATATATATGTATATATATACGTTAATATTACGTTCATTTTATTTGATACGTATTCGACAATACACGGGGAATTTTGAAAATAAAGGTGAACAATATTTATTTTTGTTTTGGTACAGATATATTAAAGTTACAATTTTGGACTTTCCATTAAATGTAATGTCACTTGAAGCCGTGACATATCTTCGTTAGTATTAGAAGCCGATTTTGAAATTGTGGTCCTTTTGGTCATTTGTGTCCTGGTGGTCCTTTTGATCATTTTGGTTTTTCGGCACTCAGCGAATGATATTTAAATACGGTATCATGACCCTTTAACAACAACCTTTGCAAAAGAAGTTGAGAGAAATGACTGAACGTCATGAAAGTAGTACTATACATTTATTTTGACCAATTAGAAATTTAAAAAATTATGTAAGACGTACGACATTAGTCCTGGGTTAAGAACCTTAGAAAGTTAAATACTGGGTTACGCTACCGCTTCGCCTCGCAGTTAATCGTCCGGCCTCATCATTAAATATTAATTTAGAAGATTTGTGACAAATACTTTGATATATTTATAATGGTACTTGACTTTTAATCTGCTGTTACTGTGTCATCCAATCGGGAGCTACAACGTCACCATAGTGACGTCACTGTCCTGACTTTCAAGCTTCCGATTTGATGACTCCGTAACAGTTGGCGTCAAGTGCCACTACTAAGAAATCGAAGTATAAATAACTATTGTCATTTCTCGCGATACTGAGCAAATGCGAAACACAATATTGTGCTAATGAATACATTTTTTTAAAACAATTATCTTTCATCAAAAATACAGCCTTCAATTACATGTACAAAATATACACATTTTGTGTCATTAATCTGTCTATATTTTGGCAAAAATTTACTTACGTATTAACTATTTACTTATTCTCTGCAAACGAAAACGAAACAAATAACAAATATTATTTACTTGAAGAAATAACATTAATTTAACAGTATGACGTCGATTTTAAATATTATGAAGAAAGATTGTCATTTTATGTCCATTTAATCCACGTGCGATTTTTAATTTAATATTATTATTTTATTTTTTTATTTATTTTGCTTAATTTGACAAACCAGAAATAGCTAAAATTTATTGATGTTCACATCAAGAAATCTGTACATTAAGTCGTGCTTGGTTAAAGCATACCTTATCATAGTTTCTGGCATTTATCCAGCGTAACACTGTTCTGATTAGGTTCCATAAGAAACCACCAGTGAGTCACCAGGAACCCACCAGTACCTGATTCAATGTTGATACAAAAGTTTTTGTACGAATGCTCAACCCTAACATTTGCCACGGAAAATATTAGGAAGAACAATTTATGAAACTGTATGAAAAACTAGACACGTCAGTGATGTTCGTATAATCTACTCATTACAGTAAATGCCACAATTGTGGTTTACAGTGCTCCCACTTTCGGAATTGTGCCTGATAGTCGCGAGAGAGCATGGGAGTATTCATTACAATCAATATTGCATTTTCAATGAAAACTGATTGTAGAAAACAGTGTAGAAGTCACTAGTTCCAACGAACTAAACCATGAGGCAATAATGATGAAAGATGCGGTATCTCATGGTGAACGTTGTTTTCCTTTATGATGTCCAACGTACACATTTCGTCTCCTCGAAACTTGTCTGCGAAGTGAGTTTTCTTGTAGTCGTAATGCTTTTAGAAAATAGTAGTTTTCTCAAAAAATAACTCATTGATTCTTGGAGACTTTCACCATCTTGAACATACACTACTCTAACAAGTCGGATGTCAAGAGACATTTTATTGCATTGATTTGAACAGCTAGTAGATAAGTATTGATGTACCGCTTCTACACTGGAAGTTCACCGTTCACTCTTAAATGATTGCCAGGTCTTCTTCCAAAAAATAGTGGACAAATAGGAAAAAAATGTTTAAAAAATTACAATTAAATCATATATTTTCTTACAAATTTCCTATCCTTATTCTCTTATACTGTATAGCTTTAGATTACATACCATTTCATCGTACCATAAAGATTTTGAATTAAAAATATCCGCTATCTAATGAAAAAAAAGTAGTGAACATAATGTGAAAAAAGCAGACTGTCCGCATAAATAGTGAACACTTGGCAACCATACTCTCTTATGCTGCGTTCATACGATGCGTCTTTTTGTTCAATTTTTCTCATATGTCTTTTCTCGGAAAGTAAGAACGCATTCAATAGCGCACGGCTTCCTGCAGGAGACGAGAATCCCGTGCGCTGTGACCGTGCGTTTTCTCCAGAGCAAATAGTATGCCCCCTTAAAAGCAATGAGCGTTTAATTCTAGCCATTTTTAAGACTGATTTAGTTTTTTTGGGCATTGAAAATATTCTGAAAATCACGAGGATTTACGACATTCTCAAACAAAACTGTACATAAAAAATAATAAAGCCTGGGGTCAACATTTTCTCACGTGACCCCTACCGGCACCTATTTGTTAACATTAATTATTGTTTCAGATCGAACTAATTCGCTATATTAAATACTATTGTATAAAGTATTATCGTCGTAAAATGTTAAAACTGTCTTTTCCAAAAATGTAATCCAATAGAAGAATGGAAGTGGAATTACAATGGTTTTGATAAAGAGTCGGACTGGTTGCTTTGAGTTATGTAGTAATGTATATTCTATTATATAATTCTTCACATTGTTTTTGAATGATAAACATTCTAAATAATAATTACGATTTAACCCGGGAGTGCTCGCAATAGATCTATGAGATTCAAACCAGGGCATGTTTGTGTTCCTGAATTATTGCGGTGCATTAGACGTCTGATATTTCAGGTATTCCTTCATTGCACTTTTCTGAGAACTCCTGGCCTTCTATTTTTACTTTTCTGATTTCACGTGAGCATATTGAAACTTGATCACTGTGCTGCGCGATATCTGGCAGATACGTTGTGTATACTGGTGCCAGTGTATTATGATCTCTTGGCGTAAGCAGAATATATCATAATATTATTTTCAGGCGTGTCTAGAACAAGTGTACTATTTATTAGCAATTGCATTGAGATACATATACAAATCAAATAAAATACTTATTTCAGTTAATAAAGATTCAGATAATTCCCAATCACGAAAGGTTTCAGCTATATCTGAGAGATACATTGCGGGCACTGGCGTGAGTCTGCCTATTGCGGGCACTCACGGGTTAAAAACCTAATTATCTTTCTTCCAAGCGAACCTTTTCCCCCCACTTCCGTACCATCATTGGAACACTGTGCGTCAGCCGCCGCGTCGGACTCTGCCTTTCCTCCGCGCTCAGCTATGAGAAAGAGACCAGATTTCTGCGAAGTCACAGAGCATTGAGTTCGCAGGCACTGGTGTAGATGAAGGTAGATTAGAATTTAAAACTATATTTGCATTAGAATTTAAAGAATGTTTCTTAAAGAAATTACATCCTCAAAATTAAGCTGTAAGTTTCTCGAAATAATTTACAGGGGAAGAATTTCTTGTTTTTTACTTTCTCGCGTTATTTTCATTTTGAGTAGTAATGATTCTTAATACAATGCACACAACGAGATTTTAATACACAGTTGGCTTGTATATGATTAAAGTTTTGACAACTTTTACATTGAATAGGAAAACTTGATTGAGAACGAAATTTAATTTTGACAGTACTAGCGAAAATTTATCTAGATTTAGAATATCCCTTTAAGATCATTGTCTTTACGTTCAAGTAAACAGATTTCTAAAGGTTGACAATTTTTATTAAATAATCTGTATACAGATGTAATAGTGTTTTAGATAATTCAGTTTTAATTTCATCTTTAATGTAGGATATGGGAATATCATATAACATTGCTGATAAGGTTTGCTGCAAAGGATCACGATAAGAAAAATATAAAGTTTTATTTGTATTACAACAGATTCTATACTTTCAGAAATCATCTACGGAATCACAGAATAGTATGAGAATATAATCACTTTTAACTTTGGTAGTAAATTTTGATTGTTCAATGTGTTTTATTTTGAAAATAAATGCATCAAAATGACTTACAATCTTAACAATTTTTGGTACTTTAATTGGAGGAAGGGAAGTTTTATCTTGGTTAGATTGTTTCTTATCTTGAAGTGAAAGAATAGAATCATATATTTCTTCTGTAAGATGTTGAAATTGATTAGAATTAGATAGAAAATAAGAAGAATTATCGAAAGAGTCGGTTAATCGTTTGCGTTCAGAAGTCTTGTGGTCAATAAATTTTACATTTCAGGTGGTAATGAAGCACTGATAGAAGAAGAATTAGCAAACTCACTTGTAATATTAGTTCTAAAAGAACAGCCCAGAAAATAATAATGGCTGTTCAGTTAGAAATGTGAATAAAAATATTTCTGTGGTGACTTGAGTTAATAACAATGTTTCCGTGGGGGACTTACAATTACCCGGAAGTAATAATTGTAAAGATCGAAATAAGACAACTGATGGCACTACCATTCATACCTCCTGATGGTGTACAAGAAGTTTTTGACAATTTCTATGAAATTATTTCCGATGTCGCAGAATTTGTTGCAAGCGTTATAGAAAAGACATATCAGGGATATACCAAGAAGAGGAAGGAGGGGCGTTGTACCACTTTGCTTTCCTCCAGATACACGGAAGTGTATGGACAGGTGGTCAATCGATATCAAAGGACAGCAAATCCAGTGGAAGGCTGGCACTGTATATTTCAAAGAATGGTGGTGACTCATAATGGCTCTATTTTTTTTAGATAATATAAAGAAAGAGCATCGAGATGCCAAAATTACCGTACAGTATTTAATGGCAGGCCATGCGTAAATAAAGCATCCTATCAAGAAAAGCTATCAATTTAATCTATGCAAGGTAGAGAAAATGATAGGTAAATATGACCAATACAAAGAGCAAAGAGACGTTCTCGTCCACATCAAGATCTTGTGTTACAGATTGAAACATCAAAAAGCTGCCCTGTATGACGCCCACGCGCTGTAGTTTTGAAATTATGTTTGTACTGTGAAAATGTAGTGGAAGCCATCGTAAATAAAATGGAATTCCTTATGTAGGTTTCATCTGTGACTGAAATTAGACTTGCATAAATATTGGACATCAAAACATTGGACGTTAAGTATTATTAGACATACGTAATATTATACCTTTTTCCTTGGATTTAATGTCACTGGACTTACTTTAATAGACCTTTTGTCATTAGACCTAATATAGTAGTAGTATTAGCGAGGTTCTTTACAGCTGATGCCGCTTCTCGCATCCTAGTCGCCACGTCCTTCGATCTTCCCAATCTTCCTCTTGATCTCGTTCCTTCATTGCCTTTTCTATCTCCTTTTCCCATGTTTTTCTCGGTCTGCCACGTTTCCTGTTTCTTTGAGGTAACCATTTCAAAATTTTCTTAGGCCACCGACTTTCCGTCATCCTTTGGATATAACCATAGCATCTCAATCTTTTAGCATCAACTACATCCATTATATCAATATTAATACCCATTCGATTTTTTATGTCAACATTGGGTACTTTATCCAGGAGTGTAAGGCCACAACAGCGTCTCCAGTAGTTTATTTCCATTGATTTTAATTTTTGTTCTTCGCTTTGATTAAGAACCCAAACTTCTGATCCATATGTACATATGCTTTCAACCAATGATTTGTATATTCTTATCTTTGTTTTGCTTGTTATTTTTTGGCTACACAAAACATTATTCAACAGTCTTGTCACTACTCTTCCTTGAGAGATCCTATATTTTACTTCTTCTGCACATCCACCTTCCTTTGATATGTACACCAAGGTACTTATAAGCTGCTGTATTTTTAATACACCTGTTCCCAATTACTAAATTAGTCCCTTGTGCTCCCGCAACAACATATTCAGTTTTCAATGGATTCATAGTCAAACCCCAAGCTGTATATTCCTCATTTAGCTTTCTTGGCATGTAATCTATCTTCTTCTCTATCTGCTTGTTCATCTTCGGCAAGAATAACCTGGTCATCAGCGAAGTGAAGGGTAAAAAATTTATCATTGTCAACTTCTATCCCCATGTTTTGACATTTACGTCTCCAATTTTCAAGAGCAGCGTTTCAATATATTTTGAAGAGAGTAGGTGCTATACAGCATCCTTGTCTCAGACCTTTAGAGATGTTAATTGGATTCGTTACCTTTCTTCCAATTTTGATGCAGCATGTCATATCATTGTACAGGTTTTGAATTGCTGTTATTAATTTTATATTTATATTTTGATGTCTGAGAACTTCCCACAATTTTTCCAATGGAACATTGTCATAGGCCTTTGTGAGATCTATAAGGACCATATGTGTCTCTAAATTATGTGCCAGCCTCTTATCTATTATTTACCGAAGACAAAATATTCCATCAATGCAAGATCTTCCTGCCCGAAAACCATTTTGTTCTTCTACATCCTTGATTGCGTTTTCTAATCTCATCTTTATAATTTTCCCGGAAATTCTAGAAACAGAATTTGTTACACTTATTGGTCTGTAATTTCTACATTCTTTACGATCTCCTTTTTTATATATATTTGTAATATACGCTGTCTTCTATTCTGTAGGGACATCTCCACCTCTTATCATACAGCTGAAAATAAAAGCTAATTGCTTGCATAATGCATCTGGGCTACTTTTTATTAATTCTATTGGTATACCATCTGGTTCAGCAGTTCTACCATTTTTCATCGATCTTACAGCTTCTTGGACTTCTTTCACACTGATTTCATGAATGCTTTCATTACAATCTACATCAGTTCGTGTTACATTCAAGAACTCTGTCGGATCTTCTCGGAACGTCTTTTCATAATATTCCTTCCATTCGTGAACCTGTATAATTTGTAACTGATATTTTTCGTTCCAGTTGTTCTTCATGGTTTTAAGCGTTTTCCATGCTTCTTTTGAGCGAGAGGCGCCTAAGTACTTTTCTATTCTTTCACATTGATTTTGCCATGCATCATTTTTTGCTTTTGTTACTCCTCTTTTTACCTATCTGTTTAGTTTCATGTATTTTTGCAGGTAGTATGTATTGTAGACCTAATATCTTTAGACCTATTGACTGTGGACCCGCGTATACAATTTTATACCGAAAAAATGTATCGTGAGGAAGCAGTGTTAAAAAATCTAGTTGGACCCGTGGGAATATTCCATACAATTTATCATAACATACAATATTCTATGTTTTTTCTTGAATATGTTTAATGCATCCTTGTGAGATAATTCCCTATCCATCAGTAGCATACGTAAAAGAGTTTGTTACTGTCATGTCTTATAAATGTTATAAAAGCTTTCATCTTTCCTTAGAGTATTACAAATGACGAGGATATCATGATGTCGCCGGAAAGAGAAATCACAATTTCAGTATTCGCTATTATAGGCCAAAAAAATATGCATATATGAAAAGATCTTGGTAAACATATATCATGTGTATATTGATGGATATGCAGTATTTGTTTGTCGTAATCTTTCTACACCTCTTCTGTGCGATGCAGTCGCGCGAGTTCGGCTAGTATTCGTTACGATACTCTGCGTCCGACACAATCATTCTCGTTGTGTACGTGCGTTCCGAGCTTGTGCGATTTTTAAGTTTTAATAAAATATGAAGGGAAAATAAATAGGGTGTTATTGTCGCTTCAAGCATGGTAGCGACTGCTTCAGTGGGTATGCAGAAAAACGCTCCGAATGAATGTAGTCTTGGCTACAGAAACGAGATTCAGTAACGTAATATTTGAACACGTCAGTGAAATCTACTTACTAGAATAGCCGAGAATTCGAATTCACCCCGAGAAAAACACAAAATCACTCGGATTACACCTAACCTAACCACAACATTGAAATGAATGGATGATTTTCGTATTAAAAAGATCCATTAGTGAACGATTCTGCTGCTAAAGGCGTTTGAGATACACTTTCTCAAGGAAAGAAAGATTTTCATGTAGAATCAAGAATTCTCAAATGTTTTCAAATAGAACATGCAATATGTGTTCCAGATGTTCTTGGTAGAAATAATGGAGACCGAACGCTTGCTTTCTGTAACCTGGTTTCTTTTGCCAGCACCACATTTTCTGTAAAATTTAATACTGAAGAAACTGACGTACTTCCAGATTATGTAGGATTGTATAAATTGGACATTAATTCTTTATCATTTTGTGTTGTTGAGGTTTTGTATAAACAGATTTGGAGAGAAAGAATCATGCTAATTTTTGGGGGTGGCCCTTCGAAAAAAAAATGGTTGACAATAGTTATGAAGATATTGCAATTTTACAATTAAGCATTCAGGAAGATCTGTACCTTTATAGATGAGTATAAATATAGAGAGGATTTTTTTGAAACAAAAATGCGTCTATAACATAATCATGAATGTTAACTTTAAAACGTCCGATGAGAAAAGTGAGATTCTGTTGATTATGTTATGTTATTTTGAATTACAGACCATGACGTACTTCTAGGGGGTTGTCAGCTGAATACACTTTCAATGCTCGTGTGTGGAAAACAAAACAAGTTTTTACTCATACTCATTACAAAATTTTGCGGAATTGTTTTTGTTATTGTTTTTCTTCAGTTTTAAAGAGCCCGGAATAATTTTAAGAAGTATAAAGCGGCCTATAAAATCGTTTAAATGGAGGGTCGGAGAAAAATGTAGCCTGTTTTGGGAAGCCCTAGATGGGCAGGGTGTTGAGCTAATATATCTAACGTGTATTGTAAGCAAGGCGTAGGAAAATAAAATAAAATATAGAAATTATAAAAAAACCGAAATAATTCTATTATTTTGTGATTCTTTTCCTTTATTACGTTTTCATTCCAAACAGGTGATGCAGTGTTTTGTTTATGCAGTTTGACCACTCAACAGCTGTGCAGAGTACGCACAGTTGCCTCCCGGGCGATCGAGTCGTCAATGAAGGTGCTTCTAGTAGTAGGCGGTTTTATGATCTTTTCGACATCCTTCAAATTCGAATCGAAGATATAGACCTTTTCGTCATCTTCGAGAAGTTGAGTTGAAGCACCCGGCGTGCGCGGTCAGAGAAGAGGCAGTGCGCCGAATTGCTGGGTAATCGCGCTAAAGTGTTCGTGAATAAAAACTTACACACGCGTAATGGCATATTTTATGCACTTGTAAAAGAAATATGTTTCTTCATACAATGTTCTTCTAAGTTATATCTTATAAGGTGATGTTCATTTTTTCTTGTTTCAAAAATATTAGTACTCGCATGAGCTTGAAATTAAGGAAATTTTAAAAATACGATTTTCTCAAAATCTATTCCAAAATGTTCTTTATTTTCCTCCCACAATAGAGTATGCTAACAAAAATAGCCTGGGTCCTATTTTCGTTGAAGTCTCCATATTTTCGAAACTTACAAAAGTCAAACATTGTGCAGTGTCTTCCTACAACTACATAATTGAATATTAAAGGAGGACGTGTGCTCCCGCTCTGCCAGCGTCGCACGTGGTTTTGAGTCACTGAAGTCACTGAAGTTCAAATGTCGGAAAAATAATAAATCATTGATTTTGTCTCTCGATTTACCGGTGATTGCAAAACATTAAATAGGTTGTATCTTAAAACAGTATTGGTGTAGATTCTTATTATTTCTCACTTGTCCCTTCATTTAACTACATTCGATTTATTTGAATAAATTTATGTTGACCTCTTGTATTACTCCCCCTTCCTTACTGCATTCTTTGCTCCCCGAACATTTGTTCCAGCGCTCTCTAACTACGGACTCCCCTGCCAATGTTGGAGATGCAGTAACTCCTCCGATTCGTCCTCGTTGAATAAGGAGCGGCAGTGCGGACCGCAACGCATCGGGCGGCCCCGCACGTCCATCGCAAAGCGCGCGTCCTTTCCGATCGTCCGCGGGCTAATGCGCGTCGCCGCCGCCGCCGCCGCCTACACAGCCAGCAGCAGGCCGCGTAATGACGGCGCCGGAGCGCGCTATAAATCCTTGGCGCCTCTACGCGCTCTAATTCGAAGACCGGCCGCGGGGCGCGGGCGCGTCGTTATGCCTTATTGATGCGCAGGACATGGCCGGCGGAGCGTGTCGCCGCGCGCCGGACAAGGCCTGGGCACGGCGCGATTCGACGGCGGCGGCGGCGGCAACGCTCTTGCTCGGGACGTGTCTTGTTTGGGGGGCGTTTAAAAATATATTTGGGCCCCGACGAGACACGCCTCGAGAGAGGGGTAGCCGCGGCGGCGGCGGCGTTCCGATACCGCCGCAGCGAGAGCGCGGATATTTTTTTCCGTCGGGGGCAGCGGCGCCGGGGGCGGACGGGGGTGGAGACGCGCCTCTGTGCGCGATGTCGTACACGGCTCTTGTAATTACGCGGCCCTCGCGCACCCCGGCACCCGCCCCCGGCCCCGCCGGCGCGGCCGCCGCCACCGCCGCCGCCGCCGCCCTCGCTGTCGATTTTTCATGTGGGGGCGGCACGTGGCTCTGACGCAGACATCTGCATGGCAAAGCGATTTCTGCTCCGCGGCGGTGGCGGCGGCAGCGGCTGTTTAATAAAGCTGTGCGCCGCCCCGCCCCGCCCCCCGCGCCACCCCGGTGGCCCCCGCCCCCGCCCTGCGTCAGGGGCGGAGCGGCGCAGCGTTCACTGGCGCTCGGCGCTTGGGCTAATGGCGATCGGATGTCGGAGCGGAGCGTCCCCGGCCGCCGGCGGGCGTTCGAGCCTCGGGGCGCGCGGCCGCTTCTTCGCTGCAGAGCCCCTGCGCTGATAGTTCCATGTCACGCTGCATATTGTCCCCGAACTCATATATTGGGTGTCTCAGAATAAATGTTACAAACTTCTAGGGCATGCAGGGGGGTCGAAAATGATCATTTTTTCCTAATGAACATGGGACATTTGCCCCGGGTCACGTTCTGACGCAGTCAAAGTGTTTTCGTATTCCTGCTAAACATCAATGCATGGTGTGTGCTAATCATATCAATGTGTGCTTATCAGAAACAAATATCACATGTGTAACTTCGTTATATGACATTTTCAACCACTTGTTCATTGACAGAAAGCTGTCATCTTCGATCTTTCTACGCACCCCATAATTTCATAAAATTGTATTCTGTAACATCCTATAACTTTAAACATGCTTTGCGTGATTTTCTCTCTCGTACTACTGGGATCAAGTTATTGCTCTGTTACTATTATGGTTATATAATTCCGATTTTCATGATTTAAAATGCATTCTATTGAAATGTTGAGATATTCTTCTTCCCTTCGTTCTGTTAAACTCTGGCATTGCGAATGAAAACCTTGTACCAGCAATAAAGGTACTAGTAATTGTGCTAGCTTGCGTGGATCCCATAAGTTCTTTGAAATAGAACTGCTCACGCCACTGTTCTACTGGAATAACTCTGAGAAGCACTTTTCTGTTTACGGAAGCATATAAAAAGGAAGGAGTAGAAATCGCGGACACCTGAGATGTATGCAATCTGGTCCCCGTACCAATCGTTTTTATTAAACCGCTCTATTCAATCCCTGTTGAACGTTACTTCGTTGCACTTATCTTACGCTAGCAAAACAATGTCTGTTATGATCACGAATCTTCCGACCGGCTTCTTTCGAAGTCTGAACCAGCCCTTTAGAATTTTACTGCTCAGCAAGGCCACGCAATAGCATCTCTTCTTCGTATTCTTATTCAGTTCTTCTGAGTTTGGATATGCGAACTGCCTCGCATTATGCACTATTATTTAGCTACACTGTTTTCATTACAAGTAACTAATATTTATTATATTGTAACCTGTTAGACCATTTTTAGTGATTATACGCTTTGCTTCGTACATTTTTGCTCTGTTCGTACTTATCTTAAATCAATTTTCAGTTCTTTCATGTATAATGATATTTAAATAATGTGCCAGTAGCATTACAAATCAAAATGTACATAACTTTCAATCGACGTGTATACGCTCCCTTCGGCAGTGGCGACATTCAAATTATTCGAGTTATGCAAAAAAATCGACGCAGTTAAGTGACTTTGATTGGTTTTGTTCGTACCGGTTTTTGAAACTTCCGGAGGTGCCTCCATCCATATGCAGGATTTTTTTTGCGTAATGCAGGGAAATTGGAAAATTTACAATGGAAATGCTTTTTTCTCATTTAGAATAGAGGGAATCTGCCTTTTCAGCAGATATTACTGAACCTCCGAAACATGCTTTGTTCAATCACTACTATTTTTTTCAATTCCCAAAACACGTTTACAAGTTTAGTTTTGTTTTAGAATATAGTGAATGCCTGTAAATGATCAATATTTCACTGCTACTGTATAATTATCTACATGTCTCCAGGTTCATCAAAAGAAAACATTTCTTTGCAACTTTGATCTAGCTCAAGATTTGACTTTGAATAGCTCCAGACGTGGTAATTTTCATGAAATATTATGAAATTCGTGTGTTGTCTGAAATTCATTTGTTCATGTTGAGTTTCGTTGAACATAAATTAAAAACGAGATCTAAACTAAGAAGTTATTTCAATAATAATAATAAAAATAATAATAATGATAATAATAAAAAATAACAATCTATGTCTTCGAAGAACGTTGTCATCGGTGTTCGCATTTATTTTTATTTGTATTACGCGATATGAAATGAAACGTGAATCATTTGATATCAATTTTAGTTGCGGAAAAACTCTTCTTCATAATGCAGATCGATAATCCAATCAATTTTGTCGTATTCACCTCGCGACCTTGTAGTGTCACGTCTTAGCGAACAGACCACCTCACCCGCTCAGCCATTCTGGCAAGCCTCACCGCAGCATCCGCCGGCGCCCTCGCCCGCCTCCTGCCTTCGCGCATCTCACAGGGGAGAAAAACCGCCGCTCACCCGTCGCAGGCGGCGGCGGCGGCGGCAACGCGGAAGAAGGGCGGAACAAAAGGACAGACAAAGAATTAGCAGGGGAGCGGAGTGGAAGAGGAGGCGTGGCGCGGCGCGGCGCGGCGCGGCGGGCGCGAGGAGCGCAACGCGGCGAGGGCGCTCTCCGCTGCTCTATTTTTTTTCTCCGCCAGCACAACACGCCGCATCGCCACTTCTACACAGAGCACTTAGCCCGGCAAAAACTCCGCTGCCTCTGCGGCGGCGGGCCACGATGCCCGAATGCTCAGTTCTGCGCGGACGCAGACCCGGAAACGGAACGTCGACATTCCCCCGCCTTTTACGCGGAAACGTGTGTTTCGGTGTTCCCTTGCTAGCGAGTCAACTTTCTTCTTAATGAATCTTCTTTTAAATGTTCATGTACGTGAGGGAGTGAAGTCCTAGTCCAAATTCCAAGGAAATTAATCTTTTCTTCGTAATATCTTGTTACACTGCACAAAAATCGTCTAGTGAGTAGTGTGGAGTAATTAAAAAAATGCGACTAGAACTTTTACGGAGACCGTCAAATCCATCATTTACACAATAATTTGGTATATTTTCAAGTAAATATGTCAAAACAGTTATTGGAACACCAGTATTCGCTTATTACGTGCAGAATCAAAAAGTATCACTGGAATTCTAATGCGTAATTTTTCCTACTGGTTAAAAAAATAAGTCAGAAAGGAAACGACTTGTAAATGGTGTATTTACTTTTGTTTATTATTTTTTTAAAAATTAAACAACACTTATTTTACAACAATTCTGATGTACATATCTTTCACATAGTCTACGAAAATCGGTATCAGTAGGTAAATGTGCAAATGTCAATTCGATTTGTCGACGCACGCGTCGGGTTGTGACCGCGTGGATCGCCCGCCCGGCCACCGTGCGGAGGATGCAGAGCCGGCAGGGAGCGCAGAGCCGGAGGAATGGAGCTGTCGAAGAGACGCGTGATCAATCCCGCGGCGTGGGGCGGCGGCGGCGGCGGCGGCGGCGGGGAAGGCGAAGGCGCGTGTGGGGGCGGTCGGACGCGACAATTATTCTTGCGCCCCCTCGACCTTTTTGCGCGGCGCCAGCGGGTGGGGGGGGGAGCGGGCGAGGGGGGATTCGGGGCAGGTGGGAGGGAGCCATCGTGACTCCCAGCTGTCATTGTGCAATCTCCACGCTTCTTCAACGGACTCGCTAAAGACACTTGGGCACCCTTCAAGAAAATGAAATGAAAGGGGGCTTGAACGGTCGCTAGTACTTACAGTAAATTCTACGAATTATCTTTACGTATCACAAACATTTAGTCATTTCTTGCAAAACTCTCTTCATCAAACTTCTTGAATGAAAACACATTATCTCAAGTTTCTATCATCTTCTAAGACAGTTATCAACTGGTAATTCTATAGGAGTCGTATAATATTATATATAATGTATAATGTTATACTAACACGTATATATAACATATAACACTGTTATAATATTATGTTATATAACACTTATAAATTTATAGAAAATCCATTTACCATTTTCGAATTTTTATTTCTTAATAACGTTCAACAAAATGACATAGTAACAATGCTCTAAGGTTTATTCAGCTTAAAGTACTTCAGCTCCTTCACCCGCAAATAAATAGTTTTCTTAACATCTCGAACTTAATAACAAAAGGCTATAAAACACAATTTTTAGAAAAAAAGCAATGAGCTACCATAAATGTCATGTTTGATTAAAAACTTTTTTCTCGTTTTGTAGTTTTTGCGAAGATATAATACATAAATCGAAATATCACTGAAGATCAAACTCTTTTTCTCTTATTGAAATTTTTGAGAGAAGAAAGGGGAGCAATCTCGAAGAAAATTTTATTTCAGTGTTCGAAAATACTCCATTGTAAAACTCGCGTATACACGAAAGCTCCTTAATTTGTAGAAACGTGATAGGGATCATTTTGACTTTTGTATCTAAAAATATATTAAATCATGAAATACATATAGTATGTAAATATTAAGAATGATGAGAATTTCGAAAAACTTAAATCGTTTATAGAATATCCTTTTTTGTTCTGTTGAAAATGAAAATAATTATACAAAAACTACACTACTTACACTGATATTTTGATAAAACTGTCATGCTTCCTAGTCGCAACAATGATAAAAGGCAATGTCAAACCGTTGACTGCAAGCAGAGGGCATCGGAGCTCGTGTGGGTGGGGGGACTATAGCCCCATATTGTTATTAAACATCTCAAAGACCTGGGGAGGAAATGTAAAGAAGACAGGGATTGGGCAAAATGCAGGCCAAATGCAGGTGTCTAGAGAAGTAAAGGTTGGGACAAAGGTGGCATTTTATGAGAAAGCTGCAAACTGGGAGCAGTCAACGCGCCGGTATTTTAAAAATAAATATTTATTAAAATGTACAAACGGTTTAGTGCCTATTTATATTTAAACAGAAAACCTACAAAGTCTAATAACATTGCAAGCTGGGTCATCAAACACAAACTATAGAAAAACTAACCGTTTTCGCAGTTCTTGAAGGGGGTGGGCGTCACGAAGGGCTCCGTTCAATCGTAGTGGAGTTCTTGGCTCCTTTCAAGCACACTCAGAGCCTCTCTAACGATTGGGCTTTTTAACGGAACCAATTAGGGCCTCTTAGGATCTTTTGTGAACCACCAATCTTTAAATTCACAGGCCATCACTGTTAAGATGACCATTTAAGAATAGCAAACGAGTCTGAAACTATAACATTTTGTAGGCAGATAATTTTAGTTATTTGTCAACTAATTCCTAGAATTATCCTGCCACTGAAGTTAACTTACAATTGATATAATATTCAACTCATGAAATTGGTAGACTTACAGTTGGTCACTCTTAGTACAAAATTTTTGTAGTTCATTTAGCCGTTTGTTGCATGTTTTGGTAACACGTAGTTTGTGAAATAGATTAAACCGCGTATTTTTTCGTAAGCGAGTTCTACGATTTCCGCCACTGGGAAAGAAACCTGCTGTTTCCCAGAGTAATGATAATTTTACGCGCGCTTCCCCCAATTCCATTCCTGGCCGTCGTCATGCCAGGGCTTCCCCTTCAATATTTCACTCGCTTCGGACGGAAAATCGCCGCCTAGTGATCGCCGCAGTCACGAGTTACGTCGAAGCCGTAAAAAGAGCCGACGCGATTGCGGGCCAGATTCTGCTTGTAAAGTCCGCGTCGCCGCTTCCATCATCGGAAGGAGCGCGGGGTCAGGAGGGGCGAGGGCGCGGTGAAAGCGCGCGAGATGTGTCCGGGGACGGGTAATCTGGTTGATTAGCACTCCCCACGGCCGCTGCCATCGCGTCACCCGGCGACCCAACCGCCTTGTTCGCCGCTCGTAAACTTGTACGGGTTACTGCCGTTTTTAACGCGGATATTAGCCCGCCCGTTTTGAGAACCACCCTCGCCCCGCTCTCGCGCTCCGTGTGGCGGTGGCGGTTGTAAAACCCCCTCCGAACAATACCTGCCTCTAACGCCCTCCTGGGCACCCCGCTCCTCTCTCGATTACGCTCAATTACCCGAGGATCGAGAGCGGGTCGATAACTCGAATTGTGTCGATGCTGCCTCCGGTGAGTAAATAACGGAGCCGCAAAATACCGCGTGGAACTCTGTAAAAATTCATGGATGAAATGAGGGTAGACTTTTAATTACACGAGTCTGTGTGTCCTTACGAATTCTCTTCAGGCGACGTCGGGTAATGAACAACGTCATATTTTAATATTTCAATGAGATTCTCTTTCTTGTGTTAAGGTGACTTTTGTAGGCCCGTTTCTTGGAAAAAATTAGGTGCTGAACTCTTTTCTTTTAATGTTGCTTTCAAAGAAAATGACGTTTCCCATCTTCTTAACCATTGCAATTTAAAAGTGCATAAGGTTTGTACTAATATATAGTTAATCCTGTAGTTTGTGAAGAATTTTTTGATTATATGTAATTGAATAGATAAAAGCATACTCGTGGGAACATTTTGTGAAATTCTAGTACAATATATTCTAGTTTAAAATAAGTGTTTGATTGTTAGTGATTCCAGGCGAGTCAACTGACAAAGTCAAGAGTCCCATAAGTGTCGTAGGTGTTTTGCCCCGGAGGTAGCGGTGGCCTCCCTCCGCTGGATGGCGAGATCCGGTGCCGACCTACCGTTGTCTAGCGGGGGTTTCCCCAACCAGGTATCTCCCACCAGCGAAGCACCGCCCCAGCCAGGACTTGCACTAAGCTCCCGACCGGTCTCGCGGCAATTGTGGTAGTGTAGTACTTGTTAGTGTAGAGGAAAGTTGGGTCATATTGGACAAAGGTATTTTAGGACATGTCACTGGTGGTAGCACATGCCACACTGTCAGTATGTTCCTGGAAACGAAATAGCTTTGCAAACGCCATATTGGGTGTGTACTCAATCAGTTTGATTATTGCGACACGTTTTACGTTTTTTTTCCTCTCTTTTTTCTTTTGTATCCAGTGTACGATGATAACTTTGGAGCTTTGAAACTTCTCTAGTGTAAGTTTCAATATATTCTACCGTGACTAGAATGTTTACAAAGTTGTATTTGTTGGGTTATAGCAGTACAAATTTGTTTATACTATCAATATCTGTGTTGTATTCTTCTTAAGGTTGAGGGTCTTTCGGGTGATATCGGCCAAAGGTAGAATCGGATGGTACCGGACAGTACTTCTTCGTCTTCTCTTCACTTGTCCATATTTCTTGCGAATAGGTTGTCAGGAGGTAATATTCGAATAATAATGTGGATTTTGTCTGTGTTTTAGGAAACTAAGGGTAAAATTCACGGGAAATGGGAGGAAATAATATAAAGATAGCCATTGTGAAGGCCATTTGAAAAGAAAAACCCTTCAAAAATTATAGTTATGAAGCTCCGCATAAAAGTCCAATATTTCTCATGAGACGCATACAATGTTCGTTTTTGTTTTAAAAAATGTGTTATCTTCCCACGTATTAACCAAATACTCTGTTTTTCTTTGTTTTCTGCAATGTAATATTTGTCTCAATATGAAGCATATCTTTGGTGAATAGCTAAGATAAAAACTCCATTAAAAGTAGTTTATCATTATTTCTTTAGTTGTCTGATACCACCCTCCACTTTTCAGAAAAATAATTTGTCAATGATTTTTACTATCCCCACATAAACATATTATTTTACTTTCAAACCAAACAGCTTTGATTGCGTGAGTAAGATATTGTCGTTTCAAATTCAGTCTTTTACGAATAATTTGAACTAATATTAATTAAGAAATCATATGTAAAGCTAAGGTGGCCGATACCACCCGACATTTCTCTAAGTGTGGGTAAGTTAAGGTTGAGGATAGGATAAGGAAGAAGAAGGAAAGATCGCGCGCGGTACTTGGCCTGTTTCTTAGAGTACTGCTCCGGCGTTCGACTGATGTAGATCGGAGAAACCACTGAAAACTACCGACCAGAACACCCAACCGCTAGAATTTACTTCCAGGCCGCAACTGAATTCGACCTAACTGACAAGCTAGTGTCGAAAATGCTGCCACTCTCGGGATTCGAACCTAGAACCTTCCGAAGAGAGGTACTGTAGTGACATCAGTTGATGCCCAGAGCTACATCTCCTAGTAGTTTAAAATAATGATTTGACATGATAAAATATACAAAAAATTAGAAACGTAGTTTGTAAATTGATAGTTTCGTTAATTAATCAAAAATTCTCTTCAACACCTGTGCGTTTTCATTTGGTTGCAATCCAATTGCATCTTGAATGGTATGACCTTCGATTATTAAGATTTTAGAAAAATAATAGGTAATGTAAAATAGCTTCTTTTATATTAAGAGCTTTTTTGTACGATCGAAATCATTGCTGCTAAATGCACTACAGTATACAAAATATTGCAATCACCTAAAAAGAGGACCACAATTTTGGTTCGAAAATCCGTGTTTAAGTACTTTTGAGCTGTAACTTTGCACAATGTCATAATTCAGTTTTATTAGAGCTGCTCCAAAGATTAAGTACACAAGAATTACCCAAAATTGGGACTTACAATGGGAAGCAAAATCATCAAATCTTCACCTCGTCAGAAACACGGTAAACGAACCATTACCCAAGATTCACATTAGTACATGCAAGTTAGTCATTTTCACCAGACTGTGGATCGGTGATCAAATTAAATAATAGACACCTAATTAAAACAACTGACCCAGAGACATGACCCAAGTGTGGAGCGCAAGTGACAACTAACCATCTTCTTCTTGAGTGCTCGAACACAGCAAGAGAAAGATCAATACCTGGAATAAACTGTGACCTCCCTTATTTATTTTTTTCAGGACAAGGGAAGAATGTGACAAAATTCTAAGATTATCCAATCAGCCACGCAGCTCATTAACATAAGTTCCACAGGTTGTTTGTTTTGTTTCCACTATCTGTATCATATCAAGTTTAAAAAAAGTGTAATTTCTGTACCCATCCAAACGTTTTGCAGTTCTATATACTATTTTTTATTAATTGAAGAAAAGAAGAAAAGAGAATCCTTGCATTACCAATTTGTATGATAAATTAATGTACAGCAATGTAAATTACTGTGGTCGTTCATGACCAGAGCATTTGTAAAGTCACCTTAAAAATATATTTTTGTTAAAAAATATATTAATACAGGTGCAGTTGGTGAAGACATACATGTAATTTTTTGCCCGAAAATCGGGTTGTTTGTGACAATGGATAGTAGACGGATGGAAGTAGTAAGTGTATAACTCTTTCAGATTAGAAGCATTAGAGCTAAAACTTGGTAAACACGTTAATAGTAATATGTAGTTGGGGCAATCCGAAGATCAATACGGTATTGTACAATTTGTGAGTACTTTAACTGAAAGCCCTGTGATATGTTCAAAATTTTCTCAAAAAAGTTGACCTACTTTATTTCTTTATTTTTTCTTGAACTGATGAAAGTGCATTTATAAATATGGCACAATTATGATTGGCAATAATATCCCCGAAATTTCAAAAATGGCAAAAGGTAAAAAATTGTTCACATTTGTCAAACACCTACAATATTTCTTCTCAATGCAATTTATCTCTCAATTTTGATGTTTAAATGATGTCACGATATTAAAAAAAATAAGGGTAGGTGTTGAGTAATAACACTAAGTGTAAGAAAAGTTTCGGTATGTCGCACGGCATACATTTGCCGTGACGACTTCTTACCGTCAAGATTAAAACCCAACCAAGAGCGATTGTACATTTACGCAATCATTTCGCATGACAAAAAGTAAAAATATTGTATTACAAATCCAGATTTATTTCATTTCTAGATTTTGTGGTCCCATCAAAACTCTGTTCGCATTCGTCATCGAATATTGTGACCGTTCAGACAGAGAATGTCATTTGGAATTGTAAGCAACTAGTGAGAACAATATCGAATTGCGGTCATAATATAGAATAAGAAATAGCTCAGCAGACGATACAAGTTTGTGATCACGCCAGGTGAAATTCACGCTTCGCTTCAACTACCAATCAGCCAGGAAGAAAACTTCCCATCAATTGAAGAATACATTCGGCATCCATTTTCGTCTGCAACAAAATCCATAGGGTATATTCAAATTTATAAGTTTTAGAACAGTTGTTTGAAACTGCACGGTCGGTCCCGGACCCCAACAGCCCGCGGCGGTGCCGCCTCCGCCCAGCACTCCATCCGAGGTCCAGCGGTCTCGGTCGCCGTGGCTCCAAAGCTGCGCCGTCATTCCCAGCGACACCGCTACCTCCTGTGAGTTGGGCTCTCCAACTCCTACTCTCCGTCTGTCAGGCCGGCTCCCTGACTTCGACCGCGATTGCGTGACCGCGTGGCTTGGCTACTGACTACTTTCCTGGGGCTTGCGGCCTCCTTAAGAATGGGCGGCAACGTCATGCCCCAGACTCGCCGCCTGCCTCTGTCTCCGGCGGCTGCCGGTCCCAGAACCGCGCGCTGCACTTGCGTGCTCGCCTATTCAAAATGGCACGCACTGACTTGTCAGTCCCAATATTCGTGCAATATAAAGCAAGAAAAAATTCATGCAAGAAACGATTGACACCATCGTCGGCCCATATCTGTGTCTCCCGTAGGACGCGGTGTTGGAGAATAGCTCCGGCTTCTTCGACGAGGGCGACAATGACCTCAAGACTGGATAATTATTATCCTCTTGATTTCAGGCAAATTGTCTCGTTATCTCCACCTTTTCACTGGTTCCTCCTCAACCAACAAGTTTTTCTGTGTTGCAGTAACGCCGAGAACAGCTTAAAAAAATATTCAAGTTTCAAATAATTGTTATATTCAATATTTTTAAACAGCGGTTCGGTTTTTAATTTTTCAAACTTTAGACAGACTTTTCACAATTTAAATTAATTTTTATTAATGTGATGTTTCGTAATCAATTCTAGCTTTTCATTCATCTTTCTTTAATTCATTTTCATTGGGAGAAATTTAACTTTGCTTCAAGGAAACCTTTATCCAAAACTCATAATAAAACAGAGACCAAATAAAAATACCATATACTATTATTGTTTTGAGTTGAAGGAAAATACTTTCAAAAATGTCTGATTTTTGGTTTGATTTTGGTTTGGTTTGGTTTGTTTTTCTTTGTTTATTGATTTGGATATGATTGAGAGAATTAGAGAATTTACAAATATCAAAATTGAAATGGATTCAGAAAGGAATAAAAATGATCGCAGCACCTGATCGAGACAGACTGACAGAAGGGAAATAAAGGCAATGATTGGGCTACGTATTGGGCTACTGAGTCTGTGAAATTAGGGCATCAAAATCTTACTGAATTGTGTAATGTAAATAACATAGGTACTGAAATTTTTCATTGTACTTCGAATTTGAAAAGATTTCAATTTTTTCAACGGACTTGGATGTGACAACACGCGCAGAGCGCAGACCGGTAGAAAAATTGACTCCAAATGTTCGATGCTTTCCTGATGAATTCTCATACTTGTTCAGCAGATAGATTCCTAATAAATTGTTTAATTACACGCAAAAATTGTTAATAATAGAAGAACAATATTGTATTATTTTTTTAAATAATTAAGCTTATTTCATGAACAGAGCATGGGGGTCTAAAACACCCCACGTTACCACTTTTTTTCTCAGAAAGTCACGTTACCACTGCAGGGTTAAAAACTGCTACAAATTTTTAAAAGCAAATTGTCATTTAGGACGAGGTTCTCATACGCAGTATGAGTTATTGTTTCTTATTGTTCTCAATAAAGCTTGGAAATTGTACTTAGCTGCTAACTGAAACATGATCAAGGTTTGGGAATTGACGAGCGCCTCTGGAGGTTGCTAGGCCAGTAATCATTAATACCCTTTTTTCATTACTGACTTTTGTAAATCCTTTAAAATAATTAGATTATAAAATTTATTCCACGATTTTAAAATCAATACAATATCCAAATTTTGCTCTTTCCTAGTATTACACAAATAGTTTGTGTATATCACATAAATATATTTCCTAATTATTTCCGAGTTGATATTTGAATAAATTCTATTAGGAGTTAATTAAATTATTTATTATTAGTGTATTAATTTTCTTGAAGAAGAGCACATGATTTGCCGCGGTGATTTGAGGAGTTTACTGTTTCTTAGATAAGACCTCCAAAGTTCTAACATTTTCGCAGATGACGCCTGTAGCGCCTCGAGCGGGAAATCCTATCGCCTCTCGAAATTATAAAGCTGTCGCGACCCCGACAGGTGACGAGGCAGCGTAAGGAACTCAGCGCTATTGTTTCACACGTCGACGCGCTCGCACTTACCCCACACCACTCAGCCCCCTTCGCCACTCCCCTTCCGCGTCGTCGCGCGCAACTCTCTCCTCTCTCACACGTCAGCGCAGGTGACGACGCGTCGCCGGAGACGCCTTGGGCGACGCTCGTGGGGGACGCCGCGGCGGAGGGGCGGAGATGCCACGGCGATAGAGGCATGGGGCGGCGGAGGCGGCGGCGGCGGAGGCGGCGTTTAGTGCCCGCTATCTCCGCGTGAGGCGCTGCGGGCGCTCATTACTCGCGCGGTTCGATGCTATCGCGGGGTCGGGACGCGGGGTATCGGTGGCGGCGGCGCGGGCCGCTCTGTATCGGGCAGCCGTATCCGGCCCCGCACCTCATCAGCATTCAGGCGCCAGGTGCCTCCCCGCCCCCGCCCCACCCTGCCCCCTCCGTGCCCCCGCCACCGCCACCGCCGCCGCGAGCGCCCTAACGCGAGTCCACGTTTGGCGTCGTTGTCGGCCTGCTGCCGAACGCGCCTCCCTGAGATACGCTCTCTCCGCCCCCGCTGCCAGCCTTGCCCCGCCCGCGCCGCCGGCCCGGGACGTATGGGCGTCATCAACTGCGGCCTTCCCCGCATGGCCGCTCCCCCACCCCCGCCTGCCCGCGCGCGCAATCGCGCTCCCGTCGGAGTACGTAAACTGTTTATCGACAACGAAACTCGACGCCAAGTGACATGTCAGTAAAGAGGTCGCCAGAAGATATATCTACCAGAGAAGATATAACATGTGTTTATGTAAAATATGCATTTGTGAAACACATTTCAAACGTAATCATTCGACTGTCTTGAATGTACGAGAGAAATTTTGCGCCAAATGAGTATATGTTTGTCAGTTTGCATTGAGTGTAGTAATGTACCACGAAAGTTATAAGGATTCATCTACCAAATATACATTGAAAGTTTCTGCCTGGAACATTTTTTGTGTGTGATGATAGAAGGCAGTTTTCTACACCGAAAATAAGGGAAGTGTTTATTCATTTATGTGAGGTCTCATCACCGTCTCTAAAAGTATTCATTGCAGCTGCATAAGATAAAACGACTTAACTGATAATACAAAACTTATTTTCATTGTAATATACATATTTTCAATATAAATTAAAATTAAAAATTCTTAATGAAAAATTAAGAGCAGAAAACAATATTATATATATATAAAGATATATATATATAAAGATATATATATATATAAAGATATATATATAATGATATATATATATATATATCTTTAAATGTTTTATTGGCATTTGGCACAATTACTGCTCATAATATAATTATTGTTTTCATTCATTTAATAGGTAATCCTCCCAACCGGTGACTTGGCGGACGGAAAGTGCATGGGCATACCATTAGTTCGCAAGCCTCCCGCTAACCCTGTGGAATTAACCGAATCGAAGAAACTGATAGCGCATCTACTTCCACTTGGCCGTCCCGTTTTGTTTCCAAATGAACACTCCCCGCGGCAGTTCCAGACAACGACGCCGGGGTATTGTGTTTCGATCCGGCACGCCGCGCCGCGCCGCACCGCGCCGGCGGGCGAGCGAGCGAGCGAGCGAGCGGGGATCCGCGAGCGAAGTGCTCTGGAGAGGGAGGGGAGGACGAGAGCGGAGCGCGGGAGGGGACCGATTAATTACTTAGGAGGCGCGCGCCCGCGCCTGTCGGCTTCATTGCATTTGGAGCGGCGCGTCTCCGCTGTCCGCCACGACCCCGCCCCCTACTCCTCCCTCTCCGCCCCGCTCCGAGCCCCGACGCCACCACTCGGATTCAGTCGCACCCAAGAATGCTTTGCTAATTAGGACGCCCAGTTAACCACAGAAGGGGAGCTATCTACTCAAATGTATTGCCCCACAAACCTACGCGGTGCATGTTTGATCGTACCTTCGTGGAATGTACTTAATTACAATTTATAGTGTTTATAGTCGTTTCAGATATGTACTTACCTTTTCCCTCATTGATAAAAGAATTAGATGCAATATATAACGATGAGAATAGAATGAAGGTTATGTATTACGTCTTATCACATTCACACGCCAGAACCTCGAATTATCTGATACAATTAACAAGGCGAGTATCTCAAGCACTCCTCTACATTGTTCTCATTGGTGTATTTTTCAATAACATTTTAAATTACTTTGCATAATTTGTGATTATTCACTTCCTTCACAAAATTGTAATTTCACGTGCTTTGAGCTCAATTGAAAACAAGGAGGATGGAGAACTAGAGTTATATGAATCAAGTAAATTATATATTTTTCATAAGAAACATTATTGACTCACCTATAATTACAACGAAGTGATGTGATTGAAGCATCTTCCTTAAAGTAGCCAAACTAAAACTTCTTGACGTTATTGATGACTCACTCCATCAAAGTGCATGAATCACAAACCATTCAATTCGCATAATCTATATACTCTCACATTGCCAATGCTAGTGCAGTGTATAACGCAGACTACGTAGATAGATAATGTGTACTCGCAGATTAAAAAACAGCGTACGAAATTGCTGGTGCTCAATTCCAGTAACAGTTTGAAATGCATATAGTCCCAACTGAACTGAAAGCATCAACAGTCCAAAATTGCGTTAATACAACGCAACTGTGAGCCTTACAATGTAGTACGTGCTTTTAGTATAAATATGCTTATGAATATTCCACTATGTGTACAGTTCAAGTAATACATACGAATAAATATTTCGTGCAACTCAAAAGTGCTCAGAATCAGCGTTCGTGTTTATGTCTTCAAAACCGAATATACGAATGAATGCTAATTTTACTCATAGCTAACAAGTTGTAATAACCGAGCTTTAATAATGTCAAGTGTAGTTGGGCATGTGAATCCTTTTCTCACATAACAAAGTAATTACTCTATTAAAGTGTTATACGTCGAATATTATTGTATATTGCTTTGAATTAAGTAATCGTGCAAATCAAGTCAACTTTTTCCAACACACACATATTCTTAACTAACAGAAAGGAAGGAATGTGGCAATACTGTTGAAAATTTACATTTAATGATTGTTTCACATATGAAAAATAATTTTTGACATGATATTTTTTTCGTCTGAATTTAAACCCACATATTTTTTCCAATTACAGCTTTCACTTTTTAAATAGTATATTATATTATTTCCTCGTTTTAGGATTTTTTAAATTAATTTTATAAGAGTGTCACGTAACACCTTTTTTCTCACTGAGAATTATTTCTCTGCGCAGGATATACGAAAATTTACGTCGGAGTCAGTCCACCTACCTTTACTGCCCAGAAGCAAACATATTACTATCTTGGCATTAGCTGTCAGCCTCGGGAATTGGATGAAAATCGCAATCAGATCGAAGGTCCTTCATCCATCACGTCATTTCCAATACATTACCAAAAGTATTATAAAACGTTTAAAAATACCTTTATAGATTAAAAAATTGGCTTATTAATGAGAAATATCAGTTCTTGAGTTAAATGCATAGTTCTGCTCCTCATTATATGAGATATTCAATTTTTCTGACTATAGAAACAATTGTTTTGTAATTTAACTATCAAGAACTGTCTTCTCATTCCTCCTCTGAAACTTAGAATTTCGTATGAGGATCATTCTTATTGCTCTTATTTTGAAGCTTTCATTTCCATCACCTCTATCTTTATAGGCGGTCTTGTAAGTAGAAACGTTTCTCAAAGTAGAAACTCATTTCTGCAAATTGCCGCTTCACTTATTTGTGTCACTTGTAAAAAATGTTGATTTCTAATATTCAAAATAGTGATGGCGGATGTGAGAAACAAATGACTACTTTAAGGGATTAGTTCTAAGAAAAATGTGTAACAGATTATGGAATGGGAATGTAAAGGAAATAGAATTTCTTCCCAACCGTATTGTTAATTGTTTCATTTGTACATCGAGAAAGCTCTGAAAATTTCACATTAAACAATTCTGAAAATAACCACTAAGTAAATTTGCTAGATAAAATTTATTAAAATATTGAATATCATTTTTTATCACTTCCCTCTGCCACAGAATGCACAAGTTGAACGGTATGTTGTGATCACGTTTCTTCTTTGGACTATTTCAAAGCACTCTCGTTAGTGCCAAGCAATGTACTGCCTCTCACACCATGCCCCTGTCGATAACTTCAAAGATTATTTCATCACGATTTTGTCGTTATTTTATCTGCATCGTCATTATTTTTGGCGGTGTTTTATATTCTTTAAGTGCATCGTATTTATCTTAAGTCCTTTTCTTAAGAATTTTATGGTGGTCAGCTCCGTAAAGACCAATCGATATTCTCCTCTCTGAACGCGTATGAGGCCAAAAAAGCGTTCGTTTATCTTTCGTTATTTCAGTGCCAATATTAAGAAGCATATTCTTTTAATATAAAATAAGGGAGAAAATAATTAATCTTTGTTCTAATCCTCACCCCAGTACACATAAGCTGCATGTTTTTGCAGGTTTGAAGCCAGTGGGAAACTTCCAGTTCTTATTTTTCAAAACTTTGAGTGGTCACTACTGACGCAGTGGCCACTTCTGGTGTCGTCTTATTATCCTACTACCTCCCATTTTGGAAAAATAAAATCTCATGGTATTTCTCACATATTTTGAAAAGCAGGATCATGTTTTTTCAAAAAGCACCAACATTTCCACGGTACACTATTAGTGCAGTGCTATATGCCCAGGTTTCGGCTCCCTATAAGCTTAAGCAGTGTGAGGGCTGACTATGGGGGCTCTTCTGCGGGTCCTGAGATGACTCGAGTGGGCAGCTGTACATATGAGGTACACTACGTGTTTCATGCAGTAGCCACAGCGCGCCACCGGAAGTCGGAACCTTCGCGCAGTGGGGAACCCGTGTCAGGGGAAAGGGTCTCTTCCTGTCGCTTCTCTTACGATTCGAGCGACATGTATTTAACGGTCATGAAGGGACTCCCATTGTTTGTTATCAATCGGTAATGTGTGATTTTCGGAAGAGTTATCATTAATTTATTTTCTAAAGATATATTTTTCTTTGCTGCTTAAACATTCAACTTGGCCTCGCCCGTTTATAGCAAATTTAAGACTCTACAGTCGAAAGTTGAAGCAATTCAGTGAGGTTCCCTTCTCAATGTTCAAAAAAAGACAAAAAAGCATTTTTATTAAAAATATATAAAATACTGATAAATTCTTAGATTTGAACCAAGACCAATGTGAGGTTGTTCTACAAGACCACCTGGCGAAAAACTTGTTTGCACTTATTTGCTTATATAAAACATTGGACAATTATTATTTTTGATATTGCTTTATTACTCCACACCCTCACCGAAGTAATGTGCCAACTTACCCATTTTAGCACTAACCCACCGCGAGGTCTGCGCTAACCACCCCCAAAAGTGGGATGGATGGCACGTCTTCACTTGATGACTTTTAATGACTTTAAAATTACGACAGTCAAACATGCGCCAATACCATAAGGTAGCCCAAAAAATTAGGTTTCCATTAATAGAATCAAACTTGTCAAAACTAAACCGTAATTGTATAAAAATTAAAAACTACCAACTGGTTCAAATAACAAGCCCCGATTTTCCCCTCTGTTTTAATTTGCGCAGAAATCGAGAAATTGCTTATATGCTTTGGTGGGCTAACGAGTTCCCGTTCGAAATCACAACATTTATCATTCAGCCATTTTTAAAAATATTTTAAGCGTTGTAGTTTTTATTCACACATCACGGTTATTTGCCACTGGGCCGCTGATGTCAAGACAAAATACTAGTAATGATTGTTAATGTCAGGAGATAGAGACATATTTTCCCGTTCCTAGATGCAACACTGGTAGGTACTACCTTTAAATACGTTATTTTCCTCTAATTACTTACTGGCTTACTTATTTTTTATTTATTTACTCATTAATATATTTTTATTTGAGGACAGTGACATGTCGCCGTGATCTAATGTCTCGAACCGCTGTTGCTGGAGTCCTTGAAGTAATTTTGAATTCTTTATGCAAAATGTTACGTAGTAAATTTTTAAGAATAATTTTAAAAGATTCAAGATACTTAAATTTAATGGTAAACATGAAGCACAAATGTTTCTGTTAAATTATTAATACGAGGTTGTTATTCTCCTTTTACTTTCCGGCTACAGAGTAGAGGGAAAGTTATGAAATGCTGCACGAAAAAACTGCAAATTTTCGGCACAAAAACTCTTATTGTAGGGCCCTGGCGCTCACCTAGAGCCCTGTAACGAAAAACTGAATAAATTTAGTTGCTAAACTTAGAAAAAAAAACTCCATAATGTGGTGGAGCCAAAATCCATGTATTGTGGGTTCTTTAAACCGAAAAATCGAATGACGGCAAAACCGACTCGCCGATTTTCTCAAAATTTGATATTTCTCAATCAATTTGGCTGATGTTGCTGCCTCTTGAATTTAAAACCGATATTTTAATTCTGAGGGTACTTTACATAAAGTCACTTTGACATTTTCGAAATTCTCAAAAATTTGACTCTATCGTTTTTTATTAAATTTTGTTGTTGGGTAGTTTGAAGGACGTTTTAGATAATGGTGCAAGTCTCATGTACGTTGAAAACCTTGATTTTTCGAAAAATGTAAAAGTTCAAAATTTTTTCGGCCCATTTTACAACTAAAATATTAAAGATAGAGATTTTTTCCTTTAATAAAATCTGTTCCTTAAAGATATATTTTGAAATTATGTCATGTACAATTTTTCAAACATTTGAGTATTTAACGTGAGTTCTGCGTGAAAATACGGGCGTAAAAGTACGTGCTTTATTACCACCACTAGTTTGACACATCTCTATCAGCTCATTCCTTTATTTCTGCATGCATGCAGTAATTATAATAAATTTCCACAATGATGATAATGAAATCTCTATAGAAATATTTAATATTTTATTAGTTTGCATAGAGTTATGTAAAATGTTCGGAATTAAGTTAATTTCGCATTACCAATCGTTTATGTATTACATTATTGAGCCTTTTCAATTCGTGGAATATAGTTCCTACAAGACAAAACTTTTAGGTATTTTCACCTTCTTAAAAAATTTCTCACGACATGGCGTGAAGGATCCTTTGACCCATTCTCATGCTCTCAAGCAAATGCCCACCTTTAACCTGGAGCACAACTATCTGAATCTGCTTCTCATGTTGCTGCGCCCCATTCAACCACTCCCATTCCCCGCTCCCTAACGCGACGGCGGCGGTGGCGGTGGCTGCTACTCCCATCGGGCCAGCCGCCCCCTCTTTAAATGTTGTGATTCCCGCGCGTCTTGCAGCCGGCGGCGGTGGGGCGGGTCGAGTCGGGGCGGGAGGGCGGGCGGCCGGGAGATACGGCGGTGGCGCGGCGGTCGGAAGGGCGCCGTTCAACATATGCTTTTATCTAAATTAAACACAGAGCCACGCGATTTTCATTTCCTGCCTCCGCCGCCGCCGCCGCCCCCGCCGCCGCCGCCCCGCCCCGGCGCCCCCGCCCCGTGCACTTCCATCGCCGCTGGCGAGGGCGCGCAGCAGGGTAGCGCCCCGCGACGCCGGGTGAGGCGGGGACGCGGGCGACGGGCGCGGCGACGCTGGGGATGGCAGGAGCGCCGTCAGCGGCACCTCACACGAGGAGGGGGTGGCTTCGGAGCAGGTGATGAAGAGGGAATTGTGGCGACGCTTGCAACGTCGTAGGGGAGGTTGTGGCGAAAGGGACGTGAGGGTGGCGGCAGCGACGGCGGCGCCTGGGCTGGTGGGCGGCGCCTCAGCTGGCCTGATCTTATCCCGCCCGGGGCGGAGGCGTCCCCGCCGCCGCTGCCGGCGTCGCTGGCGTCGCCCGCGCCCTCCCGCCCCGCGCGCCCCGCTGCGGACGGGCTAATTTCGACGCAAGACGCCGCGCAGGAAGGCGGCTTTCGCGCCCTCGCCTATTTTTGTGGCCGCTGTGCTCCCTCTCTTCCCCCCTCCGGCACAAGTGGAGTGCAAAGAGCCAGCGCTACGATTTTCTGCGAATTTAAAACGCTTCCTCGAGTTCACGAGGGCAAGGCGCACGTGTCTGTCGGTCAAACTGCATTGTTCTCCTCGTATGCCAAGAAGGTATGTCCATTATGATATTTATTAACATTAAAAAATTGCTGTTCTTTTAATTTTAAAATCCTGCTTCACTCAAGATTATTGGTTGCCGAGTAGTTTTTTTAATAAGCTTTATTTTTTTTTGTCGCATGAACTTCAAGGCCATTAGCGTCCATTTATACAATACTTTACAATTCATTAAATAACTTCATAATCTTTAGAAATTTGAAGAAAAATAAGAATTAAAAATTACATACAAACATCCATTTCCCGGTCGGGATTCAAACCCGTAACCCTTCAGGTACGAGGCAGCTACGCTCTTCTGCCTTAGTGACCTCGTCTCTCCGGGCCGACTTTATGACTATTATTATAATTTTTAAATGCATATCGGCCATTTATGACCACACTACACATCGCTCAGCCATATTTATCCCGGAGAGATTAACGTGAGTCATTATGGGAATCGGCTTTTTTTGGCTACATCCTTTGGTAAGTTACGCCTTGAATTATGAATTAAGAGGTGATAGGATGATGATGAGGAGTGAAGGGACAATCACAAATGTGACCATGTCTACGCAGGACTCAAACCTCCAGACTCTTCGGCGCAGACGACAGCTGTCGCAACCGTCTGCGCCACAAGGCCGGCTTATTAACTATAATCAATACCCTTTTATTAGAATTCAGTTTTGTCGTCAATGGATTTGTCAAACCTGAACACTACTACGAGAGCGCACGAAATGTTCAGCGACCATGAATATTATGACAAAAAATTGTATTTCTTCTTTGAATAAACAAAAATGAATAAATACATCGTAGTGTATACAAGGAACGTTCGTACTGATACAAATGTACTTTATTATTTGCATCTCATGATCGGCGTCATTGGATTGTTTATTGGATTGGGTTAGTTTTTCTGATGAGATGATAGTCGAAAGCTAAAGAATCACGCTTCATTTAATTTGGAGACCAATCTTCGTGACTGGTGATGACTTCGAGAAGATTGTCATGAGTGAATAGATATTGTTCATATATTCGATTATATCAGTCATACGTCACAAGTGCGAAAACTTAACTTTTCAGGAAACAAAAACTACTTCTGAATAGTATTTGAAAACAGTTATTTTTAACCTTTTCTGGATAAAAAAATTGAAAAAATTTATTTATTGATAGAACGAACTATTTTTGTTGTATAAATATTTGGACTTAAAATGTCCATACTCTAATGAAGATTGCCAAATAATATGTTTAACATTCCGTTCTGGTGGTGGCATTTTTTTGATTATTTAAGGTCGCATCAATATCTAGGTCATTAGCGACCACTATTGGGTTTAACGTTATGATAACTGTGAAGATGACGTGATATGGTGATGATAGGGGATGAAAGGACGAACACAAATACAACCATGCCCGAAGCGGGACTCGAACAGGCGACCATTTAGTCCGATATCGTTACGACACTACTGGCTTAGTGATCTCGCCCACCAGGGATCGGCGGGTGGCAAATTTTGTTATACAATGTGTGCTGTGTATAGAGCAGTTTTTAAAACTGTTATATATCAATAATCATTATTCAACAATTTCTTCAATCCTGATTATCGTCCTCACTCGGAAGCTGAAAATTTCCCCCTAAAACTCCTCTTCTGGAGGAATGTAAAAAATTAAACGACGAGTGTCTAACATATTCTTTAATTAAGTTAAAACTGGTCCGCCCTAAGAATTTTGCAAACAAAAATGAGCACTTACTATCGAACTTCGAAGGTTAAATCTGTGTTGATTTAGATTTCAAATGTAATCAAATGCAAATAAATAATCTGCTCTATTGTTACCACACTCAAATTACATGAAGGTTGTGGGTTGCAACGATACTTTTTGGAATTTTAGTACTCGTACATGTCTTCCCTTAACTCTTTAAAGTCCATCGACAATTTCGATAATTTCGTACTTCACCCACCATCCACAAATGTTAAGATTATCTTCTGTGGATATAAGGTTTACTGTAAATCTATCGTTCTTAGCTGCACGCGCTGTATAGTCTACGCACTCTTAATTCTTCGAGGCACTCGTTTATTAAGTCCAAGGTTCCTGTCACAAATATAAAAAACTCTCTCACTTTCTCAAATCTCTGAGTGTCCCTTAGAGCTAGGCAGAGGCGAATCATTATATTATTCTTGTTTTGCTCCCCGCAACTATTCGAAAACAGTAAAAGATCTTTATCTTCAGCTCACATATCATGCTTTATATAATCATAAATGAAAGAATAAACTTAATTTTTTATTGAATAATTACGAATTTGTTTTGGTAATTTGCTTTTTAGTCGGTTACGATGAGGATTATGCTTACCAAGGGCTGATGGAATATTATTAATTCTGCGGTAGCATTGTGCTGAAATTTGTAGAAAAAAGTTTTGAATTGGAAGTATACCTATTTCAGAATGAATTTTTATGGTCAAAGTAAACCATGAAACTTTAATAATAGTTATTTGACAGATATTCTAAAAAAAGTGTATTTTATTAATGTTTGTTTAAGATGCTGATCCCCTAATGGGACATGCATTAGATATCAAATTATTGTTTTATAAATGTTTTCACTTTCAACAAAGTCATTCTTATATGGATCGCAATAGTAAATAGTCCCGACGAAATAGCTTCAGATAATGGTGGAAGGTGCTCCATCTTGGGGGACCTAAGGTCTACCCGACACTTCCAATATGAAGAACAAATAAATCACCTTAAATGTTTGGCAAAATGTAGTCAATCGCTCACAGAACAAGATGATATTCCTTCAACCTTTTACTTGAAATCAGGAAATTAACTCTAATATGAGGAGCCGAACGTGAACAGTCAACACCTCCTGGAGATAGAAAGTTTCCACACTGATTTGTGACGTCATCATAGGTAGTCCGATGATGACACCTGAGCAGTTATACTAGAAACCCTTACATCGTTTGCGATTACTATTTACCTTTTCCTTTTAAAGACTGATACCAGGAACAATTTTTTTCTGCAGATATTTTACATTCCTAAACATTTAACATTATTGCAAGGAATATAGGTAGAGAAAAAATAAAGGTAGTAGGTTATGAATAAATTATATGTGTGGGCAAAACGTCCACTCACATTTATTTATACATTAACACACAAGCAATCACATTATAAATTATCCAGTGAGAGTTTTTAACTTCCTTTTAGACATTTTACAAAATCCAGTCTTTAAAATCCAATTCTTGACAATATTCTGTACAAAGTTTTTAATTCTTTAAATTAAAAAAATGTAATTTAGATATATTATTATTATTATTATTATTATTACTATTATTATTTTTGTAGCACTGAAGATGGCCGCAATGCGGCCGAAAAAGCTTTATGCCAGAATAAATAGTTACGATGGAGAACCAACATCTCATATTGATTTCGATGATGTAAGCATCGTAAACACCACACCATTTCCTACCATTATGACGGCTGGCTTAGCCAATATGGTGTCTGATTTCTACAAATATACTCTAAAATTCTCTTTATCAAACCTCCACATTTGGTTTTTATGCCAATGTTTAATTTTGAAATTAACTCCTAAATTTATTTCATATTTTCTTTAAAATCCAATTCTTGACAATATTCTGTAAAAAGTTTTTAATTCTTTAAATTTAATTTTTTTGTTATTTAGATATATTATTATTATTATTATTATTATTATTATTATTATTATTGTAGCGCTGAAGATGGCCGCAATGCGGCCGAAAAAGCTTTATGCCAGAATAAATAGTTACGATGGAGAGCCAACATCTCATATTGATTTCGATTTTACAAAATATTTTGTCACCGACCTTCTTGCAATAAATTTTTTAAAATATATTGACTGCTGACCAAGTCAAAATCTTAATCACATGTTCTGAAGAATGTCCGTTGGGACAAATATCATTAAACAACACACATTCATGAGAATGTATTACATCAAGTTCAATGAGCTGCTTGTCTCTGATTTGTACATATCATGCTGAGAAAGTAATTTATCTATTACCACATAGGTAAAAGCTATCACATCCATGACACTATGTGAAGGCTATTTCAATCCTCCACAATCTAGTCTCTTAATCAGAACAAGTTATTTTTCAATAGGAAGTTCCATATCGAGAGTCATTTCTTCTCTATACGTATCACATGTAAGTTTCTGTAAAGTAGCATGGGAACAATAGCCTGCGATGTATGCAAGAGAAGGCAAAATATCTTCCAAAAGACTGAGATCATGTTCTGCAACAAAAATATTTACTTTAGAAAGATAACTGGAAGAACTTTCTTCGCAAAAAGAAATAACATCTGTATTTCTCAGAGAAGGTGCAGTTATCTTACCATGTGTATTTGAAGTGAAAACAATAGGTAGAACAACTTTTTCCTACAGTATATCACTTTTGTGGAAGAGACAATGGCAAACCTGTAAAATAATGCGTAATATTATAATATTATATAATACTAGAAAATAATTAACAGCAAAATAGTTTAAATATCAGATTTAATAGAATACATAACCCCCCGAAAATATATGAAATTATTTAAATTGTCGTTTTAGTACCCTTATTACTTGAACTGTGTAATATTTTAACAATAATACTCATAATTTATATGAGTAATACAAGGTCTAATAGAAAATAAATTTTACTCAAATACGGAACATGTTGCAAACCATCTCAGAAAGTTTTCTCCAAAGAAATGATTATGAATAAAATGAACACATAACTTTTCTTGGATATTCTTGATCCAGTGAAATTCTGTCGATGAATAGCAGCAAGCTTTTTTTTTCATTTCAATACCTTTCGGGAAACCAAATACATGGACTTTGAGCCCTCCTTGGTAATTTCCACGGCAGTTAGGTACAGCACATCTACATGGCATTTTGAAGAAAGAAAAAAAAGCACTGATATGCTGGCCCCAATACTTAAATGATGAATATCTTCATCGATTAGAATGATAATCAACCAAGAATCTTCGAAGCTTCTGAATACACTGCAATACACTGATTCCCCCCAAACAATTAATCACATACAAACGTGTACACAACGCTGTTGCTTAGGACTACTCTAGGCGCCACGACACTACGTCAAGCTCAGTGTGGATGCTTTCTATCTCCAGGGAGTGTTGGAACAGTCCAACACCTCAAGGCCTCCACTCATATACTCAAACATAGTTCATTTGCTCCTTTACAAACAATCCCTTTGTTGTAGACATATAATTGACACTCACTTGTTTTATATTAGTTATGCAAAATCAATCATCTAGAATTGTCGCAATTAGAATACATCTTGGATTGATAATTTGAGAAGTGACAAATTCCACGTTTAATCGAAGTAGATTCCTAATATTTTATCTTGTTTGCTTTTATCTGTACATTATTTCACAGCAGGATACAATTTCTTTGCTTTGCGATTGTGCACCATGTACTCTTACTGTCCCCTCTTTTTCCTGCATCATTTAACATTTGACTTCGAAGTTTCACCATTAAATTCTCACTTGTCCCACAAGTATCGATTTGAGGCCTCCTAATGTGAGATTAAGTTTGCATTAACATTTTGTCATAATATATGTAATTTATTTCAGAATCCCGATATTTCTCTTGATGCTGTAGTAAGTAAATTCGCTTATAACCACAACATATACTTGCACATCACAAGTAAACCCCTGGAATAATCTTGGCTAGACTGGGAGTCGAACCCGGGGCCGCGTAGTGGAAAGCTGACCAAGAACTAGCCACAAGGCTTAAAAACAGTTATGCAGGATAAAAATGCCAATGCAAAGAGGCTTCATTACATTTCATTTAAAATTCACTTATGCTTATTCTCAATGTTTACTCTTATTTTTGAATTCACTTACACTTGTTCACTTATATTACATTGCCTCCATAAAGGTCCCATTTGTCTGAGGGAATGTAACTTTTCCTGCTTTATTAATATTTTCATTTCCTTCAATTCTTGCTTTTTTAATCTCATTGAACTTTTAAGAGTTTTTGATTTTTCCCTCGATTTTATAGAATTAATCACATTAGGTTCTATATCAGTTTGGAGGGAAACAGTTACTTATCGCTACCAATCCACTATCAGCAGTTGACAAGACAAGTTGACAAGCAGTTCGACAAGAATCGCGATAATGTTCATAATAGAACAGAACTTATGCCCAGGTCATGTGACCCTTCTAAAGTGACCCCATTAAAGAAATTAATTTTTGCCAAAAATGGACGTTTGGCTTTTCTAAAATGACCGATTCATATATAATAGTTCTGAGTAGTCAGAATCAATGTTCTGTGGGGTCCTCGATACGGAAAAATGGATTGACGGCAAAACATGTCTGCTCGTCTGTCTATCCATCCATCCGTCCGTGATCAACGCTACCCCTAAACGGCTCAGCCGATTTTCTCCAAAATTGTAATGGACAATACATAGAAAAGAACTCGAGGCCCTCTGAATTTGAATTATATTGGTTTGAAATCCCTGATTTTTCGAAAATTGCAAAAGTGATTGCAAAATAATATGTTTGTAACCTAATGTTCTGTATTTTTAATGTATTGCAACCTTTTTGTGGTATATTTGAATTCATATTTCAGAGTTAAAAGCCTACATAAACTTCCCATCTCTATTCATAACACTTTCATGTCACTTTCCGAATTCAATTTCGAAGCTTTATTTTATTCCCTTTACCTCTCAAACTTGATCTACGAAGTAGATTAGTCCTTACCTTAAAATAAGGTAATTTAAACCTTAGATACATTTTTGTTCCCAGCATTGCAAATAGCATTAACAATGAAATAGCGAGTGTGTTTAGATATCAACAAGTAATCTTGAAAATCAAATAAATGTATACAAAGAATATTCATATCTAACATTAGAATGAGGTAATTAGTCCTAACACGAATTATGCAAATGTAATCGTAACATAACTTCCATTTTCCCTTCTGAGTCTTCTCATAGCCCCAACATTTGCATATGTTCTGGAACATAAATAAAATAAAAACCATGGGAAGATGTTAGTCCCTTTCTTTGTTTAATAATTACATGGATATATTCGTATTATAGGTTTCCTTTGTTTGTCCCATCAGTTCCCGCCGAATGCTGGAGCAGTTCCTCAACAAATGGCCCAAGGAATCCCATGCGGTCTTTCCTTCCTTATCCTTGACCCCTCCTCTCCCCTCAGATACTCTTAAACTTTCATGCACTGCATTACCACACGTGTCGGGAGCATAAAGCTTGCTCGGTCGGACATACCTGGCTCTTGGCGGAGATACCCGGACTTAAATCTGGTGCGAAGAGGCTAGTAAGACGCACGTGTGTGCACACCCACAGAGCTAGTCCCATGAGCGCTGATCGTTGACTCATCTCCCTGAAACTGTCCCGGTTATCAAGTTTTAAAGACTGGTCGATTAATTATAAGTAATTATTTCGTGTAATAAGGCGCATCATCTGCTTTGGTCATTAGTCCTGTAAGTGTAGTATATGTTACGTCATAGATGGTGGCTGCATTCCTCCTCCACTAGAACGTGAGCTCCGGCACCAACCTTTGCGTCGACTGGCCGAGGTTTTCCTACTTCCAAGTATCTCCGCCAGCGGGAACAATCTCCAAGGTTCCGACATGTGTGGTAGTTGAATGCATAAAGTGTTAGTGTATTTAAGGGGAGAGGAGGGGTCAGAGACAAGAAAGGAAACACCGCGCGCGGTCCGTGGCCCGTTCGTTACGGTACTACTTCTGCATTTGCCTGGTATTGACTGGAGACAGCAGAAAACGACCGATCAGAGCAGCCGGCCGCTAGAAGTCTCCTACAGACAGCGGCTGAATTCGACCAACGTCGAAACTCTGCCACCGTCAGGGCACACATCCTAGGACTTCACTTTCAGAGACACTGCAGTGGCAGCAATTGTTGCCCTGAGCTATCTCAGCCGGTCGGTCGATCTTGAAGTAAGCGAATTCCAGAAGTGTTCATCGACCTTCGTATGGCGACAGTCTGGGTAGAGTGGGGTGCCGCATCAGTGACTGTGCGACCTACGTTTCGCTTATCATCAACTTTTTCTCCAGTGGCTTCTTCCACAGCGGTTCGTATCTAAACGAGTCTCGTGTTCGCAAGTCTCGTCCCCTTTGCTGCCGCCCCGCAGCAGCACCTCGTAACAAACGTCGCCTGTCACCTGGCAACGGTGCACAGTATGTCACCCAAACACCCGGCCCACCTGTCCCGTGGCAATCGTGATCGCTGCACAATCAACCCCGCCGCGTCTCGTAGGCCCAAGGTTTATGGTGGTGGTGTATAGCTATACTTTCAGGGATCGGAAGCAAAATAATTTTCTCTTACATTATTGCCACACAAATATTTATGATTATTATACCATTAATATTGAAATTATTGACAGTCCTTGCAACAACACTCAGTTTCAACTATGAAGTTAAAAATGTACGTCTAATGTTCTGTCGTTTCCTTGTAAAGGGTACGTAGAAATCAGGTAATTGTAGTTTGTTTTCATTTCAGTCAGGTTTTCAGATTACCACTAAGAAATATTGTTAATATGATGCATTGAGCAAACGTGTCTACGATACGTAAAGCTCACTCTTTTTTTCACTTCAATAAGTTCACTCTCATTAGAAGTCACTGTTAATTAACACCGCCCGAGGCTGATGATCTGTGTACTGCTCTCGGAAGGCGCAATTGCTCTGGCCTCCGCATGTCTTGCTGCGCGGCGCTTTTGGAGACACACAGGTCGTAACATTGGCTGGGAATCAACTCCGTTATTTAAGTGGAAGTTCAGAGGCTGAACCAATATTGGCCGCACACGCAGTGTTACCGTCCTTGCCATATTTGTAGAATCTGGAAGAGATACATTTTTCGCAATCTTCCCACGAAACTATTTGTGTAAAGAAGCATAACCTTGTGACTATTAACTCAATTCAAGATAGAAAAAAACTTGCAACAAAAATACGATAGAAAAACTGCAAGCCTGGAGTCTCTTGCGTACTGTGAAAAAAACTGCCCCCTGGCTAAGAAGGTCAAATATAATTTTCATTTTGTTTAATCTTCAATATTTCAGTATCAATGGACAACGTTATTAACAACCACTGATGACAGAACGTGAATTGAAAGTCGCTTGAGTTTATTCCTGATGTCTAAATTTGAAAAGATGGCATTTCCTCAGCGTGTACTTCAGTAGAAAGTGGACGAATACTGGTCATCCGAAAAGTCGGTAAACAGTCCAGAAGGAATTCTATTGTTTATTGTGTGTTTTGGTTAGTAGTTAGTATTTACACTAGTTATGATACATTTTTCTTGTATAGTTTTTTAATACAATGTAGTGCCAATGTATTGGTACATTTCTCGATGCGTGGGATGTGATGTGACCTTCGTATTCATACCGTTAGCAGTTTCGTCTCATTTTTGTGAAAACAAACTTGTAAAATGATAAATGTAAGAAAATATTTTTTTCGGTTTTCTTCTTTTCTCTGTTATGCCCTAGCTCTGCTTCAAGTATTTCCGTCAATGAAGAATCAGTTATCTCCCCTCAAACCTCTCCAACCTATTCTAATAATCGACGCTCTATTGATGCATCGAATCAACTAATCAAATAATCACATCATTTCACAAAGACTGATTGTCAGTTGTTTTTGAAACAATGGTGATTCTTGTAGAATATAAAGCCCTGCATAATGTTTGATAATATACAAAAACATTGAGTTGTTGAAAGGCTTTAGCTACATGTAATTCCTTAAGCGCTGGAGAATTCTTTAAAAACATCGCCCTTGTGAGATTTTAAAATAACGCAGGAGTTATCAGGATGTAATGGAATATACTCGTCAAGTGTTACAGAAAATTTCGACCAATTGTCGCTCAGGTAATGGAAAATATTAGATCACCCGCCAGCTGCTGAGGACATAAACGAAAGCGCTTCCTTACGCCTGCGTCGAAAGGGGACGCGCAAGCAGTTTCGCTCGCTTCCCGCTAGGGTGCAGCACGGTCCTTAATTTCTTTTCTTTATCTCCGCGGCGCCTCCCCTCCCCCTCGCGGCTGCCTCTCCGCCGCGCGCGGGGTCCGCGGAAGGCTGGCGCTCGCGGCGGCGGCGAAGGAGGGGCAGGAGCGGGGTTATTATCACTTATTGCCGCGCGCAAGGCAAGGAGGGGAAAAAAGTTTACAGTCGTCTCGACGCGCGTATTAAAGCGCCGCTCCTCTATTCCCTTTGCGGCACGCAAGACGCCGCAGCAAGTTCTTCCCTTCCCCCCTCCCCCTTCCCCTCCTCATCCTGCTCCACCCGAGCCCAAACGTGGACGGGTATCCACTCGCATGCACGCCACGTCGTCACTTCTGCTTCTGCCTCGCGTATTATGAGAACCCTCGCCCGCGGACCCACCTTACATTGCTATGTCACCCACTCCGTGCCACCCGCTGCGGAGGTTCAGGTGCTACATAATCGAAACTCCGGTATCGTTGACCAGGTGGCGCTAGCTTTTGCTGTAGTGCGATTTTTCTAACTTTGCCCCTCAAGCCCCTATGGTCACGATGGAATACCACACGGCATTTCGCGTCTTTCTCGGTCCTGCCGCTAGAAGTCACATGATCGCAAGCTCTGCTTGATACAGTCGCAATCATGCGATGTCTAGCGGCACGACTGCGAGTAACGCGAAATACCGTGACACATTCCGCAGTGAAGAGGGGTCTTGAGGGGCAAATTTGGAAAGCTGGGTCGAATTCAACCACTGTCTGGGAGGAGAATTATGGTGGCCGCTATTCTGATCAGTAGTCTTGCGGTGTCTTGTGAATGCAGGTAACCCCTAACAAACACCCTAACAAACGAGCCATGGAACGCGCGCCATCATTTCTTCCTCATCCTCGACTCTTCCCTCCCCTTACACACACTTACTTTAATTAATGCACTACACTTCTGTGCATATCGGGAGACCAATAGGGGGATGAGAGCTTGTGCCGGCTGGGTCGGTATTCTGCTGGGGGAAACTCCGCAAGTAGACGTGCGGGGTCTCTTGATCTCATGATCCACCTGGATAAGGACGTCGCCGCCTTCCGGGATATAACTTGCACTACACTTACGAGACTAATGACAATTACGTTGACGGGTCCCGAAACAATAAATTCCTATTCATTCATCCCCCAATTCGTGCTGCTCTTACATGACCCATCCACGCTCACCTTCCCATTTCAGACTCCCGATAGTCAACCCCCCACTGCCCGGCCATGAATCTTCATGACTTACGCCCTCCCTTCCTCGTTCTCGTTCCTCATTTCTCCGTTTCTTCTTTTCTCATCTTGTCGCCGCCCCTTTCCTCTCCTGAAATCATTCTCTCCTGCGGGAGTTACCACTTATCTTCTACATCGACGTCTCCTCGTTCGCTCTCGCCTTCACTATTAACACGGCCGTGGGCGTTCCCCCAGCCGCCGGCACCGGTGCCCTGTTTTTAAGAATCTCTTTGACAGGGTCTTAGCGCAGCGCCGAGTCCTCCCTCGTGTACGGTCGCTGCATAATGAAAGGCTGTGGGGCTACCGCCTGCCTGCAAGTCACGAGACTTCAACCTGAAAAAAATTAGAAAAGTTTGACAGAAAATGCAATCAGAAATTCCGATTTTTGAACATAGACGATGAGCTTCCCCTGTTTTGCTAATGAAAACATTTTTTGTGACATCAGAAATATCGATTGTCAAGTACGTTCTTTTTCAACCCAAAACATATGACTTGCATTTGTTGTAGACAGGCTACGAATACCCATTTTGTTAACGTTATTTCGTTTTTTATATGCATAAACCAAGGAATCACATATAAATAATTATTTACAACCAGAGAGATACAGTCAGGTTTTTCTCCACTTTTGAGTTATTTACTTTCAAAGGTAGAAATATTGTTTTACGGTCTCCCCAAAGGGATGTCGTCCCCCTATTTAAACGACAATGCGTAAAATTACAGCTGTTTTCAGAATTACATTTTACATCTTCTGAGTCTAGAGGTACGGATCGATTACATATTCTCGCTTTTTTCTGCATCATGGACAGCTGAATGTGATCTTTAAGCCTTAAATAAAATGTCGCTGAAGTATATTTACGTAGTTTGAAACAAACGATATAACCCGAGTAAAATTTTCACTCCAATTATGTATATCTCGTGTTTCAGAAAAAAGCAAATTTGAATTATCAAATGAAGTTAGATTTTGATAAATAGTGCCATCATTGATTTTCCTATTACTCGTATTGTGGAGTACATATAGTGCACCTTTCGTTGTTATTAATGCTGTGGCATGAAAAGCCCCAGATTCGTCAAGTTTTAAAACGTTATTTGTGACATGTCTCTTGAGACAATTGCTCTTCAAGCACAAGGCTATACCCCTTACATCGCATACTTTGTCCGTGCTTAACTCCACATCCAAAAGAAGCATGAACACTAGTCGCCTGGATACCGCGAACTTCTGTACTCCCCAACACGCACCTTTGTGTGTCGTCCGCGCAAGTTGGTTACAGCGCTTTACATTTTTCTTCTTCTTCCACGAATAAAAGAAGGACAAAAAGTCCGGAGGGCGTAACTTTGAGGCGAACATGTTGGCAGGACTGAACACACGCCTCCTAATGAGGCAGGATCATATTTTACCGCGCGAGTAACTCCGCACGGCGGCGAGCACTGCGTTAAAACAATGGGGCCAACTTGCGGTCTTCAAAAAGTAAACACGAAACTTCAGCGCCGGCCGCGAAAAAATATAATAAAATGTTTTTAAGCGGCGCGCTGGCGGCTGTGGAGGCGAAGGCGCGGACGCCAGGAGGAGGAGAGGGGTGGTGAAAGGGGGAGAGGGGGGCGGAGGAGAAGGCGCGCCTCTGCGGAGTTTACATGGTAAGAAGATGCCGCCACGGGTCGGGATCATTTTTCCGCAACTTCTGAAGGGCTCCTGGCATTATGCCCCCGAAGAACTTTCGAGAAGGTCTACGCGACGCGGTGTATATTACGTGGGGCGGTGGCAGCTCGGCCTCTTCGTAACCCCCAACCAACGCCCTCCCTGCCCCGTATCGGCCTGCATTCGACTTCTGCCTTTGCATCTCTCCGTATTTCTTAGCCGCACCTCTCTTCAGTTCTTCCGTTGCCGTACGAATATCTCTGGAAGAGGAGATGCGAGAAAGGGGGAATGTTTTCTTTTTGTGCAGATGGCTATGGCCCCTTGAGATCGTGTGCCTGACGAAAGTGACTCCAGGAGATTCTTTAGAGTTTTCGTGAGATATACAGTGTGGCACACTTCTTATTCGTGAAAAAATGATATTTTCTGTAAGGTGCCTTTTTGTGCCGGGAATGTAAGTACAAAGCACATTTTTCGACTAGCCTAATTGCTTTACGTTCCCCACAAATATTTTTAAGCTTACTTCTATACTCCTCTACTTTTAAGCTCTCTTCTCTACGTCGTGTTCATCCCTTCTCATATGATCAGTATTATGTGCAAAAAAATAATAAATTTGATCTGGTATGGAAATACATAAAAGCTTTAGGAAAAATTGTGAGAAATGATAATTTTCCCTCCACTTTATTTTTTATTTTTAGAAACAGATTTATCACAATCTTTTGTGTTGGCTGCACCTAGAATAGCTACAATTTCCTACAATTTACCATTTCCTCCAGCGAGTCAGAGTGCTTAATAAATACTTTATTCATTAATCCTTTCAGATTCACAAGCTTCGTCTTAACATAGCACAAATTTTTCGTGGCTTTTCTCTCTGGTTCGATGACAATTCCTCCTTTTTGATGCGAAGAACAGCTCATGTTTCACGCGCCGGGCGGGGAGTCGTAAAGGTTTTATCCCCAGCAAATAAGCCGCTTTCTTCTGCCGAGTGGCGAGCTTTTGTCAGGGTCTGCGCCGAGAGATGGGAGCAGAGAGGCGACAAGAATACGCGACGGAGACCACTACACCAGTCGAGGAGGAGAAGGCGTCGGTGGTGGCGGTTGCGATGCCGAACGAAGGTGTGTTGGACCTCGCCGATAGAGCTCTCTCCCCTACTTCGGCCGGAGCCCACCTCCCGCGGCAGACGTCAGCGCTACCTATCGGAGCAGCCTGCTATCTCCCCAGCGGAGAGGAGGCGAAAACGCGCCAGGTGCCAGTCCATTCAGGGTTGCCACCCTAGCGGGATTATCGCCCCGATTCGAGGGTGCTCCGGTTTTCTTTTGTAGTCGGGAGACGAAGGCGGGCGAGGAGGGAAGGGACGGCGGATACGACACGGAGCTCCCTCGGTCAGATAGCGATATTGCCGACGGTCCGGTCGGTCGTCGATTTTTCATGCATTTTGTTCTTCGTTTGGCCGCGCGAGATATATGCCTCCCCCTGCCGCACGCCGTGCGAGACTAGCGGTCTACCACAGGCACGAAAAAGCCCTCGGCGCCTTTCTTGCACGGCTGGCGACGCGTTCTGGCATAGCGATGACAGTGGGTTTTTGAGTTTTGCGTGAAGTTTTATGAGGTCACCGACTCAGCGCAGGGTTTGTGACTCATAATGCGAGTGTGAGAGGCAAAGACGCCTAAGGTATTTATCTAGAGGTGGTATTCCATTATTTTTCGAATTTTTGCTGTTGTTTTGTAATCTATGATACCTCAAGAGCATCTATTATATTTGCAAAGAAAAATATCATGGAAAGTGTTTGGAAAAGAATTCAAAAAGTGACACAAGAAGACGAGATAAGACAATTAATAACCACATTTTATCAATTTTTCAAGTAAAACAATTACAGGAAAAATTGAATGTTCGGTTTATTTTAATCCTGTTTCGTGAATGCCAGAGAAATTAATTGTGAATTGTCAAGTTTGCATGGTAAAGAGACAACAGAAGAACATTAGATACCACACGTATCTCACGATTTACTCACATGCAATTACTTAGCCGAATTCTACCGTAACAAAGATGACATTACAGATGTGTGTGTGTGTGTCTGCGTGTATGTATATATTAATGTATGCATGTAAATGCATATATATGTGTGTATGTATGTATGTATGTATTAAAATATCTTCCGAATATGATTTTTTTAAAATTATTTTCGCATATGTGTTTCTTTTCAATATCTGCCCTAAGAATGAAAATGGTTTAACTTCTATTACTCAGTAACTATTTCAGATTTTTGTTTATTTCATAATAAACAAACGGACGTTTTATCCTCTTTCCCTCAAAATTTTTCAATTATTTCTGCTACTATTACTTCTGCTCTTGATAAAAATAAAAATAGTGATTAATGCAGCAGGAAAAAAGGGTTATTTTTACGTCAAAAGAAATAATCTGATTCTCGTACACTCATTGGCCTGTCCGTCTCTTAGCTCGTATATATTCAACGTAGCGGTTTGCGTTGCGACTCGCATTTTAAGTTATTATTTCGAAAAAGAATTCTTTCAGAAAATATTGTTGAAGGATTTCGACTTTGCTTTCTTTGCTTTTGATAAGATCGCATCCTGAGTTCAGTAATTTAGCAAAACAAAGATAGTCTAAGGGAAAAAAATCAATGCTACTGATCCAGACATTACGACAGATTAACACACCCGTCTTTGTATGCTTTGTACTCCAAGTTTCTCGACCTTCACGCCTGTCGTGAGCGCGCTTCCGGCGCCGCTGCCGAAGACGCTTCCCTCGTCGCGGGCGGCCGAGAACTGGGTCGGAGGATGCCGCGCCCCGCCCCGCCCGCCTCGCCGTGCCGCCCCCACCCCCGCCCCTCCCCTCACCACGCCGCGCGGTCCGCCCCCACCCCCCGGCGCAGCGCTTTGAGTGATGGCCGCTCGCGACCCCCCTAACCGCCGCCATACATCATGCCAAGATGGCGTCCGCCGGAGGAGGGGCAGGGGCACGCCGGCGCGGCGGAGCGCCCGTGGAGGGGGGAACGTGACGTCACTCTGCCAGCCCGCGCCGCGCCGGTCGCAGTCGGCGTGGAGGCGACCCGCGCGCGCTCCCGTGGTGGCGGGCCGAGTTACGAGCTGCGACGCGTAAATAAAGTTTACGGGAGCTTTGGAACTCGTGGGGTGCCGTCGTCCGCGCACACTAAATAAAACAATTGCGCGCTCACAATTAATTGCGCAGAGTTTGAACTTGTTTCGCCAAGGGAGGGACTTTTTCTCTTGTGTGGAAGTTTGGATTTGCGGTACAGAGGTCTACCGAGGTCCGTTATTTATGAATATGAGCGCTCTTGGATGCAAGTCCGCTGAGACCTTCGTGGTTGCACACTGCAACTATGCCAGTCAGATGCTTGTGTAACTTGTTAAATATTCACGCTCTACTTTCTGAATGAAGTGTCTTCAACTAAATCCCATTAAACATAGTAGAACGAATTAGATCATTTATACACGTTGTTAACTACTTATATAGAATATTATTATTATTATTATTATTATTATTATTATTATTATAAATGAACACTTTAGCAGCGGTAGAGTAGATTTGGATAAAATAATGTGAAAAAAATACACATTTTCTCTTGTCTGTCTTTACATTGGCAACAAAACAGAAAATAAAACGTAACTTCAAAGCATAATTAGAGCAATGTAGCCTATTTCTTAATCATTTCTCATTAATATATGTTATTCTTAGTAATATAAATCTTTTAAGATCGTTTAAGAACATACCTTATTAAAACAATTACAATATCCTTACAAAACCCATAAAAATGGAACTTTTAGTTTAAAATATCATAATTGATTAATAATTATGAGATTTTCAAAATGTTTAAGTCACGTTTCGTAGCCTTCTTTAAATTCTTTCCCTTACTCAACACGATCCACATTGTTTCTCTGCAGTTTCCCATCTTATCATCGTGCCATTTTATTATGTTCGTGGACCAGGTTTAACTAATATCTTTATTTAAGGGATAAAGTACACACCCTATTGCGACCTCAAACCTTACATATGGTAATAATATGGTTTTTACCTTTTACTGTTTTTGTGTTGTAATTTTACGTATATCATTTTAGGATATACACATGACGACTCATTGAGTCTCCTTTTCAGTTTATATATGGTAGGTTAAGAAGAGAAGTTAAGGAAGGGCCAGGTTGTTGGTTCTATTTTGAGGTGGTGAACAGAAATTTGTGTCTAGAAGGAAAGGAGGAAACTAGAAGCAATATATGAAAGATTGTTAAGACGGATCCTAGGAAGAGATTATTTTGTACACTTGATTACATGATAAGATGGGAGAGAAAGTGTCAAATAATAAGAATAGAGATGGGCAAAATGGCATGTAAGTTTGAGGAAAGGATTGGGGGAGGAAGAGTTAATGAATAATGAAAGCAAGTTTGTTGGGAAATAGATAAAAGCATAGAAACTTAGAAAAATGATTGGGAAAGGGAAAGTTTTTGGATCAATAAAGGCTATCCGTTGGAGGAGAGGTGTGAAGGTTAACAAGAGAAGGGATAGACTTTAGTAAAGAATTAATCCAAAGAGATAAAGATCAATTATTGCAGGAAGATTATGGAAAAATGAGGAATTCAAAGTTTAATACATGGTTTAAAATTATTCAAATGAATGATATTCCCAGCTACTTAAAAGGTAAATCTAAGGAAAGCCACAGACGTAAGATAACAAGATATAGGTTAGGTAATGAAATGAGAGCAAGTAAATATTGGCTAAATAGTGAGGAAAAAGTGTAGATAGAAGAGAAAGATTGGGAACGTATTTTAGAGAGATGTATGATTTTTAAGGAGGGACGAATTGGGCAAGTCGGAATATTCAGAATACGGTGACGTGGTTGATAGAGAACAAAGGTGAAGAGATCAGTGTATTTGATAAATACAGGAGAGGGCATAGTATGTAGTAAATTTTATTATTAGTATGTGTGTGTGTGTGTGTGTGTGTCTATATATATGTATTGTGTATATTATGTATATGTTTATTGGTATTCATGTGTTGTTTTTTTACAAAGTTGAAAAATAAAATACAATTCACCTGACGAAGACTAAACGTTAGGGTCGAAACGGTTTGATTTCGTGAAACGTTTTTACAAACTCATAATTATTTATCAACAGTGTTATTTTAAACGTATATTTTCCCGTTTTCATGGACTTTTTAATTGTTGTTAACATAATTGTTTTTATAAACTCTGTTTATTACACATAATGAACGAAAAAAACGTTTCCAAGATATTTCTTGTCCGAATTCAAATCAAATACAAGTTGAATTAGTGGATACACTTTGTAGATGCACTTTGAAATAGATTTTGAACTTTAATACTCCTAGTGACGAAGGACGAACTACATTCTCCGTGGCGTCTTTATTGATTTCCGCGTGAGACACATCAGCGAAGTGGCTACGTATGGAAGGAGATCCCTCGGGCCTGGCTCACTCCTGATCTCGTCGTCACACTGCACGATTCGCTTGTTTGCTTGCGCCCCGCGCGCCTCGCCTTTCGCGTGTTCTCGGGGGGGGGGGGTACTAGGGGTGGAGGAGAAGTGGGGTAATTAACACCGCGATGCTCCTCGCCTGTTTGCTCCCGCCGCGGTTTCCCTGCGCCACACCGCTCCAGTGCACTGCGCTGACGTCGCTCCTTTGGTTCAGCCTTATCCGTAAAATTCGAGAATATCAATCTGCGCAACCATTCCCGATGATAATAATCTCTATATATAAAACAGGATGTTAGTATGTGTATATGAGCAAAACTCGACACCGTTGGACCTATCTCTATCAAAGTTGGCACTTCTACGTGTTTTTTCACTTAGAAGGTTTATGTGTTGTTAATTCTGTTGTAACTCCACTACCTGGCGTTACATATTCACTACATATCCACTACATATTCACGTCAAATGCAGCCTGCAACACACTCGGCAGCATTTTGAATCTATATAGTTAAATAACTCCTAAACGAGGCGTTCAAGGGCCTTAAAAACTAAAAGTTTGAGGCCAAGGGCCTCAAAGAAACCTTTTCTCACACCCTAATCTACAGAATGAACTCTACCTGAACATTCTATTACATTTTTGCTGGTCCGGCGCTTCCCGAAATTACCTCACCTTCTCAGAGGCGTGCAGAATCTGCAAGTAAATGTGAATGGGAGGGACAGAGAGCGGCAGAGACAGAGACAGACAGGGAGAGGGTGAGGGAGGGAGGAAGCAAGAGGCGGTGAGAAACGGAGGTGGAAGGGAAAGAGGGAGATGAAGGACAGAACAATTTCTGTTGGGTTTTCCGAGTAATATTTAAATTTGAAACACTAAAGGGGTTTTGTTTGGAAAGAAATTTCCGCATTCTACTCAAACAAATTTAGTGCCTTTTTCTTTAAATATAAGGTAGCGGCCCGCGAATGTGTTATCGATTGTTATTATTAACTGACTATAGCATAAAAAGTACATTTTAATAAAATAGTTAAAATCGTACATTTAATGGAATGAACGCTTGCATGACGCAATTTGTTCATTATGTCGTTTTGTTGAGTCTAGTCCTTCTTCAATAACGTTGCCCAAGCGTGTCAGAGCATATATTTTTACGTTAGGGAAACGAAAATTGCGAGTTTCTGAGTTCGAAGTTTGAGGGTTTTTAATTGCAAATATTAGCCAGTGTATTCGTATATATGTCCAGCAGTCGACCAGCTTAAGTGGCTAAGGGCATCAACTGATGTTGCAGTTCTTCTGATCGGGACATCCAAGGGTTTGAGTTCCGACGGTGGCAGGATTTTTGCCACTAGCTGGGTAGGTAGAATTTAGTTACTGACTGGAGGAGACTTTCAGAGGCCGGCTGCTCTGGTCGGTTAGATGTCTGTGGTTTCTTCCATCAACACCTGGCAAATGCCAAAGCAATACTCTCAGAAACGGGCCACGAAACGCGCGCGATCTTTCCTTCCCTTTCCTCGTCCTCACGCCTTAGTTGCACGTACACATTACATTATGCCAAATACGTGGAATTGTGAACTTAGAGCTTGTCCCAGGTAGGGCGGTGCCCTGGTCGTGGGAGATACATGGATGGGGTAAACCCCACAAGTCGACTTGTAGGTCGGAGCCCGATCTCACCATCCAGTGAGTGAAAACCATTACCACCTCCCGTGTTAAAACAGGCGATACACTTACGGCACTAATGACCATAGCAGTTGACGTTTTCAGAAACACGAAATTATCGGTCGTTTGATTTAGCAATCGTTTGAAACACATGTTGAAAACATTGAAACATATAAACAAAATTTTCAGAGATTGTAGCAGTTTTTCAGTTAAACGTAGATCCTGCTGTAGTCCACTACCGCTTACTACATGTCGAGGTCTTGGTAATGTAAAATATTACAATTACATATTGAGATACATGTTTAGAATGAGTTCACTGCGAATGTTGATTGTATTGTTCCAGAATTTGTAAACCTCGCTTATTTCATTAGTCTAGAGTAGGGCTTTCCAACTGGCAGCCCGCGAGCCGCATGCGGCCCGCCGGATATTTTGTGCGGCCCGCGACCGCTTTGAAAATTTGTATCATACCAACCAAATACAGTACAATTGCACAATTCATCGTATTTAATTTAATGATACATTCATTTTCTCGTTGTATTATCATTAATCATTATGTTCAATAAACGTTATATCTGATATGCATTTGTTTCAGTATAATCTCAGTAGTTAGGGTAAAAACCATCTTAAATTACGGTGCGGCCCACCGCTTAACAATAATTTGATATGTGGCCCATAAGCCCTTCTAATTTGGACAACTCTAGTCTAGAGTACAGTGACCGTCATGAAGCAATATTTTGGAGGAGGGATTCGATTTTCCGTATCGTGTATATGTTGTAATTTTCTTTTGTAACTTTTCTACAGTTGTTTCGTTTGGGCGATGAAATCACAAGGATTGAGCTAATAATAATAATAATAATAATAATAATAATAATAATAGTAACAATAATAATAATATAAATATAATCTAATAATAATAATATAATTGTGGAGTACCAGGTTACTAATACACAGCGGATAGAGAGTACTAGGAACAAGAAGTATTCAGCTGAACAGGGGATTTTCCAAGGAGATTCGCTATCTCCTCTGCTGTTTTGCATTAGTTTGATCCAACTATCTAGACAGTTGTCGCACACTGACTTTGGTTACAAGCTCCTTTATGATGAAAGGCCAGTATCACATTTGATTTACATGGATGAACTTAAAGTGTTTGCAAGGAATGAAGCGATTTTCTCCCAAATGCTGTCCATCATCAATGATTTTAACAATGGCATCTGCATGAAGTTTGGTCTTGACAAGTGTGCGAAAATCAATTTAGAGAGAGGCAAAATGACAACGTCAGTCAGTGATAGAGACACTGAACTTCTAATGCTACTTAACATGAAATGTGAGACACAAAAAAATGTTAAATCATGGAAAGACAAACCACTTCTTGGACAATATTTGAAACGAATGGACAGGGTACAAATAAATAAAGATAAATCGTTAATGTTGATGCTTAAAAGGGGAAGAATGAAGCCAGAATCGGAAGCACTTGTAATAGCTGCCCAAAATCAGGCTTTGAGAACACATTGTGATAAAGCGGTTCTCAAAATTTCCCAAGATTATAAATGCCGGATTTGACAGGAACACGTATAATCCATTGATTATATTGTCTCAGCTTGTCCAATTGTAGCAAAGACCGAAAATTTGAAAAGACCAGATAGGGTGTGTAGCTACCTTCACTGGCAGATCTGTACCGCCCTCGAAGTTCCAAACACGCGGCCCAAGTGGAACGAACACTCGCCAAAACCGGTGACGTGTGTTGAACTATTTACAGTATGGTACGACCAACAAGTTCAAACTGATCGCACAACAGCAGTAAACAAAACGGATATTGTTATCCGGGATTTGGAGAAAAAATCGTGTTTACTTGTAGATGTTGCTGTGCCCTACAATCCAAATGTCGTGACCAAGGACGCTGAGAAACGTCTTAAATACAAGAGTTTGGAAATCGAGATCAGTCGAATGTGGAGCGTAAAAGCACAGGTCGTACCAATTGTCATCGGAGTTCTGGAATTTGTTCCGCAAAATTTGTGTAAGAACTTGGCTAAACTCCCAGATCATTTAAAACACTGGGAAGTGCAAGAAATTGCTTTATTTGGAACAGCCTACATTTTGCGCAAAGTATTGTTGAGGCATCGACAGTCCCTAGATCTGCTCCTTAGGTAGCTGTTTGCAACCTGGAATAGATTTTATTTTGAGCCGACTCATAACATCTTTAGTGGTGATGTAGTGGAATAATAATACTGTACATACATACCTTTCGTAATTACCAAAAAATCACATCACAAAGTATACATCTGCACTATCGTCAATGTACTTTTCTGCCCATTGTTACTAGCTACATTTCTGATTTACACGATCGGACACATACACGCATGTTCTGTACACGTTGTGAGCATGCAGGTGTTTGTCTAATCAGATCTAGCAATTTTCGTTATTTTCTTCGTATTCCATTCCTGCTCTTTTCTCACATCACTAATTTTTCTGTTTTCTTTCCTAGGACTTTTATCCAGCCGACTGCCGTTACGTTTTACGTCCCGATGGGACGCATATTCGACCATTCATTAGGCATCAACACACTTGCCGGTTCCTCTGATCTGGGGTCAGCAGAACGGGAGGCCCTCCGCGACAATACATGCCAGTACATGAGAGACAAGGGACAAACAACCATGCTCAAGGCGGGACTCTAACCCGCGACCCTACAGCGCTGAGTCGGTACACGCTTTTCGCCACTTCCGCCTAGGTCGGCACTAATTATTCATAACTCCCCATTTTCAGTCTGTGGAATGTAGGTACTGCGTTCCAAAGAATCGCGACTTCAACTACCTGTAACTACGATGTATACGTGACCAGAAAAATTCCAGACACTCTATGGAACGTGCACTATGTGGAGACAGACAGTAGAGCCGAGAGTATTTAGTATATACAAGCATATACATCAGCGCCATTGTTCTGTCAGAATGAGCCGACAACAACACGGTTCTGAGTTCGAACAAAATAGCACTATTCTCCGATTTAAAGGGTCCCCCCCGATAAGATGGTAAAAAGTTCCCCTCAACCAAATTACATATGAGTGGTTACACTATAATTCTAACATAAAAATAATATTTTTGAAAGGTTTCTTAGCCTCCGTCCTACCACCCACACCCCTATACAGCCAAAAACGTGTTTTTTTAATTTCAATTTTTTTCGACAACTTAACACTATTTTATCAGACTGAAAAAAATATGATAAATAAGAACACAACTTGGACTATCAGAAAAATATTTTTCAATATTTTCTCAGGCCCAAATTCGAACACAAAAAAAATATTTTCGAAAAAAAATATCAAGAAATATTTTTTATTGTGTCTTAGAAGCCTGGAACAGGCTCGAAAAAAATGTCGAAGGTTTCTCTTTACACACAAATTGTTGTGTATTTTTTTCAGATTTTTCCGATTACTGGGCTGCAGTTAAAAAAATAAAAACCATTTTCCCGCCTTTAAAGCACCTGGACTTTCAATATACTTTGAAACTGACTGCAACGGTTCTCTGCATTTATTTTAGTGTTTATTATACATTTGTATACATTGCTGTATCACCCAATAAAGTTTTGATTTTGGAATATACTTACGAAGTATCATTTTTAAAGCTTTCTAATCATTTGTATGAGAATATCATACGCTAAGGAAAGATAATAGTGTTTGGCAGTTTATTAAATAATAATTCCGTCATATTTGAGGGATAATTGGGGGACATGTGGAAAAATGAAGGGGAAGAGGTTAAACCCAGATTTACAAGAACTGTTTTACTTGTATTAGAACACAGACACTGGCACGAAAATAATCTTCAAACTTCATCTCACAAGGGAAGTAACAGATCCTTCATGTCGAAACATCCCTCGAAACATCCCTCGACACACGCAATGCACTATCTGTATCCCATATCCAAAATATTAGCTGCCAGTTTCCACTGCAAGGCTTCAAAATTGAAGTTAAAGAAGAAGCCATGAAATCCCTATTACCAACAATAATATGTTCGAGAAGCACACGTTTTTCTATAGAGACCCCCTTGTGAATCGGCGTGACTAAATAAGGAATTTAGGGCGGTTTTGTAAACAGTCGGGAAGGAATTATGGCCGGTCGTATATTTCCTGCCCCACAGGTATGCCGTTGTAGGAAGAACCCATTCAGTCAGTAGCAGGGCTGTCCTCCGGGGCCTGCGCGCTCCATAATCACCCTTACGGCCGCGCGGCGAAGGTCAAAGCGCGCCGTCGAGTCGCCTGTCGCCTTGTCCGTGTCGGCCAGTGCCCGCCGCGCCGCGCCGCGCCGGTAGCTCAAGGCCGCCGGGGGCGCACAGTGCCCGCTGTCATTTTTCAACGCGGCGCCCGCGGGTCGCGTCCCCCGCGGGTCACGTGCCCTGGGGAGCTCGCTGCGCGCCTGCGAGGCGGCCTCGCGGAGGGGCATATTAGTTACTGCTGTGATTTATGGCACCTCTGGCTTACAACCTAATAATCGTTCCTACATGGGCTACAGTTAGAAGTCCTCAGAGGCGAAACATCGTTTGTCGGCATTATGCAAGTGTGTTGGAAAGCAAATCTCTACCTCTCAATTAATCGCATTTGCTGACATATAAAGGGGATCGAGATAGAACTAATTTGGCTCTTTGGCTTTTCAACACGCTAATGCATATAATCTGCAATGAACTCCTAGAAATATAGTTGAATCTTGACAATAGTTGAAAGTTGAAACACAAATGAATGGTTTATGGCAGTGGCAAAATGTATTTCGATTTTGGTAGAATATGTGTCTGATCTTGTTACTGCTGCAAGTCCGTCGTACGTATAAGACCAACAGCGTAACAATTCACAGTATCAATATTAAGGTATTAATGCTTACTAGTAGCAGGAGGACTGCTGTGTCTAAGGTCCGTTCGCGGTAACTTCACTCCGCATGTAAACAAACTTTGAGTGTATCCCTCCGCTCTGTAGTTCGTGATAGGCTACGCCATTCGCACCACGACCATACTCAAATGCCGGCACGTTTCACAGCCAGAACTGTCATAGCATATTATTTTCACTAGTACTTCTTTAATACGCCCAAAATACCAGCCAAAATATGCAGATATTTTGCTTAAATATCACAGAACTTACATTTTCTGTTACATGTTCTCGCAAGGTAGCTGTGAAATCCCGCCCGAAGCACGAATTTAAATAGAACATACAGTGACGTTCTTTTAAAATTTGGCAGTCCCGAATCTTCATTAACCACATCAAGAATTTTATGTTTTGTTGGAAATTCGTTTCCACGGAAAAAGGTGCACATGAATACGAATGGCAGATTAACAACTTCATCGCACTCGGCCTCCACCTGTTTTGCTCTACATCTCTTCTTACGGGGAGAAATTACCTTTCCAAAGACTTAATTCATTACAGAGTTTTCAAATACTTCTGACACCGACACCTGCAATTCAGCAGTCATTTCTTCCACCTGCCACAAAGTCATTGACGGATTATTAGCCGTTAATTATTCAAACACATCAATACAACCTTCTTCTCACCACTTCTGAGGGATTTTCCCTGCGAATGTTTCAAACCGGATTATCCCGGGAACTGTTTCACTTATTGTGTTTGATGTGGAAACAAAAATCAACGCAATGAGCAAACACACCTCTCACTAACCAAACAAAAATATAGCATTCTTTTAGAACTTTCTCATTCGAGAACGGAACTGAAAATTTGGCAGGAGCGGCGCCGACGGCCTGGCGAACGAACGTTATCTCAAAGAGGTCCGTTGGCAGCTAAAGGTTGGCAGTTAAGGTCACGCTCGGTGTCTGATTTTACTTCAAGGCAAAGGAGAAAATTATTTCGATTGTTTTTTATAGAGAGTCAGGAAATAAATCAATTTTCAAAGGGACCTAACTCCTATAGCGCACGACGCCCTGAAGAGGAGTGTGGTGTCCGCCAACCAATGAGAACATGTGACGACCATGTGCATTTGTTTACGGTCTGAGTAAAGTTAGAGCGAACTGACCTTGGTGTGGCTTTTCTTGTTACTGCTCCAAGCCCTCCGTATGTGCAGGTACACGTCTCTGCAGTAATGAGTTTACCTGCCGTTGAGCATTTTCTAAAAAAAATCATCACCAGTATTCTTGTGAAAATGAAAACAGCATGAAGGCAGGTCAAGAACGAGTTATTAATGTGGTCTGGTGAAGGAAGGGGAGTTTAGATGTATGTACGTCTCTTTATTGAAGTGATTTTGCACTTGTTTATGATTTTTATTTTAAAGTACGGAAAAACGTGTATTTGCCATTTGAGTCAGTATTTGACGTCACAGCTTAAAACATGTATGCATTTCGGTTTCATTGTAAATCATTTGTAGCGTATTTCTATTTTAACATTAATATTTTTATCTTAATCTTTTCAAATCTTATCAAATTCAGTCATGCATTCTGATATACAACATTAATGTCTTATCTGTTGCATGCGTACAACTAATTCTATATAGAATCACGATTACTAGAAGTTCTGTGGAAGAAAAACGTACTATTGAACTGATGGCAACTGCAATGAATTTTCCGTCTTTTCTCTTTTAAAAACAATCAAAATTAACATTTCTTACTATTATTTTACACAGTATTCGAGAACTCTTGAAATAAATGATTGAAGTTTTTTCTGAATACATGAATGTACCATACGGTCTTTTTCAAATAATAATAATAATAATAAAATTGTCTTTATTAGTGGCGAGGCTCGGGCCATTTGACAATGTCCGTATGTCTACGATTACTTCTCGGATGATTTTCTGAAACGGTTCCCACGTCCGGTGCAGTCTAGTTGATGCTTTCTCTATCTGATTTTGGCTTATAGTCTGAATAAATTCCGAAAACCCCCCGGAATGTCTCTCATTATTTGATCATTTATGTAATTTAATATCGCGACGCGACTGGCCCTCGCTAGGTTTCGGATGAACCTCTGCTCGCGACTATTTTAATCAACTTATTAAAATATTTCTACCCAGCTATGGAGCTATTCTAACATAAACCCTTCGGAAAATAGAAGTATATTTAAATTAAATGAACTATATTTACATTAACCCGCGAAACACAGATATCACAATTTTAATGTACGATTGATAATGCTTCTGAACTTTATTTCTACACTATGTCGATTTATAAGAATTATAACCATCAAATATTCGCCTCAATATTTTTTTTAACAAATAACCCAGATAATAATGAAAAATAACATTGGTACATACCACTTATCATTAATATTCACAGCTCCACTGCTTTGATAAGAGTGAGAATATTTCACTTTTTGTATAACCAAGACTCCCAAAGCCCACTTTACATTTATAGCATCTCATGACCACCGGGACGAGACGAAACGTCATATTATCGCGCCTTGACACGTGTAACACGAAATCTGTATTTGTTGACACGTTGCCATAACAACGATTATTCTTTGGCTCCGTAAAGTCCCCAGAAAATTACACATTTCTCATTCTAATTCCTCAATCGGAAATAAGTGAACGATTAAGTGGCCACTTATTCCGTAAGGGAGATGGCCCATAAGTAGTGTTCTTATTTCGATCACCTCTAAACCAAAACACGTTATGCCTCTTTCCGGTAGCACTTATTTAAGAAGCTTTTTTTCTATCTTTACGATGGAAAAGAGTACTTTGTGAGAGATGGTCGTTACAAGCATAGTTAATAAACCAAAATTATGGAAATTTTTTAATCTTTTCATCAATGTCTCTATAGGTTTTGTCTTTTTTTTAGCATTACATGCATCCGATGGATATCCAAATTAACTTTTTCGAAAGCTTCAAGTATACTTTCAAACAAAATACTAAGTACTTCTAGAAGGTAATTTTCTCTAAAAGAAAGTTGAATATACCCTAACTAAGGGCATTTTGCCAACATCATCAACTTTAAACTTAATTTGTGACGAAATAATGACTAGAAAGTTGATATTTTGCAATGTTATGTTGAGATAAGGTTTGCTATGTTTCTTACTTGAATATTGGGGAACGTATGGAACCTCTTTTTACTCTTTTTTTCGGCGATTCAATTGCAATGAACCCACTGTTTATTAATAAATGAAATATTGATATTAGTTTTATTAATTAGAGTGAAAAAAATTGTAAAACTAAGCTTAGTTTTATTTGTTTAGCAACAACGGAGAACGATATCTTGTTTACCAAATTTGTGAAAATCCAAAAGACGTTCTTTACAACGACTTTGCAAGAGGCCCAACAAACCCATCTATTTCAAATACTGTTTTATAGCTCCAACTTCATAAAATTTCCTTTGCCATGTGTGGAAACTGACAGACAAAATTTCTTAGAAATCCATGATGATCACGCGGAGCACGTTTCCAAAATTAGCATGGATTGATTATTTATAAATCTCCAGACGTTTTATTTCACGTATTAAAACTAGTGGTGCTACAACAGCACATATTTTCGCGTATTATTGAAAGCAGTTACGTAGAATTGAAATATTGCACTTTCTGCCCTACTACCATCTTAGCTATTATTTAAAAACGTCCAATTCAACCAAGAAGCGATCAACCACAGATATATAGGTGTATTAACTAGCCGTCTTTGGGGCAAATTTTCTGAAGTCAGTTTGAGGCTAGTTCCTCACTTGTCCGTACGGTGCGCACGATCCGTTTAGGTCGCGGTGTAAGATACACATCTTAAGATGACTTAAACTGTGGCTGTGGCACATTACACGACCACTCACGACCTTGCCCAAATGAGACCCAAAGATTGCAGCACTTATATGCGAGAACTGTGAGAACTAGCCGCACATAAGCGTCAGTTTTAGACTGGGAGTGAACACATCTATATGTCTTACATAGTGCGAACAACTCACTGTTTCCATCGCAGTGTTGTCAAAACTATGTGAATTCCACAACCGCATAAAATATATTTCATTAACTAAACCAGCTACCATCTATCGCCGTCCAAGTACATTTTTTTCACGTTTTCCTAATTTTTCGGTTTCCTAATGGTGGAACGGAAATATTAATTTTAGAATATTAAAGAACACCAAAACCTTGTCCTAAATGGCAATTTTGTTTTAAAAATGTGTAGTCGTTTTTAAAAAAAATGGCGTTTAAGCATTACTAAAAATGCGAAATTTGAAGTTCTTTTTCACAGAAAGTGTTTGAATTTTCAAAAAACGTCATTTGAATCATTTGCATTTACAAATATAATAATGTTTACAAATTGCTGATAACTTGCATATTAAAGATTTGAGAAACATTTAAAAAAATTACATTTGTGTAATTTTTCAAAAAACAAAAAAATATCCCAAAGTGAACTTTACGTCATATTAAAGAGTACCGTTATCATTATCCGTTCGAAGAGTTTGAAGAAAAAAATTGGAGCCATTTATGAGAAAATGACGTTTGAGCGTTTCTGAAAATGCGAAATTTTGGGTTAGTTTTCAGAGAAAAGGGTTGAGTTCTCGGGAAACTTAGTAGAAAATTATTTAAAGCCCATGCACTTGTAAATATAGTAATGTAAAAACATCGCCGCTAATGTAAATATTAACGACGTGACAAGTCGAAAAAAATGTCATTTTTGTAATTTTTGAAAAAATGAAAGAACAGAGCTATATGGCGTTTTTGTCATCTCATAGAGTACATTTATTACTATCCCTACCAAAAGTGTAAGCCTGAGCGGCTTTTGAGAAAGTCTTGTTTTTCTAATTTTTTTAAAATTGCACATATTGCACGCAATATTGTACAAAAACTACTAAAATTTTCAAAAAATGTACATGACCTTAATGAAAGAACTCACTTTGGATAAGAAATTTTATTAGGAGGAACAATCTCTATCTGCAATTTTATAGTTGGAGGACGACGCCGACAAAAATTCAAACTTTTGCAATTTTCGAAAATTCAGAGCTTTCAACCGTTATGAGACCTACCTCATTCTCTTAAATGACCTTCAGACTATCCAACAACAAAGTTTAGTCAAAATTGTTGGCGCCATTTTTTTGAAAATTTTGAAAATGTCCCAGGGGCTTCATGTAAAGTACCCTCCAGAATTAAAATATTGGTTTCAAATTCAAGGGGCCGCGAGATAATTTAGATCAATTGGGGAGTATCAATTTTGGAGAAAATCGGCTGAACGATTTAGTCGCTAGCGTTGTTCACAGACAGATAGACGGACGGAAAGATATTTTGCTTTCAATTGGTTTTGAAATATCCAGAACCCATAAACCAGGGATTCTGGTTAGGAGATTTTTTTCTTAAGTTAGCAATTGGATTTGTTCACTTTTTCGTTACCGGTCCCTGTAATCAGTTTTTCTGCCGAAAATCCGCCGTTTTTTCGCGCAGCATGGCATAACTTTCCCTATACTATACGTACGTATGTATAGTTTACGGGAAAGTAAAAATGCATTTGAAGTCGAAAACGGCACAAGATATTAAATAGTGTCGAACGACATTTCATACAGAATAACCTATTATATTGCATCTAAAACTATACACTATACTCGTATATATGACCAGGGGTAATAGAAAAAACGGCGACAACATTGTGTTTTCATCCGTCATCTTCAAATGCATCTCAAGATAAGCAAGACGACATTTGGTGGCCATGTACTTTTACGTAGTATACTAAGATTTCATAATCGAGCGAAGTGGCTTAGGACGTAGCGCGCTGACTTCGAATTCGGGAGCCCGGTTTAAAACCTACGTGCCGGCCATCCAGATCGGGGCTTTTCATGGTCTCACTCGGTCATCCAGGCGAATCAAGGGATGGTTCTACTGAAAGGCTACGATCGCGAAACCGGTAACGTTAGCCGAATTCCTTACCTACGTGAAGTCACGAACGTAAAAAGTAGCTTACTGAATAATCAAAATTAAATTTTCGTTAGTTAAAATGATATATTCAATCATACAAACTATTTTCAATCAATGTATGTGAAATATCACATTATTTTCGCCAATAACACCAATGACTGCCTTTTTCCTCTTCATTTTCTAGATTCGCAACATTTTATCTACGTATTTACACACTATTCACGACTTTTTACCTCACATTCTGTTGCGGATAACATTCTCACATCTTGCAATGCCCCATTACTGCATATTTTTGCCATTGTTTGATTAAGCAGTTTTAATACGAAGACCTATCCATGCATGTTGTATTTCATACAACCAGTTGCCTCGGCCGCGAGTTACAATATATTCTCAGATTTACAAATTTGTCTCAGTCTCATTTGTCCAAGGAACTTTTATTATTTCCCGCAGATAACACTGCTGTTTGTTTAACAAATCGAGTAACGGCCTTCACGCTGAAAACGGACGCCTTCGAGAATGGAAATGTGCAGTGTCACTTCAAAGGCAACTAGCCGGCCGTGTTGAAACGGGCTTGCGGCTGCTTTGAGGCCATCGACGCGGCCGTCGTCGGGTGTGTCGGGAGACGCTGAACATTAGCGGGTCCTTGGGGAGAGCCCTTTGCCTCCCCGACAGCGGCCGCCGCCCTCTGATCTCCACCATCCCTGGGGACTTCCGACCCCTTGCCCTTCTCATCCCCGTCTGACCGTGCACCTCGTATTCCCACGCTCCCAAAAACAAGGGCAGGTTAAGAAAATAAGGAAGTGGGGTAGTTTTAAAAATTAGGGGAAATATTCTTTAAATTAAATTTATCTACTGTAAGAACTTTTAATGTATATATTCCTGTTAATTTGAAAATTTTATTTTATAAATCCTTCTAAAAATACTGTTTTTATGCACATTAGATCTTGTTATTACGTTAAAAAACGTGAGAGGTGGCTCAGGGTATCAACTGTTGTCACTGCAGTGCCAGTGACTGGGAGATCCTAGGTTCGAGTCTCAGCGGTGTTAGAATTTCCGATACTTGCCGGGAAGCTAGGTCGAATTCAGTCGGTTTCTATAGGAATATTCTAGCGGCCGGCTACTCTGATCCATAGTTTTGCGTTGTTTCTTCGATTAACACCAGGTGGATGCCGGAGCGGTACCCTAACAAATGGGCCACGAATCGCGCTATCTTACCTTCCTCTTCCTTGTCCTATCCTCACCTCTTACTTACACATACACATACACACACTTACATGCACTACACTAACACAAATGCCGGGAAACCGGTCGGGAGCTTAGAGCTTGTCCCGGCTGGGGCGGTGCCGTGGTAGGAGACGCATGGTTGGGTGAAACCCCCATAGGTAGGCGTCGGGTCTCATCATCAAGCAGGAGAAGATCACCGCCACCTCCCGAGGAAAACAAATTCACTGCGCTTAAGGAACTAACGACCTTAACAGTGACGCGTCTGGAATCACTAATCAATAAAAAATATTCATACGTCGTTTTTACACCACGAAGAGCATTCACACCAAACTCGAAGAGAATCGAACGTGTTTAGTTTTGATTGGGTAACTAACAAATTTACAAACGGAATGCCGAGCGGTCAAAAGAAAACAGGACCTGACTTCACTCGGCCAATAAAACATATAAGCGTCATTATCATTAATATTTCTACTAGTTTTTCTGTATTAGAAATGATTTGAATTTAATTTTGGATCATCGTTTCAAATATCAAGCTCTAAAAACACGTTAAGTGTTGGTACTAACGTAAATTCACAAACAATATCTTTATAAAGTTCATAATCCAGTATAAAAAAAATAGCTCCTCAACGTACTAAGTACTTACGCAGTAAAGAGAAAGTATTTTAATGCTGCGGCAAAAATGGGCGATATTTTGACAGAAACCTCAAATTATGGGCCGCTGGTATTGAAAATGTGGATAAATGTTGTTTCTAATGTAGCACACCATCAAATGTTCTGAAGTCAGAATCCATGTTTTGTGGGTAAATAAAAACCGGAAAATTGCTTGACGAAGGAAAAAAATCTTTCACTGACCGTCTGCATGGATGGACAACGCTAACGGCAAACCGTTTAAATTATGTTCTTCAAAATTGATATTCTGCGATTCATCTGGCCGACTTGAGGGCTCTGCGAATTGGAAACGGAGATTTTGATTTTGACGATACTTTATATTAAATCTCATCGCTTCAAATTCTCAAAATTGCTCGAAATTTTTCGATGGATTGTCGCTCTCAGATAGAGTGAAGGACGCTTACAAAATGGCGCAGATCTCATTTTCGTTAAACTCCTCGAATTTTCGAAAATTGAAAAAGTTAAAAATTTCTTTCTTTTTTCCTAAGACTACAAAATTGATGATCGATATTTTTCTTAATGAACTATATTAGTAGTGTGAAAGTACGGTGAATTGAAATTATAAGAATTTTATTTGCGGAGGCAACAGAAGAATAGAGGCGAATTGTGGGGAGTTTGTTTAAGAAGTTGAAACTGTTTGAAAACATATAAGTGAGATTGTTGTGAGACCTACCACTACAGTCAAAAGTATGATTTACCAATATAAACAGTTGCACCCTTTGCAAAATGTGGCATGACGTGGTCGGCCTCCTGTTTTAAAGTCTAATAAAAGACATAGTGATGACGTGATGACGGTGAAAGTGAGTCAACGACACAGTGCTCCAAAGTCGCTGTTGCAGTAGAAACAAGAATGAAAAAATTCCCAGTTGAAACATTTCGCTATGTCTGTCAAAAAGTGGACAAAAGAGCGCCCAGCACGTAAGTTGTCCTTCATTATCAAAGCGAACTGGCAGGAAAGATTTTTCCATGTAAAAGTACGCACAAATTGTGGTCCTGCATTTTGGAATAACCTCATTTTCAAGGACGAGAGTAAATTTAACATCTTCGTGTCGGATAGCCGTGTGATAATGTGGCGGAAAAAGAACATTGAGCTGGAGGAGAGGAATCTCTCACCTATATTGAAACCGCGTGGGGGATCAGTTTGTGTGTGCTGTAGTGCTAATAGCGGCGTTGCGAATTTGGAATTCATAGAAGGAACTATTGATATCGACATTTTTGAAAAAGCACCTGGTCAGAGGTACGGGAGACTTGGGCCTAACGGACATATATTTACCCAGGATTACGACCTAAAGTAATCTCCTCTGAATACGAGTATTTTATTGTGTTAAAGAAGAAACTAAAACACGGAAAATATTAGTGTGTTTTATCCAACAGTTCTTTCAATGTTCAAACTACGGATATTTTAGAACCACTGTACGTTACTTCATTGAAATTCTTTATTTTGTTTGTTAATATTGCTATTGATGGCCAGTTATTCTTGATCTTCCTTTCATAGATACTATTTTACTGCTTAGTTCATCGAGACATTAAGGAAGCAATCAGACGTAATGTACTTTGGCGAAACGCACATATGTAGCTCTCGGCGCCTGGAAGTATTTTCCTATCCATGGAAGTGTTGTTAAGTTAAATTGGTTCACGAGAGTGAAAAGTTGTGAGGCCCCAAGGGTCAGCGGGGCAACCCAAGAACATAGCAACGCTACAAGTGTTTCTGTGGACTCTGCACGTGAGGATATCCTGTAATTCAACGGTAGAACACGACTTATTTAGAACAAACTTATGTCCCAACACTTGAGTTAAAACCAATGTGATGTTCTCAAAATGCGCTATATTTTCTTTTTTAAGCCTCTGAATATTGATAAACGATATTTTTTTATTACTTTTTCTTTCAATTTTCACAATATGTTCACTCTAGAAAAAATCCAAGTGCCCATAATTATAATGTATATTCCTTTTCATTTAGAATGTATTATTGGTGTATTACCTGATTCAAATCTGGGTAGGTCTTACGGGAATCGAAACGTATTACAAGAAGCAAGGTCAAGTGCAAGCATTATACTGTGGATCAAATACAAGGAAGACCAAGGAAGTTAGTATAAAAGCGAACGACAGAAGTCGCGGACTGCGCTGGGCAAAGACGAGTCGGAGAAAGAATTGGCGGGAGGGTTGGGAAATGGGGGGGAAGGGCCGTGCGCCGCCGGAAAGCAGGCAGCTCCACAAGCCGCGGCTTTTTCTCGAAAACGGCATCACCCCACCTTCATTTCTTCCACTCCCGCTCCGCACCGTCCTACCCTCCCCGCCATGCCTCTGCCCTGTCCCGCCCCGCCCCTCCCCCTCGCCGTACCCGCTTCCACGGCCATCAGATAAGCAGTAATGCCCCGCATTTATACCGAGCGTTCACCGCGTTCCGGGAACTGGCGGCGGCGGCGGCGGCGGTCGGAGGGCGATTGTGGCGCGGCGAGCGGCGGTCGTTAGCACTAGCGTGCCCGCAGGAGACGCCGCATCGTGCCTTGTGTGCCGGCCACTGGGCCCCGCCTTCGCCTGACGGAAACAATCGACACACTGCCACAGGCCCTACTTGCGCGCAAGAACCTCTTTTTATGCTTATCGGGAGCCGCTTAAACCGTGAGCCGTTACAAAGGGAACACCTTTGCAAATTATTCACCATCACTTTGAAATTTTCAAATCTCCCTTTTAGAAAATTCGTGATTTGTGTTCCTCTCATCGATAATGCATTTCCATTTTCTAATGAACTACAGATAAAATGCATGTTCTGTATATTTTACCTTCTATGTTGATCAGAATGAGACGAACATGAGATGGTATACTGTATCTACTTTGTTTTTTAATCTGTACCAAGAAAGTTACCAAGAAAGTTCGTTAACAGAATAGAATTTTATTCAAAAAGACAATCATCGAATCTAGAGCCATACAAAGTACATGGAACCATTCATTTTTTTGGAATTGGTATATAACACGCTTTTCAGTGTTTTTGGTGTTTGTGAAACTCACTTATTGATTTCGTTTTATGCTGAGATTTAGCTTTCCTTTGATATTGTCAATCGAGAAGATTTCTGAGGTTTTTCTGAATGTAAAAGAAGAAACAGCCTTTGGAGGAATCCCTTTCACCTCCTTAATTATAGATTTTGCACAAATAAATTCCGATCCATTCTTTGCGTGAAACAATGAACCCTGTTTCTGGAGCTAGTTCACTTTCCGGGAGTATGAAGTGTTCATCAAAGAAACTCCAATCCCCGCGTTCACCCGTAGTTACAAAACTTCTTTGTAATTCCCTGCCTTCCGACTAGTTATTACGGAGGGAACTTTTTCAATTAATTTCCTCCTGCGTTTTCACCCTCGTTTTCGCCGAGAATTATCCGGTGTCTTGTATTCAATTCTTTCTATGAAGTTTACCCGCCGCTCATACAAGTCATTGTTTCTTGTCTCGTTGGTATACTTTTGTCTTAATGGAACACAATATGTGATTTAAATAAGAGAGTTTCTGGCGAAAATTCGCCGTTTTCCGGCGCACAATTACATAATTTTCTCTTCTTACGAAGTTCCTTCGTGAAGCAAGAGTAAGTATATAGAAAGTGATTACTCTCTCGCGATGTAACAAGTCGTTATTTGATTCTAAACACATTATTTCACATGTCAAGGCCTATATTACCAGTGATTTGTGTAATTTTATCATATGTTTGATTGTAATCTACGAAAATCAGAATTCCGATTGGTAGAATAAGACTTTGAAAGCAAGACTTTTTGTGCTTTGAAGTTACTTCCACAAAAACTTTCGAATTAGTATTTGTGTCGGGATGTTTCGTGCATCATTGTATGGTTTTCAGTTGTTTCTGTTATTGTGTTCATTTGGTGTTTCTATTTCTCAGAGGTGGGACAAACATAAAGAACCTTTCATAAAAAGAAGGAAGTCCGATTCTTTTTCAATTCATTGGTATTATTAGTATGAAAAACAAGCGGATCTCAGTCAACATTACACTGCGGATCTCAATCAACATTTAAATCAGGCAGAACGCGCGTTAAAAGAAACACACCAATCAACTTGTCGGCCAGCCTAGTTACGCAGAGACAAGGTCGCTATCTGGTACCTCATCGGCAAATGAGTAATTACGAGCGCTCTAGTAGCGATGCCAGCCGTAAGGGGAGCAATAACATCCTGCGGAACTTCACAAACAACAATCAACCTGCAGTCAACCACGAATGCCATCTTGGATGAAGACTGTGATTATATTTCCACACGTTTCGGCAGACTAGTACTGTGGCAGTACAAAACAGTGTTGAAATTGTAATTTTGATATCGGTTGGTGCGATCCACTTTAGGCGCCTTTATTACACGGCGTACGAGACAATGCCTGTGCTAATTATGTCGTTATTTTAATTTTGAATCCATCGGGAGCGCTTAATGGCCGCTCACTCACCACCACTGCGCGATATAAATATGCTCGTGAGATAGATTAATGTAAACATGGTGCCTCTATGAACTCCCCATCCTGGGAGTACTTCGCTCAATTTTATTTACCTAGATTAATTAATGGCAGCATGTAATTAATTTATATTTCCATTGACGTAAATGTACTCATCTCGAATTTGAAAGACGCTAATGATAATTCGAAACTCAGCGCGTAAACAATATTTTTAACTCTCTTCAGTATTGACATAATGTATAAAATTAGTTTTCAGGCTTCACTTCATCCCACATGATAGATAACATTTTTTCCCTTCAGAATGAAGGCTAATTTTAATAATGTGCTTAGTTCTATTAAAATACATTTGCATTTCTGTATTGTAGAATTAATAATGAACCGAGATACCGGTATTATTAGAATTATTGCTTGTGATTATACAGCAAGAAACAATGGCCGAGTTGTACAAAGTATCGAATCATCGTATGCCTCTTTATTCCATCCTAAAATACCCGTTATATATTGTTCGCAATCATATCAAATGGGTTCCGACATAGAACCATTCACGAAAAGAATATTGTGCACGGTTGGCTAGGTAATGAGGTTTAGCAAAGATAAAGACGCGCATGTTACTCCTGTACGAGGTAGAAATATGACTTTCTCAAGAATCTCATTACATTTTCTTCTAAAAACTTGGGTTCAAAACAATCGGAGAATGATAATATTTTCGAGATTATAACATACCAGAAAGAAGACTGTATTATTTTTTTGTGCATTTACTTCTTAAAAATCGATAAAAGTTTACTAATGTCATATATTTTTACCTATTAATTTTTAGTATCGTTTATCCAGAAACATGTGCTACATGTTCTGCAAAGTATTGTATCATCGTAATATCCATTCAGTATTTTTATTCCATCCTGAAGTGCCCTTTAAACTTCGTTTACAGTAATATCAATTGGGATCAAACACAGGGACAAAGGTGATATTCACTTTTTACTTTCCCGTATACGTACGTATACACGGAGTGATATACATAGTATAGGATAAGTTATGTAATGTTGCGCGAAAAAATGGGGAATTTTCGACGGAAAAAAATTCATTGCCGGGCCGTGATAACGAACGAGTGGATAAAACCAGCTACTAAATTAAAAAAAAAATCCTCTAACACGTGGTTTAGCCAGAAACCCTGGTTTGTTGGTCCATGAAAAACCGAAAAACCAATTGAAAGGAAAACGTCCGTCCGTCCGTCCGTCCGTCCGTCAACACTGCTAGCGCCTAAACCATGCGTACGATTTCTTCCAAAATGGATGTTCCCCAGTCGATTTGGTTTTAGTCAAAGCTTTGAGATTTTGAAAAAGATTCTGTAAAATTAGGGGGTACTTTACATAAAGCCCCCCGGATATTTTCAAAATTTTATCAAAAACGGCTCCAAATTTTTTCTTTAAATTACTTGTAATAATAGAGTAAAATACGCTTATTAAGATGGCATAGGTCCAATTTTCACGGATAACTCTGAAGTTTCGAAAATATGCAAAAGTTTAATTTTTTCGGCGTCTTTCTGGAACTACAAAATTGCAGATAGAGATTTTTCTTTTAAATATAATTTGTTGTCCGAAGTGAGTTCTTTTATTAAGGTCATGTACATATTTTTTGAAAATTTTAGTACTTTTCGCGCAATATTGCGTGTAGTATGTGCAATTTTAAAAAATTACAAAAACAACATTTTCTCTAAAACGGCTTCAATTTTTTTCTTTAAGCTTTTGGTAGGGATAGTGCTAAATGTACACTATGAGTTGGCATAAACTCCATATCGCTTTATTCTATTTTTTTTTGAAAAATTGCAAAAATGTATTGTTTTTTACTTGTCTCTCACGTCGTTAATATTTACATTAGCCTTGATTTGTCGACATTATTATATTAAGGAGTACATGAGCTTTAAATAATATCAAGTAAAGTTTCTCGAAAAAACAACAGTTTTCTGTGAAAGCTCAAAATTCCGCCTTTTTAGAAACACTCAAACGCTATTTTCTCATATATGTCAGCAAATTATTTCTTGAAACGTTTGTGACGAAAAGTGCTAATTACACTCTTTAATATTGAAATGTACCAACAATATATCGTCATAGACTATTACGAGATCGTTGACATCATTCACCTTAGGACGGCTATAATCGTGACCCGTTCCGAATTTATAGTAAAATTTTGGGCGCACAGGAACAGGTTACATTAATTAAAACCAATGCTTCCACAGCTAATTTTAACAAATGGATAAATGTCCGGCTAGCTAGGTCAATGGGTCCCGTTATGGATAATCGCTATCGCCTAGATAGCCGATTACTTGACCTGCCAACTATACAGTATGGCGAGGAATCTGAAAGGGAATAATTATCTATCTCTAACTGCTTAACAATTGTGATTGACCAAATGAAAATCTTTTCATTTCCAAAAGAGAAATTTAACAATTTATTTACTTCTATTGACAATTGTTTTGTCTTTAGGTCATGACCTCGTTTTAAAACAATACCTTTGTACTGCAGTACTGATCTAACGTCTTGATCTACGACGTCCCGCAGTATCTTCCCACTTGGCTGCAGATGATCCCAAGTCCAGCTTCTTTCTTCTGATCTTGTGACACTGCCGACGAATCCAGCCCTCACTGCCTAGAATATCTATTGGTTCTTACGTGATATTTAGTGTTCCTAGTCCTCCCCAACTAGTTGTAAAACATGAAAGTCCAACACCGTAATATAAAAGAAACTTTCAAAGTCCTCATCAAATTTACCTCTGCCCATCAACTTTCAGAGTCTGAAAAACTATGGAGTCTTACGTCAAGACTTACAAGTACCACTCCCCTGATGTTAATCTCGCGAGCGATCTGTACTACTCGACGACCTCTATCAGAATGTCCTATTCTCCACCGTTTTTCCGCCCTCAACGCTTCGGTATCCGTCCTTCGTTCCTCTTTTTAAAACAAAACGACAAAATTCGACAGTCTATTCTCCCTTAGCCAATCCATTCATCTCTTATCAAACCGAGTAGCCACGCCCTCGATAGTCATTCCTTTTCAGACCAATCCCATATTATTTTATACGTCTTTCTAGCCAGCGCCCCCACCTATTCAAGGCCTGAATGTAGTTTATTGACCTTGCCAACCACTACGCCGGCGTTGCTAAGGTTGTATATTGCCATTTGCAGACCCTTTTACCCAACCCATTTACAGCCAATGTTATTGACAAAATATATAATATTTTGGTATATCACAATATGATATAAAGTTTATTTTGAGGTTGTTTTTTTTTGTTTTGTTTTTTCAAAAATTATATAAATGTAATTTTTTTCAAAGATCTCTCACATATTTAATATGCACATTAGCAGCAATTTGTAAAGATTATTATATTTGTGAGTGTAAGTGCTTCAAATAACTTCAAATAAAGTATTTTGAAAACTCAAAATTTTCTGTGAAAATGAGCTTCAAATTTCGGATTTTTAGTAGCGCTAAAATGCAATTTTTTTTAAAACGGCACACAATTTTTAAAAGAAAATTGCCATTTAGTACTAAGTTGTTCTGTTCTATTCTAAAATGAATATTTCCGTTCAACCAACAGGAAACCGAAAAATTAAGAAAATAACAAAAAAAATTACTCTTGGCGATGATAGATGGCAGCTGGCAAGAAAGAGTATGGGGCAATTCCAAATAGCTAGCGAAGACCCAAGGAAATAGAAAACGAATACGGGAAAGTCTGTGCCATTCTGTAGCACCACTAGTTGCTCAGTGAACTAGGTAAAGAAGTTAACATTGTTTAAAGAAGTGCATATTAAGAAAAGTTGTGAAGTGTGTTTGTTCGTCCACCGCACGCAGATTGGTGTTTGCCTTTGATGTTTCTGACATGGTTGATCGTCAAATAATCGTTCCTACAAATTGCTAGATCCCCTCGTCCATCATCTAAGAAGACTGGCGTCAGCAATGCCAGCCATGAAAAAGGGAGAAGATTATGATGAAAAGATGAAGAAGCGATTGATGAAAAGGTTCAGGTTGCGATCGTCAACGAGGGTAACATGCGTTCAGCACCTTCATATCGCATTCAAAAACAGAATTTTGGCATAGAGTCGTAGATCGAGCAAACTGAATAACAGTATTTTCCTCTGAGGTCTCTCTTATGTGCTCGTGAACAACCCAACAACCAAGACTCTTAGTAATCAGAGCCAATAATATTTTTGTGTTAATACGTTAAAATATTATAAGAGCTGATAGAATGGAAACAAACTATAAATTAATAAATTGTTCGGTACTGTCAGTCGATAAGAACGAGGCAAAGACTGTGCCAATCACGACAATATCGAGACGCCCGTGTAAATGAAAGACGAACTAAAGTCCCTAGATACAGAGAGTAGCGCAACCGCCGCCTTTTAATATCGTCTCACCCGACAACCCCGTCAGGCAACATTCAGAAGCTGAAGAAAAATTATAACAATTGGTGACGTTAGAAACATTTTTAAAATTATCAATATTGATTTGAGATTGATTCATGGTTCTCAACACACAGAGTACCACACAGTTCCAATTCTCCTGATTACTGGATATAAAACGGCGGGATCGGTGGAACAATGGAATGCGCTGCTCTCTGAATCTAGGAACGAACTTTACAAGAGCGAGGCCTTGTGGCGGAAACAGCAGCAAGAGCGGGGGTGGCGGAGCGCCTCCGCACCACGCCAGCGCTTCCTGGCGGCCAGCGAGCGAGCTACTCGGTGGCTGCCGCCGCGGCGCGCCTCGCCGCCTCCGCCCCCGCCGTCGCCAGCGCCGCGTAGGCAAACATGTCTGTGGCAGCGCTGGGCCTTTCGCCCCCGCCGGCAGAGGAGGGCGCCTGCGGGGTTGCGAGGGGCGCGCGATGTTTGTCGGGTGATACGAGTCCGCTTTATGAGGTGTCGAATGTTTCAGTGGCAGTAACGACGGCTGTAAACAACCCGCTACATTTTAATACTCGCGCCTCTACGCCAGGCTACACGTTCGGCGTGTCAAAAGTACGATGCGGGTCGTCGTAAAGGGCTGTTTTGACAACAGGATGTTTTTAAAGCGTGTTTACTACATGAAATAAACGTAAAACTTAACTTGTACCTTTTCAGAACCTTCTTAAAATGTCGGAAATATTTGTACACTTAGCGAAAAGTTGCTTAATTTGTCCCGCTTCTTTTATTTTTCATTTCCATAATGTCGATAACGTTCAATTAAAACACAATATGTATTAAATAATACAAAATCTATGGGATTTTGCAATAAAATATATTGCATTATTTCTGGCAAAGAAGATTGGAAAAAAGCAAAAACTGTGCAATTACTCCAAATTAGGATGCCGAATGCGAAATTTGGATTCGTAGTCTCCTAAGTTGGACCTTAAAAGAAATGCATGAGTTACAAAAAATCGAAGATTGGGTTTGTCTATTAAAAAAATTAATACAATATCTAGACAAATTAACACAATATCTAGAAAGAAAAATCATGCCGGTAATGAAAAATCTCTCATTTAAAGATATTATAGTTTTCTTGAAAAAATGTAATTGAAAATTCCCCCATTAATTTAATAATTTTTATCACTCATTCTATTGATCAAGATAATATAGAGAAGAAATAATTTCAACATTTTTAAACCGAACTTGTCTATCAGGATTAGAATCTTCCAAATTTGTGGAGTAACTATTTAGTGGTACGTAAATGAATAATTAAGTACTAACATTTTGCGTTAAAAACTTCCAAATAGATGAGAAAAAAGTGAAGGGCCAACATGGTGGCTAGTAAGATTATATATTTAAGCTACTCATCTCATACGTGTCTTATTCCTTTTCGTTTTTTTATATCGTACAGAACAAGCTACCGTTGCAATTTTCTTTGTATTCTTGTGAAGACAAAAAAAAGATATTTCTTATTCTCTTGAAATATATTGTCTTGCCTTTTTGATTACCCTAGTTGCTTCCGTCGAAGGTCGCTCTTTCCACATCTTCCAATATGTGATATCTTGAATCCTTCAGAAAATCGTCAACCGTCTTGTTAAACCTTTTAATTCCATTGTTTATTATGTATTTATTATGTGATGGTAGAATCATCTAGGGAGAATTCATTACCATTTTTCCCAATGTTGACAGAAATAAATTCGTTTTTTATGTGCTTCAACTCCAGAGGATGAGATGGTTCTCAATACGTAGTGCTATTTACATACAATCCAGAAAATATAAAATAATGCTTACTAGCATCATAGACGGGCCGCTGCAGACAAGGCGACCTTCTATTGTCCGATTTCGGCAACTCGTCCGGAAGCTAATGAATTTAGCTTCCGAAAGCTTTAGTATTCGGAAGAAATTACTTTCTCCCTTTGCACACAGTGGCTTACGATATATAGCATAAAATTACTATGAAACTTTTCAAAGACACTAATGACTGAAATTGAAACACAAATCCTGCTCATTAAAAAGACTGCCATTCACTGAAGATTAACAAACGATATCATTAGAATATCCACAACTTTAGAGTGATCTTGTATGAGCCAAATGCTCTTGCACATTAAATATATGTGCCGCCCAATTTAGGCGCCGGTCAAAATTTGGCAACTTTCTCCTACAATTTTTCAAGGTAAATACAGTTTTATATTACAGGTACAGTTGATACGAGGACTTCTGTCCCTGTTATTCATTCCCATCCCCCATCACTAGTTTGACATGTTAATATTGAGATGCAGATAATTTAATTTATTATTGTAGAAAAATTAATATTGAGATGCAGATAATATGGAAAGCATGAACTGACGAATGCCGGACGACCCACAAGGGAGGCCAGCCTTGCCGCTTGCCTGCCACTGCGTCGGGCAGAGCAACAGGGTGATGGTTGTACCACAGAGGAAATATAATATTCCATGGAGATGGCTTTTCTTCTATGGTTCTACCTAGGCTTTGGTGGCCGCTTCGGCGCGGGAAGGGGTAGGAAATTACGGTGTCACATTATAATTTGCAAAATTTCAATTTCCAATTTTGCAAATTATAATTTGCGAAATTTCATCGGATTTGGACGATTGACACGGTGTGAGATTCAGGAAGGTCGCCATCGCACTACTAGCCCACATTTTTGAAAATCTTACCGGAAGTTCGGAAAGACATTTGAAAAATTAGCTTTTGCTATTTAATTAAGGAAAAGCCTTCGCAGCATAAATTATGCATTATGAATTAAATGCCATTTACAGTTCAAAAATTGGCCATTTGTGCAGACGTTTGGTATGTAAACTCTCCTCTAAGAGTGGTGGTTATTGAATTTTCCTACGAGTATTTTTCGGTGGATCTTGTGCGTGTTCACCACATGATCCTTCACATGTTTCCTGTATGATCCGTCGCTTGTTCACATGTTTTCGACATGTATCCGCCCCCCATTTACCTCCGTGCGTTTCCCTCTATGATTCTCAACAAGTTTCCTCACTTGTTCATCCCAGGTTCGCACGTGTTCTCCAAATATTTCCCCTAAATGTGAACGCTAATGCATATATGTACTTGGCGCCACAGCCTGTGAACGGGGCTCAGGCCTACCGACGTCCCTGCCTCGCGGTCATGGGTTAAGGGGGTACGTATGGTTAAGCACGTAGACATCCCCACGCGTGATTCCGGTCTTCTCAACCGGAGAAGTGAATTTTCTCATAGTCACACAGCAACATACATTGGGACATTGCAAGGAAAACGCACACTATAGTCTTGCCTAGACAGTGAATAAAACCCGGGGCCGCGTAGTGGAAAGCCAGCACGCTGACCAGGAGCTAGCCGCGAGGCTCGCAAATGTTTTCGCAAATGTAACGCAAATGCTACACTAAATGTTTTCCCTCATATTCCCCCAAAACCTTCCCCGAAAATGTTTCCACAAATGCTCACCGTATGTTCACGCACTTGTTAAACTGAGAATTAAATTGCAAATTAAAAAAAAATATCTCAGTGTTTTTTATTACGAAATACTTTTATATAAACGTTACGGCGGCATAAAGTTCAATACCTCTATTGGATGAAACCCCCTCTCTCTAAAAATGTTTAAAAAAAGAGCGCCTACGATTTTTCGCAAAACATTGGTCTTCAAAGTACAGAAAATTTTAAATCATTGTTTTAAAGGGAAAATAGCTTCACACTGAAACCAACTTTGAGCGTTTCTGGTACCCTCCTGCCAAGGAGAGTTGAATCATTGAAGATGTAACAGAACGTCCAAAAAGGTCTCATTTTGTAGACAACGGTATAGAAAACATAACTTGCAAAAAACTGGTTTAATGGCTCTATGTCGCTTTGTTTCAGAATTGAACAATTTGGTAAAACGAATATGCGGCGTAATTTGATTTGCGAGTTGCAAGGGAGCATGATAATCCAAATACACCACAATCCGCGAACTTCAATATTTTTCGTCTTAAATCTGTTTAAACCCGCTCTGGGCAATTCCATATTCAGCAGTAATATACCTACAGGATTTTTTGACCGTGATATCTTAACAAACTAAATAATCCGTCGTATTTCCTTAGCGTTCTATATATAATATATATATAGAGAGGTAGATAGATAGATAGATAGGATATGTGAAAAGCTGACTACAAGCATTGCCTTCGTAACCGAGAAAATTCGCAGGGCCTACTGTCCATTTAGGGAATGAAAGTGACATCTGCCCCGAAAGTATAACCCCCGAATGTTAATGACCGCCGGCTCGTCGAGCAATAGCGAAGATTTAATGCGAGGACCTTTTGCCTTCGGGACGCGCCGTGCGTGCGTGCGTGCGTGCGTGGCAGCCGTCTGCCCGCCGCCCGGCCGCGCCGCAGCGCAGCCGTCGCCGCGGCTTGGGCGCGGGCCGGCCGGGCTGCCGGCGGCGGCTGACAGGGACACGACAGGACACGATGGATTTGTCGGCGCCAATAAAATTTGCACATCGGTCAATATTTGCGTGATTGATTGGCGGGGGCGGGGCGGGGCGCGGCGCGGCGCGGCGCGGGGCGGGGCGGGGCGACGCGGCGGGGGCGGCTGGCATTAGCGAAGCGCCCGCAGCCGCCTGCGATTATTAAAAATTGGTCCGGCCGCTGTCGGCGGGAGAGGGCGCGGCTGGTCGCTCCGCGCGTGGGAGAGCGAGCCAGCTGCGGGGAGGGGCAGTGGGAAGGTGGGGGAAAAACGCAGGGTCGTTGGGAGGACGCGAGGGAGTGCATGAGCCGCCAAGTGGAACATGTGAGATGTAAGGGCGACGGACACACGTGAGCGGATATTTGCCAGGTTATTGAGAGGATGAGAGGTGAAAAGCTGGGTGAATTTGAGAGCACCACTAGTGAGTGCTCTGTGAGCCTTCATAAGATGAGTGGATTAATAGTAGAACAAACGTGTTTGAAGTATAAAAACGGTTAAGGAAGACAAACTGGAGAGGGGCAATGGGATGTAAAATCGACGATCTAGAACGTTAGCGCATATGCAAACAAATGAGCACACACAATCGTAAATAGACGTAATGTTTATATTGAAAAGAAGATGTAAATTCATGCAAGATACATCATCAGGAGACATTATGAATGTGAAGAGTGCAAAAGGGAGTAAGAGGATATGAAAATTCCTGGAGAAATGATCACCAAAACATCGGTAACGAATGTCACTGGTAACTGAAAAATATCTGAGGGAGTAGGCAGGTGGAGATCGTAAAACAATTTTATAAAATAATGAAGTGGTAAGAAAACGAACGAATACCTGATAAAACGCGACGAAGACTAAAACTATTGCGAAAGAATTTCATCTTATAGGGAGTTGCTAACTGGAAGAACGAACAGAACTGTAAAAAAAAAACACTCAACAGCAAAGCATCTGAATTGCCGCAGATGTATTCAGAGGCATTGTATGATATCAGATATATTCTGATAAACGAATCATGAATTCGTCTGTGATATTAAATACCTAAGACGGTGTTAGAGATTGTATTAAGTTATTATTTGTTATCACGTTTGTTTGTTTGTTCCACGTCTTTATACGAGTAAGTTAGAATGGAGGAGATGTTCCAACTCACCACTGGATTAATCCACTACTGGGAGAAAGAGGTGAGCGAACGGGAGGAGCAGCTGACGGGCGCGACAGTGCAGGGTCGAACGAAAGGGAGCGTGGGAGGTGGTAGGGCGGGCCAGCCGGCATGGTCCGCCCATTAGAGAGGGCATTAGGCACTCGGGATTACGGACACGTGGGTTGAGGCCCGTCACAATGCTTTAATCCGTGCGGGAGATGCACGTTTGTTTCGATACAAGCGTTTTTTCTTTTTATGAGTTCTGTGCGGGAGTGTGGAATGTGTTTCCTATCGTTAAATTTACTTTTGCGAAAAATAAAATCTGTCAGTCATTCCAAACTCAATTCGTAACGATTGAAAACTAAGTTATCAATATCTGATTAGCCAATAAGATTATCTTACCAATATCCTATTAACCACTTTTTACTGAAATAATGTTCTCTTATCTGTCATCGTAACGAACGAAACAGAATCGGTTCACTTCCACAAGAAAATAGCGAACGAGAACATCACCGAGCCGCGCCAGTACAAGCCAGTTACAGTGACGCTTCGCGTGTCCAATGACCCGGTAATGCATCGTTCTTCTGCCTACGAGATGAACATAAAACATGGTTGAGTCTATCCTGTGCATTTTATGCCAAAGTACGTTGCTGCCGAACACTTTTAATTTGACGTTTTGACACTGCTACGCGTTAAAGACGGATAATGAGGCTCGGGCCTTCGGCCTACATGATTACTATAAAACATCCTCGAGTTTGTGCAACGGAAAGTTTCCAATGTCATTCGAACTACGTAAACGAAATGCCCTCCTTCGCTATTCCTTTGCTTTCGTTCACTGATCTTGCGACGTCCGAGTCGACTCGGTACGATAAAGTACGATACACTCAAATATATATATATATATATATATATATATATATATATATATATATCGTATAACACTCAACTAATTTTACAACTAGTGATTGAAGAAGTAAATGCTAAGTATCTGGTGGGCTGCATTAAAAATACTACAAACATTTTTCTATCATTCCAAAAGCGCTACAACATCGTTCAGGCCTAAAATCTAAATCTACGCTATCGCAGGACAGCTGAGGTCCGAATTAAGCAGTGTAATTAGTATCAAAGGTAACGATAATTTCACCCTTCCGTTCCAAAAGGTAAATAGGTAGTCTTTATATTTTAAAACTTTCTTTCTAAATCAGTCATATTTGCGATTACACACGTTAATCTACAAGAAACGTCAAGAAAATTGCATCAACCACTACATTTTACTGCAGTGATTCAGGCGTTCAGCGAGTATTCATGCGCTGAATAGAGGGAAACAGTTACATAGTTATCGAGCGACAGTAAAGTGAACTACGGTTAAAGAGAAGCTTCTTTGTATTGTAGCGTCGTGGCGCGCTGAAAACGGTGACAACACGCGGCAGCTGGCCGAATGTTAAAAAGGGCGCAAAGATGGACACATTGGGAATTTCTGCCCAGCGTGGACACGGCGTGGTACGGCGGATGCAATGGGGGCCGCGGGTAGCTCCGAAGGGCCTATATAACGGCACGAGAACAATGTCTCCGTCTTCTTGTTTCTCAGCAGCGTCGGCGTGCGGTTGTGCGTAAGTTTGTGCGAGTGACGCACGTGGGCAAGGGGCCGGCAATTATTGTCGTGACGAGCGAGACATGCATTAGGTCTCAGATGTAGAGCAGTGTGGTAGCCGTTCGATTGAATCCCTCCTAGAAGTGGGATCTATTTAGTTAACGAATTTCACTGCTTACAATTAACTATTTGTGACTACGGTCTAGTTTATGAATAAACTCACTGTTCTTACAACCCACTCTCGTCTTTGTTTTGATTGCACCCGTATGACGCCACAGTATTCATTAAGCATTTAAAACAAAAATAGGTAATTTTTTGTGAACTTTCTTATTATTCTCGAGATTTTGAGCTAATAACGAAAGAGTGAGTGATTCCGCAACATTTTCAGTCACGCAGTCCTTTCATTCTGATGAGACAGAATATTTTATTATTTTTACTTTTACCGGGATAAATACAGAGTATAGATATATAGATAATACATAGTACAAATAATTTAGATTTTGTGAATGATGATACTTAGGAAAATAGTCTTTGAATGAGGTTAATATCTCGGAGAACATTGTTACTTATTTTTTGTGAATGTTACTTGGGAAACTACGATTTTTTTAAAATTAGAAATCGCATTCTATTCGTAATAACTACTCTTCTTGTTTTTCGGGAATAGTAAACAAGTGAAGTTTATTTTGATGTTGCTCGATGGTTCAGAGGAATAAAACATCTGTTTTGTAATAATGGGGAATTCTGAAGTCTTATGAAAATACGAAAGAAGTATTTGAATATTACGTATTATAGTTTTTTACAACTTATTTTTAAAATAAGTATGGAATGGACGCAACTTTATGTTTTCAAAATATGTGTAACAAGGATTGCGCAAATTATCCTATTTTCCTCCTTTTATTCATCCATCCATTTGACATTATTTACTTCATCAGTGTTTTATTATTTTCAAAGGTGATTATTACAGCTCCATTTAAATTAGCAGCATTGAAGTGAGTCTGAAGAAGGAACAAGACATACCATCACGTTAACTAGATCACGAAGTCTCATTGCGTCAGCGAGATGGAGCGATTACCCCCGGGCCGCGAACAAGACGTCGGCGACCGTCGACGCGACGCGACGGGTCGGGCGTCCCCAGCGTCGCGACGGCCCTGCCACACAGCTGGCGGCGGAGGCGGGTAATGACTGTGGCGGGAGACGCAACACGCGTGTCGGCAGCGGGAGCAGCGGCCGGCGGCGGCGGCGGGTCTATCAGCTGACGGGCCCGCGGCAGCTGTGGCAGCGGCAGCGGCGCGGGGCGGCGATTGTCCGCCATGATTGATGACCTGGGGGACGGTGGGAACCCGCCGCCGCCGCCGCGGAGGCCCCCCCTCCGCTCCTTTCCACCCCTCTCGCGCGCCGGCGGGCGTCCCCCGCTCCGGGCCGCGCCGCCCCGCCCCCTGCGCCACCCCCTGCGCCGCGCGGCCCTCGCGGTGGCGGCGCGCCCACCGCGCCCTTCGCGCCCTCGCGCGGCTGCAGTGAGCACCGATCAGCTGGCACAGGGCGCGCCCCAAGTCACCGCGCCGCCTGCCCGCTGCGCTCGGGAGCAGCGACAGAGAATCGCGGCGCAATGTGACATTGTTTTCGTCTTTCTCACTTTTATGGGGTGTGAGCATACACTCTATATAAAATTTAACCAAGCAAACATCACGTACTCTTTTAAATAACATTTCCAGAGTGAAAAAATTCTATATCATATTTTGATTTCTCGTTTATTTATTTTGAGTATGTGGATATTCTGTTTAGAAGACCAAATACCTTAATACGTTAATGGGAGAGCGAGTTAAATATTGATCGTTTAAATTACAAATGTTATTTCAATTTTATTATAAAAGTCACGTAGTCGATAGTTCGCAACATGCAGCGTGATACTCTGTAACTCTGTACGGCTGCTAACGGAAACAAATTTCTGAAATGTTACATCGCATTACGAAATGTTCTTTTAAAGGAACATGGGAAGCAGGAAACCCGTATTCTAAATCCAGGAAGAAATCTCGAACCGAAAAAAAAGTATCAAAACTCGGAACAACGGGAGCATAGTTGGAATCTACATGTGACGAAAGCGGAAACATTAGTTGTAAAAATTGTGAAAAGGACTAGAATATATTTTGGGTGAGAGAGGAGAACTTGTATTAAAAATATATTCAAAATGTTAACCTCACTGGTAAGAGAATATTTTTGTAATAATTTGTTTGCTATTATTTATCATAAGTAATACCACGAGTGCTTTAGAAATTGTCGATAAATCCCCGACTGGCGAAGCGAGGAGGGGATTTATCTGCAAATTTCCAAAACGAGTGGTATTAAACAGGACTATTTCACGAATAAAATTACTTCCAACAGAGTTCCAAAATCCGCCGAATATTGAAATAACTGAAAACATTTTAAAATCAAAGAGGTTATATAATAGTGCATACGTGGTTTATTGCTCGTCAACACAGTGAGCGCCGCCTCTTAAGATAGACTCGCAGCCTATATTAGCCAGTAGGAAGGAGCGGTAAGAAAACTCGGATAGATAAAGCGATACGTTTTTTTGAGATGCACCGCCTTGACGGGGGCATTTTATTTGTATAGTTAAACACTATTTGTTTTTAATATCACGCGTGGAAAAGTCTGCGTTAACGCCACCACTTCTGCGCGTTGTTTTGACTGCCTGCCGCTCCCACCTGCGGAAATTCTATCACAAGCTTCAGGGGTTGAGCGGGCGGGCGGGCGCGCGCTCCATTCACAAGTCTCCATCGCGCGGCGCATTGAGCGAGAGGCAGGCGTCGGGGGGAGGGAGGGGGCGCCCAGAATTATCTTGCGGCGGCGTCCTCCCGCGCGATAAGCGCCGAACAAAAGGAGCCCAATAGAGTGCGCGGCGGTCGCTGCCGATCGCGTGAGGGGAACAGGGCGGCCATGCGCTCGCGCGCTCCCCACGCATGGCGGCGGAGCCGCTCTCCGCTACTCGCAAGCACATACGATGCAACTTGCAGTTCTCTGTAAAGTGGTAAAAATTGACGCATATCGGATTTGATCGGTTTTGATAATGTCCTCGGACAAGTGTTTTCAAATATTTTCTTTTTATACCTTCCTAACCTTTTTTCTACTTTTATTATTTTTGTTTACGGTGTGGCACATCTGTCTAAGCGTCGCGGATGGAATCGAAAGATATATCGAAGGCGTTTCAGAATTTTACCTTAGAATTTGTAGCCGCACTCGGATACTCGCAAGCGCAGACGATCCAACTTGCAGTTCTCGTACAGTGGTAAAAATTGATGCATATCGGATTTGATCGGTTTTGATAATGTCCTCAGACAAGTGTTTTCAAATATTTTGTTTTTATACCTTCCTAACTTTTTTTTACTTTTATTATTATTATTATTATTATTATTATTATTATTATTATTATTATTTTCGGCGTGACTCCTCTGTCTGAAAGACGTGGATGGAATGTGCAATTAGAAAGGTGTCGAAGGGGTTTCAGAACTTTATCTTCGAATTTGTAGCCGCACTCGGATACTCGCAAGCGCACACGACAAGTGGCGAAAGTGGTCATATTTCAGGTTTGATCGGTTTTGATAATGACCTCGGAGAAATTTTTCAAATGTTTTCTTTTTATACCTTCGTAAACTGTTTTCTGCTTTTGTTATCTTTTGTTTTCAGCATGGCACATGTCTGAAAGACGCGGATAAAATGTGTAAATAGAAAGGTGTCGAAGACGTTTTAGAATTTTACCTCACAATCTGTACCACAAAAGTCGCTGTTAATTATTTCGATTTCACTGGTTTAGTTTATTTCGTTCAAAATCCGATTTAAAACAATTTCACAACGTTCAGGATAATGAAGTAACATAAATATACAATTTATTTTAATACATATATATATATATATATATTATTATTATTATATTATATATATATATATATATATATATATATATAATTTTTATATGCTTGTTTGTTGGAATTAAATGAAATGAAATTTGACTATTTCGCATTCCCCATTGAAATATTGAGATTTATTTATAGAGCCTACAAAATCCCCTAAAGGCAAAGACAGGGAAAAGGCAAGGAAAATAGTGTTTCGTTGTCGCAGTTTTTACTTCATTTAATGGAACGCCAAATCAACATGCTCAACAATGATAATCGTCATAATGTTTGTTTGTTTTTTTCGTGAAACTGGAAACAATGCTTTAAGTTTAAAAAAATCAAAATTAGCCTCTAAATTGAAGAAGAGATATTTGAGCTCATAAACATACTGACGTACGCAGCGCGAATAAATTAAAATATCCAATATTGCTTAAATTTAAACTCTTTGTGATTCCGCAATTTGTTTTCATATTTTTAATTATCTTGTAAAAACTCATTTTTTACGTCATCTACTTTCAGACGAATCTATCGAAATGGTAAATTCAAATTAATAAGAAGAAGAATTGTACATCTCCGTGTCATTAATGCTGTACAAAGAAAAACTAATGTTAATGTAACTTAGTGGCTTGTAAGATCCACAATTTCTTTAGAAGTTGTTTAGAAGATATTTCTTGAAATACTTGTTTATTAAGTTCTAAAATACTTTTTTTCTCACATTTAGAACTAATAATATCTTTACTATCTTCCTAATACCTGCGCATCTCTTAGTTCATTGAACAGTACGTTAGAACTCACAGTTATTGTTTGATATATCGTTTCTTTGTATCAACATTTGAAATAAACTGCCCTAGAGTTTAGTTTTTTACTCGCGAGTAAATGATTGAATTCAGAAAGAAGACGTTAGATACCACTCTCTCATACCCAATCTCATTATCACTATATCATGCTTATGTGAACAGAGCGAAGTATCTGCGGTCGCGTGCATGGACTTGTGCCCGGGAGAAGGGTATTGAGTGATAGTGTTCCGATCGTCGGAAGCGGAAGAGAGCTGCGTCTGGCGGTGGATGGCGTGGCGGCGGGGGGTGTGTGTGTCTCCCCTCGCGGGTGCGCATATGGCCTCCCCCCGCTCGTCCCCGCCACGCCCCACTGCGAGGCGCCTTGCCCCACCTCGCTCCACTCCGCAGTGCCCTCCCCTCTTAATTAAACACAAGAGCGCAAGGAAGATCCGGGGAGTGAAGCGAAGCGTTCGTGGCAGAGGTGGCGACGATTCAGTCTAGCACGATATCGCCAGGGTTGGAGCAGACCTCACAGAAAACGACGGGGGAGGTAGGCAAAATATATGCGCAGATGAGATGCGCATGGATGGAAGAAATATGAAGTGTAAGAAATATAGATATAGCAAAGATATTCTGAATGGAGCCAAAATATCATAGCCGTGCATTCATGTCTACCATCTTCGACAGCCGAGACTTTAAATATACATTAATAAACCTCATAAAGAAACTATTCGTGGACAAAATTTCATTACTTTTTAAGCCATGTTAGTTTACAAGGTCTGTGAAAGGAACCATGGAAATGTATAAAGCTTTCTGTCTTTAGAGTTTGATATTTTGGAAGTTCATTATTTCCCTAACTAATCGAATCCCAGATTTTGTTTCAAATGAGCTTAACTGAATAATATATTCTTCAGTGTGCTGACTATTCTCTTTGGACTGTGAATGTGATTGAGAGGAGGATTATTTAGATTAAAAGATAACATTATACAGCCTCTTCCTTCCGGGACAGCGTGGCTACCACTAATCATTCAACTTTTATTAATACTCGTATAAAGCATGTCGATAAGTGTCCGTATTTAAGCTGAAAAAGACATCATCAAGGTCACAGTACAATGTCCACGAAGAGGCTAGGGGTAGCAGAGTGAGTATTGATTCCGGGCGTGTCAACTTCTGAGTTCATTAATCCTGTAAGTGTAGTGCATGTGGTATCCCTGGAGATGGCGTTTCTCTCCCTCCGGGATACGATATCCATTACCAATTTATCTGTTCGCTTGTTGGTTTACCTCCTCCAGAGATCTCCCCCAGAGGGACACCTCCCCACCAGAAGCTCTAAGCTCCCCCACTGGTCTCTCAAGATTCTCGGTAGTGAGGTGCATGCAAGTGTGAGGACATGAGTGTGAAAGGGGGGATTAGGGTAAAATGATAAAGATGGAGAGATCGCACGCGATCTGTGGCCTGTTTGAGAGGTTACTGCCCCTGCAATCGGGTGGTTTTGATCGGAGAAACCACGGAAAACTACCAATGAGAGTAGCTATCCATTAGAATTCTATACACTAGATAGTGGCTTAGGTGGCTCAGGATGTCAACCTATGTCACAGCAATGCCTCTGACCGGGAGGTCCTTGGCTTCGAGTTCCGACGGTGTTTTTTCACACTAGCTAGGTCGAGTTCAGTCGCTGTATGGAGGAGAATTCTAGCGGCCAGCTGCTCTGATCGGTAGTTTTCCGTGTGTTTTTTCGATCAACACCAGGCGAATGACGGAGAAATACCCTCCAAATTGGCCACAGACCGCGCGTGATCTTCCCTTCCTCCTCCTTGTCCTACCGTCACCCTCACACACATACTTACAAGCACTACAGGACAACTCATGCCGGGGTCTTAGAGATTGTCCCGACTGGGGCGATGCTCCGCGGATGAGAGATGCCTGATTGGGGGCAAACCCTCAACGGGTAGGTCGGCGCCTAATCTCGCCATCCAGCGATGGAACATCACCGCCACCTCCCGCGATAAAAATATCCAGAACATTTACGGAACTAATGACTTTAGCAGTTGACGCGCCCGAAATCACCAATCAACCAGTACTCCAAAAAGTAGTTGTGTTCGACTCAACCAACTAGTGCCGAAAATCGCCATCGTGACTTAAACCCTAGAAGCTCCTTGAACCATAGAATCTCCTGGTACTTCTAACACGCAACACTCACCGTGCTGGATACGGTTTGACATGAAATTTTACCAGCTTGTTCAGCACCTTTCAAAACTTCTACATACAAATTTTTACGTGCTGTGAAGCATTACAAGTAGTGTTTTTGCGACAATTAGTATTGAGACTTTTCATTACCCTAACGCCTGTGGAAGGGCGGAAATCGCTGCTCGCCTCTGGTTCTGCGGCCGTTACTCACACACCGCGCCTCCACTATCAGCAGCAAGCAGCGATTTCCGCCCTTACACAGGCGGTAAGGTCACGAAAGATCTCAAGACTAATTGTCGCAAAAACACTACTTTGCAATGCTTCATAGCACGTAAAAATTTGTGTGTAGAGGTTTTGAAATCCGAGTATCCAGCACGGTGAGTGTTGCGTGTAAGCTGTCACTGCTGGCCAGAGGCCTTGGTTCTGCCGCCGAGGAAACCAGCAGCGCAGCCTAAAGACGCCGCTGGCGCGAGCTCTCCTGGCGGTAAGGGAAGTCGACTGTGGCGCTGGCGGCGGCCGGTGGAATCGCGCCGCAGCTGCGACCTCTGGAAAGCGCGAGAAAAAGGGGAGGAAAAAGCGCGGCCCGAGGTTTCCGGGCGAGCCGTTTTTGCGACGGGCTCCGTCGTCGTCTGCGTCGTCCGTCCCGGTGCACGCCCTCCCCCGACGAGGCGAGACGAGACGAGCCGGGGCGGGGGAGGGGCTACCCAGCTGCCTCCGGGGCTCCGAGGGCGAGGGCAGTTACCACCCTCTGCAACGACCGCTCTCTCAGGGCTGAGATGCGTCAGTAGATGGAATGATGTAATAGAACGTCCACGAGATACCCTAGATCAGGTTCATCTATTTTTCTTAGGTGGTAACACTTTTTTGTACGCTCGTCATTAGAAGACACTTTTACCTATCCAATACCTTTATTACAAATATCACAATTATTCAGTTCATATGTCAGATTCGCTCAGTAATGTAGATACTTGTTTCATTTTGACCCTGAAAATAATTACTCACCATAATGCCATAATGCCATTATATTTTCTGAAATATTGAAAACACAACAGTCAAACAGTCAACAGTCAACAGTCAAACATCAACAGTCAACAGTCAAAAAACAAACAAAAGTCATTTGTGTTCCCTAAGCAAATAAATAATACTTCAGGAGATGCATAAAATGGATGTTGATAGAAATAAATTATATAAAGTTAATTGTTGAATTAGTTATTCTAGCGCTGTGAAATTTAAGAGCTCTTCGCGAGTACCGTATTGTGAAACCAGGAATTTACAAGTTGTTAAGTCTTGTCTTAGGTGACAAAATGAATTTTGTATGTGTTTGAATGACAGGCGGATAAGAATTGATGTGTATTATTTTTACTAGTTGAAATGCTTTTCATTGCGCGTGTATTTATTGCAGTCATTACTGCAGTTATTTATTGTATCTAGTAAGAATTTGTGGGAATGCGCGACGTACTAAACGTTTCCTCTTCTTAGTGTCATTAGTTATTACCCAACAAGTACTCGTGGTTTTTTAAGGTCTCAAATTCAGGGATTCATTAGACCAAAATATAAATTGTTGGTTTTTATATTGGAGATTTAGAGCAGGTTCTAAAATTAATTTGAACTGTTAAATTATTTTTTAAATTTGAATTTTCGAAACCTAGTCGGTTTTAATGAAAATAGATACTATACCATGTTTGTAAGTGTACTTTTCTATCATCCAGCAAAACAAAGAAAAAATTGCAGACTTTTTCTAGAAAATTTTGAAAATGTCACAGGCGATTCATGTGAAGTACCCCCCCCCCAATTAAAATATCTTAATAACCTCCGGAACTACACTACTAGATCTTCCTCCTGGCGTATTTTCCAAGATTCAGCTCAAAATTTTCTAATATAATAGAGTTGTGGGTGACACATACGGCCTGACAGATGGACTTCCCGATTTTGGGGTAGAAAATTGCATGAATCTTCCTGCCAACTGCACCAAACTTTGGTACAGCACTAATAAGACGTATGTGTGTGGTTACAGCTAAAAAAATTGTACATGGATTTTACGACTGAAAACGCGAGATTGTATTGCAGGGGTGATTCCAATACTTTACTTTCCTAGAGGGAGAAAAGGTAAAAAGGAACAAATACTGTGGAAGTTAGATTTTACTGACGTCGCTGCTTGTCGCTCATTCTTCTCTGATCCTCTTGGTCCCACTGGGTCCCACTCGGTCTGGCTCGGACCCTCTTCCTGTAGCTCACCGTTCCGACCCGTTCTGCTTCATTCTGGTCTGTTACGCCTCGTTCAACCCCACTTACCAAAGGTATAGCGTACTTGAATTGTACAAAATTGAAAATTCAATTTTGTACTTGTTACACGAGGGTGAGTCATCTGAAAACCGTAAAAGAATAATAAAAAAAATCCAAATGTGGCGCAAGTGTCCTGTACGTTGATACGCATGTTTGCAATTGCATGCCAGATGTCTCCTAGGTGGCATCATTGGGAAGAGAAACAAACTCCGGCGCAGGAATAGTATTACTATTGTTGCCCAACTGCATGCACCAGAGAGGAACAGCGTCCTGTGGTTCGGTTTTTGTGATGTGAAGGTGTGAAACCTATTGACATTCTTCGACAAATGAAGGGTCAGTATGGTGACGTCGGTTTGTCACAGCAGCAAGTGTACGAATGGTGTCGTAAGTTGGCAAATGGTGTGACACCCGTGGCCAATTCTCCGCGCCCAGGCCAGGCACATCGCGTTGTGATACCAGAGACCATTGTAGCCTTTGAAGCAATCGCGATGGGCAACCGCCGAGTGACATTAGACGACATTGCAAAAGCTGTACACATTAGTCATGGTTCAGCACATGAGATTGTCTCGGAAGAGAAACAGCGACGTTTCGATGCGTGTGAAGAGCTATTGCGACGCGTTGAACGGGACGGTGATGCCTTCCTTGGACGAATCGTCACCGGGGATGAAACCTCGGTTTTGAATGCCTAACCTAAGATTTGAAGCGACTACCTGAGATTTGAATGCCTCCCACATCCACCTTACTCGTCCAATCTTGCTCCTTGCGATTTCTACATGTTTGGGCCACTCAAAGAATCAATGGGCGGCAAGAAGTTCCGTTCCGATGAGGTATGCCACATGGTGCACGAGTAGTTGCTCCGTCTCCCAGAAAAAAAATCTGCAGAAATTCAGACACTTCGGAAGCGTTGGCAGACATGGGTTAAGCGTGGGGGTGACTATGTCGAAAACTGATCCAGTTTTGGACAATGTGTGTACAATAAATTATATTTAAAAAATAATTACGGTGTTCATTTAATTCACCTTCTTATAAACAGACTTATTGAGCAACTTTCTTTCTACTGTAACTAATTATATGCAGTAAAAAATCTACTGAAACTGAAAAACGTTAAATTCAAATGAGAATGCTGTGTAGATTTTAATAAGTATTTAGTTGCTAATTTGATGTAGCATGACGTTGTACTTTGCTTCGGACCTTCTTTTTGTTAATAATTTTGAAAATAGCATTGAAATCCACTTCGTTGTTTTCTCAAAGTTTGACGAACAAACAGCTGTGAACGGGAACATTGTTTTACATTATAGATATAAATTACGCAAAATTTGTTGATCTGAAAATTTATTAGTTGACATTGAGATTATTTTATTGCATAAAAAGAAATTACAGACATTGAGTTACAGAAATTAAAGTGAGATACAAAACCTCATCATTGAGTCTGCTCCAACCATTGAGACACCGAATAATGAACATTGAATTCGATATGTCAACGTACGTCGAGGAAATAAAAAAAAATCTTTTTTACTTATTCATCGTAGATGAATGAATGAAATGAGGTCTACGAATTTAATGCTTTAGTTATCGTTGTTTTCTACGTTGAAATAACAAAACAACTGCATTCTCTCCTTATTCGAGCTTGGTGAATATTTTCCTTCGGCGGACCGCGAAAGGATCTTGAAATCGAAAATTTAATAAAACTTTAAAAACATGTTGCGCCAAATTCCTTTTGGCAATGTTATTACTTGAACAAAGCTAATTACTTGCGCATTGAACAAAAACTGCATTCCGGGTGCTGGTTTACCTGCGCGCCCGTAATCGACTGGGTTGCTGGGGTGGGGCGGCGAGTTGGGTGGGGTCGGTGGGGGCTGGCCCGCGCCGTAATCGCAGATTGAACTACCCGTCGCTGCACTCCATTGTCCGGCGCTGGCGCTGCCGCCGGGGCTGGCGCGGCGGGCGCTGGCCGCTGCAGCGAACAACTAATTAGCCTCACCCGCCGCCGCCGCCCCCGGCGCCGCTGTTTTGCTGCGTGCCTCCGAATATCGCCCGCCACCCATCGGTCTCACTCCAGGAGCATCAAGATGCTCAGGGGATGTGTTTGCCGTGTCGAGAAACCTCTTTTGCAATATTTTCGTTGTAAATCGTTGATTACAAATAATTTACTTCGAATCGTAAATTCAAGAAGGTTGTCACGTCAATGATGATACGTGGTATTTGTGATGTCTTTCTGGTTATACTGAGATTTAATCAAATAGATACAAGTATGCGACCACAAGCCTGAAAGCAAAACTCTCTTCAAAACAAGTTATAAGTTTGTCATTGTTTTTGGAACTCTGTACCAGCTCAATTTTCACATGTTATTAAGACATTATACAATTACTTATCATTGCTAAATTGTAGTGCAGAGATATATCGTCAACTTTCTGTTACAGAAACACATGTCAAAATTCCTATGAAATGAACAATTAATAAGAAGCAATATGATGCTTGAAGCTCTCTGTACCGGAATTTTAGCGTGCTATGCAGATTTATTGCATGAGCAATTCAAGATCAGTTATCATGTCATGTTTTCTAGAGAAAATTCAAATGATTTTCTTGACAAACACTGTTTTTTTTAATTAAGTCATGGACGCGTCAATTGAACGGGTATTCAAGGGTACTTTTCTGGAAGAACTATCTGCTTATGCACAATTAAGTTGAATATTTTTTGTGGGTGTCGTGCAGAACTTAGGAAAAATAAATATGATTCTGAACACGCTACAATGAATTACGTTACCAACAGATATCGACGATGATCATAAGCTGATTGTTTACGAATATTGAACTGCAAGGATTTCGACAACACATCACAAGAATATACTAACATTACATGAAAATTAATTCTACACAAAATGACTCTCTATAGGATTTTTCGTGTCCGAAGTAACATCATGAACAGATTGTCTTTGAATACAAGAAAAATATCAACATTGAATGCAGTCAGCAAAGCTCATTAGTCATTAGACATAATCGGTGATAAAACTAACATTGAAGCAGCAGAAATATTGGGAAGATCCATTATGTGAGTATTCCTCAGTTTCCGTTGAGAAATGAAACGCAATATTTTGCAAACAATTTACTTACAATCAGATACGTCACCGTATTACTTCACAATTAACCACGTTACTTGCCCATTTTCTTAATTCAATAAACAAGAACAAACATCAACTTATAATTTCTAAGGTTACTCAGGAAGGGTACTTCATAATAATTTATTATCAATTAATTTAATATTTTGTTTTAGTTTGAATTTCATACTGCTAATTAAAGAGGTCGAAATATTCTTTTTGTGTAAGATTGTTACTATTCATTCTTCATAAAATATTGTTTTAGCCAATCATTGTGATCGGGCTACGCCAGAGATAGCTTAAATACTGTTTGCATCTGGATCGTTCTCTTCGTCCCGCCTTGAGCATGAGGCCTCCCAGAGCCTCGCAGCCGACCAGAACCTCGCCGCCGCCGCGCTGCCCGCCGGCCGGAGGCGCGGTTTGGGGCTCGCGCCGGATCCCGATTTATACGGTGCAAGTTTTATAATTAAGTCGGCCGCGGCGGCGGTGGCGGCGTAAAATAAAAGAAACGGCACCAGGAATTCAAATTATCGCTACCGGTCATCAATCATGTCGGGGGTGCGGATTATTTCGTTCTTTCGCGCGCGGGCGAGCGCTGGCCACCGCCTTCGGAAGCCCCCTGCCCCGGCCGACGTTTTTTCTCCTCGGCCTCCTACGCCGCCCAAAAACAAATCATTCGCAACGGATGATAAATAAAAATGGAGAACGTGCGGGTGAAAAACTGCACTCTGCGGCGGTGCGCGAAAATGAACTGGATGAAGTGATTCGATAAAGTGAAAGTTTGGCGAGATATGCCGAAGAAAAAATAGTTTTGAGATGAAGGGGGAGAAGTTAAGAATTCGCCACAGTTCGTTACGACGATGATCATATTTCAATTATGACGTAGTAAAAAATGTACTTCTAAAGTAACTTGATTTAAAACTTTATAATTGTAAATGGCTTATTGCTTATAAAAAAATTAGAAACATTTTATCTTTAAATTATATGCGGACAATGAGACTTTTTTGTCGAAAATTTGTACACACAATTTGTGTTTTTTTTCATGTACCTAATTTCATAATCTCTCAACTTATTTACCGCATAGATTTTATTTATTTGAAGAATTTCACCCGTGATTACTTTTGGCTCTTCATTTGAACGACTTTTATCATATCATTGAATGGAAGTTTTCAAATAATACGAGCAGATAAGGTTTATTACACGAAATTGACTGGTAATGTTTATAATAACATAATATAAACAGATATTATTTATTGCACGTGGAGTGGATTTATTGCAGGACAAATTCAAGATATTCAGAATCAGTACAGTCAATGCAGAAGAAGGTTATAAATTGAAAGAAGTTAATTTAAAATCAGATTGCCCTTCTTACTTCCAAGATTCACGAAGCAAAATATTGTCATCGTCTAGTATCCTCAAAGAAATACAGGATATGAAAACGTCCGGAAAACCTTATTGTGATTTCATAAACATTCTTTGTTCTCCTTGTTATTTGTTGTTAGATTTCCTTCCATTTAAACAATTACTGACTTGTATTCATTACAAATAAAGACGGAGTCACAAAATTTAAAACTATTATACCTCTGAAATGTAACCGAAAATACATTATTCAAAATATCATCAAAATATCTCCCGAGTGGTTTTTATATTTAGTTTTAAGCAATTCACAATGCACGTGGGTGGAATTGCAGTCGGTCAACAAGGGACGAGATCGGGAAAAGAGGGCTGTAGAGAGGATCTCCTCCACTTGAACAATGCACGGAAATCACCTAACTTACGCTATCCCGATCTCCCAGAAAGTAAAACCGATCTCGCAGAAAGCATTGATACCAAGTCCACTCATTTTTATATAAAAAATTGCATAGACTTTCTTGTAGTGTTTATCTTTGCATTTGAATCGGGGTTACCTTTTGAATTTTCCCCCACCCTTTTCCAAGCCACCATCAATGGGCACGTAAGAGATCTGCCCAAACTTCGTATGGGAACTATTCTCAGTAAAGATGGGGGTCTCATGGGTCCATTTTGATGATTTTACAATGATCTGTGTGAAAGGAACCATTCTCAATTACGCTCACAGACAGATTGCACACAGATCTCACTCTACTACCGTAGAAGGCACGGGGTTATCGATGGATTACGTTGTAGAGGGGATATACTTACGTAGAAGATAGTTCATCTTCGAAAATCAACCAACGTTTGATGTCCGTTGCCTTTGTAGTCACTTTCTTAATTTTTGAGGTGATGTGAATGGTAGTGCATCATTTGTTCATGATGGATTCCAATAATGCGAAATCATGTTAAGTGCCTTTTTGTAATCGAAAGAAAATGCATAAAATTTGTTCCTTTACGTAGAATTACTTCATCTGTCTTTGGACAGATGGACAGACGATAGTACCTATACCGTTCAAACGATTTTCTCCAAAATTGATATTCCCCCAGCGATCTGAGTGAACTCCAGGTCCTGCGAGTTTGAAACGGATATTTTGATTTTTGGGGTGTTTTTACATAAAGCATCAACATTTTCTCAAAAATGGCTCCAATTTCGTTTAATTAAACTTTTCCATCAGATAGCTCAAAGGACACTTAAAAATAGCACAGATCATCAGGCTATACAGCATCATGATGGCCAACAAATCTCCGTTGATGTCCACATTCATTGCCTGCAATTTGTCAACTGCATCTAGGAATGCAGCAAGATGTTTCTTTATATCGTTACAATCTTTCATTTTACGTTGCATCAGGCGTTTTAATAACTTTGCTTTTCGCGCGGGCCCCTTTGATGCGTATGTGGACTCCAATTTAAGCCATAACTCGCGTGATGTAACACAAGTTCTGACTTCTTTTAATTCTGACGGATTGATTGACAATATCAAATCCGCTTTCGCTTTACTTTCATCCAAGCTGTCTTCAAAGTGCGTCCAGCTTCTAGCTCTGCGGCGTTGCCGGTCGGTTCTGAAGGTTCGGGAATTTCTCCAGAACCATATCCCCATGTTTAATTTGTTATTAATAGAACTTCGGCTTGTATAGCCCACGTATCATAGTTATCACGCGATAACATTTCGAGTCGTGTTGCTTGCGCCATTTGGAAGTTCGCTTGCTGTATGACTTTTAGGCTTTAAGACAATATTGAATATTGACTTACTCTTGTACGTTTTCAAAATCTTATCAATGCAAATCGCATAACCTGTTAGAATAACTATTCATGAATAAAGACGCGCGAACGATTCTTCTAATAAGAACATGCGTTTTCATAATATAGATACAATACGTTATACTTGTTTACACAAGTATACAAGTTTACAAGTTTTTTATACAAGTTTGTTTGACAAAAGACTGACACATTCAAAGAAATACACTAGGCGACGCAAAGCCGTCTGTAATTACAATAGCATGGAAATTGTTCATACCGATATACATTCGTACTACTAACACATTTTCAAAGTTTTTAATGTAAATAACAATTAAAATCCCTTCTTCTCGTTCTCAGATAGTTAACTAATAATAAAGAACAAGAAGGGAATAAGTAGTAAACAGAAATTTAAACGGCGAGTAATAAAAAATTGTAATATAAAAATAATTATATTAAATCTATTTTATGTTTTAACAAGAAACACTTTTAGTTTCTTCTTTATTATATCTTGTGAATGTGAAAAAATCATCATGAAATGAAACATCGAAAATATTATGTCTGAAACTTCGGGGCCTCACATATCGCATGTTACAGGTAACGGAAGTTGAAAGGCATAACGTTTAAGTAAGGTCAAGTACAATTTTGTGAAAAAAAGCCTAGACGTTGCGTAATTTCTGCTTGACGTTCATGCAATATATAAAACATTCAAAAGCAGGTCGAATTATTTCTTTTTTTTTCTGGTAGAGCAAGGAACGCTTGAACATGGCACAGGTCTCATTTTTGTTGAAGTAGGTAAATTTTCGAAAATTGCATAAGTTAAAAATAGTGTGAGAAATCACTATTTTTGGGAAAGTGGGGTTTATTGTGCGACTGGTAGTGTAGTTATAACGAGCTTGGAATGTTAACTCAAGCGCCCTGAGTTTGAATCTCGGGGTGGAGAAAAAAATTGCGGGTTGGAAACCCTTTTGCAGGTTCGTTAGAAGAATTATATTGCCGTTACAGATAATGCTAGTAGCCACTGATTCCTGCAATGTGCCATGTTATATAATTGGTTCCCTTGAACTCCAGTATGGATACGATCGTACACTATAAAATATTACGCTCGTGATTTCAAAGTTAGTGACTATGTACTGCATAACCAGGCGCATCAGTATCTGTTGCAAAACTATGTATGAGAGTTTACTACTGTGTAAACTATGTATGAGAAGAAACTAGCTGACATAAATTGAAGATAACATAGAGACGTTTATTTCTAGTGGACGGTACTGAAGAAAGCGAATACTATCAGTGTAGTGTGTTTTTGTGAAACATTTCTGATGATGTTAGTTGTTAAACCATTTCCGGTATTAACTTTCTTTTCCGACAAAGTTTTATTGCATCTCACTTCTATAATTAAATTTGAAATAAAAAATGGCGTTCCATAATGGTATATTCGACAGGTATTTGACAATCTTCAACGATTCGTTATTTAGAATGTTATTTGTTTCATCAGTATAATGTATATAAAGGACGTCTTACTGGGAACATAGGCCATTGATTACTGATATAAATAAAACAATAATACTACTAAATTCTGAAGTAAAAATAGCATCTAGCTTAGTTTACTTCCAGAAGGATATGGAGTAATTTTGACTTTATCCGGTTATAAACTGTGAAGTATCTTGAGTGCTGGGTAGATACAAACAAACATACTAGATCCACAGCCTACCAAATGACTCGTTTCTGCGTTCGCGTAATCGAGTAATTTATCAAGAAGAGCGATATTTTAAACTATTTCTTTTAAAATTGAAGCAGATTTTTCCAACCTATTGCATACTGTGATACCGATGACGCTGTCTACTAGGGCACATCCATCTATACAATGGCACTATAAAGTAACTCCCCTTCCCCGTCCGCGAACAAATCCAACGCAACAGCCGGCCACCCCACCTCACCCCAGGGCCCTCTCGATAGCCGTGCTTCCGTAAGGGCGGGGGCGCGCGAAATCGGGCGAGCCACATAAATCTAGGTGGCCGTGAAAGGCCGCCTCCTCCGCATCTGCCGCCTCTTCCTCCTCCGCCGCCGCCGCCGCTGACCCGCTGCCGCCGCCGCCTCCGTCGCCGCCACGCCGCCGTGAAAATGAGAAATTAATGTCCCTCGCGCCTTTATCCGCAAGACGGCGGGGGCCGCGCAAGCGAGCGAGCAAGCGAGCAGTAGGGCGCGCGGAGCGAAGCGGGGTAGCAAGGCTGGGCGGGGCGGAGCGGGACACGGGGAGGCGCCCGGGGGGAGGGAGAGTAATAAATTTTGTCTACTTGACGTGGATTCAAAACGATCCCTTTTATTGCCCCGCCGGCGTCCCTGCAGCTCCGCGCCGCCTCGCGCTAGTCCTGCCGCCGCCGCGGCGCGCGAAGCACGTGGAGGCGCGCGGCCCGGGTTCGATTCTCCGTGGCCGCAGCCCTCGCCGGCGAATGCCCTCTGTACGACTTGGGCCCGCCTGGGTCTGGGTAGTGATGCGATTGTGTTTTTACGAACCGTGTCAGTGATGTATTGTGAATCCCGTTAGTGAAATGTGTTATGACGCTACTCGTATGTCTTTTAAACAAATTGTTCTCTATGGCAAATTTGTTTTGTGAACGTCATTGAAACAGAACATTGTTTTCCGATTTTGTGTGGTTTTGAAGTGCAGTGCAGTGTTGTGATGTCTTTTTGTCGTGAGTCTACGAGGAAGTTTGAGTGATGCCGGATGTTTTTACTTGCCTCTGTCACTTCCGAAGGGTCGAAGTGGACGTTTCGGTGAATTTTACTGCGTGGGACGGCGGGAGATGTTTACCGCCGCCATTCGAGGAGCCGAGATGCCTGGAAACTTACCCGCATGCAAATATATTCGTCGATTTAGGGCTCTTGAGGCAACTTTCTCGAACAAATGTTTGTTGTTCTTCCGCATGGACGCTGCAGAATATGTTTGCGCACGAATTCCATGTTTGCTCCTCGTGATTGACGACTTTCTTCTTGAAACATGTTTGCAGCGTAGTGTTCGAAGTCGCAAAATGCTGCCGCCAGGGGCGTGAGAGTCGGCTTGTCGTAAGTGATGGATATAACGTTTTCATAACCCTTCAAACTTGTGGTCATTTTTGCTTTCGGTGGTCAAAACTTTTTGGGTTTAAGCATGTTATGATGACTCTTTTATGTGGGCGTAACCATAAAAGATAAACGATTGTTTGTGGCCCTTTTTATCAATACGATGCAAAAACAGACATTGACAATCTACTGCACATTCAATCACTGTAGTCCTGCTTTTGATCTCAAAATTAGTTTTTGATGACTGTATTACTTTTCCAATGCATTCAGTTCTGATGTTTGTATTTGTATATCTGAGAACGTTGTTTTTTCAGTTGTATTTATTTATAGTTAGAAACTGGATATGTATAAATAATTTTATTAAGATATATCATTTCACACTTCCTTCGACGTTTGAAAATGTCAAACGTTTGTAAGAATCCATTGTGTTTCCGGTAATGTATTCATACATGCAACTTTCACTCCTTGAAATTTTGTGATGTTTCACAGGAAAATTACAGAATTAATTTTTTCTAGAAACAAATGAGTATTTCCGACGTTATAATGTCCAAGCCTTTTTCTGCAGCGTTCCATATTTTCGAAATGTCCAGGTACTGGACTCATACTAATTTTGTGCCATTTACACAGTCAAAGGAATCAATAGAGTGGTTAATGGTATTACAAGGTCTCGTTCTAGTTCCAATTTTAATCAAACAGGACAAGGTTGGACAGTATAAGAAGATAAATATGAATTTATAAAAAAAATGCAAAAAAAATTGCCTAATATTGTCAATTAAATGAAAATCGCAGAAAAACAAGAGTCCAGATATGGATAATTTAAACTGATCTTCATTTCTTCTTATATTCTTGACCTATTTAACCACACTATATATCGAAATTTGCTCTTGTAAAATCATTTTAACAATAACAGGTCTCTATTGTTTTGAACCGTAAACTAATCGCAACTATAATTTCAGTCGAAAATAGTTTGTTTCCAACACTAACAGAAAATATATTCTATTTTTCTTGAGATTCTATTTAACTATAGGTGTTGGTCTTGGCGGTATACTCGAAGGTACCCATCGGCCGTATTCCAACAAGCGTATTCAAAGTGCACAAAGGAACGTGCCCCCTCGCCGTGTGGTGCACGTGGCGTCTGGTGCGGGGGCGCGCGGGCTCTTCCACTAATGAACGCTCGCAGCTTCCTCCCCTCCCCCGGATCCACCCCTCCCCCTCCCCCCGGCCGCCACGCCACAGCCGCCGCATCACGCCGCGCCGCCCGCGCCGCGCGCCCGCCTATTGATCTGCGCGCTAAAAAATTGGAATTGATTTCATTCGCGGGGTAAAATGCGCTGGGAACCCTCGGAGGATCGCCCTACGCCCTCCAGCCGTTCGAGGGTCAAGGCTTCCACAGGACGATGGTTTTGGAAGGACCAGGAAATGACAATTAATTCTCTGTTATTTCATTTTGAACTTATTTGAGTGCAAACAGCTTTATTTGTTCGATCGATGTTTTTGGTGAAATGAATGTCTTTTGCAAAATATTTTTCTCCCGGAAAGTTGTAGGATCAATCAAGCTTTGACTGAATGCTCGGCGGTCAGCGAATCAATTATTCCCTCTTGTTTGAGGGAAATGAAGAATCCTACGTATTATGCCTTCGCATTTTTACCCTTACATATGTGTATCATTAATCGTGTTTACAAATTCCTTTCATTTTGTTAGTATTGTCTTGTAACGAATTGGATATCAATCGTGTTCGTCAGTTCAAATAAGTAATTCCAAACAATAAAAATCCCAATGCAGGGGTAAATTTTTGGAGAAGCGGAATTCTTGTTATGTGTCTGTCAACAATTGCTTTAAGAGATCGTATTTTTCGTTTTCTAATATTGTAATGATTTTATACTACGTAAAACTGTTTGTATTGGTGACATTAAAATGTAACATAAACACTATTAGATCCTTTTCATTACAACAAATATCGAATTTCAATAATCCATTCACAAGAAAAAATCGATTTATCTTATGAAATGCTACCGCTTTATCTTTTGAATCTCCATCCAATTATCAGTTTGTCTCTGAATGTTGTACTCGTATCAAAGCTTCATCAGCTATACGGACCATCGACTGGGAACCAACCTTAAGAATTAACGAAATCAATAAGCAATTACAGATGGCTGGTGTAACAGATAGAAGATTCCTAATCCAAAAAAAAAGGTTTCTGATAATGTAGTTCAGTATTAACCGTGATAACCAAAACAGATAAAGTGAGTGCTACGGCAACTAATTCAAAGAAGGAACAGTAATTCCCCTCTCGTTGCACTTTTTCCTGTCTTAGGTCTGTCATTTTACTCAAGGGACCACAATGATTGTTCCACGTAAACAAGCGTTGTGATTAGAAGTTAAGGTGCAGTTGTGTATGGTACCATAGTCAGGGAGAGATTATATTGCTAATTGACAAGACGATTCGCAGCTAGCCACATATTTTTGCATCATTAGAATCTTGATACAAACTGTGAATATCTTTTATTTATCAAGAAAAATCTTGAATTTATTAAGATTTAATTTACATTATCTGCTGAATTGAGCAGAAAAAATCGAAAAGAGAATCTATATAATATTTTTTGTTTATTTGAAAAGGTATGAGTAGACATAAATTCCATCGTGAGTGTTTCAGTTACACAAATTAAATAAATTATTATAAAAAACTGTAATGTAGAGTTTTGTAACGTGTTGCTCAGTTTGTGAGAATTGGGACCTCAATGCCTCTCCATTCTTCTCATCGATGGTTCCGTGAAGCCATTTCAATTTGATTCACTTTTATTCAAGTATTGTTACAGAACTATTGCGCAATTATTAAAATATTGTTGTTTCTTTCTAGCTCAATCTAACAAGAATTTAAGATTTGCACAAAACACAGACCTAGAACAAGATTTTGCCTACGTCAAGATGAATGTTGGAAACAAGACCTGAATTCTATTACACTGATATCCATACACATTCAAATTGCTAATGAGTATCCATAAATTACGCAAAACCTTGCTTCAGGGTAGTGTTTAGACATGTGTCGTCAAGCATAATATGCTTTATATATACTGCTTAATTGCAATTTGTGCTTGTACATAACATTAGGCGTCTGCATAGTACGTAGAAGCACGTATGAGGAAGTCAGAAAGTAGTTACTCTTTTTTCGAAGAATCCTATTAATATCTATGACATAAATACAGTAGCTTAAACCTACTTAGCCATTAAAATCAAGGTCGTTACCTAAAATGCTTTTTGTCAGATGATATGGGTGACTTTGTTGCCATTCCCGATATTTAAGCCGTCTCATTTTTTAAGTTTCTGCTCCTGTTGGTATTTGCAAATCGTGATCGATAACATATTTCGAAACGTGCCTTGGTGGATTGGGTGCCGATATCAAACAACAGTGCAGTCGTAGTGAAAGAGGTGACAGTCGCATCCACGAGAACAGGCGAGAGCGCGCGAGGGTAGCGCAGGTGAAGGGCGCCGTGGACACGTCGCGCTCGTCACCTGCCCGGCGAGCGTCAGCCCCTGCGGCCACTGCCCGTCCACCGCCCCTGCCGCCCCCTCCCCATCCCACTTCCCCTGCGCGGTCCGCGCACCGCCGGCGCCCGGGAGCGTTTTAATTTTTAATTACGCGCGTTCCAATAAGATAACACGCATTTAATTGCTGCCCACTCGTCCGGCCGCCGCGCCGAGCCGCGCCGCACCGCACCGCACCGTCCCGCCCGCCCGCCACGCCACTCCCTCGCCTACCAGCCGCTCATCTGCACGCCCTCTCCCCCCCACCCAGACTAGCACCGACCACCCAAAGGCTCGCACCAACGCTCACCTGCGTGACTGCTCATCTGGCAACCCACCCATCTCCCTACATGGGTCTATATCAGGTCAAGCCACTCTTCCGATGATGCGGACCCGATCATTGGTTCAACTTGTTCAACCAGATTTCTAACATCCACCATGTTCTCCTTAACCACCAAATTTCTGTCGACTATCAGGAATTTTCTTCATTCCCCACTACAACCATCATTCTGATGTGCCAAATGCTCCACGTTAATAAGTACCTCTTACAAAGCCTTCTAGGATTTGTTTTGTGTGTGATGAATGGTTTGACGCGTCTACTGTCATTTCCAGTACCCCAAAGCCTCCCCATCCACACGAGTGGAATTTTTTAATTTCCCGCCGTCCAAAACCCGATCAGCCATCAACCGTCCGACAAGCCACTCGCCCTCTAATGCAGTCCTTCCCCCAGCCCACCCCACACCGCCCGACTCGTCCACTGTCCCGCTGCTTTCCTCGCCCTCCCGTCCGCCCAACGGCTACGGCCAGCGATCGGCGCGGCGCGGCACGGCGCGCGCGGGAATTAGCATGAAAAACTGCGCGTCTAATTGGGTCAGCCGCCTGGGTCGCTGCTCGCGCCCCGGCCGCCCGCGCCCTTCACCCGCGCCATTTTTCCAACTCTGGCAGCAGCGGCGCCGCGGCGGTGGGCGGCGGGCCAGCCCGTCGAGGGCGCGCGCGCCGCGGGGCGCCACGCCGCTGGTGGCGGCGGCGACGGCGGCGTCGCGACGCCCTCGCGCTTCCAGGCGTCGCCGCTGGATGGTGCCACGGGCGGCGTCTGCCCCGGAGGGCGCGCCTTCGCGCGTCGCAGTTTCTCTGCAACTGAGAAAAAAAATCGATTATTTCTCAGAGGTGGACCTATTTATTTAATGTTTTAGAACCATCACAGCTTATATTTCCGGAAAAAAGGTGCGATGGACACATTACTTTGAGTAAAATAAAAGGAACCTTTTCGAAGGTGTAAGAGATAAAAAATACATTTATCTTGATTTGAAGCGTTAACTAGTCTTGCTTTCGATTTACATGAACATCGCTTAGTTTTTCAGCTGATTCAGTTTGTGTTGGTACTGAAGATGATTAATTGTTACGTTCTGAATTACTGAGTAACTTGTTCACAGAAATAATTATCAGAAAACACTGAATTTAGAGCACCAATTTCCATTTGCGTTTGCCTCTATGCCTGATGTACACCTTCTTTGGCTTTAGCGCGACAAATACAATATACGTTAATATTAATAAATAATATAAGTTAACAATAATATAATTTAACATTAACAATATTTATAATAATATTTAATTCCAGTAGTACATAATCAGAAAGGTAATTATGACATTGTATATTTTAGTGAATTCTAAGGTTCTTCTGTATAGAGCTGCATTGACAATGTGGCTTCATTTCTGGAGCGATGGCAAACAATAGAAAATATCGGGCGAGTGCCGCAGCCTACGCCGCAGTCCACATGTCCTGGTGCCTTAGTTCCGCCGGGATCTGCGGAGTCCGTGACCGAGAATGACGTCAGGGGATCAGCCGCCGCGGCGCGACGCGGCGCGGCGCGTGGAGCGGGCTTCGGGGCGCGGGGCGGGGTGGGCGCGCGGGGTGTGACGCGGAGCCAGGGGGAGGGGGCGGTGGGTAACGGTCCGGCGGGAGAGTGGGCCCGCCGCGGAGACTGGCGAAGATTTATGGACGCTGCGCATTGTGTGTCCCCTTGCGGCCGGGCCGCTGAGCGCCCCGCGCCGCCGCCGCCGCTGCTCTTGCGTTTGCCTTTCGGATTCTTCAACGGATGGAGTCAACGTTTGCTCCCCGGAGAGCGCACTGAGCCAGCCGCCGATTCTCGCGCCGCGCGCCCGCCAAAGCCAGCGCCCTCCGAGGAGTGTTTTGTGAGGATCCACGCGCCAGACAAGCGAGGGGGCGGGTGCTGCGAGGGAATGACACGAGTGGACCGATGGAGTCTCGCGTTTGGTTTTATGACTTTGCGGAGTGGAGAGTTACAAAAACGGAGTTTTGTTCGAGTTGTCAGACGCTATCACCTCATTTTCTCTGTACATCTGACTTTCGGAATACTACGAACTTTCATTAACAAAGATGGACTGAGAATATGTATCCTTAATTTGTATTTTATCAACTACAATGTAATTGTTTTTATCTCTTTGACAAGTTATGTACGTACTTTGCTATTATTTGCACGATAATATTACTGCTTCCCGGGTTGTCGTTTTCATAATGTAACATACATTTCAGAGCTCGAATATATGAATTTCCATGCATAGTCATGGTTTCATTCTATTTACGATGAGTTAATTTATTTAATTCGTCAGAATTTTTGAAGAAATTATGTGCAATATAATACCACACAGTGAATAGTTTAAAAATTTTCTATTAAATATAATTTTACTGATTTCTATAATTACTTGCAAAGTGAAAATATTAAGATATTGTACTGTGATTATAATACAATGTGTGTGAACAGATGCGTGATCTATTTATTAATTTTTTTTCCTATAATTATAGGAAAGTCAATAGGGAAATTAAGCACATTTCTAAGGATTATGCTGGTTTTATTTAGAATGAATCGTAACGAAATCCTCGTAAACAGTGTCAGAACTGCAATAAAGTCAACACCCAAAACCTAAACTCGTTTAAATCAAGTCACAACCAAAAACTCACTGACACTAACCGGACGCGAGCGCAAGTCAACAGAAGGAATAAAACCCCGGAGGCTCGCGAACCGAATATCCTTATGCTGCGCGTGCAATGCGACGTTTCCAGCGCCGGGCGCTCCCTCCGCAGCCGTTGGCGCTCGCAAAACGACGAAAGAAACAAATCGCTAGCGGATAGCGCCGAAAAAACTGCTCCGGCAACGCTCCCAGCGGCGGGTTTAGCATTCCGTTGCGGTCCGCTCGCCGCTTTTTTGTTTTTGTATTATTTTTTTTTTCGTTTCGCCGCTACGCGGAGCTTCCGCTTAATAACTCCAATCCCGTAGTTTTAAAAACTGATGAGAGAAAGAGATAATTTTAATTTAAAATGTATGGATTTTTAATGGAATTTCGCCAGTTCGGCGCCGCACCGCTCGGGCCCTATTTCCGCCGGCGCGTGCGGGCGAGCGTGCATGCGAGCGCGTGTGTGCATGGGCGTAGGTAAATACGTGTGGGGGGGGCGCGGTGCGGTCCCGCTGGGGCCGGAGTGGTGTGGAGCGGGAGTGGCGTGGCCGCGGCGCGGCGCGGGCGACGCCACCCGTCGCGGCGCGACGTGCCCCGACGCGGAGGCCTGCCAGATAACGTCCGGCAGAGCAGGCTATTTGTGTCGGAGACACGTGTGTGACACGTGTATTTCGTGTGGGGTCGCGCGTGAGTGCTGTGACAGGAATGGGTTGAGGTGGTGTTTGCCCTCGCGAGGGGGCGGGGCCTCTGAAATAGCGAGACCTCCGCTGCGAGAGCGGTGGGGCCTTCGAACAAGGTCGCGATAGTTTACCCGCGAGCGTTGTGGGATAATGGATGGTAGTTTATTATTTGTACGTTGCTGTTTCAAGTCTGCAGATTAGGCTTACGTGAAAAAATGAAACTTTTACATTGCGTTCTTAAATACTCGTTTCGAAAAGTCGCGAGTTCGAATCTAGTCCCGATCTTAGATATTTGTTCCTTGTCTATCGTATGTGTAATGTCCATCCAATCTGTGTGGATTAATCTATGAAACTTATGAATACGATTTAGTTCTCTTTTGCAACGCTTATGCTTGAAGTGAAAATATTTTTAAACAAAAAACAAGTATCGTATTCAAAATAATGAAAACTGCCACTTATATCTACACGAACGTATTATGCAAGGATTTTAAAAGTATACACTCTGACTACTCTGTACACTCTGTACTATTTTCATTATCTATTGTTTTCTATTAGCGGGAGAGCTGACGTACGATTCTGATTTGATATTGTGTTTTATTCCTATTATTTTAATTACAACAAGAATGAATAAAACAAGTACTACGAATATAAGTGAAAGTAGTCCGTTTCAATAGATTTTTTTATATTTTTTAAGACGATACAGCAAAATGAAATCTACAAAAAGAGTCATTTTGTTATATTACTGAGTGGCCTGCAGTAGCAAAATTCCTGCTGAACAAAACCACACAACATGGTTGTCTAAAATGTAGCACACCCTGCCCATGAGCAACAAATGACAATTCTGTATAACACGGTAAATAATGAAATACAACAAAAATATACTTCAAGAATTCTTAATTAACATAGTGTTGTATGTATCAAGTTGAACAGTTCTTTATATACCCACAACACCAAAAAATTGAGTGAGTTCCATTACACTTAACGTAAATAACAATATTCATAATGGCGAAAGACCTCGTCTTTGGAACCTTGGAAACTTGCTGTCGCATGACATCAGTTGTGTCGAAAGCAGTGGCATACGGAGTAAGACATTTCAATGAGTAGGCGCAGTATGAGACAATACGCAATCAAGTAGTTTTCAGTCAAATTCCAACTACTTCCTTATTTGTGAATTTTTTCCGAGATACTGGGTGTCAATCGAAACCATAGTTTTATTTCAATTACTGCCTGCATTGGAAATTAGTAATATCAATGAGGTTATTCCAAGATGTTTCAATACTTTGGTTTTGTTAACAAAATCCAAGTGTTTTTTGTTGTTGTTTTTTCTTTTTCGCTAAATTGTTTGCGATTGGTCTTTTCTAGAGCTCCAGTATTCTTTCGTCTGCAACCCGTTTCACGTACCTGCGTGGTTGGGGTCTTAAAAGGTAATCGTGGATGTGTGTCTAGGGGTAGGGGATCCGGGGGATCGCCCGCGAAGACACCTGATTGGTTGCGCGGTGCCGCGGAGCGTCCTTGATGCTCCGGCCCTGGCCCCGCGCCAGCTCCAGCCCCAGCTGACCCAACGGCCGCGCCGCGCCGCGCCGCGCGTCTTGACCCAGCGCCTGCCCTTCATTAGCTGCCAGCCCGCAACGGCCGTTTCAACTCTCTTCATTTAACTCACTGCTATTAATTCTTACGCCGTTTTAATAACCTTCTTTTTCTGTTCCATTTGACTTATCTTCACTTCCCTACTTTCCAGTCTCTTGAACTACGGATACTAGTGTGGATTAGACTTTCGCTATTGTTACTAAGCGAATGCGCCGGTGTGCAATTGATTCTGAAATTTCGTGAGAGTAGATGAAATGATCCCTACTACCTGTCCGTCATAATTTCATAAGTAAGATTTAAAGGTCTCTCTGAACTGTGACGGGCGAGACTTTAAGACTTTAGGAGATCCTTAGGTCGCGTACCTTCCAAAACAGCTGCCTTTGTGACCTACCTTCTAAGATAGAAGCCGATACCTTCTTAGCGCGCCACCTGTGTGACGTAGGAGAAATAGTGACCTTGACCAACTCAGTACCTTCCCAATAAAAAATACTCACCTTAAACCCAAAGTCCCAAATAGAGAACGACTAGAAGTCGACACGCGTTGCGCAGCTCTTGAAGTTGGCTCACGCGATTTTAAAGCAACGCGTTTGAGGCAAAAGTCGTACAGCTCTACCATTACTCAAATAGCAGGGACAACGCTAATAGACTAAAACCACCAAGTTTTAATAAACATGAAAGCAAGTAGCGAAAAATGGAAAACTATTTGCATTTTCTGCTTTACCTGCAGAAGTGAAAAGTATGATTGCGATAATTGCCATGACTATTCATTGCATAAAAGTAAAAATATAGTATTGGCTTTGGATTTCCGAATGATAATGCGTTATCACACATTTACGTTTATGTCTTCACTGTGAATATTATTAAGGATGCAACATCACTTTTGATTGCAATAGGAATGTCGAATAAGAAAGTATGAGATTTCAGCGAAAGTATAACATAAACGTAATTATTTCATAGAAGATGAGAAAAACGACTACTGATCTTTCACGAGCTATTGATAGTACCTGTGTGGTATGAATCATGGGCCTTTAAAAAAAACAATTAAGATATTAGTTAACAGTTCAAATGGAATTTATTACAGCCCTGAAGGACTCGTATGATAGAAGAAAATTTAGCCTCTCAGCTTAGAAAACTAGTAGTCTAACAACATGACACATACGCTGTCTAATTATTTCTTGCTATCTAGTATCTTCTAAAATCCACTTTGTAAGCAAAATTGGTCTTGTGATGAATACATGGCTGTAAGGTTCTTACGTACTCTTTTTTAATTTTTTTATTTCCGCCTGTTCAATTTTTACTGTTATTCAATGATTTGAATATAATATGTAGTACATAATTTTTTTGGCAAGATGCCAGCGATTTACACATTAGGTATGTCATTTTTTACCACTTGAATACGTTCTCTGAGTACATTTTTATCTCAGTGACATTCAATAGAATTCGTTGTCACAGAAACAATGTTTGAATGTTTCTTAAGCTAAAAACAACTATCATCTTCTCACTCATAAATGATATATTTTCTCAAAAATTAAGAAACTTTACAGAAAAAGTTTTTGTGAAGTCTTTGTCTTTGCCTTTAAAAGAATTTTAAGAAAGTTTACTTTCTTATTATGTGTACATCCAGTATATTGCGTTTTATTAAGAGACACATTTTCTCAATTTTCAATTCTAGAATCTTCAAAATGGTGTTTTTTTTTAAAAAAAATCGTCGAGTTGCCAAATGTCTTTCCATATGAAAATTTTCGGATGGAAATTTTAAAGTGGTTTCTGAGAAAATAGCGTTTGAGCATTAAAAAAAAGCGCCATTCTGAACATAAGTACCCTCTACAACTTTTCAGGAACGTCATGAGACGTTATTTGAAGTATTTGTGCCTGCAAATGGATTACATTTACAAACACACCTTATTGCAGCAAGAATTTAAAGAAAAAAATTGGAGCCACTTTTGATAGAATTTTTAAAATGTCTTTAAGAGATTCGTACGCATTTGGGACTACGCATTTGGGGAAAGTTCTGTTTAGAAATTAGACGCGAGTGTTGATTACAGACAGATGGACGAACAGAGACACAGTTATTTTATAAAAACACTTTTTCGGTATCAGATATCTGCAAAACATGTAATTTTGTCAAAATATCTTCATAATTTTTATCTGTTTTACTGTGTTTTTGTTTATGGACTACGCACAGATACGAGACATGTAAGCAAGGTAATAAAAATGGGAGAGGGAACGTTCCCCTTAGTCAACTATTCAGAAAATTTAAAATGAACGTCTAAGAATAGCGAGAATATGGAACATGCGACATTAACCACAGAACATGGAACCATTAAGGAAGATGGCACGAAATCAACATATTTCAGCAGGTATGAACTGCGAAAGCAAGAAGACCTCAAAATTCATAACAGACTTTGCAGGATTTTATCTACGTGTTTTTGTTTATGGACAAAGTTATTATGGACCGTTATGGACCGTTCACTAAGAATTGTGAACGGTTTTTACCTCGTAATTAGAATTTTTTAACGAAATGGCATAGTTGAAAATTCGTTCTAAGGAGAAGGTCTCAGGATCTAGACGAATTATTAACTTTTTATTACTCCCTATAATAAAAGACGACTTAAAATAAATTTCTGAATTTCTAGCACAACACTAAAACGATGCGTTCTAGGCTCTTGAAGCCCGGGTTTTCTGGCGGCACCAGAGCAATGTTTCTTAAACCAGATTCTACAAAATGCAATCTTGTGAATTCCTTTGTTGTATTTTTGGAGATTGTATTTGTATATTTCGGCTCTTTAAGTCCAGTTTCATCTGCCAGGAGAGCAACTACATACGTACGTAGCATGTGGGGAATATGCGGTAAACAATTGGGGAACGTGCACGGGAGCATACGTAGACAGTGCACGGGCAACAAGTGAACATTGTTTGGAGAACGTGCGATGGGACAGTTGGGACCCTAGTAATGTTTTCTTAGCCTTATTCTGCAAAATGAAACATTCTTTAAACTCCTATTAAATTTTTTGATATTCTGCTTTTCCATGCACTCCCTTCTCAGGAACGAGCAGAATTTCGAGAAGTATGTGAAAAATAACATATCTGACATTCTGAACTTTTAAATCTCACGGGACTAATTATTACTCTTTTTTAATAAATTCTTTGCAATATTAGAATATCTACCCACGCCCAACCCAGTAGTTACGTTATAAATTATAATTTATCTGAACCATAATGCTGTAACACAAAGTTGAAGGGCTGGCCGTTCGTGGTATAATTAATATTGATTCTTGAAACAATTGTGTTATTTTATGACTTTGAGGGACTAGAAGCTGGGAAGAAAATCATTTATAAGGAGAGAAAAAACAATAGCAACCGAAAACAAGTTTTTATCAGATGGTATTAAATTTAGTACCAACTACAGCTCGCAAGTGGGACAGTCAGGGTATTTCTTGGTAAGACGTATGTACTAATACTTAAATCGATATATTAATGAAACATTGCTTAATGATATCAATATTAATAGTGGTTACAAAACAAAACAATAATTTACTCTAAAGATTATGGTAAAGTGTTTAGTTTGCATTTGCGCGTAGATCCCCAAATCCACCTGGCTTTGAATTCGAATGCAGGGCCGTGGGAGGCAAATCCCACGAGCTGCGGGGGCGTGGATCGGGGAGGCAGAGCCATCTGTGTGGGCGGTGCGGAACCAGAGCGGCAGCGGCGGGCGAGGGAGGCTGAGCCACTCCATCACGCTGCTCGGGCTGGCCCTGCGCTGCCCCAGTGACCCGCGGCCCCAGCGCCCCGGCGCGCCTCTAGCGTCCTCGGACGCTGGGAAGGTTAAGCTACTCACAACATACTCACAAGGCGGCTCGTAAGAATTGGGGAAGTATCGCTCTGCAATGGCTGGGCTTCGACGTGAGCAGATAATGAAGCTTCACGCTCATCCTACGATGCAGTAATAGTTGCGAGGTCATCTTCAAAGTTTGTGATAAGCAATTTTCACCAATATTCTACCTTTCCTATTTAATTTTCGGTTTTTGCCACTACTGGAATTCGTGCCACATTAAATTTAAGTGGTCTTATTTATATTGCGTCTTATTAGATGTGCTTCCAAGAGTGACGGCACAAGGGTCTTTAGCCCTCCCCTTCAGAGCCAATGACACATATTCACAAATATAGTATTGACTAATTTTCTGCAGTAACGAAATTAATTGAATATATTTATTGAAAATGTTTCTAATAACTATAAATCATCCCCTGAAACATATTTTAAATTCAGCATTAATGAAAATTACTTTAAAAGAAAACATCAAGTTTGTTGGGCACTATTACTACAGTCCCCCTTTTCACCCTTAAACAATCGTAGTTGCAGCACTATCCATTATTATTATTATTTTATTATTATTATTATTGATGATGATAATAATAATAATAATAATAATAATAATAATAATTATTATTATTATTATTATTATTATTATTATTATTATTATTATAATGGTTTTGTTTCAAATGTCTCTTGTACATTTTTGAAAATGGAAATGTAGTCCATGATGTTGCGATTCATCTTCATTACATTGCATTGGGCTTGACGTCCATTCGAATGACATAATTACAAATTTGTGGATGCTGTTTAAATCAGAAATTCCCTTGGATGTTAAAAATACTGATCATGGAACTAAAGTGAGAATACCAAAAGAATGTGTTGCCCCAACCGATTGTTTACGAATGAAACTTTCATATATGTCAAAGCTAGTGTATGTTTGCAGTTCTCTGGCTTTTATTTAGTAGACAAACGACGTCAGTTCTGCTAATGCTGCCATGAATTGGAACAACTTGTTCATCCAACTTTTTCTTCAGTTCTATTCATCACCTTCCCTCTCTCGACCTAACGTGATCATCCATTACGTACAACACCCCCTTCCCCAAGCCAGGCTTTTGTGCACTCTTCAGTGCGAGGAATTGTTCGTGCGAGGCCTAATGGTTAGTCTGGGCTTTGACCCAGTTCCTGCCCTGAAGAACAAACGACCACCGGAGCCGGGCGGCGGTGGCGGCGAGCGCGGGCGGCGGGAGACTGCGGCGCCCGCCATTCGGGAGGCGGCGTCGCTCTGCTGCGGGTCTCCACTCGAACCCCGGCGCGTCGCTGGCGGCGGCGGTGGAGGCGGCTGCGGCGGCGCCGCCGCGAGCGGGACGATCCGTCACTGTCGGCCGAGACACAGCGACGGCGGGGCCGGGGCGGGGCGGGCGGCGCGGGGCGGCGGCGGGGGCGGCTAATGGCCGGCATCGCTCAGGCGCCCAGACGTGTCTAATGATGCTCCCGCATAATGCGTGGCCCGCTAATTGTCCGCGTTAAAAAGCCCCCAGGCGGCGGCGGCGGCGCTGCCGCGGGCGATCATTAGGCGAGGGGGGCGGCGGCGGGCGGCCCCTCCGCCCTCCGGCCTCCGCCGCCGCCACCGCCGCCGCCGCCGAGGTGCTCTGTGTCTCGGCGGGCGGCCAGTGTGTGCCGCGCAGAGCCCCGCGCCGGCCGATGCGCGTCGCCGCGGACGCCCCCGCGGGGCACCGAACCCCGGCCCGCTGCCCGCGGCGCCCGTCGCCACCGCCGCCGCGCCCCCGACTTCGCGCCGCTACGACGCCGCCGGGAAGGTGGCGCGACCATCGGCACTTTCACGCACTTTCTTCGCTGGCGTCGGGAATTGGTGCGGGGAGGGGGAGCTTTCTTAAAAGCTTTTTTCCTGGTGATGAGATGGTGACGATAAGATGTTTCCAAGACGCAATTCCGTGATTATGAGGTGTGAAAAATGTCTAAGAATTCGCAAACTTATCTAGTGATCTTCAGAAGAAGTTTCATCTTATTTTCCTGGAAGATTTCGATCGTGATGATGTGTGATAATAGTGTGCGTGAGTGCAACATGAAAAGAAGATGATTAACATCGTGTTTTGTGTGCACATGCCTTGCTTGCGACTTCAGTTTTCCTTATTTTGTGTTTCGAATCCTTCTGATACGTGTTTCGTCACATGCAGTGACTGTTGCAGTTGTTCTAACGGCATCTTAAGAGGTCATTTTATGATTTTGTCTCCAGCGCTCTCCAATTTACTTGAATTAAAAGAAATAAACTAATCATTCTCTTCCACGTGTTTCATGTGTTTCTGTGCTGTTTAAAACGTGTCCCAAAAAGCCATCACTCTCGTATGTTGAGGGTGGTGCTGCAGTGCTGTCATCGCTCTCCTGAATGCATCGCCAGAGGAATTATTCAGCGCAGCTGGTCACCCGCGGCACGGCGCGCAGAAGAGGGTGCTCTCGGTTCCAGCGGCCGCCGCAGCGGAGCGTCCTCGTCGCTCCTCGATGGCCTGCGGCGGTGGTGAGAACACGTCATGTATTTTTTCTAGATTAAAAAAATCGAGCCACTGATTATTTGGATTGTTTTACGTCATAAATTGGATCGACATCGTTAATAGATATAATTATTATAAACTTTTACTGGCATCATAGTCATTCAATTACAGTATCTCAGAGAAAATAGAATTACAGTTCTATTAATAATTTACTCAGATTTTAATAATCGGAAAAATCCTGTGTAATTACGTTATGTAATAGTTACACGATTTGCGTTACACATATTAAATTTACATCCACTTTAATAAAGGTTAGGTCCAGTAGATAACAATAGTTATTTTTTAGGAGTTAAATAAAACATTTGAGACACTGAAAAAATTGACTATTTGTATTTAACTTTAAAAAGTAAAACAAGTAAGAATTCATTATCGGGTAGAGAAAAATTGCCTCCCGGATCTGAACTATTTCAGACTTTTTCAAGAGCGCAACAATTCCTCAATTTGCCATTCTCTTGAAAGCGATTCTCTAATGCAGGTTACAGAATCAACATACACCCGTCAGGTATTGGTATTGGTGCAATTCAAACTATCAGAATTCGCGCAATCAAAAATAATATCATTGACTTATTGTATTTAATTTCAGTTTCCTTAAACAAAATTTTAAACATGTATGTAATGATTTATTTTGAGCTTGATTTTTATGGTGTCTAAGCATTTCTTTCGTTATATTTTGTAAATATTTTCTTCGTTCCTAAATTTTAAACATCTAAAATTTTCTAAAGTGAACACATTTTTTAAGGAATTAATTTATACTCTCAAAAAAAATTGTTTAATTTTTAAATAAGTATGTTAATCACTTTATTATCAAGATATTAAAACTGAACTTTCAAAATTGATTTGTACCGGCGTTTGTAGAAATAAGAATACTAAAATCTTAAAAAGGTTTCACAATCGTGTAAGAACGAATAATTAAATTACCACAGAAATATGTATTATAATATTGGAAGTTTATGGGGTAACCAAAGAGAAGAGCATGATACTTGAAAAATGCCTTCAAATTTTGCTGATCGTTGTACACAATCAACGAAATTCAAATTCACTGTGGATTTGGGTTCAAATTTCCACGTTGGTAGCACTTTTGAAAATTGATGACAAAATATTTTGGTCAAATATTGTATCAATATGTTTCAGATTTTATTCTTTTGTTGGTTTTGAGCAGATATTTGTGATATTTTAAGAGTGAGATTTTTTAATATTTACTCAATTCACTATGATGTAAAATATAGAACATATTCCTATTATTTAATAATGCAATGGAAAGTGAATTAAAAAAGACTAGACTCTTCCCTAAAATTTGAAATTGACACAAATTTTAAATTTTGTCAAAGTGTTTTGGTTTTATCTAATTCTTTGTACCATTTGCTTCAAGTTTTTCATCAATTGTTTTGTTTTCTGTTAGAATTGTTTCTGAAAAGCCTGGAGAACTTTCTTGGTTGTGCTATTCAGAAATATAAATTACAAAGTAGGTACTTAAAGAAAAAAATCGAATAGTTATGTAAGATCTATAATTATCTCACTTTTCAGTTTTCTTTGAAACAATATTTTTGTTCAAATTTCTCTTTAGATGGTTTCCTCTTGAATTAAACACTTCACCGTAGGCATTATTGGTACTTTGATAGATTATTAAATGGTATACAACACCAGATGCTCTAGACCATCTCGTCCTATACATATGGTCTACTAAATGGTTTGTAAAACCAAATGGACCATAATCTAGATAGATCGTACATGAACAAAAGATTTTGATAGCAACCAAGAAGACTATTGTGTAAATGTTTAAGTGCACAAACACAGTCACAAATGCGCATTTACTGGTTGTATAGAAATATACATGGAATGCCAAGAGAATTTTGACTGCCGCTTTTGAACCCCCCCCCCCCCTGGTTGCTTCGTAGGAGGTTCGTGCGTTGAGTCAAGGGCGCGTTGTGAACCATTCGCTGCGCTGGTGGTAGGCCTAAAAGCCTTGCGGCGCGGCGCGGCGCGGCGCGGCGCGGCGCCTTCGCGAGCGTCTTGGGGCGGCCGCCGCGCGGACTCGCTCCCTTCGACGCGGGCGGGCGGGCGGTGCCACCGGGCGCCGCCGCGCGACAAAGAAGCGCCCAGTCATCGCGCTCCCTTCCGGCACCGTTCCACCCCCTCACCCCCCGCCCCCCCCGGGCGGCGATAACAGCGCGGGGCGGGCGGTCAGCGCTCGAGGGCTGCGACTTAAGCGACTATCGATCGACGCCACCCCCTCGCTCGCGAACCGCTGCGCTGGGGTGAGAACGGTGACTGGCACCTTCTAGGAGGGCGCTTTATGCTGTGTGTTTTGTGAGGACGGCCCCGGGCGTAGGGTCGCCAGAGAGGAGAAAGTGTTGGCGGAAAACATGCAATGCTTACTGCGCATGGCGATAAATTCTTCATACATATTCTCGTTCAGTGGGAAATTAAATTCGTAAATATTTTCATGACTCTTTTAAAATAGATCATTCAGTTTAAACGATTTTATATATTTGAAATTATCTTATCGAGACTCTTATCAAATATTGCACCAAAATCACTTCTCAAATAACTCTAAAAATTTGTGAATGATCGAAGGTCAACTTTTGAAAGTAATGCTTTTCGTAAACCATCACATCTAATTGTGGATTACGTACATTGGGCACATTAGGGCCAGTGTAAGGAATTCTCTGAATGCCAAGTGTTGTTGGCATACAGAGGTGATTTATATAAAAATCAGCGTGAAGGTGTAGAAGAAATACACATTTATTATTAGTTACTGGCTGAAGTATCCCACGGTTTCCGGTTATTTATTTATCATAATAGTCTAGTCGACAGGAAAAGGAATTATCTATTGCTGTCTCGATCTTGACCTGTTCTGCCCTATCTTGTGCTGCACTGCCCCAACCCACCGTACCCCTTCCCGCCCATATCGCTTTGCCCTGTCTCGCCTGGCTCCGCCCCTAATCATCACTAGAGCCGGGAAGCTCATGCAGGCTTTTAGCCCTGAAATATGCATCCAAAAATGCTACAATGAAATATGCAGAGAAGATATGCAGCGTTTGGTCACGAAAGCATTTTACAATGACATTACACCTTTTTGCCACCTAGAGAAAAGGAATATGCGAATTAAAAACAAATTAATATCTACTTCTGCACATTTTATTTTGCATTAAGAGCATAGAAAGTCACAACAATTTTATTCAGATTATCTGTTGTTAGGGAGGGCCTCCTATTAGGCAATATCATTTTGAACTTTAAAATGATATTTCCACATCACATGATGTTATGGGTTCGAACCTACATTTTCACACGTTTGTGCTCGAGGAAGTGGGAAGTGGAACATTATTTCCTTCCAAGAGTTTACTCACTGTCTGTAAAGTATGAAGTCCTAGATTCTTTCCGAAAACTTCTCTTGTTTTCCTCCTAATTGCTTACCCTTTACCTTGCTTGCCCTTACCTACAGCTATCACCAATAATTATTTATCCCTTGCCTCCTGAATAATTGCAAGTGCATCTACTAAGGTTTCCTTTCAACTCCCCATCTTTTGATTGAGTTTGGAAGAAAACCAAAATGAGCTTCAATACAAGTGAGTTCCTCTTTGAGACTTCTATTGATCAGAACTTCTTTCTTTATGGAAACTTTCTTTCGTTATGGAAGCAGCCTCATCCTCGTCCAGCTCGTTAACCACCTTCTCCAGCCATGTTAAAAACCTCTTTAACCTTCTCCATGTGTTTGGCATAGAATATAGTTGCATCTACCCAGGATACCCTTCGAGTAATAATAGGCTCTGGGGACAAAGGAAGGTCTTCTATCTTCTCCTTGAATATAGATATTCTTTGTGGAGCTTTGCGAAATATCTTATTGATGAGGTTGATAGTTTCGTTGACATTTGGGCTGAATTATGATTTTTTCTGCTCTCCAACGGATTGAACATTCACCAACTTCTTTGAACCACTTACTGATCTTATACTTCACTTCACTTTTCCCCATCGTCACTTTCGTTTTAATCGGAGAGCACCAAATAACAAAATGATCTACTATCGACACGCCCCAGGATGCTCGATGCGAGAGCTAGGTTATCACGACTCAGGAGGACAGGGAGGGAGGGAGAGAGGGTGATAGGGTGAGAGACGCAAATCGCTCTCTGTGGGGGAGGGGAAGGGTTGAGATAGAGGATGTTTTGCCACTCACGGTCAATATGAGGTTGCCGAAAGTGCGAGGTCTACAAGTCTTGGCGAACGTTAACGAAGACAACTGACGACAGCAGATATTGCGTCGGCGGCGTTGGCCATCGGTAGTCTGAAACACATTGTACCAACATATTTGAAGCAATAAGAAATTTCATGCTTTGCATTAATACATATTTTTATGTGGAAATTAATACTTTTGGTAATTTTAGGCAAAAAGTCTACAAATATGGAAAAATATTCATTTATTTGCCAAGAAGCTCTAAATATGCATTATATACAAGACTTTTCATTGTAGATTTTCAATGGTTTGCAATGAAACGTACATATTTGAAGTTTCAGGAAGATAACAAAAATCATGCAATTGCATGAACAAAAATCATGCAATTGCATGAACTTCCGAACGCTAATCATCACCGTTGCAACGAGCAGCTGTAAATAGATACTTTGTTGCATACTCGCAACAAATGTCTAGTAACAATGTTCCTCTGCAATTACTCAAAGTACAATGGCGAATTTGGAGTGAATTAAAAAACATTTACGTAGAAGGAAAGTTTATAGGCGTTAAGAAAGGACGATTTCACGGATTTCTTCACATTCTTGAAAATATTCACAAAAAATTAAAGTGTGTGCCTTACATTTTGCTCTGAGTGCTACGAAAGGGGGATAAGGATATTTTTACAAAATTTCAAGCAAACAGTAAATTTTATTCGAGACTGCCTGGAAAGTATCTCACTGTTCTACTGTTTTACGGCAAGAAATTTGTTCATTACAGGAAGATTGGTTGAGAGCGTTGTGTAATGAATTTTCCTTGACTCTACTGTCACCATCTTTTCACCATGTAATAGCTGCTCATGACGAACTGAGGAGCCTTGCATTTTATTAAAATTTCGAGACGTCGTGTTGGTTAACCTGTTGTAGATCTCATTGGTCAACGCTAACAGCACTTTCACTTGTGGCGCAAGCCACGTCTTCATCACTTGCTAAGAAACAATCTACTAGCAAGCCTCATAACAAAGGTTCCATGTCAAAATATATTGAGTTAGCTTTCAATGGACTCAAAACATGCACTTATCAATTGATATTTTATTTTTAACTATTTACATTAAAAGTAATTAAACATTCTATTAAAGAACGTCTTGATGGAACTCTCTATTAATTTTGAAAAAAATGCGATAAGCACGTATTCTGTGATTTATTACTCCTCTCTTATCTCCTTCCTTACAAAATTCCGTACATTCTTCCCCTATCTAGCTTATGATTTTATGATTTTAATGGAAGCGTGTCAAAAGTTGCGGCTTCTGATTCTTCTAATACAGGCCCGTCAAAACGCGCCCGCACGAGCTACTTCCCCTGGGCAACTTCCCCTGACTCAGCTCTCATTTCCCCTCCAAATACAGAAAGGGGTGTTTACGCTAAAGCAGCGCGAGGCAGGCAATAGTTGCTTTATACGAAAATATGTTTGCTAGATTTGTTCTACCAAACAATCGAAATTTGAATTATGGTATATTCTTTCATATTTATTATTACTAATTCATGTTTAATTTTTTAAAATTCTGCCTTGTATAAACATTTTTGCCAAGGGTCAGAAATATGTTTGAATAGCGAATACTTCTGTTGTTTTCATTTTGCGTTGCATTATTAAATCATTAGGCTACTTATTGCATTTAGCAATAATGTGAAATAAATTAACCAGCCTCTGTAAGTTAACAATTCTCACTCACGGACGGGCAACGCTCTGAACAGACAAGAATCTATGTTTGTTTTAACATCCTAACCTGAAAGTAGAAAGTTAATGCTGTTATATCACTCCTAAGTAAACACGATTGCAAAATGAATAAACTATCGATTTAAAATGTTAAATGTTGCTTTAAATCTGACTGATGTATTATTTCATTCTAATCGATCATTTAACATAAAATGGGAAATATTATACAGCGAAATTTTTGACAATAACTGTTTAGTAACTTCTTAAAAAGACTGCCATGTGCCAGTCCGTGTGTATCCAGTAACGAAACGCTACTCCGGAGCAATTTGTTCAACCGTTACTTTCAAATCTCGTGCTCATTTCTCTGAAAGCAGTGTCCACGAGCTCTGCCCTCTGGCTTGCGACCTTGACATGTCTATTCTAATATATCGATCGGAGTTCCCATTATTTCTTAATTATCTTCCATTTCAAGATCCATTACATCGACAGAACCTTGCATTCTCATTACAATTAAAGAAACCTCCGACACAAGGATCGCCAAGTGTGCGGCTATGCTTACAGAAAAAATGATTAATAACCCCACTACTTGTCATGTCAATGATATTATTTAAATACAAGAAAAAATACATGAAAAGGGTCTAGAATAAAATATTGTACATAACACGGCAAAAATCCCGTTTCATGACTCGACAGGATTCCTCGCCTCGGCCGGTAAACTCTTCAGTCTCGTCTTATAAAGGTCGACTTTCTTACCTTGTGGCGTAAATTACTATTCTCTTGTTTTAAAGGTCATATGTACAAAATTTCATTAAGTTAGGAATAAAACAAAATTTGCTTTAATAAGTAAATAAACATTCTTCTTTAAATAAGAGAAAATAATAATTTGAAGAAAAAGTATTCCAAGTTACGTCAGACCAAAGACGATTTCTCAGTGAGAAATTCCCATTAAAATCGGCTTACCGTTCCAGAGATTAGTCCTTATAAGCAGACAGACACACAAAAATCGTAAAAGCAATGGAATTATTTTTTTATGATCTAAATAAGCATATGGGATTATAAAATGGCAGTTCTTTTGAAATTAAGAAACCCACTCCAATTTTATTTATATAGATTATTTACTTGGCAGGAAAGTCGTATCACGAATTCTTAATATGGAAAGGTAATAAATTATAATTCAAATGAAACAAAATCTAAATTCTCTTTAGTAAAGACATACAGATATGGCAGTATTTCATTCATTTCAATTCACGAAAAGCATCAGTTATTTATATCCCCCCCACCCTCCAGTTGGTTACTATTTGCATGAAATTTGTGTGAAGACCAAGATCTATTGATAGGACTCATCGATTTAATACAAAGACTAAGATTTTATCAATTAAATTATTAAAAATTTAATCATTGCAAATTCAATGACGATTCGATGAAGAACGATTTGTTTATACTTAGAACCAGCTGAATATACTCGTATGTAATACGCAATATTCTTATTCCAACGCCTATGTACTGTTTCGCCAGAAATGAAAAGTCCCCACAAAATCATTCTAGAAATTCAGAGTGTTGATAACTCCCTACTGCATAATCTACATAGATTCAATAAACACCCTAAATAGCAACTACATTTTATCTGTATTTACTGATAAAACTTTACTTCTGTAAGTAAACAAAATCTATTACTAATGAATGGTAACTAGAAAATTGTATTGCAGTTCTGACAAATGTTTTTCACATGCCACCGAATAGTTAAATATAACATTTGGGTTGCATTCAAAAGGTATTGATTAATTCAATTAAGCTTTCTATTTGGAAATGATGAAAATGAATTAAATAACGTATGAAATGTTAAATTATTGTATTTGGTTAGTTTTCTTTTCACAAATATTTTTTTCATGGATAATTATGCTGAACGTATTTGATATTCCTTTTAACTTATTGGGCACAATAATGATTGTAATGCAAAGTGGCTCACGTCTTTGTCACTATCATTTCGCTTTTTTGACATTTATACTGATTACATGGACTGCTTGACTGAATTTTTGCACAGTATTTTCTTACATCTGATCAGTAATTTCTGACGTCAAAAATATTAATGTGATAAGTGATAAATAATTAATAATGTCTTCATTGGTGGCGAGGTTGACGTTTGCAATTGCAAACATTTACGTTATTTTGCTATGAAACGATTCAGTGCTACACAGCAGTTTTCTCGTCCATGAACGTATGTTTAAGGTGAGTCGAATAGGTACTGGCAAAATTGCAACCATACTTCCAAATCAATGAGGAACAGCAATGATTCCTCACAAACAGGCCAACAACAGACGCTGTATTTATAGTCCGGCAAATAGTCGAGAAAGCAATCGAATGTAACAAGCCCGCCTTCTTGTGTTTTGTAGATCTCAAGAAGGCATTTGATCGAGTAAGGCTACGAGACGTGGTCACAATTTTGAAGAACAAATTAGTGCCTAAAAAATTGACAGAAATTATTGAAGCTATATATACAGACGTCAAAACTAAAGTAAATATAGGAGATATAACTACAAATGAAATAGAATGTGCGGGTGGAATACGCCAGGGCGTCTCCTTAAGTCCATTAATCTTTAATTTGGTAATGGATAAATAAATTGACTGCGTTAAAACAATGAAAGGCTACATGATGGGTAATAATCGGATAAAAATAGTCTGTTACTCATACGTGGCAGTGCTTATAGCAGACTCTGAAGATAATCTGCAGAGACTATTACATAAATTCTCAAGGATAGGGAAATTATTTAATATGATAGTCTCAACAAAAATAAACAAATCGATGGTAATATCCAAGGGGCCTCTAAGATGTAAGTTGGAAATGGAAGGCAAACTCATCGAGCAAGGGATGAAGTTCCAATACCTGGGAGTGGACATTTCCAGTGATCGACATACATGCAAAGAAACAAGGGAGCAGGCCATAAAAGGTGCTCGCGTATCAGGATACTTACGAGATGTAACTGGAAAAACAAATACGTTAGCTTAGAAGGTAATGTTAAAATCTACAAGACAATGGTAAGACCAGTGCTGATATATGTAGCTGAAACCCTGGCGGATTCGAACAAAACAATTATACCGATCAGTAAAAATTAACACACTACGATCGATAGTAGGAAAGTCCAGAAATGACAGAGTAAGAAATCAGGATGGAAGAAAACAGTGTAAAACGACTGATATAACAAAATTTGTGGAAAGAAGGAAAAGAGAATGGAATAACCATATCACACGAATGAGCGGTGATAGACCGATGAAGATAGTCAGGGATATAATACCATTAGGAAAGAGAAGACCGCAGAAAAGATGGAGAGAAGATCTGCAGTCAACATCTAGTGAATCCCCGGGATGAAGCGTGAAGAAAAACAGGTGTATAACCTACATAAAAGAAGAAGAAGAGTAATAGGTAAATATACTGATAAATACCACTGAATGGAAAGTCTACATTTTTCAGACCCAATCTTCGGAAAAGTCAATGTATGGGTCGATGCAATTGGGGTGCAAATATCCGTCGCTCTTGTAACAACGCGGCCACGGTCGCGAGGCTTCGATATTAAGCGCAGACGCAGTGCGCTGAGCGATGCTCCTAAGACACAGGTGCGACAGAACTGAATTTCTACATGTTTATGCATGTTTTCTGTGTCTCTGAGAGCGAAGCAGCCAATAAATTATTTTTTAATAGCATTCTGCAGTAAAAGAACACATTTTAGTCTCAATCTTCGGGAATACTTAGTTCAAAGTAATAAATAAAAAAATATACTGGTAGGTTTAATAAAAAATGAAACTACTTGTGGCTGATCCACAACCAAAACTGAAAACGAAATGTTTTGTTGAATGTGTTCATTTTTTACGCCTTAAATTATTCGTGTTCTTTGTAAAACAAATTTAAGCTTCTTATGTATTTGTGATAATTAAATGAACTCATTGCAAACATTGTTTCAAAAAATTTATTTTTCTGGTAGTATCATCTAACATTTCTAGTATTAGATGTCAAGCCGCTTGAATTAACGTTCCGGTTTCGAATTTTGGAAACGAAACGATTTTGTTTTCAGTTTTGGCTATGAATCAGCCTCAAGTAGTTTTATCTTTTATTAATCATGCCAGTATGTTTTTTATTACTTTGAACTATGTATTACGAAAGATTGTTGCTAAAATTTATTATTTTTCTTCAGAATTTTATTGGAGCAAGTGTGAAGGGTTAAAAGATATAATTACTTTTCTTACTGAAGCAACCATTAAACTAAAAGAAGTGTCTTATCTTCATGAAAACGCCCGAAAAATAAAATATTTTTAACTTCTCGAAACGTGATCTCAGTGAAGGAAGTTGCACAAAATTACGAAGATTTTTGAATAATTGAAACCGGTTCATTCGGTTAGAGGCCAGCAATATTTCAGCAATAAATTGAATGAAAATTAATGTTAAGATGTGATTTTTAAAACGGTTCTTAACAGTTACAATTTTTTGTTCCGGCTTGATTCTCTCATTACTATGAGCATCATGAGCAAAAGCAACCTAAAATCAAATTACAGTAAAACTCGCTCAATTCGGAACGTGCATAATAAGGAAATCTGTCTAATGTCCACATGAGTCGTGGTCCTGGTAAACAAAAGATCTACTGTATTACATTGTATAATGCGGAACCGTGTCTTATACAGAAAAAAATACAGGTCTCTTGAGGTTCCGCATTGAACAAATTTTTCTATATTTCAAAACGGTTGAGTCGACACAACACAGATGCTGAACTGAGTTAATTTTAAAGTAATTTCCTCTTGGCGCAGACCTCAATGAAGAGTGCTTTAATAAATGTGAACGCGCAGGTGCATTGCTTTTTAGTAGGAATTTGAATTAAATTCTATATTAAATATACTTTTTCTCTTTCCTTTTTTCGTTCACAAAGCTTTGGTGGCGTTGCATTTGTCAGCTGTTGTGTTGATAGGTCTGCTTTGTTCATGTTTTGCGGAACGTGTGACCATTGAATTTTAATTGGATATTGACGTATACTATATTCAAAAGCCTATTACTTGTGTTAATGCGCGCGTAATCACAGTGCATATTCATGCGCACAATATTTGATGTGGGATTGAGCAAAATCGCTTTTATCTCTGCTTCATTATCGTTTCCATTTGCAACGCCTCGCCGGTTTCGCTGTCCGCGTGTTCCTTCGCAGTGATTTTAGGCCTAGGCCGGAGGGTCGGGAGCGAAACCCTGGGCTTAAGGAGGGTGGGGGTGGGGGAAAGGACTCCGCGCAGCCCGCTGCTCTGCTGTTAGTGCGCGGTTCTCTCGCGAGATGGTGCGCGCGCCCGGTGCAGAGGGCGACGGGTGACGCGTCAATGTTTGGGCCACGACAAGATCGAGAGAGAAATGAGAGACGACTGGCGTAATTGAGTGAGTAGCAGACCGGCGACTGCCTTGACGCATCGTCGGCCTTCTTCCCTCGCCCCCTCCCACTCCTCACATCAGCTGCCAAGTCGGGTGAAGAGTTTTCCTATAATCGCTTTTAACCCGGACTTCCTTCCACTTCTATACTTCACCTTTCTTTAAACGGTACTACCTGTCCCTTATTTTATATGACATTTTCTTTCAGCTGTTCTCCTCGTAGTTGACACAAAATTATAAACACATGGTATCCCTATTAATGTATTTTTCATTATTAAAATTATTTCTATATTTGTCGATGACATTTTACCTCTCCAATTTCATACACTTTTTCGCCTTGAAATAAATTTTTGTGTTATGGCCCTTCTGATGTGTTTTCAACGAACTATTACTAACACTATGTAGGACGTAATTTTTAATTGGCCGATCGTCCGGCAAATAATTGGCAATTATTGCCAGACGGGTAGAGGGGAATCTCGTTCTGCCTAAACCCATACGAAACCCATCACCGCACATTTCGCACTGGGGAAGATCGCAACATAACTGCCGAAACGTTGGTATTTGTGGCTAGAATGGTGCTCCTCCCTCACAGAGAACTAGATACTGTTAGTCATTTATGGCTCCTGCGCCTTACATCACCACGGTTTTTGAGATCGTAAGTCAGATTTTTGAATTCTATTGCTGTCATTGGTTTCTGTCCAGTATATACGTATTTTCGGTACTCCGGTTAAAACGTAAGGCGTATTCTAGGTACCTCGAGGCGAAATGACGTGTGATCAGCTGAAATTCGGTTCTCTAATCGGCTTCAATATCAAAACTTAAGTTGTAATGAAACTCCCGATTGGTTAAGCGCGTCCCTGCTGAACGCTGTCAATTAGCCCTAGTCAATTTTAATCCGAGTAGCAACAATTCATTTTGCCCGACATTCACGCACAACTCCGTATATTAACGTACGCATCGTAACTCCTGTATCCGCAAACTTTTTTCTTTCATTAATTTTCCACACTTGTCCTGCTCACTGATGGTGTCACCCATCACTTCTACTCCCCCTGCATTTTGTAAACCCCTCACCATTTCCCTTCCGCCGCTGTCCTTCAAGAAGCGTCTCCGTCTGCTTCTGACGCCCACGCCTCGTCCGCCTCCGTCGCAGCCCGCACCCTGCTCCACCCCACCCACGCCCGCACCCTGCCCGAAGCTTCACCCTGCTCCACCCCACCCCACCCCACGCCATCCTGACCACCACCCCGTCCCGCGCCACCCCTCGCTCCTCCACCTCGCTCCGCCCCGCATTCCGCCTGCCCCGCTTCGTCCCGCCCAACCCTGCCGCGCTCCACCCCGCCCCCTCCCGCCCCGTCCCACCCGCTCCGCCCGCCCCTCGCCTCGCCTCCCCTCCCCACCCCTTCCTGCCCCGCCCCGCCACGCCACGCCACGCCCCGCCCCGCCCCGCCCCGCCCCGTCCCGTCCCGTCCCGTCCCGTCCCGTCCCGCCCCGTCACGCCCCGCCCCGTCACGCCCCGCCCCGTCACGCCCCGCCCCGTCACGCCCCGTCCCGCCCCGCCTCGCCCCGCCCCGCCCCGCCTCGCCCCGCCCCGCCTCGCCCCGCCCCGCCTCGCCCCGCCCCGCCCCGCCTCGCCCCGCCCCGCCCCGCCTCGCCCCGCCCCGCCCCGCCCCGCCCCGCCTCGCCCCGCCCCGCCCGTGCCGCCGCGCGTCATGCCGTGCCGGGATGCCGGTCGGAGCGCCCCGCGGCGGCGACAAATGACGGCGGCGCGTCCCGGCGGCGAATCGCTGGTGTCGGCGGATGTTTTGTCGTCTGCGCCACGTCGGCGACGCGCGCTGATGAGTCATTACTCGCTTTAGAGCTACTAGGGTTTAACGGAGTGTACATGGGTTCTTACGCCCGGCCTCACGCTCGTTTCATTTGTCTTGGGCTCTCCTTCCGTTCCTGCCTTCTGTTTGGTGAGCTATCATGTTGAACAAGGTATGGTAGTTCAAATGCTCTTAGCGGTTAAGGAAATCATTTGTATCAGTTTTATGTTTCGTTTCCATTTGCAATACTAAATTTAATAGTCCTTATTTCCTTAAATAGTATCTTACGATCTTTGACATACAAATTTTGCACCCGTACGGTGTTTACTACAGATAAAGAATGTAGTAGCCTGACCACAAGTTAAATGATATTTGGCAAAAATAATAATCTCACGGGAATATAACTGGATGCAATTCGATAGGCACGAACAAATACATGACACCTTTTAACATCGAAAATCACTGAATTATGTCGAGGGAAAAAAACAACAAACAGAAATAACACATACAGAACACAACACTCGTGGAAATATGCGCCGTTCTGAAGGAAAACATACAATGCATAAAATAACTTCACTATGCAACAAAATAAAAAAATACCCTTTCTGGATTGTCTTGCATGAAATCCCTGTGCTAACTGTAGAAAAATTGTTCCGAATACAATCCTTCCAAGTTAAGCGTTTCAGAATTAATAAACCAGGCACAAACTAAATACTTTTACATTTTAACAAGAATAATAATCGTAATCTTTTAATTCTTTGCTACTCAATTTTGCAAACACACAATTTTTTACAATAAACCCTGTCTTACTCTGAAGAAAAAATTTACCACTTGTTAATTGCAATTTTTAAATACAATTCTTGATAGTCCCATAAATATTAAATTTTGTTATTAAATATCATTAAGAGACATCTTTACCTCCCAAATTGAATTCCATAAGCAATATTTCCTTCCTCTTTCTCAAAAATTTGTAATAGTATTGAGGCAAAATTCTTTTCTCTGTTTTCTAATTTAGTGTAGACACAATTCCACTTCTCCGTTCTGCTTCGACACTGGGAACGCCTGTCACCATCGCACGACCTTCACAGACCCCGCGTGCGACACGGGAAGGGTCGTCTTCTCCGACCAATAAATTTTCCAAATTTATTTTATAATATTTCCAACTCGAAAGTACTCTGGAAAAACAATCTAGTATTCTCATCACTCTGTAGAGTACTAAAGATACGGTCTCTGGATTAAATCGGTAATGCGAGAAGAAAAAATGAAGAACCTTGCTCCTTACTTTCTAAGAATTTCCAGAGGACGAATTCGATGGGCGTTGTCTTCTTATCGCATGCTCATGTGACCAAGCCTCTTTCAGTAATGTTGCGTTTTCCTTACAGCGGCCAAATCTCCAATTTTCCACCCCTCCATGGTTGAAATGTTCGAGAATACAGTAAAAGAGTTGCAGTATTTTGAGTACAGTAACAAATACATGGCGGATGCACGCACCGTTTACTACTTTCCTACTTTCCTAGGTGCCAGCGCACACCCACCTACGTTTTCTTATTATTTGTGTTTATTTCCAATGAAACCAGAAGATTATTCAAAAGAACCAGGACAATCGTAAGATCAAAATTAAAGAAATAAGAAACAGAATGTAAAAAAGGACATAATTAATTAGTACGGTCAACATGTATTATTTTCACATTCCGAAAATCTCTAGCAAAAATTTTCTTCGTAATTCAAACTATTCTCATCATGAAAATTAACTTTGAGGCGAATATTTACATCCCTTGGCAAATATTTACATCGTCTGGGGTTTTTATAATGAGTTGTAATCCGATTGAGCGGTTGCAATCTGGTACTCGTAGAATCTTACATTTGTACCACTTGCACGACCAGCCTCGTAAGCACATGAGGCCACTCGAGTAACAAGCAGTAAAATAAAATACGAGTGCATCGTATTGGACGATCTTTACCGGCAGAGCGCCATTCTCTACGTCACTGCTTGTCTATTTTGGTACATTTCTAGTCATAGCTCAGCATTTGTTCACAATATTATGTTAATCAGTTGCCTTTTACCTGATGTGTGGGGCGGGCACTCTCTTCACGAATTCTGGTGTGCGGTGGTATATTGCTATGCTACAGCGATTCAATTTATATTCCCGCGTTAAAAGTTTCCAATATTACCGCCAGGATGCGTCACGATCATATGAATGGTGTCTTCTCAGCAGCGCGCTCCAAGTGTGGTGGGCGCGGAGGAACCAATCACGATTCCTCGATTTTATTCCTCTTGATATATGAGTGTGGGGATTTATTAAGAACCACGTGAATGCGTCAAGAAAGTGGACAGTATTCTAATGTTAAAACGTACCATTGATCCGATTGTTGTAGTGACGGGGAACATCGTACGACTAACACGGCAAGAAATTGAATTTAGAGGAGATATTCTTCGTGCCACCAATGGCTCACATGTAGAAGTCCATTGAAGATCATTAAATATTTCTTTTTGAATTGCTTTGGTATTCTGAGCAACCTTATTAACATGCCTTTTCAGTTTCTTTTGCGATCTCTCGAAATGTAGATTTGATAGGAACCTTGTATACAGTCTCGTAAATTTCAATATTATGTTTAAAAATGGAAATACAGAATACCTTTATCATAATAGAAATAGTTCTAATGCAATCCTTGAACATCATAAATTACGTTTCAGTTATAGATATTAGAGTTACTCTCCAGAGAAATTTTGAAGAACGAAAATCGAACTGTAATTTAATACTCTTTATTATTACCTTTTTAAAGAAGAATTTCGATTTGAAAATTTCATCTGCGGTTGGATAGCGCGTGGCCATTTTCTAAAAGGCCGAAGAACGGCTCCATCGCCGGCCGGCAAGGAGCCCCCTGCCTTCCCTCCCTCCACCTGCTGACCTGCCGCCTTGCATCTTCACCGGCGCCGCGCCGTGGTCGCGTCCTTCGGAACGTCATATTTATCGAATATTCTTCTGGGAGAAATTCTTCATTTCGAGAAGGGGCGGCGAGGCAATCATTTATTTCCCGAGGGACACAACCGTTAAAGCCGACGTCTCATTAACATGCCCCTGCCCGAGGCCGAGCCTGGTCCTCCGCCCCCTGCCGAAGCCGCCGCCACCGCCGCCGCCACCGTCGCCGCTGCCGCCGCCACCGCCGCCACAGCCCCGCCCTCCGGCGGCTGTCAAGCGGAGACGAGGGCAGACCGGTCCTTCTTCTCCAGCCCGGCTTCCCTCGTGAAAAATCGCTCGGATTGGCGGGGACCCCGTAATAAGAAACTGCCCTCGCCCCGTCGCCGTCGCCGTCACGCCGCCGCCGTGACGAGGGGGGGTAGGGCGCCGCCTCCGCCTACCCGGAATGCGTCGCCGCCGGCTGCAGCACTCGCCTGCACCCGCGTGCCTCCGTCATCTGTTGTTTTTCTTATCTTACTTCTCATTCCTGTTTCTATTAAAAAGCTGTTTCAGCTATAAAAAAATAGAGCAATTCTCTTGTAAATGAAATATTTATCGTCATGATCATTTTTACATGTTTAATTTTTTATTCCCTTTTCAGTATTCAGAGTTCCACTTTTTTGTAGTTTTTATTTCCTTTCGGGCAAAAAGGGGATTTAAAACTACGCACGTTTCACAAATTATAGTGATCCCATTTTCAATACAACTGAAAGTTTACATGTTTATCATAAACCTCTTTATTTACGAAAATATTCTATCAGTTCCTCAGTTTAGTAGTAAAATAATTCCTGAGAGTATGCTTTTAGTGAGTATATTACATTCATCTGGGCATTTTCATTCATGTTTGAAACTTAAGTCATTTTCTCAAGAAAAATGCATGAATAGGTTTTGTGCTGGCATGTCCAAAGAATATGTCATATTAGTCATTCATTATCTCACTTTTGTTCTGTGTAGCAAATAGATGAAAATATGGACAGCTCACAAGTAGTTTTTTTCTCCTTTTGGAACCAGCTACTGAAAAAATCCGGGAAATACGTGTAAAAATTCGTGATGACACGTGCCTGAAAAAAGGTTTGTCATGTCTCACTGTGCTCCATATTTCATTTCACTATTTGCTTCACATCCATGCTTATTATCCATCACTTCATCAGCCATTCTTCATCATCTAACCGCATCGTGACAAGAGTACTGGAACTAATCACATTGGTGTCGATGGTTTCAAAGGTTATCGTTCTCTTTGTGTCCTAACCGATGAAACCCTGTTGATAATTAAACAGACTTAAACAAATTAAGATTATCCATCTTCTTGTTAATATTAGAACGAAATATTCATTTGTCGTTTTTAGGTATCGAATTAAATAGTATAAAAGTATCGAATAATTTCTTAATTTTAGATTTTCTTAACTTTATATTGTTTTACTTTATATAAGAAAATGTATGTATCTGACTATTATTTCAAATTTAATATTTTATTACAATATTTCCATAACATAAAAATCGATTCAGTTTTCTTTACAATTTTTGTCTGTTCTAGCTACTTTCGGGAATTTCTTAAGAAAATTTAATGGGGTTTTCACTGAAACTATTTTGTTGGCCAACATGTTTTAGATTATTTTGAAAGAGTAATATTTTTTATTTGAATTTTTGTACAATTGTACACATTTTGTACACTTTATCATCAAAACAAGAGATGGTTACTGTTATGAGAGTTACTGTTCTGTTGCGTTTTCGTTATCGCTAACCTCCTTTCTCAGCTCTCAAAACTATACAATTTCCTACTAATGTATTTCAATTTTTTCCAGTAGCATAATTAGGCTTCGATTATTTGAAGGTCAACATTTAGAATTAGAATGGATGGAGAGAATGGAGAGAGGAAAGAGGATGGGGAAGAGCAGTGAAAGATGGTAGAGCGAGGCAAGATGGGACGTCGAAGGGAGTGTAAATAAAAGTACGTACTTAGGTATTACACTTAGAGCACTCATTTTACGTTCAAATAAATGATTGTTGTAAATAAATATTATGGAATGATTCTTGATAATAAATACAAATGCCGTTGTAAATAAATGCCGGCTGTATCAGATTTGTTCTGTTATAACTCGACCAAGCGAAGAATGAAGGCTGCGACTGCGGCGCGTCGTGGAACTAACAGTGAAAACACAGTTCCGTACAGTCAGTTTAGCTAACAAACGTCGGCAGGTGCGTGAAGCGAGTTCAGAGACTGCTTCTACGGAATTACCATGGCCTCCTTCATAGAAGTTGTGAATCAACTGATAAAATATAACTTCAGAGACACATCATGAAAGATAAGCACTGTTTTATTTTGTCCATTTAAGTTGCTTTTTTTTACTTTTCACCGTTGTGGTACAAGACTATAATAAAAAGTTCTATTTATATTGAATTTTTAATATTTAATCATTGAATTTAAACATTTTGTATTCTCCTTCATTCATTTTTTTCCCATAGGCTTTAGACGGATTGTTAGGTATGCAATAAAGTACCAAAACATTAACTTTACTGTCAGAAGTATGTATAATATTATTCATTATGGCGGTAGTTACTTCTTACATAAAAAAGAATTTTATTTGATATATATTCTCAGAAGCTACTTAAGTTAAAATAAAAGATTTATATGAATGTTACTACGAAAGAATTAGTTTCAAAATTTTGAATCGATTTGCAGAGAAAAGTATACTTTTATATCTTCCAATATGAGGTGCAGACTTGTACAAATAGAGTTAAAATTTTAATTGGGAAGATACTAGATTTGCAACGAAATAAATCACGCTTTCTTTCGCAATAGTTTGGCACGGTCCCATTTTAATTTTGAATCGAGTATCCTTATATCTCCGTTTCTATCGTTTCGGTTGTAAACACAGACGGTGGCGCGCTTCTGTAAACATCATTCTCAACTTGGTGGAGCTATACCTTTAATTTTACGTGAAATATTTACACATTATAAGATAAACATTTCTCTCCAATATTATTTCTGCATCTGTACAAGGAGATTATAATTTATTATTATTATTATTATTATTCCACTACATCACGACTAAAGATATTATGAGTCGGCTGAATATAAAATCTACTCCAGGTTGCAACCAGCTACCTAAGGAGTAGATCTAGGGACTGTCGGTGCCTCTACAATACTTTGCGCAAAATGTGGGCTGTTCCAAATAAAGCTATTTCTTGCACTTCCCAGTCCTTTGAATTACCTGGGAGTTTAGACAAGTTCTTACTCAAATTTTGCGGGACAAATCCCAGAGCTCCGATAACTATCGGGACGACCTGTGCTTTTACGCCCCACATTCGGCTGATCTCGATTTCCAAACTGTTGTATTTAAGACGTTTCTCTGCCTCCTTGGTAACGACGTTTTGATTGCAAGGTACAGCAACATCAACAAGTAAACACGATTTGTTCTCCAAATCCCGGATGACTATATCCGGTTTGTTTGCTGCTATCGTGCGATCAGTTTGAATTTGTTGGTCGTACAATATCGTACATAATCCAACAGACGTCACCGGTTTCTGTGAGTGTTCGTACCACTTGGGGCATGTGTTCGGAACTTGGAGGGCGGTACAGATCTGCCAGTGGAGGTAGCTACACACCCTGTCGTGTCTTTTCAAGTATTCTGTCTTTGCTAGGATTGGACAAGCTGAGACAATATGATCAATAGTTTCTACGTGTTCCTGACAAATGCGGCATTTATCATCTTGGGAAATTTTGAGAACCGCTTTATCATAATGTCATCATAATGTTATTATTATTATTATTATTATTATTATTATTATTAAGTCTTATAGATAGAATTATTACTAATTTAAGATGCTAAAAATGTCGATAGTCTCATTTTTAGTAAAATCGTTTGTTAATTTCTACCAAATCTAAATCAATATTTTTCTTTTATCGCAACATTATTTAGGTGATTCTCCTGGGGTATTCATAACTGTTGGTGAGGGTGTTATTTGATAATTTTACGGTTGGAATTTGCAAGCTATTCAATCCTAAATCATAAAAGAAATTTAAAGTCTGAAATGAATTAAAAATCTTCAACATAGAATAAAAAATAGACCCACAAAAAAGGAGTTTCCATGGTAACTTAATTTAAATATCAGAAGATCAAATGCCATAAACAGCCTTGTGCGTTCAATCCAAACGGTAAAATTAGAAAGTAGAGGAATGCCAACACGGTGCTGGAAGAACTAGATACAACGAGCAAATCAGCTGAACCCATGCCGTAAATGATGAATTTTCAGGGCTGTGTGACGCGCATTATTGTTGGCATACGACTTGTACGGCACTTTTGTAGTTGCGAGGAGAAAAAAAATGATTGTAATATTTGCACAATTTCGAAAGTGAATGTACTTAATGTTCTAATCCAATATTTCTATCGGTTTAATGATCACCTTTAAGTTAATTATTTTGTTAAAGAAAGAGAGAAAAGTATGTTTTCCAATGAGCCAGTCATATTTCTTAAATTTATTTCAAACTAGTGCCGTGCAACAGCGAAAATGCTACCAAACAAACCGACATGCTTTCCGAAACAAAATGCTTTCCTAAAACGTTGTAAGCACACTGCTCAAGAACAAATATAAACTACATACTCTTATATAAAACTACAATAAATTAAATATTTTCATAAAAACCGTCTTCTGGAGTAGTTAAATAGGATAGTATAGTTAAGTAGTATAGTATATACACAGTACAACAGTTTATAACTTGCCAAGAATATAAAAAAGTTACCACGTGAATCGCAAATGTTTACTGGTGGGTGACCTATTCCTTGAAGACTTGCTGACGCATGGCATCATCTGTTCCGTAAGCAATGACGCACTGAGTTTCAGGATTCAGTCTGTACACACGGTATAACAATAGGGGATAACAATACAATATATGCTTTCGTGGGAATGTAACAAAACGTGGATTTCCAACAAAACCATAGACATCTCCCACACAGCCGCAGGCCGCATAGTTTTCTTTCAATTTTTGCACGCATTGGAAATTAATATTATAGAAATTAAGTAACAATTAGTTGCCATTTCTCTATTGATCACTTGTAAGTACATTTTTATCTTACCAATCACGATTACCGCTGCGGTTTTTTCCATTCAATTAATGAAATAATTGCCTTCTTGTTCAGTAAATTGCACAATTTGTAAATAAACCGTGTACATAAAAACATAAAAAACATTAATCAACTCGAAAATATTTCATTACACTCCAGTGTATTGTTATAGTAAATGCAAAAGCATTTCAATTAGGAAATTATGTAATGAATAATAGGAAATTCATTCTCCTATAAACGTCGTGTGCCGGTTGTTTTCCACGACCTGTCGCTGCACACCGCCACTCGTCGACCCGGAGCATTGTAAAGCATCTGCGGTAGGAGGGGCCTCCCCGCGGGCGAGTGGAAAGGCTGCATCGTTTGATGGCCGAGGCGCCGCCGTGCTTCTTTTGTTGCCGTGGAGGCTGGGAGTGCGGGTGGAGGGGATGCGCCCACCGGCAGCACTTGCTCTTCCCCAGCGATGACGACGTCTATCGATCTCTCGAATTCCACGACAGCGGGCGAAGGCGCGCGCGCGCGCGCGTGCGAGGTGCGTGCAGCGCGGCGTGTTTTGTTTACTCTTTTGCCGTGATCTGTGTGTGTGTGTGTGTGTGTGTGTGTGTGAAGAAAGTTCTCACCAATCGATACACACAGTATTAATTATACCGTTTTGTATACAGTTATGTGCTGATGTTTCACTTGGAATTGTCGAAATGCGGTACAAAATGATATCCGTTTATTTAATAGTTTACATGTTCATTAACGTGTTGTAATCTTGTTTATTTTTGAATCCGTCAACGTATAGCTTTAACGCCCTTGAAGTACATTGTGTTCATAGTTAAACAATTGAAATGATTAAATGTCAGCATGAATGGCTTTAAACATACTAGTAAACTTTGAAAAAATACAACCCCCAAATGTAAATGACCCCCCCCAAGGTCAAACATGTAAATTGTCCGAAAGACGATTGTTTGTTCGATTGTATTGAATGATATCCTGGTATCTTAGTTTCGCATTGTTTAAAATTTAATACAAAATAATAAATTCCGATCATTAAAATAAAAAAGACAATAATAACAGTATTATTATTATTATTATTATTATTATTATTATTATTATTATTATTATTATACCAATCCTTAAATTACTTCATTACATGCTTACTTTTTTAGGTACATTGTTTCTTTCAGCTTATATGCAGTCAAATTTATAACAGCGGTCACCATGTATGACATAAAGTTCTCCTTGTCTAGCTTTCATGAATTCTTTACCAAGATGCTTTCGTACATCCAGAAGGCCGTAAAGATGCCGTGTAAAGACATCGATATTATCTCCGCTGCGCAACGCATGATGTATCGCATTGTAGCAGCACGGACGCAAACTGGGCCAATCTTACAACGACTTCCAAGAAATATTGTTGGGCTGCAAGCACTCTTCGCCGCGCGGCGTTGCTCTTTAGCCGCTTTTCATGGCGCGGCGGCCGTTGGCTGGCGGGCCATAGATAAGGCAGCTGACGCGGATAACATCCCATTTTTGTTAAGCCTCCATAAAATCTGTGACAAGTCTGGCAAAGACCAAATCGCGGCTAATAAAGAACGGTGGGTGGTGTGGCGCAGTGTGGTCGCCGCCGGTCTTGCCGCTCTGTGCTCGCTGCCATCGTGTTGTCCCCTCCTTTGCCGCCATTCGAGTCTACGACCGCCCTGCTACATCGCTGCAGCTATTATTAACTTGACCTCGGTTGTTACTCTTTAGCAAGGATCCCTTCGACGGCACTCCAAGGCTCATGCGGAACATGAAATGTCCCTACCTCCAAGTATGAGGAGCACGCATACATTCAAGGTATAATGACCGACCGCACTTTTGAAGATGATGGAGGGTTCTTAGAAGCTACCCCTTCTTACCTTTTTGAGACGTTTGTCGTGATTATGAATTGGATGTGATATCCACAATTTCAGATCAAAAAATATCTTAACTACTTTTATGCTCTTTAATGTCTAGTGGTATTACGGTTTAAATCAACCGTAATGTAGTTTTCCATGCATTTTAGATTATTAGATAGTAGCAGATAAACAGATTACTTAAATTTTAAAATAATGTAAACCTTTCTTAATTTATTTGACGTGTGATTGATATTACGAACGTGTAAAATATCTCCACCGCTTTCTCCAGTATACCTATTGTACATCCAACTTTATCTGGGGTAATTACGTTCTTCTTCCCTCAAGCATTCTTCTTTCTTTGTGCATTCCAATTACATAATCTTATTTTTGAACCTTAGGTGATGTTGTACCTATTTTCCTCACGAAGTTGTGTGAAATATTGTTAATAATGATTTTACAATAATAATTCTTTAAACAAATTTTCTGAATCGTGTATCTTGAATGGAGTGATCGAACGGCAAACTATGGAGTGTATTTTGAGCACTCAGCCATCAGGTCTGCTCTTCCGTCTGACCTCGCAAATTTCGTTACGCTCCTTTCACCCTCTGCTGGAGAAAGAAGGTATCATTCAGACGTCAAAACAGGCAATTTAGATATTGCTCAGACGGTTCTATTAAATGCAGTAAGTCTACAACTTGAGATATCCGGCTTTACGTCTCTCCGAAGAAAGGCTTACGAAAGATTTTTTTCGCCCTTAAAAAGTCCTCGGCTTTGATTGGATTTGAACCCGCAAACTTGGGCGCACCAACGCAATACGCTGTTGTACAACCAAAAACACTCGCGTTCCAATGCTCCTCAGTCCGATCCACTTTCAAAGACTTCCCACTATTCTGTTGTTTATTACGAGGAATAAACATCACATACATGTACAATCAGGTTTCAAAATGTTGCCTAACGAAACCAAATCCACAAGAAAGCAAAATAATATTTGTTAAACTTCTATTTGTGACAAAATAAACGTGTTTTTTTTTTTTCAACATGTTTTTTGGGTTAACGAATACTACAGCCATTCGCTGATTTTCTCTAGAAAAATATTTTAAGGTTATTTCATTTCATGATGCGGCATTTCTGAAACCTGAAGTTTGTACATTTGGGTTAGAATAGCCTTCATAATAACAAATAGGGAAATATATTTGAGGGAATTTGTAATACGTCTTATACATCAGTTGTATCTATATAAATTCATCAACTACAAAGTTATTAACATCCACATTATTCACAAATTAACACATTGACCAATATATTGTACTTATTACTAACAATCATTATAATATATTTCAAATATATTAAGTTACGTCGATATTACAAATCAATATATTTTGTAATTGCATTTTCTCAAAATATTGCAGTTTTTATGTGTAACAATAAAATCTTCCCTCTACGCTCCCCACAGTTGTAATGTGGTTTCATGGAAAACATTTGTTCCCGAAAAAGAAAAAGAGTGTGTTCCTTTGTGTCGTCAAACCTATCGAAAATTGTGCAAAATCGAAAGAATATCGAAGTGTGGAAGCGTTCATAATTTCAATATCAACTTGGTGTAATCTTATAAATTATTTATTGCACCAATCCTATATAGTTATTAATTGGACGTTCTTAAAACCATACCACAAACGATATTTTAATTAGTCTGCAATGGAAGTGGGACTTTTTCATTGTTATGGCATTAAATTTTCTTTCTTTTCGATATCAAATTCAATCTGCATTAATGTAATGTACGCAACTGCTTTACTTTATGCAATTTGTAATCATGGTAGAATGAATGACCTATGATGCGAATAAGAATATTATTTTAGTGGTTCGGTGAGATGAAAATAACAGGAGTTTGAAAATTAGGCATGTGAATTCAAAAACTATTTCCGATGTTCGAGCGCATATATTCTACTTAATATATTAAATTATTAATATTATTATTATTATTATTATTATTATTAAAATGATAATATTTTGATAAATCTAATTCTCAGACTCCATTTTATTGAGCGCAACATCTGCGCTTTCATTGGTTAGCCACCCTATGCTTCCTACGCCACTTCGTCTTGGCAACGGCCTCAAGACGACAGTTCGCAGCAAGCGGGGCTCGCTGTCACTTGAGCGTAGGATGACATACTATTTTGGTCAGACGTTTGCGCCAACGTTCTGGCACGCTCAGTGACACCCTTTGGTAAGGCAGAACTGTTGGAAAGCAGTCAGAAATTAAATTTTGAAACGCTTTATGCATAACTCTCAGTATTTTATATTTCAGAACTCTGGGGATAAAATAGGTTTTGTGTTCCATTTCTAAAGTAAAATTTATAAATTAAGATAAACGAATTTCTCTTTATGATATTTGACTTTAAATTACACCAATGGCGTTTTTGCTCTGAGAATAAAACAGTACCAACTTAAAGCCATTTGAATTGAATTTTTCTGTTTACGATACTTGCTACGAAATCCAATTTAAAGCGGACACACGATAATTTATTATTATTATTATTATTATTATTATTATTATTATTATTATTATTATTATTATTATTATTGTTTCTTTGCTTTTCACTTCTTTCAACACATGCATCTCGGTTACCATGAACAAGAGATACACGATTCATCTGTCGTAATCAGCACTGGATCAACCATCAAGGTTTAGAAACTTCCTCACGATGTTGCATGTGTCTAGTATGACAATTTTCTGCAGTTGGATGTATAGGCCCTTCTTGAGTTGTAGTTCAGCCAGGGATTCATGAAGGAACTTCGGAATTTCACCAGTGGCACCTAGAATAATTGGTACAATAGTCACCATTTCTACGTCGCTCCAAATTTCCTTTATCTCATTTGCCAATGGTTGATATTTTAGAATTTTTTCACTCCTTTTCTTTGAGATATTGTGGGCTAGCGGGACAGCGACATCGATCAGATACACCTTCTTCTTTTTCTTGTCATGCCATACAATGTCCGGTTTATTAGATAATACAGACCTATCTGTTAAGATGGATCTGTTCCAGTACATTTTGTGATCATTTGTGTTAATGACTGGTTCAGGAGTGTATTTGTAATATGGTGTTCTGTTACCCATCAAAAGGTTATTATTATGGCATAGTTGCTGATAAACCACTTTACAAACGTCGTCATGTCGTTTTGTATATTCTGAAGATGCTAGAGAACTGCATCCACTGACAATATGGTCTATATTTTCTCTTTGTTCTCCACATAGCCGACATTTGTCTTCACGAACGTTTGTGTCTTTCAGGATAAATTTACGGTAGTTTTTAGTTGCTACTACTTGATCCTGAATAGCTGTTATAAAGCCCTCTGTTTCAGCAAAAAGCTCTCCCATGCACAACCATTTTATTGATGCCTTATGATCCATCAGTTCTCCCTCTATCTGGTACGGGTAGCGTCCATGAAGTTGCTTCTCTTTCCAGTTGTTGATTTTCATTTCATTGGTATGTATTCGTTCTTGTAGATTCATTTTTTCATCATTCAAGTTTAACGGTGTGATTTTCCGGTCAATGTATGTTACAATCTGATGTATCTTACTTCTGTTAGCCTTTTCTTGAAAGTACTGGCGCAGTCTCTTCAGTTGTTGGTAGTGGAGATTCACAATATCTATGACACCCCGTCCTCCCAGAGACCTAGGTAGATGGAATCTCTCAACTGCGCTTTTAGGGTGGTGACATCTAAATTTGGTACACAGTACTCTGCATTTCATATTGAATGCATCCAGTTCGGTTTGTGTCCATCTGACAATACCAAAGCTGTAGGTCAGCACTGGGATTACATATGTATTTATAGCTTTAATTTTCCTGCCAGCACTGAGTTTAGTTTTCAGAATTTTACTCAGGCGTATATTAAATTCCTGGGATATGTTGGATTTAGTAACTTTTTGGACAACATTAGATCTTTGTAAATATCCAAGATATTTATAATATTCCTCAGGATTCATGGCATGAATTCGTTCTTGTTTATCGTTTCCTTCTTCAAGGATGTAATCCATTTGGTGTTGCCACTTTCCTTTCCGCATTGCATTTAGTTTACATTTTTCAACACCGAATTGCATTCCAATATCATTGCTAAATTTTGCAGTGGTGTCGAGCAGATGATTAAGCTTTTCTTTTGTGGAGCTGTATAATTTTAAGTCGTCCATGTACAGAAGATGGGACAAGCGTACATGATCGTTTTTGCTATTGATTTTGTAGCCCATTTGTTTATTATTTAATAAAGTCGATAGAGGATTCATAGCAAGGCAGAACCATAGAGCGCTCAAAGAATCTCCTTGAAAGATTCCTTGTGTAATACTTATATCTCCTGCATGAACATAATCATTTTGCGTGCAAATATGTAATCTGGTTGTCCACCTTTGCATCTGGGTCTTTAAAAACGATACCACCAAAGTACATGTCAAGTACTTCAATTAGCCAGGAGTGAGGTATGCTGTCGAAGGCTTTTTGATAATCAATATACGCTGTATATAGCGTCCCTCCTGTTTTCTTTACATGTCCACAGACTGCCGCGTCTAAAATGAGTTGTTCCTTGCAGCCCTGTGACCCCCTCTTACAGCCTTTTTGCTCCTCGGCCAGGATGTTATTGTCTTCAAGGTGCTGATAGATCTTATCTGTTATTATTGAAGTTAGTATTTTGTATAATGTTGGTAAGCATGTGATAGGCCTATATTTCCCGGGGTCAGAGCTGGGAATTTTGGATTTCGGGATAAGATAAGTTAATCCATAAGTTAAGAATGATGGTAGGGCTTCTGGATTTTTCAGGGCTTTTGTGAATAACTCTGCCATTGTTTTGTGAATGCTAGGAAAGTTCTTATACCAGAAATTATGAATATTATCTCTCCCGGTTCCCTTCCAGTTCAGAATTTTCTTTGTCGCTCTTTTAACATCTTCAATATGTATACAGTGGTCATTCATCATGGGAACATCTTCGTACTCATCTTTCACAGTTTGGATCCATCCTGCGTTTAAATTATGGTGTTTACTTTGTGTCCATATGTCTCTCCAGTACTTATTCACATCTTGAGCATTTGGCACCTCACCTCGGTTCGGTACTTTAGCATTATTCATCTGGATAGAGCGGTAGAACTGTTTTTCATTTGTCTGGAAGAGTTTATTTTGTTTCTTACGAAGGTTACTTTCACGATATCTTCTTAGTCTGTTACTCTTTACAGCAAGAATTTGTTTGAGTTGATCAAGTACCGTGATGATTGTCTGATTTTCTTCATTTTTGTATTTGAACATTATTTTATCTGCTTTTCTTTGAATCTTGGCACTGCAGTTGTCTTTAAGAGCTTGAGTGAGTCTACCAATGTTCTTACGTAGAATTTCAATTTGGTGTTGAAGTCGCCGTTCCCGAGGAGGCTGCACAGGTTGACCTTGTTTTTTATCACTTGTTAAAATTGGCTTCTGTCCATTAGCTTTAAGTACTGTGACAGCACCAATGAACACAAAGTTATGTAGTAGTTCTATATTGTGCATATTCTCAGTTTCATTTTGGAGTATTCTATCGACCTCCCTCAAAATGAGATTTGTTTTAGCTTTTATTTGAAGTTTGGGCATTTTCGGTCTTTGGAAGGGGTCAGATCCAAAAAATTCGGCATACGATTCCTCCCAGTGTTGTTTGACTAAGTTCTCTGGTTCATTTTCATTGTCAAATGATGAAGTTTCCCTGAGGCTGATTCTAATGTTCTCATTACTAGAACAAGTGAAATCTGTTGGAGTTTGATTTTCTCCTGCGCTCAGTTGATGCAGTCCCAATTCTTGAGTTATTTTTTCTTTAATTTTGTTTATTTGGGATTCTCGGAGTCGATTGTTGACTAGGATAGAACGTTTTTGATCAACAATATTTTGGACTGTCTTTGAGGAAAGTTCGGGGTATTTGCCGATAACCATTTGATACAATGGTTCTCTATAAGCTGTTAGGTCCGATTCCAGTTTGGTTATTTTGAGGTAGCAGTAAACGATATATTCATTCATTTCTTCGGTCCATTTCGTTTTCTGCCTTAGCTTGCCAGCAAGAGTGGTCAATGGATGAGTTTCCATTGAAACAGCAATTGCTGGTTCTGCTGGAGATGGTGGGTGTTGGGTTCTCCTGCGGTGATTGGCTGTAGTGTCTTCGGGTTCCCCGGCAGGTGCCCGCCTAGTCAGCATCCTGCCACCATCGGTTCGCATGCTGTCACCTCCAGCGATGGCTCCAGAGGTGCCCTGGCGCTCCCCAGGCAGCGGCTCTTTTCCGAGGCTTCTCAAATGTTGTTGTTATTATTATTATTATTATTATTATTTCATGATTATTTTATTATTATTTTATTATTATTAAATGTGTTGTTGTAAAATATCACATTTCTAACATGTCGTGATCGAATGCAGGATTTTAGGGAAATAAATGTTATAATTTAGAATAATGTTAGTAAATACGTAGCATTAAAATGTTTCGTTCGAACCATTGCGTAACATGTGATTAAGAGAATATAAAACAGATTTTTCGGTTTTATATCATTTAAAAAACTAGTGATCAAGTAAGAAAGATGCCAGGTTAATTTTTTGTATACATAATTTTTTGCCATTGCTTTGGATGTTGTAGTTGTTCTTTTCACTTTTCCGTTGTATGTTGGGGGCAAATATTTTAAAAAGTATATTTGGACGCAAGTTATTAATTTTGTTATTAATGAAGTGTGGTAGGAAGTTACAAACAACGTGAAACAATTTTTAAATCTTATTGAATTTCTTCTGTTTCACATGGTCTTTATTGTATTAACCACAAATTTTCAAGAAATATGAAGCATGTGGACGATGATTTTACATATACCAACCATTTCTCTGGTCTTGCTTTCCATTTCCGAATAGAGTTGAATGAATGACTATCAAGAACGAAACCTCAAACGCTGGCACGAGATAGCTTACATCCGCTCAGCCCTGAATTCCTTCTCCGCGTCTTTCTATACATTTTACAAAGGATTCCGCTGCGATAAGGTAGTGGAGGTGGGCCGAAACCCGTTTCGTCGGCTTCTGACCTCCTCCCCCTGCTCCTTCCTCACCCTCCGCTGCGCGATCGATACTTCCCATGGAGAAACATCGGAAAAACGGCTCACAGGCAGACCGGAAACGGTCCTGACGTCACCGCCCGGGCGGCTGGAGAGGGGGAGGGCTAGGCGTGTGAGAAACCCACGAGGCTGCGCAAGGGACAACTTCCCCGGTAGTAATGTTCGAACAGTCACAAAAAGCTCCTCTGAGCTCTGTTACTGCGCCAATAGCGGAGAGATAATGCTGGTAATGATGCTGGCGGCGGTGGAGCCGCCCTTCTGATCGTCTGTTTTTGAGCATAAACGTATCAAAACCCTGATGTTCTCGTGGCCGTGATATTTTTCTTTCGCAGTGTGCCCGGTTGTTTGCTAGCCCAGGACACGGTTGCTCGTTATGCAGCTTTAAGACTAGTTTGAAACAAGAATGTTGTTTTTCACTTTAAACCAATGTTTGTCGTTTACTTCCAGCAGAACTTTTTGTAAAATAAAAACAATGGAACGTGTTTTTAATGTTTAATTATTTTATAATTATACTATGAAGATTCCGTGAAATCTGTCAACAAAAAACATATTTTTTTAGTAAAAATGAAAAGGCAATAACACCAATTCTATAAAATTTTTTTGGCAGGTTTATTTCTTACGTTACTTTCAAATTTCTTGTCTTTTCTCATGTATGTTTCAGAATTCTTTAGTTGACTCATGCATATAATTTAATTAAATACTGTGTTCATAAATTGATTGAGCATAGGGAACTAACATCGGCCGTTCAGTAAATATGAGAGATCTGATGTAAAGACTGACCGTGACGATATTTAATGTACACTATTATCGAGTGCACCAAAGCTGACCTACTTTTTAATCGTAGCAACACTCATTCACAATAATATAAGTGTATTCTCTGAATTGAGTGGACATAAGGACATTATTATATTTATTATATTTTCGAATTACACATAGCAGGATTGATAGTAAATATTTATTTTTTCTTCTCTAGCTCTCGAGAATGACAACAAACTATTTCGCCCAAGATGATTGCAACCTTCGTATACTGTGCGTCCTGGCGAGACACTTGAGAGAAGGTAGACGAGAAACTGTGAGTCTGGCAGAGTAACACTTGTGCGTCCGGAAGAGATCTAGGGACTGACGGACAGGCAGCCGTCAGTCAACCGCCGTCTCCTTGCGGCGCGCGGCAACTGTTTCTGGAGGCAGTGACGGACAAGCGCCGCGAGCCCTCACGCTGCTCGCTTGTTTTTCTTCGGCCTCGGCACCGGCGGCGCCCGTGTCGGTGCAACTGCCCTGCCGCCGTCGATTCCGCTGATGAGAGAAAGCATTCCTAAAGTGTCGTGTCTCCCTCCTGCAGTAGAGGTGTAGGTCCACCCAACTCATCTAAAGATGGCAAAGGACAAAAGAATGATTCGTGCTCTCATAGGTTTTTGTTTCTATTCCGCAATGAATCTTAATCTTAGACAATATTAATTTTTAATTCACCAGAGAGGCATAACTGAGATTTTAAATTAAGAATGGAGCACACGAGTGATTTCAGATCGATAATTTCGCGCGTCAAATGGTGCACCGACAGCCTCTTGAAGTAAACTTATAGTGTTCGGAAGGAGCAACAATTAAAATATTGCATTTATAATGTTGAAAACGAATAATTGCAATACTCATTTATTTCCCTTTTTTCGCACTGTGCTTAAGAATCTAGCTGAAAAGAAGGATTGAAACAAATTTAGTCTTGCCTTCATACGATAAGTACTGACTGAGTTAGCTCAGAATCAGCATTATGACTGTTTCTCCTGCGACTCTAACCGGGAAGTCTTAGCATTCGAGTCCGAATGGTAGCGAATATTTTACTCGAGCTCTAGAGCTAGGCTGCTATGAAGGTTAGTTGTCTTTTTTTCTGGTTTCTCCGAAAAATACCAGGCGAATGCTGAAGTAGTACCCTAACAAATTGTTCCTGTTCCATGTCGTATCCTCTCCTTGCACACACATACACTTACATGCACTATACCTCGCGGGAGACCAGTCGAGAGCTTAGAGCTTGTCCGGGAGCTGGGTTGTATCTCGCTGGGTGAGATATATTATGGAGGAAATCCTTTGCATGTCTGTACTGGATCCCTCTCTGTGGGAGAGAAAAAACCGGCCCTTCACGAGATAAAAAAGACACAATACACTAACGGAACTCATGACCATAGTAGTTCACGTGCCCGGAAGCATCAATCAGTCGATACAATTGGTAACTGATGATTTAGTTCTGCTGCACATTTTGTCCTCGCTAATATTGCGATTCTTGAGGAGCGAGTGTTATAAGGTTCTTCTATGAAATTGCTTCTGTGTATTCCAAATTTTCTAAAAATGTGTAAAGTTTTTCCGTAAATTTACAAAAGCGTCTGCCCCGAAAAGTTTGACTTTCATTAAAAGTTTTGTCTTTCTAAAAAATAAGGTCGCTCAATATTTTTTTTAGTAGACTAACAATGAAAGTTTTGTCTTGTATCTGAGGCAGCAGAGACATAAGCTATGTACTTCAACAGGCACCCTCAGGTCTTTGAGCCTCTGACGTGCTTTGCTTGTAGACTTCAATGTTCAATGTAGTGTAAAGGTTTTTATTGATTGATTAGTGATTCCGGACGCATCAACTACTAAGGTCATTTGTACCGTAAGTGTCGTGCATGCTTTTTCTCTCTTGAGATGGCGGTGATCTTCACCCACAGGATGATGAGATCCGGAGCCGACCTACTGTTGGCTAGCGGGGTTTTCCTCAACCAAGTTTCTTCCTCCTGAAGGATACCGTCCCAGCCGGGACAAGCTCCAAGTTCCCAACCGGTCTCCCGATATGTGTGGTAGTGTGATGCATGTAAGTGTATGTGTATGTAAGGGTTGAGGATAAAGCAAGGAAGAGGAAAGATCGCGCGTGATCCGTGGCCCGTTTGTTAGGGAACTGCTCCGGCATTCTTATGGTGTTGATCGGAGAAACCACAGAAAACTATCAGAGCAGCCGGCCCCTAGAATTCTCCTCCAGACAGAGACTGAACTCGATTTAGCGAGCTAGCTAGTGTCGAAATTCTGCTGCCGTCGAGACTCTAGGATCTCCCAGTCCAATGTAAATGCATTTTGATTGAATGGCTTGTTCATTGATTTGTTCATTCGATTTGACTTGCGGATGGCGAGGACGGATGAAGAATCCGTGTATCGTGTCGTATCTCGGTACGCAGCCGGCGCCCGCCGAGCACGTGGGCTGCTGGGCGAGTGCCAGGGCGCGCGCCACACGTGGTCGCTCCGCGGAGGGCCCGGGCGGGGCCGCGGGGCGCGCGGCCGCCATCAAACATGCATGATGCGGCTCGCGGCTGCCCAATCTGGCCGGAGCGGCGGGCCAGCGGCCGCACACTGCACCGCTCCTATCTCTCGCCCTACGCCGCGCCGCGCCGCCAGCTGTGTCCACGCCCACGCCCACGCGCCCCGAGTAGCCTCGCCGGACCGCTTCATCGGCGCGCCGCCGCCGCCGCGCTCCCCCTTGGCGGCGTCCCAGCGGTATTCTCCTCTGGCGCGGCTCATTCTTCTTTTATCCCCATCCTGTCTCTCTTTCTTGATCTTGTCGTTCCTTCCACTTCACATTCCATTTTCTCGTATCTCACCCTACAACCATTCAAACGCCTCGTTACCTCTCCTGCAATTTTAATCCTCCCATTGCTAACAACCATATTCACTGGAAGTTTAATACGTCATTTACGGTTTTATACTAATCCTACGGTTCTAAATAAGCGAATCGTAACCCGCTTTATGAATGTAAATCTGCTACCAAGCACCGACATACGATTTCCAAGATACTCATATGTAATCCTCTTCACGTATTCTAGTAATCCGCTCTCCCACTTCCAACGCTTCCAAATCAGTACGAGCCCTTCCGTGTGCCCCAGCCTCTCGTAACCTCCCTCCCACCCACATCATCTTCCGCGGCCGGGGTCTTCCCCTGGGCGCCTCTGCGTCTCCATCCGCCTTCTCCCTCGCTGTTCCAGCGCCGCCGCCGCCGCCGCCGCCTGGAAGCCTCTAAAGAGCGCCCCGGGCCGCCCGCGTGATTAATGATTGAGCGCCCCGCCCTCTTGCTCCCCTCCCCGCCCACGCACCCCCGTCTCTTCACGACAACGCCAGTGGACCACCAGTTTCGGAAGAGGCCGGTGATACACGGGGCACCGAAACGGTTTTAAAATGTCTGCGCAGCTTAAAATACATTTAAGCGTACGGCAGAATATCGACAATATTTTCCCAAATCATTCCAAAGAAAATCATTATTTTTTAAAAAATCATCACACAATTTGTTTAATTCATTGTTAAACGATATCATTAAAAACTCTGCAAAATGCTTGTTGTAAATATGGCATATTACATAATGCTTTCCGATACATTTTATCAAAAAAATATAAAAGCATTGTACTGTTGGAAGTAAATGAATGTACTTTCTGCCATTATTTTTCCCCACGTTTTAATTGACACTGCTGTAAAATATTTGAGGCTCCATGTCTGATTTTACATTTAAAATGTTCCGGATTTTAAATTAAAGTTTTCCTATCTGTCTCAGTTCCATCCAACAGAATTATCAGCCGCCTCATCCCCACGTCCGCCCTCATGAAAACTCCGCGTTCAAAGGGCAGACGCAGGCGAGACGAGCGCCATCCAGATAGCGGCGCCCCTCGCGCCTCTGGCCGCGCGCGGCGCTTCCTTCTTCCTCGGAGCGCGCTCAGCGCTGCGCTGCTCTGCGCGGCGCTGCGCGGGGCGGCGACACGGCATCTCAGCGCGTTGCCAGATCTCGCACCCCCGAGGCCGCGCCCGCCCCCACGCCGCCGCGCCACCGCCTCCACTGCCCCGCCACCCCTAGCAACTTCCGTTGCCACCGCTGCCGCACTCCCCGCTCCGCTGCGCTTCGCTGCCTTTTCTACCCGCGTTGGAGGGCACCCTCCGCCGCGACGTCCCCGCCACCTCTGCCGCCTCCGCCGCCTCCTCCGCCGCCGCCGCCCGCGCGATCAATACGCGTGCGGCAGTGCTGGCGGCGGCGGCGGCGGCGAGGCATGCGCGGTCCCGCGTCTCTCGCGGGCCGGGCCGCCCCCACCCCTGCGGGCGGTTGCCCGCCCGCCTGCCGCCCCCGGGGAGCGGTCGCCGCCCGCGCCTCGCCCTCGCCCCCGCCCGCGCCGCCCCCGGGGCCAAACGCGCGCCGGAAACGCCGCCGTTTGTCCGGCGCGTGTTAGCGCCGCGTGCCGCGTCCTCGCCAGCGCCGCCGCGCGCGTCTCCGGAGCGCCGCCCTTCCGCCCGGCGTCTCGGCGCTCGGCGTCTCGGCGCGGGCACGTGCCGCTGATCTGCTGCCGTCTCAGGGGGAGGCGCTTTATTGCGCAAGCTTTTCCTCGCGGATGCTTTATTATCGCTTTTTAGGGTTACTGGTTTGCTTGCGGAGGAACTGATATTATTTTTGTAATGATGGGAATGTCTTGTAATATCGATTTATTAAGAAAATTCTGAAGTCGCAAAAAGAACTTTTAAAGGTACCATAAATAAAAGGAAATGGGCCGTTTTCCAAGCTTATCGTGTTTTGCGTTGGTTTTGTAGTCATTTTACGATAGTGAAATCTCTTGTTGATGCACAATGTAATATTTTAGTAAAGTTCGTCATGTAAATTTAATACGAGAATATTAGCTATGATTTATAATTCATATCTGTCAACAGGACATGTTAATTTGACTAACAATACAAAGTACTTCTGCTGTATTGACATATCATAATCAGAAATATCGCAGTTATTTCAACTGTAAAATGTCGAATGTCTTTTATTACAAAATACCACTTCCAAAAACTTGTGTACGATATCATTCTAAATATTGATATATTAATTTGTCTAGCTTAATTTATGAATATCCAAGAGTTAGACTGCTGTTTGTACTCCGATCTGAAGACTTCAGAAGACTTGGCAGCGGAAACGCGGGCTTCTGTCGCAACTTTTCCCTTCCACCACGCCTGCCGGCAGAGAGCGCGGAGGGGCGGCAGGGGACGGGCGCGCGCACGGGACGGGTGGGCCAATATTGACACTGGCCGGTCAGCTATCTCAGCATCGCGCGGGCTCCGCACACAGGATTACCGCGCCCCCGCCACCTCCTGCTCCCGCTGCCCGCCCTGCCCCGCCGCGCCCTCCTCGCCCGCTGCCCAACAAGTGTCACTGCCCTCCCCGCCGCCCTCCTCGTCCCTCCCCGTCCCGCCCCTGGTCACTCCTGGCGCCGCGCCGGCTGCTCCGCAAAGCACTGGACATCGGCTCCCCCATTCCTCCTCATTAGAAAATGCTCTTTGCTCTTTCGGGAAAACGAGGCACAAGAAATTGCCAAAGTGATTTTTATTCAAAACCACTTATTTATGCTCCGAAAATTCTATAATTTATTTAATTATAGAACATACTAATTACGATTTCAGGTTAACGTATTTTAGTATCTGTATCCAGAGGATCTCCCAGGGGGAGCTACAAGTATAATGTCAAGCCGACTTGATGTTTTTTATAAAGAATTTTTTACTTATGCTGAATATAAAATAAATTTTTATTTATTACCTCACAATGAAACTTTGTAACGTAAACAGATGACATATTGAATAACTTTTGTTAATGAAGACCATGGGAGCGCCGTATCCTACATCCATTAAAAATGAATAAAAAAGTAACTACATGGCAACAAATTTTGATTAAGAAAATTTCTGTCACTCACTGAAAGTCTTTTATGTTGAAAGCAATTAAATTGTCATGAACATATAAAAGTCTATACTAACGAATGCTATAGTTTTAGTTCGATTCAATTGTTTCATGCAAACATAAATATCCTGCTCACGTCAACACACCTTGACTTTTTTTTCTTTCTGCCTAGAAAAAGCTCCCTACTTATTATAGGAACCTTGACAATCTACACAACGTGCACAGTCAAATGAAAGTATAACCCACATGTATGCTTTTAAAATTTAATAATGATATACATCAGCAATAATCCTTTAGGCACTAACATAATAAATGATTATTAGATATTACTGAGATATAACTGTATTTAGATTAGATTATTTCGAAAACGAAAAGGGAAAAAACAACAACGCAAATGGAAAAATGTGCAGTGCTTGGTACCATATTTCTTTTGACGAACAGGTCACTGTTGCTCTTGACAGCAATACATCACCAGGTGTTAGATTAGAGTGCTGCAATGGATGGGTTCTTATTCAAAAATATGTGTCCTGTACATGCACAGAAAGAATGCTTCATGCATCCATATGTGCGCAGAGAGAATGCTCTTTTACATCACTCCCTTCTGTTTACCTTGTTTCTTACATGGCCTTAGTACCTATCAGCTTTTTTTTCCCTGTGTACCACATCAGACAACCAACTGGAGGTTTGCTCCCTTCTAAATTACTTCGTCGTTAGCGTCTGTTTATAAAAATCTAACAAAAAACTAGGCAATATTCAGATGACTCCATTTTGAACCACGGGAGAAAATAAATTGTGCACACCGCGAGATGGGTACGTGTGTAGGTCAGACGTGTCGCGAATGTTGCACGCACTTCCGCTCGTCGGGTGTGCTGGTGGTGAGCAGCGGTGCGATGTGACAAGGCGATGTCACGTTCCCGCAAAGCCCCGCCCCCGCGCTGTCGATCGCAAGCGCGCCGCAGATAAGGGCGCCGCGCCGCGTCGCGTCGCGTCGCGGCCGCGCCTCATCAGCGCTATCTGATCCCGCGCTGCGCCGCACCGCGCCGCCACCGCCACCTGTAAATAACCGGGCGGGTATCGTGCGTGCCATCGCTGCGAGGTGGCTTTGGGGAAGGCGACGCGACGCGACGCGAAGCGACGGGGCGAAGGAGGCGCACGCGATGAGGAAAGTCGCCGAGAAGGCAGCGGCAGCTCCGGCTTGTCGCACACTCTTTTTGCGTCGTTTTTCATTTGCTTCTTCACATTATATTTCCAAACCTTTCCATTAAAGCTTTGCGGTGTCGCCCGCAAATATATGGTGAAGTTAGGTCGGTATTTATGCCGCGCATACAAGTCGTAATAAAGTTCAGGGACGGATCCGGCCAATTTTTTTGGAAGGGGCCATCAAAGATTTTTGTTAAATAATAAACGTATTTGTTATATTGTATACTATTTTTGTAGTGTGTAAATTATGCTATGTAATATTATGTTTTAAGTAATTACATAATTCTAACATAATTTAATATTTAAATCAATTTCGTCAAATAAAAGAAGATAACAAACGAATACTCTAGGCCTTTGGGGCCATGGGGGCTATGGCCCCTCCCAAAGGCCTAGCGTCGCATGCGGTCCGCCGGATCTTTTCGTGATGCCCGCGACTGCTTTGAAGAATTTTATTATACCAACCAAATACAATACAATTGCACAATTCATCTTATTTTTATTTAACGGCATATCAATTTTCTCGTATGCACGTATATATATATATATATATATATATATATATATATATATATATATATATAAGTACAATCTCAGTTGTTAGGTTATCTTAAATTACGGTGCGGTCCTCGGCTTAACTAGAATTTGATATGTGGCCCAAAGCCCTTCTAAGTTGGACAGCCCTGATCTAGACTAACTGAAGGTTTTACATTATCAGAGTATAAGAGACAGGAGGGTCGATCAAGAAAGCACCCAATTTACGTATTGTTTCATATATTTGTAGCCATACATTATTTGAAAAATATAATAAGATTGACAGATTTGCTAATTTGGAACCGTCTCCCTGTCTTCTCTTTCTCTCTCTCTGTTATTGTTGTTTTCGCACCTTATTACTGCTTGACGTCACTAACTTTATTTCATTTTACTGCTTGACGTTATTTCATTTTTTATCCAATTGTATCTTCGACGAATCATTCCGCAACAGCATTTGATAGCACATAGTTTTATGCTCTTCTGCCTGTATTTTACTATTTTTCATTTCGTTCTCTGCTCTCTCTCTGTCTCTGTCTGCCTGTCTCTCTCTTTCTCTCTTTCTAACTCGACATCGTTTCTTACGTTTTGTCTCCTTTTTCATTCGTACTGTTTTATACTTGTTGGAAACTGGAGTATAATAGTTTCTCTTAGTGTTACCGCACTTCGACTCCGGTCAAGAGAAATAAGACAAATTCTCAAGATGCAAAGGAGGAAAGCTCATCATATATGTCAGTTACGGACAATTCACGCCGCTGTTTCTTCAGCCTTCTAATTCCTACTATACCAGATATATTGTGCGTTTCTAATGTGATTGCTGTCTCTTTACTACATTTTATAATCTTTGTTTAGGTGTCGTTTATTCCTAATTTTCAAAATCGAGTGCTTCGGTTTACTTCATCTGCAACTTGGCATTCGAATACCTTGAGCTTGTTGGGCGCATTCTTCGTAGTCTCTCTTTTACAGCTTCGAACATGTTCTTAGTACTATGGTTTGAATTCACATGTCATTTCATTTCACGTTGAGGTTATTCTTCTCCCATCCTGGACGTTCCCTCCCGCTCTTCATCGGCATCGATTCCGCGGCCGCCTGCTCCTACACGTGGGCCCCACACTCCGCCCGGCCGTCGCTTTCATCACCTCGACCTGCACCTGTCACCGCATCGATCCCCGACGTCGCGACAGCCATCTTGAGGGTGACGGCCGGCGAGGGGGAGGGGAAGGGGCAGAGGGTAGGTGGCGCCGGGCGAGTGGGGCAATGGGGGCGGTGGTGGGCAGGGGAGGGTGCCCTGTTTTCAACGCACCAGGTGCGAGCTGATGTTAAGCGATTTTATGATCAGTACACCGCACCCTGCGAGTGCATGTCGGTAACATTCTCTTTTGTAAGAACTCTTGAAATTAATTGCTTCGGTATTCAAACAGGAAATTTTAACTGAAATTGAATGTATGCAATAATTATAATTTCAAACCTTAATATGCTAATTCGCCTTGCTATTTTTACGTAAGTACTACTTATTCGTTGTTATTAGCTTGATTACCATCATTATCCTTCGTGGGTAGTACATAACCTTCGAGAATTATATGCAGTATCAAATTCATGGAAAATATTGCTACTGCTACTATTCTTGCCAGTAATAATAAATAAACGAGTAATAAGTTTTTCATTTTTATTTACTGTATAAATAAATTGTTGTGGTTTGAGTACTTTTTACGTATTAATGGCTGTTAATTATTATTGAATTTATAATGCATTACATCTGCTTACAAAGGTATCTGTCAATATTACCGTTGATGTTTAAGTGAAAAACAAACATTAGAAACTACGTAACAAATACATCCAATGTTGAAAGCAAGTCGTTTTACACGTGTCAGTTTCACATAATGAACAAATTCATTTATGAATATTCCTTTTATGAAGCCGCAGGTGTAACCGAGAATATCTTCACCCTCTGCCTCTAAACGGGTGCAGACATACTGCGACAATTTCCCTATTGACTTTTGGCGTGCTGTCGCCGAGCACTCATGCAATTACATCCCCCTCCACCCGTCCCTGACGCCGTAAACGTCTTCATATCGATCGTGTACGTATTTGGTTCTGGTTTCTCCGTGAGCAATTGGGCGATTACCTTCCAGACATGGGCCGCTTTCAGCACGAATACACTGCAATTGCTTCGGTCATTTCTTAGTAATGGTTCTTCAAAGCACTCCACAGGGAACTCTAATTACGTCGTTACATTAGAAGAGATTCGCTCTCTTCATCTAGATTAAGCTTAAACATTCAGCTTGAGTGTAACCACACAGCAGTGACAGTTCTTGTTCGGATCAATTCTGTATTGCTAGGTTGCCAGTAAAATTACACTTGTCACGAGTAACGATTATTCATAATCACTTATTTTTCTAATTGATTTATTTGAGTCATACTTTTAACGCACCACAGCCAGTATTATAACGAAACAATGGGGATTAATGCGCATTGGTAATACCTTTTTGTAGCGACATAGAATAAGTATAAAATTACGTATTTTAACTGACCGTTAAATGGAAGTACACAGGGGTATTTTAGTTGCTGTTTTTTTAAACAGGTAGAATGTAAATAACAAATGAAACCAGGAACTGAGCGACAGTGCAAAATCTTTGCTGTGTGACCTTGAGCGCTAGAGACGCGTTGTGGGTATCGAGCGGCCATAAACAAGAGCGGCACCTGAGCGTGTGCAGGTGGCTTCTTTGCGCGCGCGGGGCCACCTCTTGAATCAGGATGATAGCGTCCGTCGTAAAGGAGCGGCGCCGCGCCATCCCCGTAAGCGCGCAGGGGGAGGAGGAGGGGCGCCGCGGCGAGGCCTTCCGGAGAGGGCCCGCGGGAGCCGTGTGTCGTGGGGAGGGCGGAGGGCCGAGGGCGGAGGGCGGTCAGCCCGCGCCCTTTGCTCCTCGGTGCTTAACGAGCGCTGCGCGGCGGCGGAGGCGGTGGTGGAGCCGGTAGTGGGGCGCGGGGGGAACACGTGGGTTTTCTCTCACAAGGAGAGGGGATTCGACGCTCCGCAAAATTTCCACTGTACATTCATCCGATGTCCACTCTATTGATTTATTTGTGTGGCGCTGGGAAATTTTAAGAATTTCTGGAATATTATTCCTGATATTTTCCATTACCATTTGCTAAAAATTTGCTTTCAGAATCTGACCAATTACGTATCTTTACAGAGCATATTTGTGCAATACATCGAAGAGAAATGGGAGTAAATGTTTAATAATCACGGCTATACATTGTTAAAATGAACTCGAATTGAATCAAGATGGAATCGTGAAGTATATTGCAAGATGCTTGCTATCGGCAATCAGTAATAATCGTGAGGGGTTTTCGTTAACAAAATATCAGAAGATATTTCAAATTTGTCACAGTCCGAGTCGGCAATCTCGTATTATTTTATTTTGGTGCACGTTTGGTTTAAACTGCGTATTTTTTATGTGAAATATTTGCAGTACAGTATTTTTTTCTCAGAAAGTTATGTTATTCTTTTTTACATTTTTTCTAAAATGCTGAAACTAAAACAAGAGAACTCTGATATGAGTTTAAAATGGTTTCAATTTGGTAGCTATCGCAATCCATAGTAAGAAATAAGTTAGATTAATTTTAATATTCTCATTCGAGTGTTTTCACATCCTTTAGGGCGAGGTAGGGTTATTCGTTGATCCTCAGTCAAAATAATTTTACGAAATCTACCTATACTAGAAATGAGAAAACCAATGGAAAATTTGGTCTTCATTCCATGGACATTTTAGTTTCGTCTGTGTCCCTCTTTCGAAGAGGCATGGAAAGGGCGTAGAAGTGTCAGTTAGGGTTTCGCAGGCCGTGGTAAATACTCGCGGTGGCCTTCCCCACTCCTCAGCCCGTGCTTAGCCCAGCGTCCCTCGCTGCCTCGGTATTTAACGTCCGCGGCGGCTGTGGTGGTGGCGGCGGCGAGCGGGCGGGGGCGGCGGGCGGGGACTCGGGGGACAGAGCGACGCTAACCGGCCCGAGATTGAGCACCGCTGGCGGAGACGGCGGCGGCAGCGGGCGACAACTCGGCGCGAAGCGGGCGCGCGGGGGCCGGCGGCGGGGCGGGACGGGGCGGGGCGGCAAGCGGGGGTGCAGCCGCGAGAGGGGCGACCGCGCCGCCGCCGCCGCCGCCGCCACCGGCCGCGCCCAGCCGCGCGCACCCCCTCCCGGCGGCGTCCGCGGATCCATACAGCATCCCTATCCCGCCCCGCCGCCGCCGCCGTCGACCCCGACGGTAGTAGTGGCGAGGGCGGCGGCGTCCTGGCGCCATCTTGCGAGCGCCGCTGCGCCGCGATCGCCGCCGCTGTCGACGCCGTGACGACGCGTCCGCAGCGACGCCCGCCGCTCGTCACCTGTCTCCGGAGCGCCGTCGCAGCCGCCGCCGCCGCCGTCGCCGCCGTTGGCCGAGGCGTCGCCCGGCCGCCGCCGTCAGCGGGAGCGGTTTGAATGCGCGTTAGGCCGAGCGACGCGCGCGTGTGCGTCAGGCCCGTGTAGTAGTTGCATGATGGGCGTTTTGCATGTTGTATTGGCTCAGGGCTTACGAGTGAATATTTGACTTTTATTTAGTCTGAAATATATCGGATTTTATGCAAATAATTTTTTATCGTTAGTAATATTATTTTGCATATTGGAAACAGAATTTCAGTGGATGTTCATTTTATTTTCAGTGAGTGGCTTATTTTCGTATGTGTCAGAATTCAAATAATTTAAATACTTAAGGCGATTATTTTTTGTCATACACGGTACGTTTGGTTTTTCAGTGTACTCAATGAGTTAAATACATATTCATTGAAAACAAAATTTTGGCCCACTAGTCAATTCAATGATTCATGACATACCGTTGCACCCAAGTGGTAATCCGACTCTGCAGGAAAGACCGTAAGGCGTCGGGTGTTGTGTCGCAGGAGCCGCGGCGAGCAAGGAGCAGTCCATGGTTCCAGAATGCCACGCCCAAGAAGACGGCCGAAGAGTGAGCGGCAGCGGCGTAGCAGCTGGCGCCAGATGCTGCACGAGGGACTCGAAGGCTGACCACCGCCTGCGGGTGGCGCGTCGCTCACAGGTGCGTGGGTGCCCGCGCGGCCGGCTGGCTCGACGCCAACTCCCCGCCCCTCCTCATCCCCCGCCCCGCACCTCTCACTTCGCGCGCGTTGCTGCACTTGTCACCTCCCCTTCCACCCGCGCCTCAGCAACACAAATCATTGTTACCTCCGCGTTAGATCCAAGTATCATTCCTGGCAGTATTGTTATAATTTTTCGTAGTGTATGGCTCATGAACACTTTGTGATTACTTTTTATAGCCAAAGACATTTATGCATTTGTTAACAATTAATATTGATAACACTCATTATATTTTACTGATTTTGTTTTTGCTACTTTAACGTACATAACTCAATGTTCTTCAATAGATATTTTGATGACGTGTTTACAGTTTCGATATCTAATATTTTTATCTATTTAGACTCTTGTACTTTTTCAAAATTTGATAATTTAGCAATACTTGGATACTGTTAGTCAAAATAAAATTTCACCTTGAATATAAATTTCACTTTCAGTCTTTTTAGGGGCAAAACTACCTTATTTAATAGTGTTTTTTCTTTATTGGAAGGCGATACCATGAAATGTATTTCCCTCTCTAGGGCAAAACACTTCCATCACTTCAGGTCGGGCATTCTTTTGACACCGCGTCGCCTCTTGCTGTGGTTGAATCCAAAAAGTATTCTGCTTTACCCGCTTAGGAAGTGACGTAAGGTGGTGTAAATATTTGCTGGCGACCCGCACGCCCCTGTTGGTGACTCGCTGAACTTTGCGCGTTAGCTTCTCTTCCATACGACTCTCCGCTCCAGTTCTCTCTCTCTACAACATGGCCGCCGCTGGAGAAGTTGCAAAGCGACGCCACGCGATGTCGCGCCAGTCGCCGTAGCGGAGCGGCAGCGCAGCGTGAGGCTTTTGTTCGCCAGTGGTGAAGGGGGAAGAGGGGAGGGGATGCTTGGGGAGAGAGAGGGGAGTTGCTAGCGGATTGCTCCGCTGCGTAGGGGTTGGGTCTGATTTTATCATGGAGTACCGTACGCCAAAGATCAATAACGTGCCGCATTTCCTACAAAAGCTCATTTGTTTTTGTTGAGGAGGCCAGAAAAATTATTCTTTTCAATGAAAAGTAAGGGAGGTGAGCACTAGGTTCGCGATTATCGTCGCCTTTTTATCACTTAATACAATTGATCAGAATTCTAGCGTCACATAATTCGGTAAAAAATTTCTCTTTTCCTTCCCTCTCTGTAATAAACAATTTTAAAAACTACCATTTTGTATATTGTGTGTTTCTATCGTTATGAGAATTGACTTTTCTTAAATTAATTGAAAATTTATTTTGACTTAGCATTTGTCTTGCATATACAGATATAGATATAAAAATTAATAAAGGTTTGTTATACTTATATGTCATTAATCATACCCAAGCAGCATATTTCCTGAACTTTCAAAATGTGAAAATATTCAGAACATTATTCTCTGTGCAAGAGACAAATTCATTTTTAGACACAATCATGTCTTTGGTTAGAAAGCATACCAACATTAAGGGTTTATGGCTTATTTAAAACCACAACACGTTTTGTCTCCTCTTCGGCGCTTCATTACCTGTCTCAAAACGAGCCAAAACACGGTTCGTTCTTCCCAAATTCATATTTGATTGCGAGCCGTAATGGAAGTGTATCTGAATAATGGATGAAGATTATCGAAAGGATACGTTCAAATTACAGCATTCCGAAATGATTTTTACAGTAAACACAGGCTGTGTGCCGCGAATTAGAGGAGTCTCGGCCAATGCTGCAATTAAGCTTGATTGGCTGGCGTCCCTTGGTGTTGCGATGTAAGTGCACCGTCGGCGGCAAAAACGCTGCTTTCAAGGCTCAGCACGTTGCTAGTTTTTTTTTTTTTACTGAGGCCTGCGAGCTGGGTAATCGGTGTTTAGATGAGGTCTTTTGCAGCATTTTTTGCGGTATCCTGTAGAATGAAGGCAAAGGTCGGAGAGGATGATGATGGGTATTGGCTCACCCCGTCTGATATGTCTTCTTCCTTTTTTCCATGAAAAATATTTCAATTCATCATTGTTTCAACCAAAAAATATTTACAATTATTTTGTAAAATGATGTTGAATAAGTCTGTAATGATCAAACGCACACTAAATAAAATAAAGAGAAATGTTTCCATGATTTGTGACTTCAGAGTTTATGACGTCTTTTATAATTTACTTTAGCTTTGTCATATCATAAACAATCATAATAAATCTCTAGCTGTCATGATTTGAAAGATGCCAAATGTTCAAAACACTTAACAAATTGGAAATCAATTTCGGAAGACTTCTCTACAATGTGGCATTATTTATATATTGATTTTCTTTTGTATGTAATAATGTTTTTTTAGATTTTAATGTATTGTCTAGAGTTCATGTATTCCCAACAATATTCCAGAAAAATAAAAAAGTGGTTCTGTAATTTTATTTAATTTTAAGCAGAAGATCCAGAAGTAAGTAGACATTTTTAATGGAAAGAAAATTAATGTTTTGCGGTATTGAATGTACCTTCCATTTGATCATACGTACATATTTACATTGAACTATGTATATATATTTATATAAAAAATCTGCCGTATATCTCTGATGACAAAGAACCAAGAATGCCACATTGTTGTCAGTATCGCTCGTGCCAGACTTTTAGAGATCTGAACGCCCTAAGTAGAAGTAACCAAGTGCTACACATCCAGATACTTCCCTCCCTGCGAAGTCACAGGGTTTTTGACGTCTCTGTATTTGACTGAGGCCAGATGGTGGGTGAGTCTTCGGATCTTACAGAGATGAGGCATGTTGCAGGGTGCAACGAGTCACTAGAGACTGACACAGATAGGCTGACAGCACAGGCGTGACAGCACGTGACAGCACTGCTGCCCTTGCTGCTGTGACGTGCACCGATTTCTCCTCCGTGGCAAGTGAGTTCTGATGATATTCCGGAAGTGGCTATTAGGCGGTGTCTTCCTAAAGAAACTTTGCTTATACCCAACAGTCATCATGCTAAATTCGGATTGGCATGACATTTTACCAACTACTACAGTACTGTGCAACTTCTTAATTACCAATCTTCGAGTGCTATGACTGCAAAGGTGTAAATGAGGAAGGTGCAGACTCTCCTTTTGAATACTTTGATCTTCGACAAAATGAATAAAAACTAAAAAATGTGCACTCCATTGATTAATAATGCTTTTTAAGAAAACATTAATCCAAAGCGTCACGAGTGATTCCTAACCGTGGATGCGAGAGAAGGATCGCTAAGAAGGCATTTTTGTGGGCCCAGATTTCTGTCCAGCGGGCGCGGACAGTAAGGCTCAAGTGGCAATCTGGGATTTGATGTTTGCACATCCAGGGATATAACCAAGGCCCCAGTCCAATTTTCTTTCTTTCTTCATCTTCACGCGGATGTGGAAGAAAGGGAAGGGTCTCCTCTCTCCGCAACTCGTGCTACAAAATTTCTGAATGTCTGGCGATTTAGTTAAAAAGTCATAACTACCAGGTGCAAGTTGTGTTCCTAATGAATACTACAAGTGCGTAGTCAGTTGCGAGGGCGAAGATGCAATTTCAAGCTGTGAGTGTTAGACCAATGTGATATTTGAGGACATAGGTGGTGGAACGTTACTGATACCCAATCGTTACTGATACCCAGTAAATCAAAATACTTGGCAGGAGATAGATGTATTAGTTATGACATATCTTTACTTTTGTGGAAGACATGCTTTAGAATGTCACATTTCGCCATGGCCCAAATTACGAAGAGAGTAATGGGTAACGACGGCGGATTAATTCTGATGATAAACAATTATCATTAAAATATCGTAACATATCGTATATTTTCATTCACATACGAGCATTTTAAGGTACATACTGCGTTCGAGTCTAAAGAAAGAATGTCAACCATGATCAATTGTCATTTTCAGTGGAATAATAACAATAATCAAAACTCGTGACAATGGAAATCTTAGCTTCTACAACATAAATTGGAGAATTATCTAAATTATCTTTTCCTGGTATATACAGAGAGAATGATGCCAAAAAGATCATTCTTTTTCTTGAAAGATTGACATTCACAAGATTGATCTCCACATTCTGCAGAAGAGGACCAAATATTCTCAAGCCAAGAAATGCGCAAAGAAACATCAAATTTAGTTAATCCTCTTATATTCATTTTAAGATCTTTTAGATTATATTTGATTGTATTGAGACAATGTGAATCAAAATTTTCTCTTGAAAATCTAGTATTTGCGAATTGAGTTAGACATCTTTCTCCACACCAAAGAATAATTAATGTAATCGGAGCTTTATTGTTTTAAGCTTTGAAGAAAGAAAAACAAATGACAACCAAGAGACAATATACACATACGTTTAAAAGCAATAGAATAATATGAAATTTCTTACAAAATATCGATTCTCTATTCTTGGAAATTGCAATTAATAATTTAGAAAATATGTAAGACAATATTTTTGAGATAATGTGCTGTTTGGCGAAGAGGTAATAATCGTCCCCTTATTCTCTTTAAAGGTTGAACTACAGAGGGATTAAAAGAACTCGTTTTTACATTTCCTCAAAAAATGCAAGAAATTGAACTAAACTATATAATAATAGATCGGAGAATTTTATGACGATACTGTTTAAACTAGCTTCAGTTTCGAGTGTTGGTTTTCAGTACAATAAAAAGAAACATGGAACAGAAAGGCTTTGTTAAGTTCTCGTTACGTACGAGTATTGAGTAGTTATCAACATCAACATCTTAGATACTCGTACATAAAACTTCAAGATTTCCTATGAGAAAATAAATAATCATGTATCTCTTTCAAACAATCATAGGAGAGCATATTATTTTCCGTTACATACTCTCCTGGTTTACTAAAGGTAATATGGAGGTACTAAAAGCATAAAGTTATTTCCTTTCCCTAATTGATAGGTACTGATTCAACTGAGTTGAATTCATTTTGAGTCATTCGTCGATACCCCACGAAATGGTCATTTATATCTGAGTATATTTTTTTGATAAGAAATACTGTCCTTTTCTAAACATTAGTATCGTATTAGCATTGTTTGAGAAAAATGTATTACTATCTGTTTGAGAAAATGAGAATTGTCTTTCTTGATTACGAGTATCTTCCTGTGGAAAGGCTTGCTTCTCTTCCACTGAGCTTCTCTGCATTTTTCCAGCGTGTTACCATTAAATGGACAAAAATGAACTAAGACATAAAGCAGAAATGAATCTGAACATTATTGAAACTAAGACTCAAATAGTTTAGTCACCTTAACACAATGGGGGAAGATGAATGGGCTAAAAAGCTCTGAGAGTGGAAACCAGCTTTGCACCGAGTACGAATAGAGCCTAGAAGGGTGTGGATGAAAGGAGTGGTGAAGGTGATGGACAAAAGGGAGATAACTGCAGAGGCAGAATAAGGTAGAAACTGGGTAGCGAGTGAGTGTAATGAAGTAAAAAAGCTGAAATTACTACCGAATTTCATCGCAAAGTCAATACTCTTTGCGAATAAATCCAGAAACTCTAGACGAGCAAAACCAGTACTGCCACAATGTGTAGCCACAAAGGTCATATAGTTTTTTGTAGCCACAAAGGCCATATACCAATGCAGTTGCTGATAAAATAAAATGTACCCGAAAGTACCGAATGTAATGCATTTGATGTTGAGAGCATTTTATATTTACATTTATGCTCTCAATAACAGAAGAAATATTTCATCAGAACAATCTATTTCTACAGCGAAACCAGTTCTATCAAAAGTAAAAACGTTCTCCCTCACGATTTCGAGCCTATGCTTAAACTATTTGCAATCCTATACTTCCTCATCAACTACGCAACTATTTATATCAAAATACTTCCTCACCGAAACTATCCTTCACAACCCACTGTGACCACATCTACTGTGATATTGTAACAAATAGCAATTTTACTGGAATACCATTTAGTTTGGTATATTAATTTATGATGTTGAATTTTGCGGAAAGAGATGGAAAACTCGAATACGTTTTAGAATTATCTTTTTAATTATCATTTTTCTGAAAACTTATTTCCTAAATATGTTATGTTAATGATACATAAAGAAATGGAGTTATTGTAATATTCAACAAATATTTTGTTCTTATTGTATACTTAAAATGTTAATGATTGTCATTTTGCCTACATTTGATACGTTGTGAAATTCGGTTTCCCTACATTATCTACACACTTACATTCTAATGAACCCTGATTTACAAAATGGTTCTTTCTATGAAATGTTTTGTGGGATGTACTAATAGGATACTGGCCAGGTAAATAAAAAAATCCCGTTTGCTAATGTTTTATATTGTATTATTCCTTCATAATTGCTATAAAAGCAGAACAGCATAATTAACAATCAAATATAACTCACCAGAAACAATATTTTTTTTAAATTAAAAAGAACAGTCAATTGAATATTTATAAAGAACATAATATACAAAAATATAATCTAAACATACCTCACTACATTTATACCACCTCATCTGACATAAGAATTGAGTGACGGTTTCATATGGCACATATCCTTTCATTATAATTCCCAGCCGTTTAGAACCAGCATACTAAAAGTAAAATAATATATAAGACGAATTGATCCTAAAATTCAATAATATATATTTTGTATTTATCAATCGAAATTATGATGTGGGCCATATAAAACAAAAGAAAACCAGAACAGATTTAACATTGATACTTAATACAGAAATATATGTTACTCTGAACATAACCAAGTAAAAAAGTAACCCTGGAATAATCTGTGAAATAATTGCAACAATGTTTTAATTTACAAATGAACAAAACATTTACATATACAACCATTTCAAGAAGACTACATAAGTAATAACAGTATTATTTCCACATTCCTGTACGAAACATCAAAATGGAACACCACATAAATTCAGTTTCTATGGAATATTCTATGATTATTGTACATATGTTGACTTAGTTTAAAAAAATAAAATATGTAAAAAATAAGATCATATATTTATATTTGTTTATATTCATCCATAAACAAGTTAAAGACAAAAAACAATACTGTACCCCAATCGTTAAAGATCGATGCCATAAACAAAAGTTGCTATACTTACAACACAATACATTGTACACAATCAGCAATACTTTGGGATCCGTTTTTTTTTTCGAGAAAGAAGTACTTTAAACTGGTGGTCGAGTATTGGCATCCCTGATCGAGCCTTCCTCCATTTTTTAAACTCTAAGTAACAAAAGGATTGCCATAAACAAATAAAAGCTACGTTACTGAAAAATAAATTACAAACATTTCCACATTATTACTCTTGATGTGTACCTGCTTCATTTTAATTTATTATATCTACGATTGCATCGAAAGGACGAGACCACTGCATCGACAAACCCGTTTCCAAGCTACGTCCCTGTGAAGGTCGCGCTCGAGGCTAAATGTATCTCCTAAGGGCCGTGCGAAGAGCGCAAGCAGCACCGTCAACTCGATGTCATAAGACGCGTGGTATTTCCTCTACAAAACGATATTTTGCTTTATAGCACGATAACGTGGTATTTCCTCTACAAAACAACGCTAAAATGATATGCTTAGCTTTCACAGTTGCAGAGAAAGAAGTATAATTTTAAAATAAATTTTTCGCTAAATCATGTTACTTAATACTTTTATAAGTGATCTGCTGATCGAAATGAAAAAAGTTCCACTTTGAAAGTGATGATCGGGATATCTCTCTTGCTGCCCGAGAATTCTGTATCTGCTATTTCTTATCCTAAATATTGAGCAGGAGCGCCTTAGCCAAGAAAGCGTAAAATATGAAACAAAAAATGCTTACCTAGTTTTGAACCTTATAAATCCTGGTAAGCATCTGTTTCAGTTTGATGGATTTTAATGAAGTAAATGGAATGGATGGATGGAATGGACTGTAATAGAGTAAAGTGAATATTGCCAAACGAGACATCTCCTGGTCGGATTTGCAAACGTATTGCAGTTACGCATCTTTGAAGTCCACATATCTGTCTAAATGTAGCTCGTATTGCTATTCTCTCATTCGTAATTGAGCAATGGATGCTTTGATCTACAAAATAAAGTGCTTAGGAAGTCCTATTGTAAAAAGAGAGCGATAATATAACAACATAATTTTGTTACATGCGTTACCAAACGACTGAGCATGACGTCAATATGACTGAGCTTGAAAAATGTTTATGAATACGAAATGTTTGACGAAATTATATTCCATGAAAAATATTCAACGTTTGCATAACAATGTCCACTGCAATGTTCATTGAAATTTGATAAAATAAAAATTCCAACCACTATATTGTAATGTATTAGTAAATTAGTTTGGCATTAAAAATGAAGATTAGTAGCACTTAAACTAAAGTTTAGAGATACAAATAAGTGAAGAGTGCAAATGTATTTTTTACTGAGATTTAAAACATTTCATTGGAATATCTAATGTTACATTTCATAAAATATGACATTCGAATTCAAAACTAAGCGCTAAATAATTATCTTATTTCCTTCACACTTTGCAACAAAAAACAAGAATTTTTTATTAGTAAAAATGAATGTTCTAATCTAAATTTTCTGCTTAGATATTAGAAATTATTTACTTTTCTATTTAAGTAAATCTTACTTAAACGTTTAATTTAAGAATTAATTAAAATGTTTCTTTTTGCTTAAAGGTAGAACCAACATTGAACCATAAGTTATATGATCATTGTCTCGAATTGTACCAAGGACTAGAACACAGAAATGTTCATCTTACAAAGAAAAAAGATTTATAAATATGTGAAACAAAAGAAGAAAAGTAATGAAAACGAAAGCAAACACTGTTAAATGTGCATCACAGAGTAAACGAAAATAATAGTTCAAATAGTGATCCAACTAATGTTACTAAACACAAAACTTGGTGGAAAGAAAATTGTAAAATTATACAGTGAACTTTACTAATACACAAAGTAAATTGAAAGTGAACCAAAATAATGGCCAAACTAGAACTGTTACAGTATAGATTAGGTTATAAACTGTAAACTATGATACATTATCTATTATGAGATGTCTCCTTATGTATTAATTATTTAGAAGTCGCTCGGATGCAAAAGATAGACGAGCTAATCTTTCTTTAAAAGAGTCCTGTCCACGGAAGGTTTGTGTGTAGACTTTATTATTATTATTATTATTATTATTATTATTATTATTATTATTATTATTATTATCATCATCATCATCATCATCACTTTTTCCACTTCTCCTTCGCGGGGGGGAAACATTTACCTGCCGTAGTCCTTTCGGCTAGGCTCACTCGTACAGCTCCGGCGAGCAAGCACGAGCACTGTTAGTTGATTATGTTAGTTTAATCAAGCTCTTCTCCTAAGAATTTTCTTACTAATGACATGTATACAGAATTACCGGTTTTTGCGTTGTCGTCAGCAGTTTTCTGGCTCCTAATACCTCAAGTTGATGCTTCGTCGATTTTAACACTATCCAGTATTTGAGATGATGATGATTATTAAAACAACAAGGATTTTTGCTTAGAAAGAAATTTGAGCTTTCAACTAAACCAAATATTGGGATTTTTTCGTTAAATGAAAGAACCTCAGATGTGATATCTCTTATATTGTTGGTCACTATTATATTAAACTAAATTTTACTTTTATCTTAAAATCAATGGAATGAACGCGTATGTGCAGTCATTTATTCACGTCGTACTTTTGTGCGAGTTGCCATCTATCCATAGAAGGCGGTTGACTTTCATCTAACGCGAGCTGTAAAGGAGAAGTTATTGTTAGCGAAGAAAGGATTGCGATTTTTTTAAAATTCGAAGATGTTTTTAAGTGTGAAGATTGGTGTAAGTATATATAAAAGCCATGTACAGCAATCATTTGGCATACATATCTTACAAAAAAGTTTCAGTGTTTTTTTTATTCAATGAGATGCATTATATTTTTAAGTTAAAGTAGTTAAAGGGATTTACTTTTATAGTACACTGCAACATACATGTTTAATATTGGTAAATATAAAACCTTTGAATTATATTTTCAGAAACATATTTAACTCTGTATTTACAGTGAATAGTGATTGTGTTGTTCCAGAATTTGTATGTTTTCCTCATTTCATTAGTCTTCGAGAAAAATAACTGAACAACACAAAACAAAATTTGGGTGTTTTTCGATTTTTCGTGTTGTTCATAAATTTTAACCTAACAACAATTTTTCCTTTTATGCAATGCAAGTTTAGATCGTTGTTGTATAGTTTTGGGGATAAAAGAAAAGGTTTCAAAAGAAAGCATAAATATAATTAATATTTCTTATGACAACTCGGAAACTGTTCCGAGAGCAACTATTTTCTGTTAGCGGCCACCTGCACGAATGTAAGAGCTGAACCTTTCCAGATGACCGGGAATGAACTGTCGGGGTTTCACCGCCACCAGCGCCGCCTTCGCCTCCGCCTCCGCGCCCACCATTAATCTACGCGCGGAAGCATTCATATGGAACAGGCAGCCGACAGACGGAGCGACGGGCAGGCGCGGGGCGAGCGCCGGAAAGCGGCCAGGTAGCAGACAGCTGACTCCCTTCGATTCCTCCTCTTTCTTGGCCCTGCACCTCCGACTCGCTTTCAGCCTCCAGGCAGGCAGCAACCGACCCAATGGTATGATCTTAGAATAGTGAATATGCTTTCTGCTTTGGCTTATCAACTTATCAACTCTCTCTTAATTTATGCTCTTGTAGCGCGATTTTGAGAAGCATTCTTGTTTCTTAGTAATAATTTTCTTTCAAACCTGGAGTTTTATAGAAGGATTAAATTTTCAATTTATAGTGAACTTAAGAGTTTTAGACTGAAAAAATGAAATGTTGGTATTTAAAAGAGTGAATTTCGTGTTTTGGGATCAATTTTATTTATGAGACTTATCTCATATTTGCAGTATGCCTTAATCCCGGAACATCTTTTAATAAAATTATTTAATAGTCAGATTTTATTTAATAATAAAAGGCTTTCATATTGTTCCAGTGATGTTAATTTATTGTGAAAAAAATATTATTTAAACGAATTGTTTTCGTTGTTGCATTTTATGTTTTGGGTTTTTTCTTGCATTTGCATTTGTTCCAGGTTTGCAGAAGTCGCTTTTCAAACGTTCCTGCGTTTGCACTCAACCTGAAGTCACGTCCCGGGGTAACTACCACGTCAAAGAAGAGTACGCAATTGATGCCTCCTGTTCGAACACATTACGCCTTGGTATTACTTTAGTATTAATGAAAAGTACCTCTCCTTGAATCTATTTGTCATCAACAGAGTCAGAATGAAATATTTTAAAATGTTTCGGTGTTTCTTGAATATGAAAACACTTCATTATTAAAAATACTTATAAGTCGAACCTACCGGAAGACAGGTTTATTAGAAAAATGCCACCAATTACACCATTACTTATATTTTCTAATTATATTTATTTCTTACCTCCTTCTTAACCAAAATTATTGTTTACAAAAACGTTCAATGATATTCTAATTTTAGAGAATTCCAATCACATTGGGAAAATCTGTACATCAGTCAGATTCTGGGAAAATAAATACATTCAGTCAAATTAAAAATTTGTGTAGACGTTTCAACGGAGTGCTTGTATAGAATATTAATAACGTACACTCCTTGAATTTCTGCAACATTTTGTAATTACATTCACATTATTTAAAACACAAGGATTATTTTAATGAATTATAAATCATTAAATGGATACTTCTCAGAATATTCAGGATAAAATTATAATTGTCTGAGTAGTAAGAGATAACTTTTTTCATAAAATGAGACAAAAATGGTTTGTTCTGGGACACTTGGCTGAAGTGAAATTTATTTAATCTAAAACTTGTGAACCGAGTTCCTATATCATGGAATATTGGTTTCAATACGTAATTTTATGAAGTTTTGAATCATGAAATAGCAGATTGAGTCTGTATTAATAGAAAATTTTTATATACTGCATTACATACGTTTGAGCATGCGTAAGTGAAAGGCGTATTATGGAGTGACTACATTTTTTTGTCTTTTGCTTCTCGAATATAATTTAGAGACTTTCATACAACTTTGAGGATCATGGTACATGTCTCATCTATATTATTACTTGACAAAATATTATCACTTAGTTTATATAGTAAAATATTTTTATTTGAAGAATTTTTCATTCTATACTCACTAAATATACGCACATTTGAACGAGGAATTGTTTAACATAATTTCCGAGTTCATGGCATCGTCGTATTCACAGAAACCATAAGATTTCATAGCGACAAATACTACGTGGGAATAATGAATAAACGTTGCAAGAAATAAACTTCGATGCACTTCCGTAATAAATCGCTTTTATTTTCATCTGCCGCCAAAATTATTTTTCTTCATCACGTGATCATTAATTTTCTCAGCAACAGCAGCCTGGCGCGTCATATAAGGGGTATATATGCATCCACGTTGCACATTCTTGTAAAGCGTGTTGCGTTCGTTCAAACACGGCGCGCTCTTTCTGGATCATGAAAGGTGGTCTGAATGAAATCAATGAATTTTAAGCGAATTCTGACTCCGGAAAATGCATACCTGACTTTCGCATTGCCCTACACTAAACGTTTTTCACTAATGTCTGGATATTTCCCTCCAGCATATTTTACTGTTATTTCCTGATTTAAAGAGATTTTATGAGACTTTTTTACGATCGCATAAAAAGGAGATATTCTCTACATCGGTATGCATGCGTAAAATTACATCCATTCTGATTGAATGAATGAAACGTTATCATTCAAAAACTATTCGGACAATAGGTGCAACAGGAATAAATTATAAAACGCATATTAACAGCAAAACAACTTGAATTTCATTAATGATATTATTAAGCACTTCACAAGAAATTATTAAATTTCTATCAAATTACACATAGAATAATGGAATATATTTGTATTATAAATATATCTAGTAAAAATTATGAACAAATTTATTTTAATGATAAATCAAAGCAAATATGTCAAAACGTCAAACTAATAAAACAATAACAGTTATTCAGGAACGATTTGTCATTAGAATGGTAATGAAAATTGGTAGTGCTCTTCGAAAAATTATTTCCTATGTTACCCGACGAAGTAGGCTAAATTCTGCACTGAAATCACATTGTCTATTGTCTTAGGAGTAACTACCTTCTTATATTGTCTATGTTGTGCTAGATTTCTTGCCTTTTCATAGGAAATATCCTAACGAAACATTTTCGGTTATCGAACATATTTTATTCGATGAATACTAATTTCTCAATAGTTAGTATGGTCATCTTCAAATAACTTTCCATTTTTCAAGCATTAATTTAAAGACTGTAGCGTTTTCCCAATTTAACAGCTCCTGTGGAGTGTAAATTTCACTATCTTTAAATTCCATAAATTGGAGGCATGATTTCTCTATTTATAGGATAGGAATTAGTTTGGAACATCAACGCCACACTATCTTGTGTTTCCAGATCGTATCCTTATGGTATACAATCCTTTTGTTTTGATTAAATAAAGGATTATCAAATACATACATTATTATACAAATTATCCATACAGAGGCATGTCTGTTTGATCGTAGACAGAGTATTCTTAATATTTCGTGAGCGAAATGATTTCTTCGAGCATGAACTAGATTGTGTTTTATTCGGGCAGGTCTTGGCAAAAAACTTAATGTTGATCGTGCAAAAAATCATATAAATAGAGTAAATAATATAAATTATAGTTAATATAAAAATAACTATATGGCTTTTGTGGAGACTATATTATTTACCGCGAAAGTTAGATGAACGGGATTGCACCACAGAAAACTTTACTTGATGAGTTATTCATTACGATTTATTGAATCTTTCAAATTTGGGATTCAGAGAATTAAAAAAGGCGAAGTTTGGCATAAATATTTTTACTGCATATAAACATTTGAACTATTGGTTCCAGTTCTCAAATTATTAATTGACAAATTTTCATTTTTCACACAAGTTTCATTTTTTATTTTACAAATTATCTCATTTACATTTCTTACTACATTGCAGTCAACAACATCTACCTACGTTTTAATAAATGTACCTATCGTATCTACTTATTCTGGGCGTAGTTTCGTATATTGTTCCACAAATCATGAGTAGCTAATTTTTCAAAACTATGTCGACAAAAATCTAAATTTTTAATGTCGAATTCTTAATTTTCCTTTTGAGGTATCAAGTGACTTTCTCATGCAAAATATTAATTTTCATGACAAAACATTGACATCAAACAAATTTTTGACAATTTTTAAATTTTCAATGTTTTGTTTTTCTTTCCTTAAAATTGTCTAATAGTTTCGTAGATCAGACTTATTACTCAAGGCAATCTCATTACTCATATTTCAATAACCATCTTAGTAAAATTATGGAAAAATAAGATTTTCTGGCATGAAAATGACACGAAGAACTCATATTTATAAGTTTTTTGAAAAAGATTAAAATTTGATGATGAGTACAGTAAATTACGAATGGTGTATAATTACATCTTGTGACATTTTGGAAGAAATGTTTTTGATTTTAAATAAGAAACAATTTTTGGTATTATAACTTCCTTTTTCTTTACGAAGAATTTTTGATGTAGGTAGGGACAACCTCGAAAGTGATACATCTTTTTCAAAGTGATCGTTCTTCGGAAATAAATGTTACATTATATGATCTGTAGATGATGTTAACGCTTATAAATTCCTTCACAGACTTCTCGTGCAAGTTAACTGAAAAGGCCACCCTGAAAGTAAAACAGTAACAACCCCCACGTTAAAACTGCAAAATATTTAATACCACATTATCATTGATCTTATATATATTATACTTTGTACTTCTATACGTTATACTGTATACTTATATGTTATACTTTGTTTGCCTTGTCAGCTTCTTTTGTCAGTATGCTCTTACAAAAAAGAAGCAGTTGGCTCTATCACTGAAAGGATAGGCACAACAAAATTTCAAGGCACAACAAAATTTTACAGTAAAAGAGCTAAAAATAATAGTAAACTCGTGAAAATGAGCACTACCTGAAATTACAAACATTGTCATAAACACTTTTAAAAAGAATATTCATTAAAAATATTTCGTTTCATTAAACCCATTTTATATCAACGTTTTCATTGTTTTTTAACGAGAAAAATGTCCGGCGTTCTTTGTATTATTTTGTTAATGAATCGGAGTCTAGTTGTATGTCAATTAATTTGCTCTGACGTTGCTGTTATTGCAATTACGCTATCTCATGTATTTTTCTTTCTTTCTTCCTTCCATTTTTTATTTATTGTTTGCTTAAGTAGTTCTCAACATTACTGACATTTCAAAAATTGAAACATTCGTAGAAAATATAATAATACCTTTCTTTCGTTATACAGGAAATACACATGTGCGTTTTTTATTATGCTATTCTCTCATTAACTTGTGGGCAAAAATATATGTGTAGTAACAATGTAACACGCGATGATTTTTTGGTGAATTGTAAATATTTTAGTGAGATCAGTAGTCTAGATTTGTGTTGTACAAGACGTATATTTTGGAACTGTAACATTTAAGGTTGATTCATTCCACTTGTTCTACTCCCAGCTGCGTGTTGTGTGCAGCAATTATCTCCATTGTTGGACACGCAGAGAAGCTGTGCGAGGTAGCTTCGAGGCGCTGGAGGAGAGAGGCCGTGTGGGTGGGTCGGGCGTGCGTGCTGCCCGGGGGCCGTGGCAGGCGCGGCACGGGGCGTGGCGGGCCGGCGCGCCTCGTCGCGTGCGCGCGCTCTCGAGGCTGGACGCGGCGGCTAATCGGGGCGCCCTCAACGGCGCCGTCACGCGCCCACGCCCAAGCCCCTCGCTATCACCCCCCGCCCCTCGCTATCACCCCCTGCCCCTCGCTTTCTTCTCCCTAACCACCCCCTCTCTCGCTGGTCGCTTCGTCATATTCCTTCCCCCGCCTTTGGAACAAGACTTTCATTTCAAAATTGACACATTTTTTCTCTCTTCCTTTGTTACATTAATTTTGCTTTCTCATTCTCATTCTCATTTTCCTTTCACTTTCACTACATTCTGCTTTCAATAGTTCAGTTTTGTTGCTACCAACTCTCTCTTCTTAATTTCTCGTACTTGTTGTTTAGAGGAAATTATACAATCGTGCAAATAAATGATCTCAATATTTTTGACGAAAAAATACGTTTAGGAGCAGAGGGACAAATGTTAAAGGAGTAGTTTTCCAAAAACTCCGTCTTTTTGTGTCTATTGGTCTATCTGCTCTTGTATAACACTAGTGCTTTAATATTTTAGATGCTTTTCTGTAATTTAGATATTCGCTGATTGGTTTGACCGCACTTGAGGCCCTGCGAATTTGAAACGATACCTTTAAGATACTTTGTACAAATCCATAGTCCACTTATCTACAAAAATCACAAGCATGCACCGTATAAAAATCTTTCGGCAAGGTGGAACTTGAGATTTTCGAATGTTCAATACATTGTTGAATTTTCGGGCCACTTAAAGAAAAACCCAAAGATCACATTAATTTTTTCTTTCTCTCTTTCTTTAAAACTATTTTTTACATCATATCCATTTCACTTATTTCTTTATCTTCTGAGCTTCAGTTTCCCGATGATGCTCTCAAACATTTTTTTCTTGCAAATTTGCGTTTGCATAGTATCTGCATTTATACTCGCCTTTTTATTTTCTCGTATATGTATGTATATACGATGTAATATACGTAGTATAGGGAAAGTTATCTAATGCTGAGCGACAAAATGGCGAAGTTTCGGAAAAAAATCATTGCCGGGCCGTGATAACGAAAAAGTGGATAAATCCAGTTGCTAAATTAAGAAAAAAATCTCCTAACACGTGGTGTAGCCAGAATCCCTGATTTGTACGTCCTTCGTACCGGAAAACCAATTGAAAGCAAACCGTCAGTCTGTGAACAACACTAGCGTCTAAACCATAAGTACAATTTCTTCCAAAATGAAAATTCCCCCGTCGATTTGATTCCACACGAGGCGCCGCGATTTTGAAAAAACTTTCTTTAAAATTTGCGGCTTCTTTACATGAAGCCCCCCGGACATTTTCAAACTATTCTCAAAAATGGTTCCAATTTTTTTCTTTAAATTTCGTGTACGAATTCAGTGACATACACGTATTAAGGTGGCATAGTCCGATTTTCATGGTTAACTCTGAATTTTCGAAAATTGCAAAAATGTATTTTTTTGACTTGTCTCCCGTTAATATTGACATTAGCGGCCATTTGTTCACATTAATATACTTATGAGCACATATACTTTAAATAATGTCAAGTAAAGTTTCTCGAGAACTCAACCACTTTCTGAAAACTATCTCAAAATGCCGAATTTTCAGAAACGCTCAAACGCCATTTTCTCATAAATTGCTCAAAATTTTGTCTTCAAACTTTTGGAACGGATAGTTTTCTGTGAAAAATAGTTTCAAATTTCGCATATCTAGTGGCCCTTAAACGCCATTTTCTTAAAAACGCCTACAAATGTTTGAAAGTTAATAGCCATTTAGGACGTGGTTTTAGTGTTCTTTTGTATTCTAAAATTAATATTTCCGTTCTACAATTAGGAAACCGAAAAATTAAGAAAATATCAAAAAATGTAATTTAAGCGGCGATAGATGGCAGTTGGCACGCGTATGTGGCAATTCCGAATAGTTGGCCCAGACCCAAGGAAATAGAAAACAAATACGGGAAAGTCTGTGACATTCTGTAGCACCACTAGTTATCTATATTGACAGCTTTTGTTTCTGATTTTATTTCTTCTTACCAGCTTATTATTTTTTCACTCATCAATTGAATTTCTGCAATTATATGAAAACATTTAACATTTTCTCTTGGTATAAAAACGTTTTGACGATAGGAAACCCCTTAGGATCGTCAAATATGTCTTATATTATGTAAAAAAATTGTCTTTATATCTTTTTTCACAATTAAGACATATAAAATTTGGCATTTATATCATATGTGAGATATTAACCGAATGATTATAGAATGATCTAGAGATATTCTTAATGTTCGTCTTCTAAACTCCTTCAGTGTTTTATATAATGGGAATAATTTACTTTTCTTCCTAATAATTTCACTTTTTCACATATCTAGTGGCCCTTAAACGCCATTTTCTTAAAAACGCCTACAAATGTTTGAAAGTTAATAGCCATTTAGGACGTGGTTTTAGTGTTCTTTTGTATTCTAAAATTAATATTTCCGTTCTACAATTAGGAAACCGAAAAATTAAGAAAATATCAAAAAATGTAATTTAAGCGGCGATAGATGGCAGTTGGCACGCGTATGTGGCAATTCCGAATAGTTGGCCCAGACCCAAGGAAATAGAAAACAAATACGGGAAAGTCTGTGACATTCTGTAGCACCACTAGTTATCTATATTGACAGCTTTTGTTTCTGATTTTATTTCTTCTTACCAGCTTATTATTTTTTCACTCATCAATTGAATTTCTGCAATTATATGAAAACATTTAACATTTTCTCTTGGTATAAAAACGTTTTGACGATAGGAAACCCCTTAGGATCGTCAAATATGTCTTATATTATGTAAAAAAATTGTCTTTATATCTTTTTTCACAATTAAGACATATAAAATTTGGCATTTATATCATATGTGAGATATTAACCGAATGATTATAGAATGATCTAGAGATATTCTTAATGTTCGTCTTCTAAACTCCTTCAGTGTTTTATATAATGGGAATAATTTACTTTTCTTCCTAATAATTTCACTTTTTAAATTCTGTTTCATATTTTGTGTTGTAGATTGGTTTTGATTCGTCCTTTTTATCATATAACTTTTATTTCGGTACTGAAAAAATCTTGTTTTACATTTGGTTTATAAAAGTTTGATAATATTGAAGTATTAAAAATATTATCTTTCATCTTTTAAATGAAAATTATTTGCTGATGAAATTTCTGAAACTTAATTTTTCAATAATTTTCACTGGTTAACAGGAATTAAACAGTAAATACACAAAAATAAATAATATTTTCTGGGGTGTAATGAAATCATTCATCTAACTAGTACCATACCCCGTGATCATGTACAAATTAAATATTGCACTGAGTTATATACAGTTTCTGAATCGGCATGTAAAAATTCTAAATACATATCTGGAAATATTTCCCGCACAATTTGCTTAATGTACCGCTTGCAGTATTCAATCGGTGCTATTTTGAATCTTAGAATGAAATTACATGCGTGGGAATAGATTGGAGAAATTTGATACATTTAAAGAAACATTTGACATTGTTTTCTATTTGCACTTGTAAATCCTGGCTTCTACCTGAATATTTTTGATATTTTCCCCACATTCTTTATAGCTTGATAATATTGGTTTTGCTTACTTGTCCAATTAATTTTAATTTCTTTCTATTTTATCCACTTGTTTTCGTAGATTATTGAAGTAAAATATAGTTATTCTAAGGGTTTTCTGATATTTTTCACGGGAATCGGAACGAATAATTGACGTAAATGCAACTACCACATTAGAATTACCGCTAACGAAAGAAAGAGAAAACGCAATAAAAATGTATATACTGTATGTATTTAGCTTATTTTTTACTCCAGGAAGTTGATAAAACAGGAAGCAAGATTAAGAACAATTTTGCCAGGTTGAGAAAATTTTTAATTTGGACTTTGAAACCATTTTTTGAATGCCTTAGATAATTCAAATGACTGGCAATTGTATTATTTATGATTGAAAATGGGCGTTTTAGGGAAATATTTGGTTTACTAATTTGGGGTAGACAACTGAATTAAAAATTACTCTAACGATACTAACACTTGTAGACGTACAATTTATATATTTTATATTCAAATGGATCGGTTCCTGCAGGTTTTTATCTTATCTACTTCTTATCAGCGTCGCCATGTACTTGAAGTCAATAAAATGTTAAACATTCCTGTAGAGAAAGCTATTATTTTTATCTTAGTACCGCGAATTATCTTGATTTAAATTCAATTCAGTTATGTTACATACTCTATCATCTAAACATGCTTTCGCTTAAGTACAATTGATATTCATTATCTTTTTTATATTACATGGTAAATGTGATACTGTTCAATAGGAATTTATTATTTATTTGTTCTTCATTTATATTCCTTTTTAAGAACATCTCGTGCATGAGTATAGTATTGAAGTTGTTTGACCATGTTTTCCTTGCATACTCGTATGTTTCCAAGCGAATCTTTATTCACACTTTGTAAGCAAGTTTACTTACTGCTCATAAGTAGTGCATGCGCATATAAACTGCATGGTGTTTGTTCCGCCCTGGAGGGCAGTGACCTCGCGGCCCGGCTGGGGCGCCGGCCGCCCGCCCAAGCACATTCGTGATCTACCCTGTAGATCCGGGCTTTTGTAGAGAGGGTAGATATCAGAAGCTCGTCTCTACAGGTATCTTACGGATGGGAGACCTCGCAGCTTCGCTGGACACTGCCCGGTTTTCTCTTTTTCATCCTTTTTGAAATTCTCTCTTCTTGTCGTTGACTGGAACCCCTAGTTTTCTACTATTTTCTTTTGTTGTTTGGCTGAATACTTCATGAAAGGCTTGTGAATGTTATTTTATTATGCTTAAAAAAATTGTTTAGTCAGATTTCCTTGTTGCTTAGTAGTTTTAAATTTTGCATCGCCTTTTATAAAATAGCGCACACATTATTCAGTTATGGTTAGTTTTTTAATACTTCGTATTTCGCGTACTGTTTTGTTGGTATTGGACATTTGTAAAAGATTTTAATATACAAGTATTTCGGAAAGTCATTTTCGTTATTGGACAACCCACGTGACGTGCGCTTCCTTTGATCCCCTTGTCCATCCAACGGAAGCCCCCTGGCGCAGGAGGGCGTCGACGTCGCCCTCTTAGTTATCGGTCCGCTCGGGGAGCAACGCACGAACGCCTAATTAGAGTAGCAGCCTCCTCTCGTTTCCTTCAAACGTACGAGTATAAGTACTAACTGTGCCCAAGAGCATTTGGGATGCAAATTGAAAACATAAATATTACTTTTAAAAAACATTTATAAGAAAATAATTAAATTAGTTCAAAGAATTGGTCGGCCCGACCGGGATTCGAACCCGGGCCTTCTGGTTTACGCCCAGCTGCTCTGACCACTAAGCTACCGAGTCAACCAACCCTTTGAATTATATATATAAGAAAATATTTAAATAAATTGTGTTCTATTCCCAAGTAGGGTTAAAATTTGAATGAAAATAAATATCACTGTTTAATATTTAAACACTGTAATAACGTATACATAAAAGATGAAGAAAAAGAATGAAACTAGTTATAAATATTTTATTTCATTAAAAAATGACAAAACATTTTAAAAAACACAAAATATTTTGTTATTGGAGTTATCCTCAACCTCAATGGTTACATGAATATATAAAATCTCAAATATTATGGCCAAGAACACGAAAGATCTAAAAGAGAAGACACAATGTGCACAGAAAGTTAATTCTTTAAGTAGGCCCTATATTTGATGGGGAAAACTACTTGAAACTAATGTGGGCTTGTTGAATGTTTAATAAAGTAGATTATATATTATATAAATATTATATAATAGAGTAAATTATATTTTATATATGATTCGTTGAGAGCAAAAGTGGTGTAAGTCAAAAAACATACTTTCCAGAAAATGATGTGTAAACTAAAAACGCTATAAAACTATAATTGTTAGAAATAAATGACCAAACGTGTTATGAACGTATTAAAGAGATATTGTTTTAACTTACTACAGATATTTTGGACTGAAAAATTGCTAATTAACTATTTTGTTGACTTTCACCACTTTTGCACACATCGTTTCTGAAAACTATTACTTACATACAAATAATTAGCATGCGCAATTTTCGTCTGAGATAGTAACGTGATGGAAAAATAGTGTTTTTTCATGATTTTCAACGGAGTGAGAGCAATTTTGAGGTTGCGATTTTGACCTGTGCAAGTGTCACTAAAAGGGATTAAATGATTTTTTCCGAGATGCTTTTCTGTAATAGATAAACTGGTGCAGATAAACAAGAAGCTATTTCTTGGGAGACCCTGCAAGCTGTTGTTTCGTCCCACCTGTGACTTACATCCCAATTGCATGCAGCGCTATGAACAACTTGTTTGCTACTTTTTGGCTACTGCTGGCCTTTTTGCTAAGAAATATTGAAGTTTGACTCACACCATTTTAGCCCGTGATGGAACAATGTTAATCTACCTCTGCATCTAATGTTAATCTTTCGAAATTTGACTTATGCCACATTTGCTCTCAACGATTCATATACATTTGTTCTTTGATGAGGTCTTCTCCTTCTATTAATCTATATCTACACCAGTATATAAAGACAAAAGAGCGTTGAGTTATAGCACAATAATCTCTTAATGTACTGAACTAATATCGATGACACTTTTGTGCAGCTTCCTTTGAAGATTAGAACCACTACAGGATATAATTTACGACCATAAGCGTTAATGTATTTATAAAGTGTTTACTTTTTGTGGATTTTTTTCGCCTAGCGTTACATCAGAGATTTAAGAGTGCCCATTAGTTTAGCCCATGCCTATTAGTTTTGCTGCGCGCCACCAGAGGGTGACCACTGAGATCTACGATTGACTTATTCATTGCACAGATATGCGATATCATTAAGAAAGGAGAGGACTGGTTGTTTATTTCTACGAGTACATTCAATTGTTTAAACCGGAATGTTCATATTTAAGAACAATTATGACACATTTGTTTTACTCCAATTGTAAAGGTAACTTGGATATTGAATCAGGAAAACCGAGTATTTTCAGATGGGAACACGCCAGAGGGCGGGGCAGGATGGGGCGGGGATATAATGTAATAATAAAGAAGTAGGCTCCACCGCAGGGCGGAAATAGATGGAATTTCTTTTCCTGGCTAATATATTATTATGATAAATACTCCCGGCGAGGTACTTCAGCTAGTAATGTATAAATACACAGAAGATCTCATCTGAAACTCCTAGCACAACTAATAAAGTTAAATTTAAAGTTAAAAATTAAAATAATGAATAATACAGGGGAAATATTTTGTCAATAGTGGGTACTGTCTGACTTGTTAATTTCCATAAATAATTTTAACTGATGATATTTACCTCAGTTAAAATTATTCGATGAGATTATCATCAATTTACTAAAAATCAAGAAATATTATTTTCGAAAATAATTTACTAATACTTGTGAAACAGGATGATACTTTTACTAATACTCAATAAACAAAAATGTATTGAATGCACAATAGTTCTAATTTTTTAAAAAAAATAACGTATAGCTTTATCGTATCAAATTATTCGATTCTTTTGGTCGATGTCATGCATTTTTCCGAAAAAAAATGTTTGCCAAATTGTTTACATTTAGTGCAAGGTTATCCTCCCTTAGTATAAAATTGATCATAGCTTCATCTTTTTTTAAATATACTGTTTTTAAATCATACATTTTTTTTGTATTTTGTGCTATTTACGTATTATTCATTTTGTGAAGCAAATTTCATATTATTTTTTATTATTGTGAACATGAAACCATGCTGTGGAACTATACAATCGAAAAAAGTAGGGTTATACGGTATGCGGGAGCCTCATTGACAACTGCTTCTTTAGTAGTATTCTTGTACTTGAAAATTAATAAAAACTCAGTATTACAAGATAATCTTGTTTAATAAAATAAAACTAGTATTCAACATTTATTTCTCAAATTGTTTTTCTAAATAATATAAAACTACATTGTTTTATTCAAGTGTTGGTGATTTTTTCCTTTCCAATATATTTGAATTGCAGAATTGTGTCTCTGATTCTTTAAATATTTTCCTTTAGAATCCATTGTGAAATGTAAATATGACAATACGTGTAATTCGTATAGTTAATAATTGTGAATCCATTTGATTACATAAATTGTGTTGTAGCCTGAATTTGTTGAAACAAATTATTTCACCATACATTTAATGATTTTGAATGCAAATGCTCAGAGTTTGTTTGACTGCTTCGATTCAAGGGGGAATTTTAATTTACAATTATAATACAATTATATTCAAACTCAGAAATATAACATTTTGTATGTAATGAATTAGTAATCCAAAAGGAAAATAATTTTTTTCAGTTCAATTTCTGAATATCGGGAGATGTCATCTTTGATTATTTCACGCTCTGGAGAAATAATTCTTTCACATCTACCTCTTCCTTTGTAATAGAGTTTAGGTATTCAAAATAAAAAATTATAACAGGTACATTTACTAGAATTTATTTAAAAGAAAATTGAAACTATTTAAGCAGAGTTAAGACTGTTTAACATAAAATATTCAATAAGGAATTTAGTATTAATGTGTCAATACTAAGTTTTTAAAATTTCTTTACAAGTAACTTGTTTGTTTGGTCTTAACAAAATACATATTTAATATATGAACTATTTCATTGAATATGTATTGGTTTAGACTCGGGCTAAACACTTTATTTGTTGTTATTCTCTTAAAATACTTTCACCTGCTGGAATTTTGAAGAATGTCTTAGCACATTCCACGTGACCGCACTTGACACATGGGACCGTAGAATAACTTCCATTTATAATTCAACTATGTCCAGCATTCGAGGAGCTGTCTAATGCTTCTTTATAGCGCCTCGCCTCGTCACTTCGTCCGTCTGTCTCCGCTGGCGACGTCTTCATTACTCGCTCCCTTTCCCTTCGTCCGTGTAATGGCAGCGGCGTAAAAGCGTGTTTGCAATTTCGACTGGTTCTCGGGCGGTTATTATTCCTCGGGCGTCAAAAGTAGCCCGCCCCTAATTGCGGGCCGCGTGCTCGTAATCAAGTGGCGTGGATGAATTATGCATGTCAATCGCCCGGTGTAATTCATCCTGCCAGGAGGCCCCGGGGAATTAGGCGCTCGCGAGTCCCAGGCGCTAACCGCGGCCGCGGCAGCCGCTCGTCTTGTTTTGATCCCCGGACGAATGCCTTATGACAGCATCAGAAAGGAGGTAATACTGCAGGTACGACGTGCACACTGCCAAACCGAGGAATTGTAGATTAAATTGCTGTTCTCTGAAAACTGTTGAAATTGTTTCTAATATTACATTGAACTGTGTGATAATAAATAGATCATAGAGTACTACTTATTTTATATCATTTTCAATATCTAATTAAATCACAAAATATGAATATCATTTTCTCAGTTTACATTGTATTAAAAGATTGAAATACTGGGTAAAAACTTTTTGAAGATGATTGAGTATGAACAATGAACAGATGTGAAACTAAACAATTTGAACACAAAATCAATAATGTACTTCAAACGATCATCTCGTAACGCTGTCTGTTTTGTTATTTATGTAATGTGAACGTTTTATTAAATATCTTTTCATTTCCACAATAAAGAATCAAATATTGATCCTAATTCCTACATGAAACAAGTTTCTTACATCATGTACAAATGTTTGTTGATTCTTTTGAATACGTTCCTAATCCCAAACCTCTTCCGAGATCATGTAGTTGTTGTACATTTTAACTATCAAATTATGATCTATAATTTGTTCAAACATTTTTTTTTTCAGAATCAAATGTCAAGATCATTTGAAATGCCATTGTTTTCAATGGAAAATGTACCATTTTAATAATCCTTAGGGCAGACATTCCCCGTTTTTCTAATACATTTTCAAATATAGATTTAAAGTAGGTTCTTTGTTTTTGCCTTTATTGTATACAATGCAGTAAATCAACATATTTGAAATATTTTGTTAAAAATCCAAACAATATGAACAATGTTTCTTTTACTATTTCAGAGGCACTATGTAATCATGATCACTATATATTACTATATATTTCAGAGACACTATGTAATCGTCATGATAAATTGTGATATTTGGTAGTGGGGATCATGCGTAGCGTGATCATTTGTAGAATAGTATGAAGATGGAGTCGTGATAAGTAGAGTATTGTACATAAGAAACAAATATTCTCAGTTATTAGGTTTTGTTATTTGATTTATTTAACCTTATTTAGATCTTGGAATGTTATGAAATATATATTGCGATTTATTCAACTCTGCCCCTGGTAAGTATTAGCTGTTGACAGTTTCATCACCGGGAGCTTGAACGTCACCATAGTGACGGTACTTTAGCGACAGATACGCTCCCTATTGGATGAAACTGTCAACACCTGATACCAGCCAGGGACCGAGTTGAATAAATTGCACTGTAGATTTCTAAACAACAATTACGAGCTTAAGATATACGAAATTTTAAACGTTAGTATAGAAGCATAAAAACAAATAATGTGAAGCATTTGTTAGTATTTCCTTTATAACTAGATTTAACTTTATGTAAGTAGTGGCTACAGAGACCTTGGGTTGTCATTGCCCATATGCGATATGCGCGTTGCTCTCCGGCGTTGCAGACGATGTTCTCTGCCAACGTCTAGGGCAATAAGCGCTCCTCATTGTCCCTCAATTCTCCTGATTCACAAAATCGAGTTGTCAACCGTCACAATCACAAACAAAAATAGTTTATTTTAATTTCTTTGTAACACGTCTCTTACACGCAACACTCACCGTGCTGGATACTCCGATTGTCATGAAATTTTACCACCTCGTTCAACACGTTTCAAAACCCCTACATACAAATTTTTAAGTGCTATGGAATATTAGAAATAGTGTTTTAAAAGCGTTTTGTACTAGGACCTTTCGTGACCTCTGCACTTCCCGCAGCGGGGGAACCATTGCTTCGGCAGCGCCTGGAACGTTACGCGGCGTCTATCAACCGGTGTTAGATTTCCAAGCGCGTTCTTTCAAGAACAATGGCAAAAGCCATCGCTGGTGACTTGTTAGTTTGATGACACACGTTCTGTGGAGTGTGTTAGTAAGCGCACAAACATTTTTTGTTAAATACCAATATTGTGAAAATTTTGTGCGTAACCCATTAGTGAAATTTATTATTTTTGTATAATTAATTTTCTCTTCATTGTATTTTTATTATTTATTTTGTTTATTTACGTATTTATTATTTAATAAGCCTTATCTAATGAATTAAACAACATTGTAATCCTTAAATCCTATCATACATATGTTTAAATAATGTTTGTGTGCAGTAAATAGTTGCACTCGAATTACGTCCTGTACGCGTTTTAGTTCTATTCTTCCTTCTGAACCTACAATATAAACACTCGTTTTTGTCACCCTTTGTCACCTTTCCTACCCTCCAAGGCAGCTGAGACCCTGCGGACAGATAGCGGCGATAGCGGCGGCCGGCGTGTGAGTAACGGTTGCAGATCCAGCGCCGTTCAGCGATTTCCTCTCTACCACAGACGGTGAGGTCACGAAAGGTCTCAATACTAATTGTCGAAAAAAAAAACTTGCAATGCTTCGTAGCACGTAAAAAGTTGTATGTAGGGGTGCTGAACCAGCTGGTAAAAGCTGAAAGGGGGGCTGAACCAGCTGGTAAAATTTCATGTCAATCCGAGTATTCGGCACAGTGAGTGTTGCGTGTTAGTTCTTCTTAGGCATTGAGCGTATCTGGAGAAATACTCCGGTAAGTTTTTCTGTTTCTGACTCGCCACGTCGTAGTCAGTGCCTTTTATTCTTTCGGCGAGGGGCTCGGCACCGATTGTAACCGAGGTCCCCAGACGGTCACCCGTCCAGAAATCCTGGTGTCTCGACTTGTTTAACTTCCGTGACTTCATGGAGCGTAGTTAAGCAATTCAGCTAAGGAAGCCGCTACTTATTTATATTAAAGATGGGTAAAAGTTATAATTATGTGCATGTTAGTTGAGTATGTAATGGTCCTAGATTCGCGTAATATAGAACGTTTATCTTTACCCATTCCTGGTTTAAACATTCATATTTTCAGTGAGTTCATATTGTTAATGATATTATACTCACTTTGGCAGATCCCTTTATTACATCGTAGATGACGGCCCATTTAATCAACTCCCAACACGTAAGTAAATAGCATATAGAGGCGTTAGGATAAGATAAAGACTAATTAACGAATTATCAAGTTATATATAACGATAAAAATTGTTATATGTGAGTTAGTCTGTTCTTTAGATACAAAACGGTAAGAGAACTAAGTACACATGATATTGGTTTTCATTCAATAGTTTTTTTCACAATATCAGAAAATATTCAAGTAAGTTACTTAAGTAAGATTCTGATATTTTAGACTCAGAGAACCAGATGTTATCAAATTTCATTATTATTTCGAGGGATGATAATAATAATCTTCCACACAATGGTATCCTTCTCTACAGACAATCAAAACAATTATTTTTTTAAGTTACTTATGTTTATTTTTAACGTGCACAAACCACAACGTTTCGCGACCCAATTGGTCGCGACTGACCATTCTTATGTCTTAATGTTAATTGTCTGTGAAATGGGAAGGATACCACGGTATGGAATAATATTAAATCAATCATTTGTGGTGTCCCCTGTTTATTAATAATACAAGAAAATCTTCTCAGAACTATGCTAGAGGCCACTTTACTGGATACGGCAAGCATCATCAGATGGTTTTTGTGTCTTGAATGAGGTAGATGAAGGGCTAAGGAAGTAAAGATATCACCAAAATCATCATTAATGGAGAACTACTCAAAAGTTGTTTAGAACACTGTATGAGGAAGCTCTTCACTCTAGCTACTTCATATTTTTGTACAGAAAAGTTATGTCTTGAATAGAGGAATAATAATAATAAGGGAGCAATACCCCCCTCCACCAAAAGGACTAGAATTTACGTTTGTGACCTATTATTTAGCAAAATTGATTTAAATATTTTTGTATGTTATAATTATTTAAAAACAATATTGTTTAGTATCATATACTACACACTACAAAATAATATACAATACAATAACAAATGTTTATTGTTTAACAAAAATCTATGATGGCCCCTTCCAAACCGATTGGCTGGATCCCACCCTGAAGTTCATCCTCATTATTTGACTCCAAACTTCATAACATTCGTTAATAATACATATTCGGTTTCTTTTGAATTTTTTAATAATTTGGTTTGTAGTTACCAGACATAATTAATAATCTTAAAATTAAACATTTTTGTTGATATTGCATTTCTTTTGAATCAATGGTACTGCAATTCTTTCGTAATTTCATAGTTTAATCAGAGTTAATTCTTTTTACCTTGGATATTGCTAGGTGATTCATTATTAATGCCAGTATGTACTAAGAACATTCAAGTGAGGAAAAGGAACCCTCCTGCTTGACTACCACCCACTTAATTTGAAACATTTAATTTCGTAATGACCATCTTTGCATCACCAAAGTCGTGACGATGACGATCGGAAAGCAATACCTAGAAATTTGTAGCCTCCTCTTAAAAATCAAAATAATTGTAGCTGTCTGAACAGGGATTGACACCCACTTTCATTACATAGACTTACGATGCCACAGGTAGCTATTATTCTGTTAATGGAGTAATTCATTCTGTGAATAGAACCCCTCTTTTTTGTACAAATCTCATTACAGCGCTTGCTTAATTCGCGGTTGTGTGTTATTCCAGACGTCTGCAGCGGTACAAATGTCAGAGGAGGGCCTAAAGTATGAAAACCTACAATTTGTGCCGCGTTCGGGCCGTTAACCCGGAGAGGAAGCCGCATGACTTTTGACCGGCGCCATTTCTCACCCGGGGTGTGGCCCCCTCGGGCGGCGCAATAAGCAAATGAGCCGCTGATTAGGCCATTCGTTATCGCCGCTGCGATGGCGCTGCGGTCGCCCGCCCTTCGGAGAATAGGCGTTGGTTCGGGCGACACGGCACGTGACGGAGTGGGCTCTTCCCCGCCGCCAAGTGCTCTCGGCGGCGCCTCATCACGACCACTAGAACGACCATTGTTAGCCGAGTCCCTTCGTTATGCGCTCGTTTGAGGGTAGGGCCGGTGTTGCGGTTCGCGCCGCCACAAGTGGCCAGCGCATCCTGCGGCGCCGCCACCGCCCGCCACGGCGTCTTGTCGCGGGCGACCGCACAATAGACGCGGGGCCGCAGTCTATTCGACTGTCGTAACGCCGCGCGCGACGCCGCCCCCCCTCTTCCCTTTGGGCGCGCGCCCGCCGCAATCTGTCCCCGTTCTTCGCTAATAGGCGCTCATTTGTCCACTTCGAGAGCCCACAAAGCCCTGTGACCTTGGCGTCAGACTCACACGCGTGCCAGCGGCGGTGGCTCCACACCCTGGCGCATCCTCGACCTTGGAGGCCCTTCTCCGAGCCCTTCGCAATCCGCCTCCGACCGCCCCTACAAAGCTCTGAGGTAAGATTGATTCGTTCCTAAGCATTACAACCCTCTTGCCAGAACCTGGACAATGACGAAGAAACTAACTTCCATTCTTATAAATTGCTCCTACAAGTTTGTGGAGAGCAGTAATATGTTGTGTGTCGCAGTCGGGTGTCGTTTGTATCTAATATGTTTTGAACACACAGACAAGCTGACAACATATTTCAAAACATCACATTTATCTCTTCGTCCGTTACTTTCTAAATGGAAATAAATTATTTGCTTACCCTATCGAAATTATTTGATCTCTGGTCGCCTCTACGAGCAGGAAAACAAACCTCTTGTTTATCTTAGAAAGAAATAAAACATTTCGGTAAAAACCTAAATTGTCTTGGGTGGTGCAATTGATCCACTATTTTGAAACTGACATTCACATTTTAACCACTATTTTGAAACAAATATTCTCAAAGAACTACTGGTCCTACAACAGGAAACATTTTTCTGGTAACTTGCAATTTTCAAAACTTTGGAAACTTCAGTGAAAATTACACGTGCGTCATTTCGAGGAAATAGTACTTTCCTCGTTTTGAAAAAACAAACCGTTCAGTACCGTTTCTGAGAAAATATTTTTTTAGTCTATACTTCGCGCAAAATGACGCGAAAACTACTCATAGTTTCCAAAGATTGTACCTGGCCCAATTTCAAGATATTAATTCAATTTGAATATAATTTTGAATTACATTTAATGTAAGCTACTTCAACCCCGTACCACTGAGAATAATAAATGTGAACCATCTGCATCTCTTAAGGGGATTTTGCAGGCTCAATAAAGAAATAAATCTGCTGCGAGCAGCCCGAGTCGCTAGAGTCTGAAATCCTGAGTGGAAGAGAAGAACATGCCCAGCACAGATACGTACTTCCACTCATCAAAGAGAAGCTCCCTTTTCTTAAAAAATCAAATGACCTCATATTGAACTACTTATGTAGTTCCACGCACTAATTTCTGCAAAAAAAAAAACAACAACAACGAGAATCACCGTTATTAGATTAGTACTGTTCTTCCATTCACCTATTCAATTCTTTTTCTGTACTATGTAAGTAATATGCGTGAAAGTAGCTAACGGTGCTGCAAAATAGCACTGACGTTTTCGTATAATTAGTTCCCTGTTCTCTTTAATCGGGCTAACTTTCTGCTTTCGCTCCTTTCTCTTTCCAGCTCCTAACTATCGGCCCTTAAAACACCTATTAGGTCCTCTTGCGTATCCCCATAGCTACTTTGCCGACAGTTTCACTGAAGAGTATAAATTCGTTCTCTGAATATCCCGTAGGTCTATCTCGAAAATTCAAAAAGTTACTTAACGTAAATACAAAATAAAAAGTCTGCAAATGAAGTATGCTTTTCTTTGAAAGAAATCGACTTGTTTTCATATTTTTTTTTCAAAAAACCATATTTTCAAAAGTAAATGTTGTTATTAAAAGTTTCAATGAAAAATTGCAGAAGTTCACTAAATGAGAATACGGCACATTTAATTCGAGTGCTGCAAGGCGTTTCAGTCGGTCGCTCTTTCTCGCTTGAGCGTTTCTTCCTCGAGCGCCGTGGGGTCGTGTGTCCTGCGCTCACTCATGGTGGGCTGATTCACTTGTCAGAGCCAAAGGTCCTGTCGGTGGAAGGAATATGTGGCGTCATGTGCGACAGCGTTTTAGAACTACGTAGGCAATATACTTGAGGAACCTTTCACATTAATACTCCATTTATTACACATACATTTACAATATATAAGTGAACCAAATTTGTGTAGGAATGTAATTAATCAATGCTATACAGAACTTTCTTCAGATCTGTGGATAATAAGGATGTCATTAATTATTTCCGAAACAATGTTGATCATCTTTTTCTAAAATAAGATTTATCATATTAGTGCCTTCTCACTAATTCAACATTGAACCCGCCTGAAGAACGTTCATACTCTCTATTCATTATATCAGCTCTCCGGCAACTGTCAAATCGAAAATGTTCCAGAAAAAATTAAAGGTTTCAGAAATGTGATTTTCCATTATATACTGAAAGGTATCAGACATCTGGGACTGAAGGATATCATACATCTGAAAGGTGTATGATATCCTTCAGTCCATTCTTGACAACGGGCAAGAATGTTAAATTTTATTTCTCAGATACCAATTACTCGAGATGCCAAACAACGTATTTTTTATTAATGACACTGCTAGAATCGAAATTGAATAAAACGGTTTCGGGCTGTGAAAGTAATTCATAATTTCATGCAACGTGCTTACTTTTCAAAAAGTTTAAATTGTATAAATAAAAGATGCCTTGAGTTTTTCGTAAAAGAATTTTCTACCTAATCTGGTGATTATTTTAAAGCTCATTAGTGGCCATTGAAGGAAAATACTATTAAGGTTTATTTTCAGAATTTATTATAGAAAAGAAATGGTCAGTACTAAAAATATATTTGTAAAACGATGTTTTGATCCTAATATACACGTTTAATTAACTCAGTATTTACATGACTCATTTGTCAATATTTACTTGTTTATTGTTTTATATGAAAGTAATTTATTGCTAAAACGTTATTGACTATGACTTTATAATCTAGGGAGTTCAATATATAATGCAACATACTTTTTCTCGGCCAATTTTGGTTGAAACAAATTTGAAAATTGGTTTAGAACATCTTTAAATATTCCCGCTTCGTCTCTTAGTTTCATAAATTTCAGATAGATGACAGCACTATACGTAGCTGTCAAAATGGCGTCTGTAACGGAGGTGCGTTCCAAACAAAGGTCCGTTATTGAGTTTCTTTTGACGGAAAACCAGGGAACCTCAGATATTCACAGCCGCTTGCAGAATGTCTACGGAGATCTGGCAGTGGACAAAAGCACGATGAGTCGTTGGGCGAGGCGTGTGTCATTTTCAGAGCAAGGTCAAGAAAAACTGTTTGATCACCCGCGTGCCGGCCGGCCGGGCACAACCGTGACTCATGCAATGTTGGAGTGTGCTAACACACACGAGATGATCGAGGGATCACAATCAAACATCCCGCTACTCAATTTGACGTCTCTGTTGATAGTGCTGTCACAATTGTTCACCAGTTGCAATGTTCAAAGGTTTGTTCCGGCTGGGTCCTTCGATGACTATCTGAAGAACCATCTGTGCAGAATTGCTTGCTCGTTATGAGGCTGATCATAACAATTTTTTGTCATTGTTACAGGCGATGAAGCATGGGTTCATCACGTCGAGCTCGAAACAAAACGGCAATCAATGGAGTGGCGCCACACCCACTCTCCTTCCAAGAAAAGTTTAAAGCCATAAGCTGGTAATGTCATGGGTACGGCCTTCGGGGACTCTAAAGGAGTTATTCTGTTCGATGTCCTTCCTCATGGTGAAACAATTAACTCTGAAATGTGTTGTGTTACTCTTAGGAAATTGAAGAAACGAGTTCAGAGGGTTCGTAGGCACAAAAATTAAAACGAACTTATCCTTCGCCATGACAACGCAAGGTCTCACACAAGTCTGCGTACCCGGGAGGAGCTCACAAAACTTCAGTGGACTGTTCTTCCTCATCCACCCTACAGCCCGTATCTCGCACCTTCGGATTTTCATCTTTTTGGTCCAATGAAGGATGCAATCCGTGGGAAGCACTATGCCGATGATGTGGAAGTTATTGATGCAGCTCGACGTTGGCTCCGACAGAGGCCAGTAGAGTGGCACCATGCAGGCATACAGGCCCTCACTTTAAGGTGGCGTAAGACCGTAGCACTAAACGAAGATTTTGAAAAATAGGATTTTGTAGTCAAAGGATCGGGGTATATATGAATTCTGAATAAAACAAACCTTCTTTCAGAAAAAAATTCGTTGCATTACTTATTGAACTCTCCTCGTAACCTTTAAAACTGCCCCAGTAGCACATGAAAAGAATTACAAAACCATTGCTTTTAGTCGATTTTAGAGTTAGAAATGAACGATTTAACATCATGATTCGTAGACATGGATGCCAGGCTCTTGTGGAAATAATGAGTCTACGGTCACATACAATCCTGAAGTCATTGAACTCCATTGTGATAATTTATATTCAAATGTAAACTCAATATAATGCAATATGCCGATGTAAATAAATTTTCTTTTTTAGAATATCGCAAATAATAATGACATGATCTCTGGCTACCAATGATCGTATCACAATCATCTAATTAGCCTCGCCCTCCTCATCAACTCTGAATTTCCCTTCTCCCATTGAGGCATCGCCAGTGGATGTGAAAGTCGGAAAATGATATATTTCTGTTAATGTAAAATGCATAAGTACGAGAATATTAGTATGTTTCTAAGAAGTAGTAACGCACTAGGAGTATACCAATCTAGAGAATACAGACAATTGAATTATATAATTTTCCAGAGACATTAGCCATAAATAAGAACATTAGAGCATTATCCACTGCCGCTTTGGAGGAGACCCCAGAGTCGGCAGGGCGTCAGGAGTGCATCGTGGGGAGGCCACAGCGGCCGGAGGCGGCGGTGGTCCAGGAGGCCGGAGCGGTGGCGTCCGCCGCCCACCGCGTCGCCCTTCATTAATCGCCGATGGGCGGGCGGGCGGCGCGGCGCGCGCGTGCCTGGGCGCGTCCGCGAGCGGCGCAAACGAGATTATCCCGCGGCGCCACCGCCGCGCCATGCCGGCGGCCAGTCGTCGCGTCGGTGGCGGCGGCGGCGGCGTCGCGGGGATGCGGCGCGCGTAAGAAATTGAACAGCCAGCGGGCGCCGCCGAGCGCAGCGCGGGGCGGGGCGGGGAGGCGCGCGGCGAGGCACACCCCCGTCCGGACCCGCGATGCCGCCACCGCCGCCGCCGCCGGCGGTGAATAAAAGAAGCGAGCTGGCGCCGCCGCCGCCGCCGCCGGGCCACGCGGCGCGCCGCGCTGCGCCGTTGTCTATCTCGCGGGATGAGGGGGCCGTGATTAATGATGGGCTGCCGGGGGGCTTTTGTCGAGAACCACCGGGAGCCGGCGGCGGCCGCCGCGTGGGGGAGGAGGAGCGAAGAGGGAAGTGGGACGGGCCGCTGGCAGTTCTTTCCGCCCTCCCCAACCCCACCCCCTGCGCCGCCCACCGCCTTCCACCCACGGGGCCCCCGCGCCTCGGCACCCTCTCGGCGCTCGCGGGGCTCCAATCGTGTGTCAGTTGCCTGCGAGGACGTGGTGACCACACGGGAGAAGAGAACTTGCCGAAGACGTTTCCCAGCTCCCCTGGTGTATCACGAAGCTGACGTTGAATTAAAGCAAAAATCATGATTAATAAAATGTGACACACACTTGCTTTTACTTGCTAAATCTTGGTGAACACAGTTACAAAACAGAGTTACTTTCTGTAAACCTCATATCTTCAAAAAGAAATCCTTTGACGCTCTATTGAGTCAGTGAATTTCATTCAGTCATCTCGAAAGACGTAAGACTTCTTTGGAATGAGCAATATGTCTAACTTCAAACAAATCTCTTGTTACATAATGATTATAAGAGATGTGGTTATTGTGAAGAAAAAGATCTCGGTACAATTGTTATTATTGTATCAGATTTAGTTGATATTTGTATACATAATATTGTCCAACTGTGAAAGAGAGTAACAATACCGTTAATATAATCCTGATTATTTAAATGAAGTAATCAATAAAATTAGCTCCAACGTATGTATTTATTTAGCCATTTAACTGTATATTTCATTTCATATCATTTACATTCACAATAAATTGATATATTTGTGAACACTTAACGTTTAAAATATTTGTATCATATTCTTATTACTTTTCTATATCTTTTTGCCATTAACTGTCAGTGCATTCCAATGTTTGTGTATTGCGTAATAAATGTATTGTAATTTCTGTTTCATACACTAGATTTAAAAACGACGGCAAACGCATTTGTTTTCCTGACGTGCACAAAGCAGTGGCAGAAAGAGGAGGAGCGTCGGAGGCGCCCTCAACACGCCGTCCGCGGTCGGCTGCTCGAATTAGAGCGATTCAGGGCGCCGTTTCTCCGCGCCCCTCAGCTGCTCCAGAAGCGGCTCCGCGCTCCGCCTCACCGCCCTGCTTTCAGCCTCCGCGCCCTCTCTCCGCTCTCCCTCCCACGGCCCTCCCTCCTCTTGCGCCCCACGCCCCGCCCCGCCTCGTCCCGTCCCGCTCCGCCGCCGCGTCACTCAGCGCGGCGATATTTCACGAATTTCCAGACGCTCGGCCGGGCCCACGACAAAAGAAAATCGGAGGGTGAAAACTTCCGGGACGCTGGCTGCGTCCGCCTGCCCGCCGCTCCGCGCCGCGCCGCGAAAAACGCGTGAGCACCGCTTCAAAACGCGCGGCTCGCCGGCGCGGCTAATCGCTTTGAGCGCCTGCCCTACCCTCCCTCCGTCGGCCAGCGCCCCGAGCTGCGGCTGGGGCCAGCCGTTTTTCGTTGCCCGGTTTTGGACGTTCTTGAACGGCGAGTGTTGTCAGGAGGTCCTTTCGTGAATGTGTTTGTATAAGCACTTTTCTTCGAAACGATTTGTCACTGTGAGAATGGAGTTTTGCTTCACTTTTATGGCGCAAAGGAAACAACCAGTTTTGTATATAAGTACATTTTTTAATGTGATTCAGTTTCACAGAATGAAAATAAATATGAATCAATAAAATTTTGAATCCAGGAGAGATACAACCGAAATAATTTTATTGTTTCAAAATACCATCCTACGTCATTTTTGTAATAACTCAATTGAAACAGTTTTCACCTGTTTTTCTTGGGTATACTGATTTAAATGGATACCTGACAAACTTTGTTTGAGAAGAATATACTATAGGTGCAACATCTCCCCTTAGAAATAGTTCAGTAAAATAGACGACAAAAAAATAATTTTCACTAAAATTGTTTTAACAATAGTTAAAACAGTTTTAATTGTTATAATTCAAATGTCTCTCGACATTGAATACGCCACTTTGGTTCACTTATTACACAAATTTCTTACAATATAGTTTTATATTGCCCACCGCCACCACAATGACTTATGAGATATGGCTGGTCAAAGAAATTTAGTGAGCAGGAACTCTTGAACAACAGGTCTTACGGCGCCGTGTTTCGAAGTAAATAAAAACATAAATCAATTTCTAAACGAAATGAATGCCATTCCTTTCATGAAAATTCCTACGGCATATATGTCGTAAAACACAGACGATTACCGAGTCAATAGGAAAAGAAAACATACTGTCAACGGGGTAATGTAGGAAACAATGATCCCAAAGAGGCCAGAGCACGACGAGATATAGTATATTTTTGTTAAACGCAATTTGATAACCAAACAACATATTATTTAATCAATGTATACAGTAATCTTTTGTCTGAAAGAATCTCAAGTTTCTTCTCCCTTTCGTTGTATTCTATTTTGTTGTTGTGTTTACACATAACAAAATGTAATGCATCGAAATTCCCAATGTTTGTCGAAAAAATAATTACCCCGGTTCTCCTTATGAACACTTCAATTTTATATACTCACTTTCAAAAAGGTTTAGCAAATACATAAATCTTTTAACTTACTATTCGTGAATATTTTCACCCTCTAACGAAACATTCAACTCCACCTTCACCAACATGCACCTTCATTCAACTCCACCGTCTAGCATGGCCTCTTCCGTAACATTCTACGAAACAACTCATGTTCCCTTACGCCCCTCATTCGTTTTAATTTTTCCTTTGTTTCCTGAATCATCAGTTCTTTTCAGTATTTGGACTTTTATGACCGTCTGCAATTCGTCTCACATTTTTAAAGCCATAATTTCATATTAACACGCCGTGAACTTGTTATTGGTTTAACTATAGAAAGTTTACATATGAACATGGACGCATAGATAAGTGCTTCAGTATAGTTCATTAACGCAAAATCCTAAGAAAATTAATCGATTCATCACTCACTAATCACCCGCAATTTTGTCTAAGCTGTATCATTACAATAGTTTAGGATTCACGACAAATTACATGGAAATGTAACAAATAAAAGATAATATTGTTAATTTTAATACTCTTTCATGTAATATGTTTTGTAGGAATAAATGCCATACGTTTTACACCCGGAACGTGAAAATAAGACAAAAATAAACAAACTCAACACACCTGTATTATTACTTTGCATTTCATTTTAATTTTCACTTTTCTGTCAAGAAACCTGCATTAATCCAAATTTTCACCTCCAAAATGCAAGTCCATACTATTTAACTTGTGATCGTATGTATGCATATATTAAAATCTGTTTATTTTTCAAAGATATATAGAAGATTCAATTAAAATAATTAAAATTTCAATAACTACGAGACTTTTAGCATCTTTTATCGTCTAGATACTTTGTATAGTGCTTTCCTTCTGGAGATTCTCTGTATGCTATCCTGGCTTAAAAGTCTCGTCGAGCAATTATTGCTAATGATTATTTGCAGTTATTGTTTTCCGTTCACGGCTTCTCATCACATTGCATTTAATAGCTATTGTGTTGCAGCTTAGGGTAATATTTTTGGACCCTTTACTTCTCTTGAGGAAATTAATTTACAATTTACTCTCAAGATCTTTCTGCTTTTCCTTCTGTCCACGTGAAGCCCTAACAATCCAAACGATTGCCATTAATTTGCAATACGGAAATCAACACTAAGCGCAATTAACACCAACGCTCTATAGAATCCCCTTCGTCACTTCTCTCCAAGAATAAACCATTTCGCGGCACATCGTGGTCTAATTACCCGCCGGATGAATAATGAGTAATTAAAACGTCCGAAAACTTCCAAATCGCCGCCATCCCGCGCGCCGTGTCTCCGGCCGGCGGGGGCGGGGCGGGGAGGGGCGGGGGCGGGGGCGGGGGTGGGGGCCGCGGGCGCGTCCGGCTGTCTGCGCGGGGCGCGGCGGGCGCTCATTGATTGATCGTCCGAGCGGATGCAACAGAACTGTCCAGCGGCGGCGAGGGCAGGGGCAGGCGGCCGCCGACTCGTAAATTGAGCCGTCGGGGCCGCGGGTCGGGCCGGAAGAGCGCTCAAACATTTTTTGCGCGCCATCCGTCAGACGTCAGCACCGCCAGCGGCATATGTGCGGGCTCCCGGCGCAGCGGCGACGGCGGCGGCGGCGGCGCCGAGGAGAACGCCAGTTGCGACGCTCTCCGTGGTTCTTCGCGCGGCGGAGAGATCGCGCTAGTGGGCTGGACCGCAGCCTCGGGGCAGCGCTGCAAAGAATGGTTGCTTAGTTGAGATACACGGAATCTAGGAAATAAAAGTACCCTAAATTCGCTCGTCTTATTCTTCTTTGTAATACGAAAAAAAAATGTTCTCAATGAAATAAATAATAAGATTGTGATATGTTCGAAGTCCCATTGTTATTCAAGTGGTTATTTCTTTACATTTAAAATAATTTTACTTCGTTAGTAAACTTTTCGTTTTATTTCACTACTATGCTAATCTTTTTACATATTTTATGTTTGGAATATTTTTTGGTAAAATTCTACGATCCAATTCAAATTCCCAACACTACCTGTAAAACAAAGTAAAAACTAAGGCGCCGAGAAAAAGAACATGACAACGCCAGAAGAAATGATAAATGAACAATAAATGAAACATAAAACCTAATCAATGAAGGTTCCTGTGCAAACTGTGAAATGAAATTGTAGAGTATTATCAACCAAAAAAAAAAAAAAGAGAGAGAGAGAGGGAATGAAAACAGCAGGAACTCTGAAGCTCTGTAGTTCTCCTACAGAAGCGTCCCTGTGTGAATTATGGAAATCAGCACTTGTTGAAATAAATATCTCGATACATACCTCTCTCACAAATAATAATTGATGAACACTTAACCACAAAAAAGTATTTCTGACATTTTTGGGTTATGAATGAATAAATATAATACCTTAACACTTATGAAATATTTTTCTTAAATTTCGAGGTAGTATGTTCGATCCAATGAAGGAAGAAACGTCATAAATATCTGTTAACTTTTTGCGCCCCTCCAGTTACATCCAGATCATTTCTCTCACTTTCAACCATCTTCTTCACCTCGGGACTCATGACAAAATTTTACTGTAACCATCAGTGAAATTTTGTCTAGGTTAAACAGCAAATTACAATTTCTGGAAGAAAGTCAAACGTTGTGAAAATAGTGGTGGCTACAGGATCGACACAGCAGACAACAAATTGATATGCAAAATTTGGAAGAGTAAATTATGTTCATCATATGGCAAAAATAATTTTGAAACAGTTGACAGGAACATGAAAAACATTAATTTAAATTAAGAATTAAAAATAATGTAAGTACTGTCTTTTTTAAATTGTTTTTGTGCAACCGAAAGATGTGGCAATTCGGACACTGAATTTCAGTTCCGATCGTTTTCAGCGACGTGACCAGTGCGCCAAGACCGCTGTATCTGAGAAGGCTAGTTCTGGCATTTTAATTACACAGAACAAACGATGTGGATACTAAATCTATTTTCGAGAGTTCGCCCTCCGAAACTGCGAAAGCAAGCCATCTAGTACGATCGATGCGTTTTATCCGGCTCTAGTGGCAAGTTTAACTGTTGTTCCCCCGCGAAGATTCGCAGGAGGGATATTATACAGAGCCAAGTTAAATTATTTTCTTTCATTCACAAAATGATATACAATAATTTTCTTACTTAAGCAATTGCAATCCACCAAATAAATTTCCTGTCAAATCCACACTGCGCTGTAAAGACCTACTAGCAAGTAACATGTTTTCCGTATCACGGGCAATTGATGCATCAAAACCGAGCATTACAAATATTTGGACATTTATTAACTGGAATATTATGTGACCCATTTTAAATTCAAAACTTTGTTCACTAAAACATATTTGCAAATGATCCATAAAAACATTCTTTTATTTTCAATTTCCTTGAATGGGCAGGTGTAAAATTGAGATCATATGTAAAGTAATTGTCCTAAGTAAAAATATTTATTCGTGGAAGTACGCAATTATGAGCATCAAATAAATATTCACAAAAATAAATAAATAAATTGAACACTTTCTTTTCCTCACTTTGTTTACAGGTACGTGATTCGATGTGGTTTCAGATTCTCATACATTAAGAGGAATAATGGAATGAAGTGTATTTTTATCGTGACTGTCTCAATCTCTCCTTACTAAAATGAAGAGGAAAAATCGGAGTTTTCAGCATCAATTTCATTGCAGCAGGAACCTGAAGCCCAGCGGAGTCGGAGTATCATCGCACACTTGTTTTTGCACGAAACAAAACAGCAACATGGCCGCATCCACCGACACTTTTCGCTCGTCGTGCGCTGTCAGTGCTATAATGACGCCGGCACCGTCATCGATGTATCATCGTCATCATCATAGAGGACGCTGGAGCTGCGTCCGCCGGTGCCGCGGGTAATGTGACACGTGGAAAATGGTGCCAGAGTTTCGGTTTTTGGCTGCGGATGAAGTGCATGATCGCTCCATCAAGAGTACAGTCGCAGGCGAAGCTGTGAGTCCTGTGTGGGGGTTGCTGTGGTGCGAATGGAAGTGTATTACACTTAATTTCACAGAGAGTTGGTATCCATTTTATTTTTTTCGAACCGCGCAATTTTGATTCAAATTTGTATGAAGTTGATTCATAGCGTTAAACCCACTCACGCAAACCAGTTGTTTTTTTTTAGTAATTGTTACTCTTACGTTTTTCAGAATAATTACATGAGAGAATAAAATTGGGGATCTCTTTTAGGGCGTTACAAAAAAAGAATGACCGATATATTTGAAAAAATACTATTTTACAAATCTCTAGTTTGCAGAAGTTTAGAAATACACCACTAAATTAACTTAATTAAATTGTTATTAGAAAAAAGTTTGGATTTCTAAGTTAAATTTGAGTTAATTTGCTGTATTCAAGAATGTTTTATCACAGGTGAAGCGGTATTACTTTTTGTACTTCTAGTGTCTTTTAAAATGCCCTATGTATGTTTTCTTTAATGTTGTTGGCATACTCTTTCTTTTTTTGCAAATAACGGATAATAGTTTTCATTATTTTGTTCCTCTTCACCATATTCATAGTTTTATCACTTCATAACTCAAATTCTAAAACGATGATAAATTGTAAAGAAAAAGTCCATTATATTGAGACTAGAAAGTAGCGTGTAAAATAAGGGTTCAAGAACTAAATGGGTGGGTTATAATCGAAAAAGACAATAATAAGAGTAATAGATAATTCGCAAAATATGCTGTTCATAAATTAAACAAGACACATCTCTACTAGCGTCAAAGATTTACATGCAACGAATTCCCTTTGACAACATTTTCAAGTAGGCGACAGTCACCGTCCATAAGGAGTAGCAAGCACACAGGCGTTCCGCCTCCCCATTCCCAGTGAAGGGCGACGGAGCTCAACCCTTCCCCGCAGCAAGCGCTTCCCCTCGCCGGGGGCCGCCATACGGCGCGTTGCGGGCGAGCAGGCGAGCAGGACAGCGAGCGCCAGCGACTACCCGCGGCCCCGCCCTCCGCCGCCTCCGCCGCCGCCAGCGCCGGCGCGGGCGCTGATCTCCGATGACACGCGCACAATCGCCGGCTGTCAGCGCGCGCCGCCCAGCGCCACCGCACCACAGCGCTCGCTCGCTCGCCCTCCCGCGCGTTTTTCGACCCGCCCCTCTCGGCCCCGCCCGCCCCGCTCCGCCGCCCCCTCCCCGCTCGCCGCCCCCGTTCCTCCCGCGCTTGTCGCGGGAATTAACACGGATAAACAGCACAAAGGCGGTGCGCGGGCGCAACGCAACGCCGCCCGGCGCGCGTTTCTTTTTTTTTTTTTTTTTTTTAACCCGCGCGTCCCGGCGGCGCCGCCGCCTCCCGGCGCGCGTCCGCCCTATTTATCCCGCGTGGACAAAGCGCGGCCTGCGAGGGTGGGCGGCAGCCGCCAGCGAAACACGCGCGCGCAAACAAACGAATGCGCAGCTAACGGGAGAGGGAGGGCAGCGGGGGCGGCTTTCGTTTGTTCCCCAGGTGCTCTGTTGCGCCTGGTCTCCGTCGGGGATCGAAGTGTGCATACGCCGGCGGGCGTGTCAAAATAGCTTTAGAAAAAAGGCTAGTTTGATAATTTTTGAATTTGAAACAATGAGTATTAAAATGAGTATATTTATAATGTGAAATGTAAGGGAGTCATTTCAGAATACAATGTACAAAAGTTATTTTATGTATCGAAGCATAAAATGTGAATTTTTTTTTTTTTTCGGAAGAGCGATTTCGCATGCGAAACTTATAGCAAGTACTAGCAAACTTGGAGTCTAACGGAAATATTCAAAGAGTAATAATTTCAGAAATTATTATGATATAGAGGTAATTATAATATTAGTGTTGCTGATATTTGTACATCCGTTGTTAGTGTTACAGTATTGACTCTAAAACCTTTTCATTCAATATCTTAAGCTTTACAACATCAAAGCTTAATGATGAATTGTCAAAGAGCACGGATATCAAATAAAACCATTTTTTATTAAAATTTCATGTTTCCAGAAACTTTATTCAAATAAATTACATTTAGATACAGTATGCTTAGTTAAATGCTTGAATGAAGTGGAAAAACAATTAGTTTTGCCTTCTTAAGACGAACTTTATTTCAATAACGTTGGTTCTAGCGCCTTTATCCAATAGCGTCATATTCGAATTTTGTACTTTTTTAAAATTTCAATGATGTATAATTTTCGGTTAAACAAAATTCCAATCGGTTATTAAATCCCAGGGAAGGTGATACAGAAGCTGGCATTATTAGTAATCCTAGATGGTCAAATTACTGGAACACTTGTGTTCGAATAATACTTATGATTGATGATGATACTTAACCCATTAATGCCCAGAACATTTTTTGTCACGAAAATTGTTGATATTGGGAAACATGTTTAAATACGTCTACGGTGAATGTTTATATCAATATTTTTTGTTTACTTTGTTTAGTTTAGAAAAAAATGCCTGGTGCACAAACGCACCACCGAGCACATGGGATATCATTTGGTCTATCTTTTGAATGAAAGCTATAAAAGCATTTCTCGTGCACAGTATACTTGATACTCTTACCCGTGGCATGTGATTTGCAGAGAGAACACATTTTGTTCTTTTCTATAACAAAATTACCTTTTTTGGTGAAATCGAATTTACGAGGAAACACCATTAGCGAGATAACACTACCATTAGCGAGGTACCATTTACGAGGTAGCACCTATTGCTCCTCAGTGTTCCAGCAATACCAAGTTCAGAAAACTTGTTTACAACTTTCAGACTCAAGAAATAATTATCAGCAAATAAATGATGGGTCAAATTCCTTCCACAGTCATCTTTAGGCAGGTTTTCTCTGAATTTAAAAAGAATTTCTCCGCTCAAAACATGTTCTTCTCTGTAGGAATTTTGGGATCCCTAACACTCTTGATATACCTCAAAGTCAGTGATGCAGCTTTGCCAAAATTTGTGACACCATATTTCGTACCCAAATCTTATTGGTTTCCTACAGATAAATTGTTTTAGATCATTGTGTGCCAAATATGATATCATTGCTTCCACACTGGGTTCATTCTCCCAAAATGCATATTCGAGAAATGTTTTTCTGAAATAATCTAAATAGGACCGAATTTTCGAAAGTTTATCATTTTTGTCTGTGAGTTGTCATTTAGATGCATATGCTGCATAATCTCCTCAAATCTGGATCTTCGCGTTGCATTTAAAATTGCCAAATTCCTCGTATTGACACATTCTTCTAATATATTCGTTTGCGAGAAAGCACATTGTACCCACTAACGAAATGTCGTTTACGGAGAAAATAATTTTATCTTCATCAGCAGTTTTTAACACTGCTTCAGATTTTTTAGCCAACTGATCTGCATTCAGATTGTTTGTTTATGATTCCACCGAAATTATCATTCCCTCTACGCTCGTCGGTATCATACCTAATAAGAGATAGAGCAAAGAGCAAAACAAATGTCAATAGAATTGGTTTTGGTAAAATGTTTATTATCATCATCCTCTAAACCAGCCAAAACTTCATCCACATTTAGGCCACAATAGTACGAAAAACAAATTAGAAAGTGTAATAAGTTTTGCCTCTGCCTTGTAATGTAATAATATATGGGAAATATTGTATAGTATATCATGAAATGTTCAGAAATGTAAAAATTGTAAATATAAGCAAAAAAAAACATGACACGCTTGTTTTGCACATAATGCATCCACATGTGCTCGGTGGTGCAAAAACGCACCACTCAAATTTAATCAACATTTACAAATAGAATATTCCACGTAACCTCAAATTTGTGATGTACTTGTATGTATTACACTTAGAAGATACTAATTATATTCACGAAGTACGTAAAATTGCGAATCACTATACAATACATATCGTTTACAATGAATATGTGCACACATTTTGATCACTCAGGACGTACCAATTATTAACACCGCAATAATTCTTACAAAATCGCGCTTCTGGACGCAAAAGTGTTATAAATATGTCGTGACATGTCCTCCTCGGCTTACCAAACTTACAGAAAGAAAAAATCACCACACGTTTGTTTTAAATAAATAATAATCAACAACTCTGCATCCTGGTGCATAAACGCACCACCGAGCGTTAATGGGTTAACGGAACTGATTTCAGTTCCGTTTATTTGCTCTTTAATAATCTAAGTGGATAATAAAAATTATCGTCTAGGATGAAAACGTTAGGTGACGAACAATCTATAAAATATATTTTAGGGGTGCATGTAGAAAAAAATGTTTTTCAACGAATTTTACTATATTCGAAAACAGAGAAAAAAACAAGATGTATTAAAAAAACGTGGAAGTACTAATTTGAGCTGCAAATTGATGATCAAGTTTTACTAACAAAAATATTAGCAAAGTAAGAGTGTCAGAACTTCAGGAGAACCTCGGTAGCTTCAACAATTTAAATTCGCCATGTCTCAAAAATGTACGAGTTTGCTCTTCGTTCTCCTGATACATTTAGAATGCGTCAACAACAGGTTCGTTGTCACCAAATACTGGACATCCTGGAATGTGTCCTCTCACGTTGAAGGTATTGAGGCTCCATAAAATTTATTTTATTATGATAAAATATTTTTAATTGTTTCAGGATATTTTTATAACAAACTTGAAATATTCTATTCGTTTGACATTTCTATCACGTTCTTCTATGTTTGAAGATAATTTGTAAAATTGCACCCAATTTTAATGATCTTTTACTTTCTCGCTACGGAGTAGAGAGAAAGTTATGCAATACTGCGCGAAAAAAGCCGAATTTTCGGCAGAAAAACTCTTATTACAGGGCCCTGGACACGAAGTGGATCTACTTGCTAAAGTCAGAAAAATATCCTCTTACACTTGGTGTAGCCAGAATTCATGTTTTGTGGGTCCTTGATACCGAAAATTTGAAAGATGGCAAAACGTCTGTCTGTCCCTGCGTGTGTGAACAACTCTAACCGTTCAGCCCATTTTCTTCAAAACTGATATTCTCAAATTGATCTGGCCGGTGTCGCGACCTCTTGAATTTGAAACTATATTTTAATTTTGTGGGGTACATTACATAAAGCCCTGGGACATTTTGAAAATTTCAAAAAAATGACACCATCGTTTTTGATTAAATTTTGTTGTTGGACAAAGAACGTTCAAGAGAATAGTGAAAGTCTCATTTTTGTTAAATATTATGATTTTTCGAAAATTGCAAAAATTCAAAAATTTTCGGCGTCTTCCTATCGCTACAGTTACTTAAACAGAGATTTTCCCTTAATGAAATATGTTCCATAACGATAGATTTTGAAATAAGGTTAAGTACAAAATATTTTGAAAATTTAAGTACTTTTCGCGTAATTTTGCGTGCAAGTACGGGCGAGAAAGTATGTGCTGTTTTATAGCACCAGTTTATAGTTTACCTTCTTAAAGCATTGGCAGTGATAAACGTGCGATTAATATTTCACAAGTTCAGTGCTCGCAATCGCAAGAATTCGAGCGTGATCATGTCAGTGAAGTACATGACAGGTGAGAGGTAGCCCTCTCATTTGTTCCGCAAGTGCACCGCACTCCCGCATCTCGGTAGCTGCCTCTGGGGTTTGAACCGGTCGCTGGCCAGTAGATGGAGCTCGGCGAGCGAACGAGTCATTTATTCTGGTTACGTTTCAACACGTGGGAGTAGGATAGTGACTTCCGTGGAGCAGATTATGAACATAAGAGAGTGGCTGTGCAACACACGTTTGGAATAAAATCATTTAATAATTTTCAAAAGATATACACACAACTTTATTTTATTAGAAGATATCAATTTAGTAATGCTTATGTCATTCCTTCATACTCGTATATTATATTATGGAAATAAAATGATATAAAATATAAGCTTTCTCTGCACAGCCCTTGCTTTAAGACAGGTTTTCGATTCGGGCCTGCTTCAATTCCTGTTTTTATTGTAATTACACTATTATAACGCAGATCATGACAATATTGCACTTCTAATTCAAAATAATCAGTGTATCAATAGCCATTCTGAATTTACTTAGTCCAGACTTCTCTCATTTATGATTAAGTGCGTTGCACAGTGTGTTTATGCAGTTAATGCCAATATCTTTAATAACGGGAAGAAATATTTGATAACACATATTACTATCTACTTCCTTACAAATAATATTCTTTTATCTGAAATAGGAAATTTAAGAAAACTGCAAATATTGAGTTAACAGAAGCCATAGGGGAAGGAAATACTTGTCTTCCTACGATATCTTCACATAATTTAGTTGCCTCCCCTCAATTACACTCTGTTGTATGAGCATTCGTGTGTTAAAAGAGTTTTCGGATGTAAGAATAATATCTACAAAATCGTGTTGATAATAACACTGGTCGACATTGATTTTGTTAAATGGCTAACTGTAGCTGTTTCTTATCTACTTTGATACGCTACAGTCGCATACAACCACAAAAAATTGCCCATCGGGCTCAGTTTTCGTGTAATCGTACTTACACTAAAACTATGCATATTTCGCAGATAGCCACGAGTCGTTAATGCTGAAACGCTAGTTGTTTGCATGTTTATTACAAGACGATGGTCGTCAACAATGTATGGTATCGTAGATTACACTCAAGATATGAAATAGATGCCAAATCAGTTGAGCAACTTCGGGCATTGTGTTGCAAGTGAATTGCAGTGGCCTACGTTAACGACGCACCAATTCGGCGCGTTGTATACGTGGGCCACTACATGTAAGTTGTACCCAGTGTGTCGAGCGAGAAAGGTGATGATATTTCTATAGTGCACGACTCATCTATTCGTTGCGTTCTAGAGTTAATTTTTGTACAAACAAATTCCTTGCAATACCGCGGCAGTGTGTAAACCACCCAAACAATTTCTGTTAAGTGTGTGGTGAGGCAACTTTTAAGAGCCAAAGGCATAATAGTACTCCCTTAATGAGAAAGGGATATGAATTGTATATCGGGTGTCAAATCGGTGATCACGATAAATCGTAGGCCCTCAAATTTGCGCTGCGTGTAATGTATTATTACTTAGTGGTTGGCTTGACGGAAATTCGCGACATATGTCATTTGCAATTTCAATGGTATGGAAGGAACCAAAGGACCTCCCCACGGTCTGTTATTTCTGCATTACCAAAGTTTCTGAAATCACAAACCAAGAAGACCATTTCATAATGCGGAATGTATACGGTGATTTGAAAGTTATGGCGTATTTGTTAGGTCTCAAACAAGAACATTCTTCATTTTGCTGTTTTCTATGCAAGGGGGATAGCAGACTTCGCAAAAATAATTTTGTGAAGAAGCACTGGCGTCAACGACATCGATTTCTGGACAAAAAATGTAACTTCGTAATTACTTTTAAAGCTACACACGCATATCTTTCTCCCTTCCACACAAAACTCGGTTTGATAAACAATTTTGTGAAGGTGATGAATAAAGTAGGCCTGTACTTTCCTGTACTTCAAAAAATTCTGAGGATTAATTAGGCGAAAATAAAGAACGGTATATTTTCAGGATCACAAAAGAAGGAGCTTATAAAGAATCATGATTTTGAGGAAAGTTTGAATAGTGTTGTAAAGGTTGCAAGGGTGTCGCTTCAAAAGGTCGTAACGGCATTCCTTGATAACAGAAAAGCTGAGAGCTATGACGAACTAGTGTCGGAACTCCTTTACAATTATAATGCTCTCGGATAAGAGCATTATGACGATGAGTGTATATTGGTTGGCGTCGCCTAAGCATAGTGTACGTGCAGGTGACGCTCTGGCGACGTTACCCGATGTCGTAAATGTCGGCGCGGCCGTTTGAGACCCTCTTTTCTCAGCCGGTGGGCGCGATGTCACGCCCTTACCCCCGCGCGGCGGGCGCTGAAAACGAAATCATTGACTTAGTGAATGGTGTGCAAAATGCCCACCAAGTTTGCAGCGGATCAGTAGGGTTCTTCGGAGTCTTTTTTTATGACGAAGAGAGTACATTTTTTAGATTCACACTTAAATTTCTTTCCTGAAAATCTCGGTGATGTGAGCGATTCCACAAAGACATTGCAACAATGGATAAGTGTGATAAGGGAAAATGGAATCAAAATATGCTTGCAGACTATTGCTAGACACTAAAGAAAAGAATATACTGAAACGAAATACAATGAGCAATCATTCAAAATTACATTTTGATTGAGATTATTATATGTAAGTAAAGAAAATAAAACCAATAACCAGTATGTATTTTGAATTGCCCATTACAAAAAACCTCGCCCGTCACAAATAAACGGTCTACAAATCTAAAATCAGGGCACCATTTTCCATAAGAAACGGCCATTATGTTCCATTCAACAGAAAAAAGTTAAGTTTTGTCGACCAGTGTAATTTATACACCACTCTGGACCTTTGCGTACTAGTAAAACATTTTCATGGCTCTAGGATGTGATTAAACTGTTATTTTAAAAAGTGCCTTATAATGTTCATGTACAACAAAAAATACATATGTAATTTAAACCAGTCTATTGAAAGCTCTCTAATCATTCTTTACGACTTTTCAGGTTTAATAGATAACACACAATCGACTCTTCGTCAAATCATGACACCACGCGTCTTCCCTCTTTACCACCTCGAGCAGCCCTCGACGTTCAGTACGTGGGTCCGCCGCGCACAAAAACGGCTTCCACATATAGCCAACTAAAAGCAGCGCCGCGGTGCGGCGGGGGCTGCTTGACGGGGCGGGGCGCGCCCACCTGCGCCGCCCCGGCTTAAAATACGCCCGTGGGGCGCGAGGGGCGGCGCCTGGCCTCGAGCCCGCGCCCCGGAGATTGATGGAGGCGCGGCGCCGTCGGGCGACGCCGCGCGACGCCCAGCGACGCCGCGCGTCGGATTGCGTCGCGGCTAACGACGCGCCGCCGCCGACGGAGGGCTCGCCCACGCCGCCCTGTCCTCGCCGCCCCCGCCCCCGCCCCTCGAGGGAAAGAATACAGGGCACAGGCGTCTTGGCCAACGTTCTATTCGTGTGGAATTCTTCAAGTATTTTAATTGGTAATTTCCTTAATTACATTTTACCATGAACCCTAGTATAATTGTAACCGTGTAATTATATACAAAATAAATATAAAACGCAAAGCATTGAACCACGAAACGCTCACAATCACACCTCCCCGCAGCTCGCCACCAGCTCGAAACACGTGGACCGGCATCTCACATTCGAGACTCGGTTTTAAAATAAACATAATACTTATGACACAAAACGTAAATTTAATGTAATGTTTATAAAAAAAGGAATTTTTACAGAAGAGCACATAACACTGCACTTCCTAATTTCAATTATTTCTCGTGGCTCACTATATTATAATCGGACAAGGACATCACTAAAGGAAGCGTCGTAGCCATTTACAAGTTAGCGAACTGGAAACAAACGAATGGAGGAAGGAGAGTCTAATGGGGTCGAGGACAGAACGACCACAAAACCTTCAGTTATGTTCCCAGCACTAGCTGTCAAAATGGCTCATTCTTATAAAAATCGCGCTATACGTAACGTTAATCGTAACCTGCGTGGATCCAGTTTTAATTGTAATTGTTTTAACATGCTACATATATAAATTGCTTGCAGGTTAATCTCAAAGGTAATTAGTACTAATTCTTTCCTAGAAATGTCGCTGCCACAACTTGCTACATCATAGTGCTCTCTGCATTTTTTAAATTTATTATGGCAACAGAAAACGAAAACGATAAGAAGTTTTAAAATTGTTTTTGGCCTTTCAATTCAGTTTTGAACGATTTTTACACCGATATCTTGTTTATACGTTTAATGTCTCTCTGAGAGTAGAGAGATAATTATCTCTTATTAATTATAATTTGAATGCTCCAAGAAACGCTTTGCATAAAAACACAGAAAATTAAACAACTATTAACCAAATTTAAAAAAACAAAACTGTCAAATTAACAGACACAAAATTCCTGCTCCTTTTGGAAGTTAATTAAAAATGAATGTTTTATCTTCAGATTCAATAACAATTTGCTTCCTCGCCAACAATTTTAAATATAAACTGCTAGGAAGGCATACTACTATAAAGCCGATGTTGTACAGAAGGACCGTTAATAATTGTGATACAAATCATGTCACCGATTATAACAGTTCGAATATACCCCAAAGCGGACAAATCCTCCGAATAGTTCCGACAGAACGTTTCGTGACTTATGTCTTCTTTCATTAGGTGTTCTTTCGCGAGCAGTACATGCGGCGCGGCCACCACCATTATAGATGGTATATAATTCGCTACGTGCAAATTTTGAATATGAGAACAGGAAATCTGTAGATAGAAATGAAAAGCGTACAACGCATTGTTGCCGCTGTTAAGCCCACGGAGCAATGAATACAAGGAGCTGACATTACCAACCTCTCCATGTTCGGCAAGTGAAGCCAGGGGCTGGAGCCATTCGCCTTATTTGTGTTCCCAAAACGCGGCTGTCAATAAATGGGTAATATCCATTTTTCAATGGAATTTAATAATCTTAGAAATATTAATGAGTGTAATAACTAAAACTGAGACGCTTCATTACAAATTATGAAATCACTGTAAAGTATTTACAGTGCGTGAACACCAAAATAACCTCAATCTTAAAACGTCAAGAATACATTACTAAATGTACTTCTTGAGAATGTACTTCCTGAGATTTCTTACATGATCTCTCCCAAAAAGTATTCAAATAAATAAAAACTTAACTCTACTAACTTTCTGAAGGACCATGTAATACGCAAATTATTACGAAATATTCTCATTAATGTTGTCACAATATTCCAAGTTTAGCTACCATATCAACTATAGGATTAAAAAACAGCATATTGTATTAATGTTTCGTTACTTTTTATTTCATTATATCCTTACACAAACATTGCATACTCTCATCTGAAGTCAAAAGAGCAGGGTCCTAAAGATTGGAGTTTGTAATATAATTAATGTCAATATTGTGCAAAACAATATGGTTTCTTTCCAGAAGACGAGAGTAATAATGTTAGTTATCCGTTTAAAGACATCTTCTATGAATAATTGTTCCTGTTTATTTCACTTAGGTGTAGTAAGAAAACTGTTAAAATAACTGCGAGTTTCCCCAAACGTATGTATCATGACGTTCTATCATAATTCTGTTCTTGAAAATGAACCGAGCATAACTTGCTATAATTCTAGGCTGCCACTTCTCTTTTCGCAGAAATCTAATCCACTTTACTCTTCTCTTTGAATATGAAGGGGAAAATTACGAAAATTAACAAAAATCTTCAAATGTTAATATGTCCTCCAAAACGTACAGAATAACGACTTCTAGTGAAAAGTAATTCACGACGTCATCATGAATCAAGAGCTTAAATTTCCGTGTGAATATTTGCGGGCTACAACATTCACGCTCAAACTATTTTTGTGTTTGTAAACATTGATGTCAACAAGTGTTTTAAGTTTTATCCTATCCTACTGATTACCATTTGCTCAATTTGATGAACAAGCAATATTTTATTATGCTTGGAAACGCTTTACACAACAGTTTCTTGTCAATTTCTCTTCGTCTATAATGATCAGACGATTGTGCTTACAGTGAGCAGATGCTTTGAGGATTGTTCTAAAAGCTACCGAAAAAATCTACTTTTTTCAGATGCAAAAGAAGTACAAGCTAAATGTTTTATTAGATAGAATTGGGGTGGAAATTAGAGACAGCTCTGTATCGCTAGCTTCCCTGAAATTATGCACCATTTTATGCTGTCCGAACTACCGCCTGTTAGCCGGTCGTCAAAATGTTGTGCAGTCGCTGTTCCCAAATTACGCTAAGGACCTTCCGAATCCACAACAGCACTTCGAGTCTTAGAAATGCGCACGATACACATGCTTCGACGAAATTTATTTTTTACGGCACTCTACAGTGCGACAACTATATAAATGTGCCGGTTGCACGGGAATTTTCCCTGGGCGAAGGAGGCCACGGATGTCGCAGGACGGAGATAGAGAGGAGGCCTCGGAGAGATACGAGTACAGAGTGCTCAATAGATTAACCGAAGAGGAAATGTGTCTTTTCGCTAGCAGAAAGTTTAAATTGTACTCACAATGCTGGCACTACTCACCTTCAGCTCTGATACACTCTTCACATCTCCTGAACAAGTTCTGTATCACCCGGTAAAGGATGTCTTATGGTATTGCAGAGATCTATTCCTGTATATTGTGCCTTAATTATTCTTCCGTGTGGGGATTTGCCGCATGTACGTGATCTTTCAGACATCTCCCCAGAAAAAAAAAATCGTACGGACTCAGATCAAGAGTGCGCGCAGGCCACAAAGTACTTGTGATAATTTTGTCTCCATAAACGTCATCAAAAGCTCAAAAGGAAATTGAAGCATTGTGTGCGGTTGCGGAGTCCTATTGAAAATGATCGTAATTAATATCATTTGTCAACAATTGGAAGAAAGGCTCCAGGATATGATTGATGCACATAATGGTTTGACTGTATCATTTCCGTTAAAAACAATGGCCCAATTATTCTCTTAGAACTGATTGCGCACCATACACAGACTTTTAACTCGTGGAGCGGACTCTTATGAACTATGTGTGGATTTTCTGTACTCTATTACCGGTTACATATTGACTATTACGACTGTTAACATGGGCCATGAAATAAAAGCGAGCTTCGTCAGAAAAGAAAGCTATCGATTGATCAAGATTAGACTACCATCATTCGCACTTTTCAAAAACCAATTTGCAAAGCCCAATCTTGCTGGCGGATCGACAGGCAGCAATACGTGCATAACCGTTACTTTGTACGGCTTCATCTTCAAAACGTATGTGGCTATCCTCGCACTCCCTTTCGAAATACAGGTGTGTTGAGCAAGACGTGACAAGTGTTTGTGAGAAGAATGTTCCAGTCGCGTTTTAATGTCACTAGATTTCTCTTCAGTTAAGACATGGCACTTGCACTTTGACCGCAAATACACCTTGACTTGTTAATTTTTTTATCAGCTTTTTAATCGTCTTCCGATGTGGAAGTCTGAATTCCGGATACAAACTAATAAATTTCTGCCGACACGTTTTTGCGGATTAGCATTTTACATAGTCATACACAAACACTGTTTGCGAGTGAAATTCGAGCGAGCCATCACAAACCGACTACACGAGACTGGAAAGCACGTCTTTTGGAGGGCGAGACCTTGAAACGCTCCCGTTCGCAGGGGAGTTGAGTGCACCGTTCCCGACGAGTGACAGCCCGTCGGCGGACTAGATTTTTTCACGAATGTCGCACACTAATAAGTCACACTGAATGTATTTCGGAGACCGAAAAAGAAAATGAATAATTTATTACTAAAACAACGAGGAACACCCAAGGTTTTTTTTCCGACCCGAAATAGCTCACTCTGTATATGTTCCGAGTGGTAACATCTCCGCAAACCACATTTTCATAATGTAGATGACGACGTGAAGCCCAAATTTCAATTATCTCAATGATTGCAACCCAGTGGTACTTGCATTAAAAATAATTCAGGAATAAATAATTACTAACTTAACTCCGTGCGTTCTGAACCATTTGTGCATTCCCTATTTTACGTACACTAAAAATGTATAAGACAATTGTATTAGAATGCTTTCTATAGAAATAATTATGGTTTTTTAAAATTTTAAATACTAATGTAAATGATTTACGGCTAACATATGTAGCAAGTTTAGAATCGTTTCACCAAGATCAATTCACACTATTGCAATAAGAAATTAAATGTCCTAATGAATATATCTCTACTGTAGTCAGTTGCAATATGTAGGTACTCACATAAAAGTTCCGTTTCTCACATAAAAGTATCAATGTAAAAAACAAAGGATTTAAATCAGGAAAAATTCAAATGAGTCATCATTCATAGAACAAGTTTCAGTTAATAATAAAACGAAAAAATCTTGAATCCAAGTTTTCTGCTAATCTCGGGAAAAAAATGTGAAGAGTTGTCCATCAATTTTAAATATTTTGAAATCGTGCACTTCAGTTTAAATAATGTGTTTCAGTTCTTCTAAAGCATTTGCAGTATCATATTACCTCAAATTTAAAGTGAAAACTTTCCAAAGAGGAACAAAAAAACCTCAGGCAAGGCGATTATCGCCTGAACGAATAGCATTTGATATCATGGCAGAGGCTCCATTTCCTCTTCACTTGTTCCTTTTCGTAGGCGCACGATCGCTCTTTTCAATTTGCTCCGTTTGAAAGCGCCGCCGCAGGGGCGGGCGCGGCGCGGAGGGGCGGCCCTCAAGGCAGCACAGGGTTCCCCGAAGCAGACGCGCGTCTGCCGGACGGCGGGGAAGGCGGCGGCGGCGGCGGTGGGCAGACGCGCGCGTGCTAGGTCCCAGAGAGCGCGAGTTCGAGCGCTGCCCGCAGTAATTAATTGCAACTTGATACAGTTTTAAGGCTTGTCTATTAGCGACCCGACCGGCGATTAATCACGAGACAACGAACGGGCGCGGAGGGGGGAGGCACCGGGCGATTAATACTTGTCGACGCCGCCGCCGCCGCCGCCGCCACCGCCGCACCTGCCGCCGCCACCGCCGCCCGCTGGCGAACAAGTGCGACCCGCGACGAGCGTGGTGTTAGCGGCGGGCGATCCGCGAGGCGCGCAGCCCACAAGGCTTTTTCCGATGCTTTCGCCGACCCCCTTCGGCGGTTTTTGTTCTTGCTACACTCGATATACTCGTGTTTTCGCAAGAATTAGTCTACTTCGATTGGCGGGAGGAGGAGGGGGTGTAATGGTGCAAATGGTTATCCGCGCAAAGTGGTACATCTGATTATGTTCGCTTTATTTTTGTTATAAAACTGATGAAATCCATTCCTTGTGCCTCACCCGCCATTTGTCATTTGTATAATCTCAAACTCGTGACATAATTTTGTTTTAAAAGATACATTTGTAACTTTGATATATAATACTATATGTGTGACCAGGAGAGATGGCTCTGTGCATCAACTGATGTCATTGCAGTCTCTTTGACCAGGGGGACGCAGGTTCGAATCCCGACGGTTTTCGACATTATCTGGTCAGCTAGGAAGCTTAGAGCTTTTCCCCGCTGCAGCGGTGTCCTGGTGGAGGAAAACAACCGCTAGTCGACGATAGGTCGGCGCCGGATCTCGCCATCCAGGGGGAAAGATCAGCGCCACCTCCCAATTTAAAAACACGCACGACACTGACGGGACTAATGACTTCAGTAGTTGACGCGCCCGGAATCACGAACAATCACTATTTATGTGAAATTTGTATGCTTACGTGGATTATAAAATTATTTGTGTACCACTCAGAAGTTACAGAAAACCTGGAAGTATTTGTGAACTGTATGTCTTGTGTAGAATAGTCATTCGTGCCAGAGAGAAGCAATGTACTGTTCTTCAGCAAGCTTGTTTTCTGACAATATGCTGCAGACGTTTAACAAAAATAATACATAATGGTTTGGGTTGTGGCTAACAACGGTTGATTTACACGTTTGTTAATAAAAATGTTTTTATTGAGCTACGTCATTTTCATAACCATAGTTTATTATATGACGTCTAGGAGGGGCGAGAGAACGAGTAAAGATTGATTTGTTTACATTAATTTAGATGTAACTGAACTTTACATTTTTTCATTAAATTGCATTCAACAATGCGTTTGCATAGGAAAATGAAATTCCTTTCTATTACTAGAAGACACACTGTTTCTTTTGAAATAATCAAGACTTCCATTGTCAAGTGTATTTAAAATGGCGGCCTGATAATACGCTACAGGGGTCTTAGTTGCAAGAAACAACTCGAAATCAATTTTGCAGCCAGTCTTCCACCGTTCCTTGACAACGTCAAAATGATGATATTTTTGTATGAAGCATGGCGCGTAAGAGCAGACCTATACTTTCGTACATTTACATTTAAAGTAGTACTGCTTTCTTAACCCGAAACTTCCGAAACACGAACATGTTGCTGGCTTTTGAAACATACAAGGAGGCTGAGTTACCGTCAAAACGTCACCTCAAAACAAGTTAAACGTAGTTAAGACATAACGTCAAAACAAGCAAATTTCCGTATCTAATGCTGAAAAAGAATGCTTTATAACAATTATAAATATTCGGCGTTCTTGAATTTACTCTGATCACTCACAATAATTAAACTCACTCTCAGACAAAGAAATCAAGAACAAGTATATTGTTAGAATGATTTATTCAATTTTGGGGCACCTCAGATTCAGTTAAGCAAACATGCCCAAATCGAGAGCATACCTACAAAGTTAACCAAATTTAGTAAGCTTAATTGTAATTTGAAACAATCTTTAGCGGTACGAAGTATTGAAACACCTTGCGATGATATTCCGACCGTATAAATAACATCATGTCTCTCATTGAGATGATTCGACTAGGAAAAAAGGTTCTAAATAGCCAAAATAATTTAAAAAATTCTAAGTTCTTGAGACGAATAAATAAAAATTAACGAAACAAATAAAGGGAACTTTTTCTGACAACATTGTGGCGTTCACGTGAGGCAGGTCCCAGGGGATTTGAATGCCCGCGCGACTGCCGCCGTAGCGGTGAACGACAGCGCTACTTGGAGGTTTCGAGAGTTCAAAGAGAATACAGGGAAGATATTTCGGGGTGGGAAGTGCGCGCGAGAGAACGCCCCATTTTGGCTAGTGGAATTGGAAGTGGACGGACGTTGGTGTGATGCTAAGAGACTAGTAACTGAGCAAAGGCGGGAGGGGTTGGAGCAGAGGCTACGTATGAAAGCTGCTCTTTGCGCAGAAACACGACCCGCGGCCTTACGCGTGGTAAGGTGTAGTTTTCAGGAGTGCAACTGGAGAGAATTCCCCACCGACTATCATATGGCCGCGCCGAACGAGTGCCTGGAAGGAATGGTCACGGCGGTCCGAAGCTGGACTCGTGGACACATCCAATGGCTGGTAAGGACACAGAAAGCAAGCCGTGAAGGCAATAACGTGAGTGACAAAGTTATTTTTTTAAAGAAACTCTACAAAACGTGTGACACAAGTGACGGAAAAGAATGTTGACTGGAACTTGTTAGTTGGAGGATTATTTCAGATTCCATATAATCGTCTTCTTGATGAAAGCAAAACAATAAGGGAAACATAATGATAATTTTGCATTGCTAAATAAATTGAACATGTTCTTGTTTTCCCTATTCAGATCTGCTTGAAACCCTCTCGGTATTTGCACAAGCAACCTTGGTTTGCGTGAATATTGGGGCCATACTGCTTCTTTATTTGTTACTATTGGTTAAATAAGTGTTATCTGCCGTTTTCACTTTCTGTAGTGGAAAGTATTTTCTTATTTGTATAAATTGTACACTCGTGCTGAAGTATTATATTATCTAAAGAAATTGTTGAAATCGGTTTGCGCAAATATTTTGTCTGCAGGACTGATAACTGTTTTTACTTCACATCACTTCTTTACTTGTATCATAAAATTCATTAGATATTTAAAATTTTATGTGGGGAAGATTGATAAGAACTCTCATAACTTCATACAACTTCTTTAATTGCATTATAATATTTATTTGATATTAATTGCTGTGTGATACTATATTGCTGTGTTGACAATTGATTCTATTTGTAGTTATTTTATATTAATTGCTGTGTGATTCTATATTGCTGGGTTGACAATTGATTCTATTTGTAGTTATTTAACATTAATTGCTGTGTGGTACTACATTGCTGTGTTGACAATTGATTCTATTTGTGGTTTCAAAGGGTCACAAGTATAGGTGGATTTGAACGCTATAAATGTAGCTGGTGACATGTTCAACTTCTTTACTTGCATTATAAGGTACATTTGGTGTCTAATTATTGTGTGATGCTATATTGCCGGGTTTGCCATTGATTCTGTATGTAGTTTGAAAGTATCACAAGTATACGTGGACTTCAATTCTATAAGGTTAACTGATAAAATGTGGAACTTTTTGGGTTTTATTAATTATTCAGAGAATTGACATGTGTTTTATTCTATTTTCTCAAAGTTTCAACCGTGGAGCCCCAAATTCACATGACAATATATCGACTCTCTAGATGCTCGCCTTCTCTGCAAAGTTTTTCGTATCAGGCGAAAAATATTGGTAATTCAAGGAACACTGGATAAATCAAACAATCAAACAGTAAATAAATAGTTTTTTTGTATTTGAAAAATATTAAACATAAAATGCGAGAATCCTGTCACATTCTGGAAACCGGGATCCGACATTGAGTACGAGCGCGTTTGATAAAATTTCGCAAACGAAAAATTGTAAATAGAGTTTAATATTGAAACAGGAACTTCTAGGCAATATTCTAAATATAATCCCTGTAAAAGTCTGTCAAGGAATGTTGACAGAAAAGCGTAAAACTTTTCCAATCGTACGTTTTTAGTGACGGTTTTAATTGCTAATTATGATTTATCGCATTCCTGTATGTTGTCTAAAAATTTGTGAAAGTGTAAAATGTGACCTGAACTGATAATTCGAAACTAGTTATATTACTGCTAATAAGCAAGGTTTGCACTTTTGTGAATGTTTTTTTTCTTTCTTTTAGAAAATAGAAGCTTTAGAGGTGTATGTGAAGCTCTTGTTGAAACATGTGTGCTTACCGACTCAGTAAAGCTAATCATGACTAACTTGCGCAATATTCCTACTATCTTGCTTTCCATATGCAACATATGCCTCTGGTATTTTTAATCTTTTGTTCGTATAGAAATGACTTCCGTGTGTCAGAGAGATACGAGTTGTCAACTTTGACTTGCATTGCCATGCTTTCATTTGCTGAGAATCAGGCAGTAGTAGTAAATAAGCAATTATGCTGAAACTGAATGAATTTTGATGTATTTTTGCTCTTGTTAATTTTTTGTTAATAATTTTGATTATATTTGACATATTTTAGTGATCCAAGTAATTCTGACAAAAATATCAGACTACCACAGTTTCATTTTGGGTTTAATTTGAACCGTCGGTATCCTAAATGGAGACATGCTTGAACAGTCACTAAATAATAAAATGGTTAAAGTAGGGTGTACGGTGCACCCTCTAGAAGCGATGTGGCGGAGGGGGGGGAGGGGGAAGGGGGGGAGGGGGAAGGGGTTGGGAAGGGGAAGAGGCGGGAGGGGGCAGAGGAGGAGGACGAGGACGATAGGAGTCCCCATAAGCCCTCCCTCAAATTACGCCACGCGCTCTGATAGAAATGAATAAAACTTACCGAAAGGCTGTTTTTAAGGTAGGCGCCATCAAGGAAAGACAAAAATTGATACCTGAATCACACTCAACCTGCTTCCCGCGACAATGACCCCTTCCGCACTGAACACTTTCGCGCATGAGAAGTGGCCTCTTTCTTGCTGCACTTCCACTCGAAAACATCACTCAATTACTTTCGCTTGGCCAACCTCATCGGACACTTACATAACGGACACGAAAAGCCTGCAGCAATCAAACCACGTTCTTGCGCCCATTCAATTACAGCCACACACCCTTTCCGGCGCAACGCGTAAAAAAAAGGCACATTTATTCTCACAATCGTAGGAACAAACACTCAACACTCAAAAACACAAATCACGAAGAATTTGAAGAACGCAAGAAACGTAACTGCACAACAGCTACCCCAACACAGAAAATCAGTTGCACACCCACCATGTTCCAACCAGTATTTCGGAATGAAACTCAGGCAAGAAATTGCCTCCCCTAACTTATGACGTCACGTCCGTGACCAATTACGAACCATCAAAATTATTTCAATAGTGTATTTATTACAATTTATTTAAATCGCCCACGCCGAAGGCGTGGGCGGTTTCGCCGGCGAGGCTGCCGCGCGCGCGCGCGCGCGCGCGGCAGCCTCGCCGGCGAAACCGCCCACACTTTGCTTTTTATGAGTATGTAAAAAGTTATCGTATTGCTCCCCACCCCTCCCTGCCGAATGGTTCCCCTCATAATCCCCCAAATACCCCTCGTCCCCTCCACCGTGGCTTTCCCCCTCGCCGGAGCGGCGCGAAGGGCCGGTTTGAACGACTTCCTTAGGGGGCACCGTACACTAGACTTCAGCCAATAAAATAAATATCAGAATCCTTTCACATTATTAAATTATTCTTAAAACATTTCTTCAGAAACGTGTCTGTACACTCACCACACAAGTGCATAGCACGCCCGCGTTAAGAAACTTTCGTTTGCTATTGGCTGGCATTTAAATTAGTTTTAAAATCATTTATAATTCTAATTTAAGAGTAACATTTTGCGTGTGCTATAATTACATTACCTGATTGGGTAAAAAAATTAATGTCTTTGCAAATTAAATTGGTATGAATGAAAGACCTTCTGGGAATCACAACCACACTTAGACTCCACCGACTTCAAGGTGGACATTCGAAGATTTCACCAAAACAATTTTAAGAAATATGTTTAAGTGGATATTTTCAAAATTGTTTTCTAGTGCATTTTACTGAGTCTTTTCCATCACATCATTTCTAAAATCTGACATTTTTCACTATTTCTTGACTTGTTTTACTTTTTTACCAAACGATCTCGGCTCGGAAGAATACAACCATCTCGAGACAGTTGTACTATCTCAAAGAAAAAGGGAATGTTTTTAGTAGCCGATAACATAACACTAAAGACACAGATGTTGCAAAATAAATGTTACACATTGTCGGACACGTCGAAGGTCGAGGTCGAAAAAAATAAAATTTTGCCAAAGAATCTGCGCAGGCAACTTTCAATAAGAAAGTTACAAATTTCATATTCGTCCCTGATTGGTAGGCAACTCCTTTTGTTCTGGTGTTAGGTGCACGCGATCTATTTGCCAAAAGCAATGAACCAGCACAGTTTAAGCCGCATATTGGCAACTCCCGGCCCTCCAGCCCTTGTGATCTGACCCCCGTTCGTTCGTCTTTTGTATTCGGCTAGCGGCGTGCGACAACGCATACCTCCGACAATACTATGACGGGATCTTGTACGAAGATGCTTGCTCTCTCCTATGGAAGGATCCAAAACTACCCCCCTCCCATCTTTTGCTTCCCCGTGCGCACGCTACCAGAGAATATTATAAGCTGCAACGGACTAGTATACTCTCTAGAAGTGTCAATGAAGGACAAGGAAAAATCTGTCTCTATGTTGTGGTAGAACTCGTAGCCTGTCACACCGAAAGCGTTGCATGTCAATTCCGCATTGTGCGTTTGTTTTATACTTAGTCGTTCAGTCTGTGAAGTGAAGGCTCGTAATGTTTGTCCGTTGAGAAGATTGCTTATAAATTGGCGACAATGCATGGATTCCGACAAAAAGAAAAGATGTAAAGAGTCGTCAATTTCAAGAAAAGAGGAGGGAGGATTATTTCTTTTTTCTCAATATGGTTTTTCTTGTTTATTGCTGTGCAACGAATCAGTATTGATCGTTAAAGAATTCAACTTGAAGAGACACTTTACTTGGAGACGTGCAGATCACCAAGAAATGGACTGACAATAACGAAATGAAATACAGAAGTTGAAGAATTTGGATACTCTGCATCAATTGTTCAATAAGGTAAGAATGCAGCACCGAAGCATTGTCAAAGCTAGCTTTGTAGCGAGGAAAGAAAATACTTAGCATTCTAAGTCATTTGCTGAATGACAATGTATTAGGGTCTGTTGGATGTTGCAAGTACAATGTCCTGAAAATAAAAAGTACTTCGAGGGTATTTGTTTGTCGAGACGTTCTGTTATCTGACGAATAGAAATGATGGCTGATAATATGAACAAAATCGTAAAACAAACTATGTCTAAATTATAAGCATTGTCAATTGCTTTGGATGACAGTACTGCTGCTTCTAATTCTGATACTAACAATTCGTATTTGAGAAGTGGCGCAGATTTTAAAATCGAGGAAGAATTATTGGCTCTTGAGCCTTTAAAAGGTACTAGTGAAGCAGTGGCGTGCGGTGATAATTTTAGTAGGGGAAGCACTTTTGAAGTCCAAGGTATAAAAAACGTAAAACAGTTAAAGATGATATGAATTTTCACAAAGTGTGAATATTAACCCGAGCGTCTTGCATACGAACATCACAGGTCGCCCGGGAGTAAACAGACCCCAGGGAAAATTTCGACGCCTAAATGCCTTCTAACATTATAAACAAATATTATTCGGTTGCAGTAATTGCATTAAAGCATTTTTTTCTTACATAAAATGAAAAATAAGTCCGTGAACTTTAATATATGGTGAATGTTAATTTGAAAATGTATCTACAGAGTTCAGTAATAGTTTTTTACGACCTATACAAACAATGGATGTGATGTCCGGTCTATTGTTTTCTTACACTTTTCACATTCTCTGGATGTTCTGCGGTTTAAATTCTTCGGACAAATTTCACGTCCTGTTAGTTCTTATTCTTGCATCTTGTGTTTCTGGTTTTTGTTCTGAATGTAAATTTTCTATTGTTTTGGTATCAACTCTCGCGACAATCCTGGTAGAATTTATCTCATAATAGATCAAGGGCGAATACGATCCAAACTTCCGTCTGTAATTCTTATGAGTAGTGATTCCTCGAAATATCAGTAATGTTTAATTCTTCTGAAAGTTGATCGTGCCTACTTCGAATGTATCAACGGAAGGAGAGATTATCGCAAGGGAGTTGCGCCGCGCCGTGTTGATGCCCTGTCAACGCGGGTTGTGCCCACTTTCCTCGCTGCATGCCAGACTACTGCGCGGAATGAGTTCCCCGATGCATTCCCTTCTCGCAAGGGAGAACTGCAGAACGGTACGCAAAAAATTAGTTTGTTCAGAATACTTTCTTTAACATAATACACACGTTCTCGCTGTTATTAGGTGCGTAATACTTTCATTGTATTATAATGTAGTTAGCACCTACATCACTCTCAAAAAGCCAAAATAATAAATTATTTCGAAATTGAAATAGCTGCCAGTCGATCACGACGGAACGGATTCTAATACTCATTATCCTCGCGCACTCCCGGACCGACCCGACGTTTCACGAGGCATGACAAAGTTGAGAGCCTCCACCTTCGAAGAACGAAGCTTCGCTGACGTCACGAAACGAATTTACACGTTTTGAAAACATCGATTGTTACGGTTCAACCACTAGTACTTAGTTCATAATCTGAGTTGAGTAAACAGTTTTGCTCTGGCCATAAGCAACGAATATTTTAAATATAGAATGGATTTTTCTGTGCTTTGCTGAGGGGAATGACTCATTCCCATCATTCCATGGAATGCATGCCACTGTGGTGAAGATATATCTGAAATAGTCATCAAAGTTTTCCTAAGATTTGGACTGAAATGGTAAGATGCCTTCGAAGTGAATAAGACGAAAGAAAAACATTGAAAACTGCCGGAAAAGAATGTGTGACCAGTGCCATGCCAACAAAAAAGATTTCTTCACTAGAGATAATTCTTTTAAATAATTCGATGGTACATTAACTTTTTAAGACTAGGTAAGGTTACGAGTTACAACTCTGAAGCAAATTAAAAAATGTAGATATCTGATGTCAATGCTAACAGAAGGGCATTCGAATTCTCCAGAAACGTGTGTTCTATAATATTTCGTAACAGTCCTGGCATTTACATAGGATAAACCGTCGGTGGTTCTGGGCAACAACATTTGTACTGCAGTATCATTGTAACGGCCCTGACTGGGGGTCAGATCGAATGCAGCCGCTATCTGGAGGAAAAACCTACCAGTCATATGCTCTGATCGGTTGTTTTCCATGATTTCTCCTATCAATTCCAGGCAAATGCCAAAGTTGTACCTTAACAAACGGGCCTTAGATCGGGTGTAAACTTCCTTTCCTCTGCCTTGCCCCACCTCTTGTCATACACGTACACAGTACACTTACTTGAACTACGTTACAACACATGTCCGGAGCTACGATTGTCTCGACTGAGGAGCTGCCCCGCTGACGGAGATACTTGGAAAAGAAAACCCCTCACGCCGACTTGTAGGTTGAGGCCATATTCCGGCGTATATCATGCTCTACACATACGGGACTAATATACTCATATTGTTCATAGTAGTTAAAGCGCCCAAAATCTCCAAATAATTACGTATGTATTACAACACTTTTGTTCTCAGATCCTGTTTCTTAAAAGAAAATTATTTACCTCTTCATTGTACAACAGTGTTCCATTTTTTGTAATAACGTGTTATTTTTTGAATGAATCACAAAAATCATGTATTTTCACACAACATATTAAAAAAGAAAGATTTGTCATTTGAAACGTTCCTATTCTCTCTTAACTCTAAATTTTAACAGTATAGACACCTATGCGTATGACAGAATTTTAACTTTACAAACATAGGTCTGATAGACAATAATATGTATTTAAGAACTGAAGCTTTGAAAAAATATTTGGAGGTGAAATAATAATTTTCTTATGTCTACAAAACTCTGTTTTGACGCGTAGCCTCTTTTTCAGATTAGCTTTTTGTTTATGTATTCTCACTGAGAGCTTTGATCTGTTTCTCCTTTCTCATAACAATAATATTCACAGTGCAGATTTGGGTATCCGAGATCGCTAAAGCAGTAGTGCCCTGGTCGTCTCGGGGAAGAATCGCGGGTTCGAGTACCGCCTTGGGCATGGTTTTATTGTGTTCGTCCTTTCACCCCTCTTCATCACCATATCGCTTCAGTGTTGATACCCCTAGCAATAATAATCAATAGTGGTCACTAATAACTCGTACTAATGCGACCTTAAATAAAAATAATATTCACAGCAGTGACATAAGCCACAAACATTAAGTACAATATTATTCATCAATCATTCCTTCCATTTTAAGAATATCAGCGATACACAAGAAAATTGACACGTCTCAAATCTGCATTATTGAGTAACGACTAGAAAAAGTAGAAAAATAAAGAAAGAGTAAACAAATCATAAATATCGTTCATAAGACCACCGTCTAACAGAGTTACACATTTTATCTTTGACCGCAAAAATAAACGTCTTGTCTCAGATCAAAACCGATCTTCTGCAAAATGTGTTTTTCAGTTATGTTGCTTTTCATATGCTTCGACAATTGCATGAAAAAAGCAACAAAGAAACGGACACGCTCTGGCACTCATTATTTTAACATGTCGAACGTTATACAGCGCGCCAGGAAAGTCTCTCCGGAGTGGTACTTTCTTGGTGTGAGTGCTAGCCACAGAAATCACGTTGGTAGGACGAGCTGCAGTTTGTAACACAAAACATAAATACTGTACTCACCACACTCATAACAGACGCTGGAAATGTTTGTTGTCCCTTTATCTGTTTCCCCGTGATCTGGCTGCTACAAACATAATTTTTCATAGGAGGTCCTGAATCGACTCTTTGCTGAGCGTTTCCGTTAGCTATTATATATATAATAGCTAATTTTGCTCATGTATTGCATTAGTATCTGCGACCAAGGTTGTCCGATTACCTTCTCTTACGTGAACACTAAACCGAGTTCTGTCCGCCCTCTGTTGCCTGGCGCTGTGCAAAGGAGAGGCCAGAGCGGCGCGGCGTCGGGGCGTCTGTGAGCGCGCAGTGGGCGTTGCGTTGCGTGGCGCGGCGCGGCGCGGGCACCTGTTCGCAACCCCGCGCCTGGCCTGGAGGAGGCCGCCTCCGCCCGCGCAACCCTTTGAACGCGCCGCCGCGCCGCCGCCCGAAACATGGCGTCCGCCGCGCCGCGCCGCGCCCAGCTCGCGTTGCGCCGGCCGCTTGCTCCGTGGCGCGGACGGCCCGATTAATATCGGCTGTCTGCGTTTCTGGAGCTGAAGGCGGCGAGGCCGTCGGGGGCGGAGGGCTCGCCCCCGCGTGCGCGCTCACGCCCGACCGCGCGGGCGTCCGCTCGCCCACCCGCCCACTTGCTCACTCGCTCGCTCCGTGGGTTTCAGGTCGGCTTCGTGGCCGGCCATGGGTTTCGCACCGCTCGCTCCAGCCCCGTTTCCCTTTGTTAAGCGATGATAGGCTATTGCGGGTGGTGAAAGGCTTTGTCAGCTATTTGTTAAGTGTACCTGTTCTTCGAACATGGAACACTACGTAAATTACAGAAAAATGTGAATTCGGGAACTCTGAATTTGCCTGCACCAAACCGAATTCACGATTTGCGACGTCTACGTAAATATTGACTTCTACAATTATGATAAAATCCGATCTGCCAGAATGAGTTACAGAAGATCAACGATTACTTACACATATAAGATCAAGCAAACTCCCGTAAGTACAGTTTACCAGAGTAAGATGTACGCAGTCTTACTACACATGCAAACTTGTGCACAGTGAGGCAGATGGCAGCAGACCCTGGCAGAAATTAGAATAACTACAATTATCTGTGTCAGAGATTCCCAAACTTTTTCTTTTATCGACCCGTTTTAAAAGATATTTGCTCCACCGAATGTTTTTATTATTTTCTATAATGTACAGCATACATTAGCTACAGCTAATCATAACACAAAAAATTCACATAAATGTCTTAAAGATAAAATAAATATTTTGGAAAAACAACTAATTTTGCAATAATCGAAGACTCTTTTACTTCTGATTAGCTGAGTTTCTAAGATTTATTTTGTGTAATCTTAACAATATGTTGAAAGGTTTTTTAATTGACCATAACATTTTACAAGTGCGTATTGCATAGAGTTATTTCTTCCGCGATAGAGTTTCGTGAATAGAGAATTATTTGTTGAGTTTTCTAAACATCCTAAGCAGTTGTTCTCAGATGTTCTGGTACAGAAAGTCGAAATGGAGCCTATCTGTGATAAACGTGAAATTAAAAGTTTTATAAGTACGGAGTTGGCACAAGAATATGGCTGGTGCTAAATAAGTACGGAGTGCGATTTGTTTTATTCTTTGGGATATCCATCCCTGGGGTTCTTATTAAGGGCGATAGAGTATCATTTTCCACTTTACATGGGGTGACCGGAACAGTGCACCGGTTGCATCAACGTACCTGCGCCCCTGATCCTAAGAATGAACGACAGATATGAAAGAAAGAAAGAAAGCAAATTTGTACTTTATTGTTGTACGTTGTATTACTTAATATCATAAAACAATTATAAAGCTCATTAATATTTTTGTAATCATTGGGATCTTGATCATACCCCTCAATCGCCGTTTCATTTTCGGCTATAGTCCTCCAATCAACACCTTGATCATCATGGAGTTCTTTCAAAATTTTGTCAACCTCACGAGAATCGATACCGACCATGTTGGGAGCCGTAGTCTAGGTGAAACTTTTTGATAGTTTTCGGGAAAGAAGTGCCTGCAAGATAATATGCCGTCTGTATGCATCATACAGTTTTTCGTTCACGCAGTATTCTACTTATGCTCACGCTCACTTGGCATTGTTGCAAATTTTGTCAGACATTCTTGGTGTTTTTCAGTCAATTTCTAAGAAGGATAGTAACCTTTTTCCATGGAATTATCAAGATCATGAATTAGAAGTAATTTTTAGTGTAATAGCAAAATAATTAAGTCCTTAATTATTAGATGAACGGAAGCTAATAACAGAGAGTTTTCAACATTTACATTTTGCATCTACATTTTTGAAGCGCGGGCGATTTGAGTTACGCGTCAAACGATATCAAGCATCGAGCTTTGTTTTTCTCAATTCAGAAACAATCCAAAAATATTATGTAGTTATTTCTTCTTGTGTGTTGCTTCCTTCTTCATCGGAGTTATTTTTAATGGAAATGTTTTTTATTGCACTTCAAAATCTATTGTTATTTAGAAGAGGGAACTCATTGGTATCATAAGTTCTGAAATGAAAGAAGAGAACAAAAACATTTTTTGACTGAAAAATTCAGCAAAAACATGAAGGCTTGCGGTAGAAATGAAAAATTGAATAATCAAAATGAATTTGGGCTTGCTTTTGGGTTGCTTTCTAATACTCAGAGAAATGTGAGTAGGCCAAAATTTAAATCAGTTTTTTTTTATTTTCGTTCTTTTACACACAAAACAACAAAAAACAGATAAAGTTAAAAGTTAACTTATAAACTGGTATTTTAATACTTGCAACTCAAATTAACATTAGAGCCAAAGAGAAGTAACAGGCTTTGAAATTACTCACAGAAATGTATACACGCCAGACAAAGCCTAGGAATTCCTAACAGCTTTTAGAAACGATTAGAACCATCATATATGATGGTGGATTTCCTATCTATTTTGATGAAGGATAAATTGCCTAAGTATATGATATCACAAGAAGTTGTTATGAACCCTCTATAAATCAGAATGTAAAAACTCTTCGTTAGTCCCAAGGTATTTATGTTTTCAAAAAGTTTGCTCTCATTTCGTAGAGAGGATCGTTTGATTTCGTAGAGAGGATCGTTTGATTACACAGTAGATTTCCTGCCAATGATATCTTAATTGACTCACTTTAGAATGATCTCAACCTCGTTCTGATATCTTTCTTGTTCTCGTCGTTTATGTTTCTTCAAAATTTTTGTTTTTAATTTTTTTAATTTGTACAGTCTTCATCTACTTAATTTGCCCCATGCTTTGAACATAATTTAAATATATTCGCTTTTTTTACATATAACCGCATATTCTCAAATATGGATATTTATCACTCAGATAAAGAGATATTGGAATGGAAGTTACATTATTCCGTTCAGCATTAATTTATCTTTACAATGATGTGCAATACTCCTTGTGCAAGGAATTATTTAACTCAATTTCACGAATGAGACCCTCTCTTTCCACTGAGGAGCGTTCGAAAATTGAAATATAACTGTCGCCCGTGCAATATGAGCCTGTGCAATATGAATATGAGTTCGTCCTTGTCGCGTGCACTGTGGTCACTCTAGAGACAAACAAGTAAGTACCTTCTACGAGGGTGCAAAACCGTAGCCTGGCCAGAGCAACAAAGAAGAAGTTCAGCGTGCACCACTCAGTATATCACATCCAAAAGGAGTTTACAAAAAATTTGGGGAATATTGTTCACCTTGCCCCCCGCGCATACGACGCGTTATGGTTCGCAATGATCTTTAGCACAAGCGCCATCATGCCGGCGAAGACATTTGCGTCAGCCCCTTGTACTCGCACACAAACTCGAGCGCGCCCATCCGGGGACATCGCCTACGCATGATCCTTGACAACCAGGCTGAAACGGTAGTGGCACCAACTCTTGAGCGTACTCGGGCGTGTATGTACAGTTACAGATATCTCTCGCAGCACTGGTGTTGCTCCGGGATTTTGCAGATATCACGTGCAAGTCGCAGTCTTCAAATGCGGTAGACGCTCTATTTTCGCTAATTCAACTCTGCAAAGCATCATTTTTCAACCATCCATGTTCAATGCTGCGCAGCGCCAAATGCTGAGAGAACAGCAGCGACAAGAATGCGCACAAGCATGTCAGGTGGGGATGACCATGAATCACATTTCTCACATTACACAATTACAGTGCGGGTAAAAATTAGAACTCTGTTCCTTGGAAGAAAACAGTGTTTTTGCAATCTCGTTTGATGACGCTGTCGTTAAAAAATTATTTATGTTCTTGTTGCATAGAGTGCTATCTTTGGGTGGGGGTAAAGCTAGGTATCTGTACTGGTATCATCAGGGTGTGATTTATAAAATTTTAGGGTCCGAAACGCGCCCCAAAATTAATGATTAATTTCATAGAAATAGTTAAATACTTATATAATCATTTAATAATTATTCCCAAGGTACCGAAACGCCGTTCCGTCGCGTTCCGCCAGAAATCAAGCTCCTGGTTAATATAGTGTGGAACATGTAATGCTGCTTGGCGAACAACTAATTGTTGCTTTATTGTGTAAAACCGTATAGGCATAAAACCCTCTGACCTAAAATGTTTCCGAAGGAAATGCTTTGAAATGTGAGCTCGCCCTCGGGGGAGGCGAGTTCTCGTCATTCGCGGAGTGCGTCCGCCGTGCGGCGCCGGGGCCTCGCGTCGCGCTGTCGTCTTGGGCTCGGCGGCCGTAAGCCTCGCGCTCTCGCTGCGTACGTGCCGAGCGCCGGCGACTGACGCGCTCTGTATCCGACGAGAGGGCGGCGCGGCGCGGCGCAGCGGGGCTGGGCTGGGAGGCGGGCGAGCTGGCGGCGGCGGCGGCGGCTGCGCGCGACAGCTCTGGGGCGGGCTGTCAGCCTGTCCCACACAAGTAGCTGCCGCTGCCTCTGCTGCAGCAGCAGCAGCGGCGGTGGCGGCGCAGCAACGGCGGTGGCGGCGGCGAGGGCGGCTTGGGACGGAGGCGGGGGCGGCGACGGCAAGACGCCGACGTCTTCCATCCCCGCGCGCGCCCCGACCCGCCCCGTCTCGCCCTGCTCCGCGCCCCCTGCCGCCGCCGCCGCCGAGCGAGCTGTCACTCGCCCCCGCCGGAGAAGTGATTGGCCGCCCCCCGCGCCGCCCCCGCGCCCCGCCTCGCCGCGCCGCGCCGCGCGCCGCCCAGCTCCGGCTCCCCTACAGCCGCACCCGCCCAGCACGAGCCCCGAGGCACGGGCGCGCCCGCAGCGCGGTGCTTGGCCGCTTTTCAAAAAATGGCGCAGCCGACGCCTCCTCTCCTGGTATTCATTACGATGACCAAAGAAAAGCGAAAAGACTATCTTCTCATTGCTTTGTTATTATTTAATTTGAAAATTTTTTCTCCTCTTTGGGTTATATGATCGAGGTTAGCCTATACACATTATGAAATATACGCAAAGGGAATTTGATGAATTCTTATTTATTAAAAAAAAGCGTATTTACGTATGGGCTTCACAACTTTTCTCTAATTCTTAACTTCCCTGAGCAATATCACTTGCAACAGAGATTCTAAACAACGCACTTAACGGAATTTTCACCCAGAGAAGAGCTTTAAAACAGTAACAGGTGCTGAGAATGTATTTTCAACAATAATCCAATGTCTTTTACTGAAATAAATTGGGCTCAACGATGAAGCAGTCAGAAAAATACGGTACTTATCCGAACCAGAACCTTATAGCAACGTAACTGTCAATGCTTGCTGAATCATATGCCTTTCTAAACTGACGAAAGTGCTGACAGTAACCCTTTATTTAAATCAGTGGGCTGAAAGCATCTTCTGTCACTCTTATTATGGAAGTTTTTTTGTTTATTTTTCTTTCAATCATAAGGCCTATAGTTTAAAACGTCGTTTAGAATGAGATACATTTCTTTTTTTAGCACGATTATTTCAAGAACTTTGGGTAATGTTTTTGATACAGTGATAGTACGATAATTATTAGGGCTTTTAGAAATTTGTAATTTTGAAAGCAAACGAAGGTAAAGTATCTTCCCATTTCGGGAGAAATTTCGAGTGTTAAAGGAGAAATTATAATACGTGTGTGAGCTGGAAGAACGCCTTTCAAAGCAGTTTTACTTTGCTTTGCTGTTATTGTCATCAGATCCTTTCCTACTTTTTCCATCGCTGGCTATGGAATATAAAATATGCAAAAGAGCAATGCAATATTGACATGGGTAAATCGTAATTCCGCTGGACACAATAAGTACTTGTTACTATAAACTTAGCATTTCTACAGTGAGGACATGATTCAAATATTTCGATTGCTTAAGTAGATGTGTACTAGTAGAAATGTGTGAAATTTTCTAATTACGTTCTGTATATCATAAATAATAATTGAATGTGACATAAACAAAATGAAATCAAGAGATCATTAAAAAGCTTATTTCTATTTTGTATGAATAATTTAAAATATGTCGGCCCCCGCAAACATTTGACAACGATTGCGCAAATTAACCTTTTTAATTTGTATATCATTTTTTAAACATTTCATTTCCGTATATTTGTAGAGCTAACCAGAAGAATGAATGGATGCGAGAAAGAAGAAACTTCAAATTTGTTCGCAAAGGAAAATCGGCAAAGGAAGTTTTCCACGAAACGATTCAAATGGACACCAATTTGCATTGTTCGGGAAGTTGTAAGAATTAACGCGTTTACGAAAGGAGGAAGAGAGTCCCGATGTTCCATCTGGCGCAGGGTCTTCGCGCAGTCGCTGCTCAGCCTGTCACGGGGGAGGGGGAGACGGAGCGTGAGGCGAGGTTAATGAAGGTCGAGCGGCCGATCAGCCGGCGCAGACATTCGCCACATCGCAGCCTCGATTTCACTCTCGGGCCTCGAAGGTTGTTTTCTTCGCTGCCACTGACTCGCTTTGATGCCTGCAGCATGGATTACGACTACGTGGCTCCCATGCAAGTGTTTTTTCTGCCTTCGATCCGGTCAAATAGCTTTTCTTCGTGGAATTCACAGTACAGTAGAACGAATGGGACAGTATTCTGAAAACTAAAAACACTGTTACGACGTTCAGGTAAAGATGGTTGCCTAAACAGGGGAACTGGTAAATTTACATGGAAATTGAATACAAATGACTAGTCATTGGCACGTCTTTCATGGTACGTTATTTTTTTTCACTAGTCACAAAAAGTTAATTTCTTTAGAGACGAATAACATAATTTGAAACCAATATTTGGTGTTAATAAAACGACGATGAAGAGTGCTCACTTCGTAATTGTATGATATACATTTTATTAAACAATGCTTAAATATGTTACACAATGTGCATTTTATATGTGTGAATTGAGAAATGTTTATTGCACAACTGTCTGCTTTGCTATTCGTAGAATTTTTAAGAAATTTGTCTTTTCTCATGTGACCTTCATACTACACAAACGTGGAATTGTCTTTCGATTTAGTACATTACACATGTAATTCAGTCTTCGTAAAGAGCACATTGCTTCATAAAAAATATCGAATGTGAGGCAGTATCAATCAGAGTAACGATACTAAATTGAACCAACATTTTCAGCTACTTCTTTCTAGATTTTCAAAGAACTGTGTTCTAGCTCATTCTTATGCAATTATCCATTCATGAAATAACTACACCCTCAATAATTAGATATAGATATAAGATTTATTCTACTGTTGGGCAGATGTTGCCCGGCGGCAAAATATAAAAACATGAAATTATATTTACAATTTTCAAAACAAACACAAAAAACAACATATGAAAAATCAATATAAAAAACAAATTAACTGTGTCATTACCTGGAACATGCAAATGCATTTACATACATATACAACATATATACTAACATTTACATAAATAAACTTATATTACACAAGTATTCATACTTTCAAACATACATGCGAACATACAGATCATACAAAGACTTAGGAAACCTTGCATACACACCATACATGGCAAGAAAGTAAAATCGGGTGAAAAGAATTGCAAAATTCAGATATACAGCTGAATACTACAATCGTAGATAATATTATAATCGTAGGCGCTACAATCGTATCTAGTATCGTATATGGAAAAACACTGCAACCAAAAGAACTAGAGACTCTTCCTTAAACTTCTTCCTTAAAATTTTAAGAAAGCTAATTCCCATGTAGATGTTTGTTACAATACAGATATTTCTGTTATTTTAAATTACAATTAATTTTATTATTATTATTATTATTATTATTATTATTATTATTATTTATAGTTATTATTGCTTCTTTTCGTTATAATTTTGTAGTTAATTTATGTGTAGTGATGTGCAGTGTTTCTAAAACGTAGCTAGAAGAGCAAGTATTTCTTCTTTTAATTTTTTGTTGTTTTTTTAAACGAATTTGAACAGAAGTGAAGTGGAATGATGTGTTAGATAAGGAAGTATTCGTCAAATGTAAATAACGTAAGAATATACGTACAGCTTGGACTCAAATTAGAATTAATTTACAAAGTTATATTGTAATTATTTTTAGTACCAATCATTAGCTCAAAGCCGTCTTTCAATAAACCTATGTAATACTAAAGTGTACTCACGCGCAGCTCCCTTCGGCCGTGGGGGCTGCTCGCGGCGTCGCCGCTCGGGGCTCTCGCTGCGTGGGTCGGCCCGTAGCGCGACGCCGCCCCCGCTGCCGCCGGCGCGTCGGGACGCCGGTGATTGATGATGCCGCCGCCAGCCCGCGCCACCGTCGCCGCCGCCGCCGTGCTGCCGCCGCCGCCGCCGCCACCGCCGCCGCCTCCGACGCTGCCGCCGAGATTAGCGTCCTGGGTTCGCGTCCCACCGCCACGCAAGAAGACGCTTGCGGGGCGGGGCGGGGCCGGCAAGGGGTGTGGGTGGGCGGAGGAGCAGCCCCCGCTATTTATTACCGGCGTGTAACGGTGGCGTAGCCCGCCGCGGTGCGCAGCGGGGGTCGTCGTCCTCCCGGCGCTATCACCTGACGCGCATCTGATAGGGAGATGGTTTCATATCGCCCCGCCCCAGCCAGTGACTTGGGCGATTACTCTTTCACGCTGTCTCTTTCCGTCTCTTCTATTCACGGACGCGGGATTGGCGGCAATTTTTATGCTCAGGAAAATCTACGACGGCTTCTATTGGAGTTTTTAGATCCGTGCGTCACCCAACTAATAAAACAATCACCAGTGTACTTCCTTATTACATTCTTGGGGTTTAAAAAGAATTTAAAAAGACCAAAACGTATTCTCTCACATTCTTCTTGAAGCTTTGTCACTATCTGATAGAATAGAATTGCAAACTCTTCCATTAAGATCTTATGTGGACTTATCAAATATCGTTTGGGCTTATGTTTACAATGCAAATGTTTCTAGGCAGGCAACTTACACATTAATACTTCCTGAACGTTGCGATTGCGATTTCCTGAAACGAAAACTTGTGTATTTTCTCAAAAAATAACCTCTTCTAAAAAAGGTATTAAATTTAATATGCGATTCCATAAAAACTAAATTTAAAAATATTACGGACTTACAATTACAATATTACAATATATAAAAATGTGCTTAACAAAATTGCATTATACATTTAGTCTTTTTGCTAGGCACTGATTTTACATAGATTTTTTATTAAATAAACCCAATGCCTCATCCAAAGACTAAGTATTTTTGAACTTTTTGGAACTTTTTTCTAGTATTTTCAAGTCGGCTTTACATTTTTTAAAGTTAATTTTTACTTTCCCGTTAACGTAGGAATACACGGAGTGATAGATGTAGTATAGGGAAAGTTAAGTAATGCTGCGCGATAAAATGGCAAATTTTGGCGGTAAAGAATTCATTGCCGGGCCGTGATAACGAAAAAGTGGATAAAACCAGTTGCTAAATTAAGAAAAAAAATCCCCTAACACGTGGTAAGCCAGAAACCGTCTTTTGTGGGTACTTGATATCGAAAAACCAATTGAAAGGAAAATGTCCGTCCGTCCATCTGTCTGTCTCTGCCCGTCCGTCCGTCTGTGAACACTGCTAGCGCCTAAAAGATACGTACGACTTCTTCCAAAATGAATATTCCCTGGCCGATCTGGTTCTAGTCAAAGCTTTGAGATTTTGAAAAAGATTCTTCAAAATTTGGGGGTTCCATGAAGCCCCCCGAAAATTTTCAAAATTTTATCAAAAACTGTTCCAATTTTTTTCTTTAAATTTCTTCTGTGAATAAAGTTAAATACACTTATTAACATGGCATAGGTCCGATTTTCACGGATAACTCTAAATTTTCGAAAATTGTGAAAGTTTGAATTTTTTTCGGCGTCTTTCTCCAAATACAAAATTGAAGATAGAGATTTTTTCTTCAAATAAAACGTATTCTCCAGAGTGAGTTCTTTGTTTAAGGTCATATACATTATTTTGAATATTTTAGTGTTTTTTTTTGAATATTTTAAATAAAATATCCATAGATGGAGGAAAGTTTGAAAAGAAACTGAGCTTTGTTTTAATTCAGAGAATTTAATTAAAATCGGACTCAAACCATGATTATATGTGCATTTTGATCTATTTCAGAAATAAATTTTAAGATTATAATATGTTTGAGAACATTTTGAAAATGTTCTAAGGATCTTATGTAAAGAACTTCTTGGAATTAAAGAAATCGGATCAAATTCGCATAGCCTTAAGTTAGCCAAATCGATATCACATTACTATTAACAATTTGCGATGCGCCCAGAAATAGAAGGAAAACTATGCAGCCATAAGCAATCTGTTTTTCTTAGATACCCAGGAACTAAAAAAATACACTGCAATAACAGTTCAGATTTTGTCTGAAAAATGCAAATATTATATTATTCAGTGCGAACTGACTACATTCTCATACTCAGCTTGTGACACAACGGACTGCAAAAGACGTCATGCGACTGCAAGGCTCCAAAGAAGTGACCGTCCGCCAATAAATATTATTTCGTATTGCGTTATGGAAGATCAATTTTTTTTATATTTTTGGTTTGTAAAGAACTGTTGCTTTATTTTAATAGACTATACTATGCCATTGCAATATTCATAAATACTTACTTGTTGGTCTTGAGCAGTGTATGTGCTACGTTTAGGAAAGTTTTGCGTATATAGTTTTCTTCAGCAGCAATTTTGCTGCTGCCGGTCACTAGAAGTCTATTTTTGTAAAATCATTATATGGAATGTAGGCGCTACAGTGCTTCAACCAAAGTACCACTTCATTATTCCTTGTGAAATCTTTGAACACATTTATCGGAATATCACCAAATTGCCATAGTACACCCCGGAAATTATACCCGAAAGTGAAACGAAAAAACGCATAATTCGAGCATCATTTGCAAATGCTATGGCTATAACAAATACTCGACGAAATATATACTATCCTCCTTCTAAAGTTGGTCGGATTTCTGTTTGTGAAGTATTTCTGTTGGCTATTATTGGAAAATGAAGTGTGAAAATCTAAACTGATTCATACACTTTGTTGTCTGAAATATTTTAGTTGTTTGCCAACAAATAATAAAACTGAATCCGCTGACTTAAACTGATGTGATTTGACAAATTACACGTGAGCTACGCCTACTAACATCACAGGGCCTCAAATCACAAATACGTCGATGATGGTAAGGATACATTTTGTAATGTAAACATCTTTTCATTTGTAAAAAAAGTATTTATAAAATTAGTTCGTAGAATTGTTGTGAAAATTTTATTCCTTTGTGTTGGGCTGAGGAACTTTTAATATATTAATAGATTTATAACTAATCACTACTATTGGTTCATCTTCTACGATATATTGCGTTAATATATTTATCCCTTAAAATTATTTGCTTCAATCTCGTTGAATAATCACGGCTCTTCACTAAAGAGGAAATCAACTTTTTGATCATAAGGTGTGTTTCCAAACTTTCGGGAAATGTAGATGTTTGGAAATTTCTTCCTGTAATTATGCTGAAATTACCAAGTACACATACGCAGCCTTTGCCCTAAATTTTTTTAAAAGTTTTATTGGCACGTGTCGGCTACACGATCGTTGCAATTACACAGAAGAGTCTATAGATGTAGAGAAAGAACCGATAGTTTTACTTATTTGGATTAATTTAGAAATAGCTTAAGAATATTCTTTAATTAAATTTAACTCATCAACGTGTTTACACAAGTACAATGATTCCTTTCTATTGGTAAAATAAAAAAATTCCTCTTCTGAAGTAATGACTAAAGTCGCAATCGACATCTGTACTTAAATACTGTGGCTTCTTGGTACAGAATTTATGAGCTATAAAGCAGTCTTAATGACACTACTCAGCTCGAAATCTGTGTCTCGCAGCGAGTCTTTCACCACCCTTCAATGTCAAAATTCCAATATTTTCTGTGAGGCATGCACACCTATGCTATCGACATTTATATTTAAAGTAATGCTCTTTTTCAATTAGCAGTAACCGTGGATCGGAAGTGTCAGTTTTTGAACATAGGGTTGAGGTTTAAGACGTCGGGTCTAAAATTGGTATATTTTGTTTCACTAGTATACTGTCTGAGAGTCAACTACGTTAGTGTTATGTCAAATGCCCATAGTAAGATTAATCAATAAAGATTCTTTCTTGGCATTACATTAATAACGATGCTAAAAACGCAAAAATATTGTAAAGCTCTTGCGTTACAGATAAGTAAAAACCATGTCGGTTACGTAGATACAAATACAATCAAAATATTTGAAGTATCGTTGATTCCGGTTTATAGTGTAAATGCAACAGCACCACAAGTAATATTCATTTGATGGCATCCCGAACTATTTTTCTTAAATTTGTACTGCATACAAAATAACGTATTTCACATTTTTCTTTCTTTTTTTCTGCTAAGTGACGTTATGTTCGGCGCCAATTTTGCGAAACGAAATATTATGAACACTTTCTGTTGCAATCTTAACAGCCAATAATAATCGCTTTGATATTTCAGTATTGCGTCCTATTTCATTTAGATTAATTTTTTCTGAGTTGTCAGTTCTTTCAGATTTCTTATGAGACCACAAAAATCCTCGAAGAAAATGAGCTCCTATCTCATATCGTGACGTGCTTGAAAGAATCAACTCACTACTGCGAGAACGTGGAGAACAACAATGCAAACTCGTGAAGCAAGCTGCGTCTTACTTCAAGAATACTTTCAGATGACAATACTTACTTACTAGAATACTTTCAGATCACAATTGCCGCTTCACTATAAGTGTCCAAGTTGGTGGCAATTCTCTGGACTTCAACACTCGCAGTAAAAATCAAACTATCTTGAGTCTGCTCCAGCGCATTTCATACGCAAATGTTTGTTTCCCGAATATTTTTTCCCTAAAAATTAGAAAGTGAATTAATAAAATTCAATGTATTAACTGACTTATTTGGGGGGAGGAGTATATATTGAGAAATAACTCGAAGAGTACTTTTAACACCTCTTGCTAATCACCCATGTCTACAAATTTTTATACTCCAACTAATATTCATCGCATGGTTATTCTCACACTTTATACTACGAATATCTTTGTAATATAATATTTATTATGTCCTGCTAATGAGCTTTCGCTCGGTGGCAGGGTTTGTACAGATCATATAAAGATACAAATACAACTTAAAAATACATATTAAAGGAAAACTACAACTAAGTAAGTGAGAGATAAAACACACATAAATATTTTGCATCACACGCAGTTCCCTAGACGATTTCGGAAGGAATGTACACTAGGGGGAAAAGTCGCAAGTGCTGCAGCAGGTAGACTGTTCCAGTCAGTTACTGTGCACAATATTGTATTTATGAAGAAGTATTAAACATGTCTATTCACTGGAAAACTTCACACAAATGTACGATATTAAGAGGTCATGATCATGAAATTAACCTTTAAGTTCACCCACGCCCATTGGAAGTAGGAAACATGAACGCACTTGTTCCCGCGAGTACCCTTTTCCCATTCTTCGCTTTCGTTCTGTGAACTCCCTGCGTCGGGAATTGATTCGTGATTGGAAGCAAGTTATGGGAGAAGGCACGAAGCTTTGTAGAATTTAGTTAAGTAAAAAAAGTAAGACTTGTGAGAAACGAAGAAATCAAGCTTTTTGTAGATGTCGCTTTAGTGATTAATGATAGCCATGTGTTTCCCGAATGCCTCATAGCGCGCTCACTTTTCGTACGCAAGAACCCGGGTTCGATTTCTTGACTGCCTGAGAAATTTGTAGCTTTCGCACAGCTGTAATATCAGACTAAGGCGACAGGGATATTGTTGTGTAATGGCAATCGCGAAGCGAAAATGTTTACTCGTTAACGTCCGCTAAGTACTTAAAGTCACTTAGAGAAAAAATTTTTAAACAAAAATATCCTAATTCAACAATAGTCTGAGAATTAATTTTAGGTTATTCAAATACCCAAAAATTAATTCTTAGACTGTATTTTCAAACTGGTGGTTTTGTTGGCTTAACGTTGAGTTCCCAAAGTAATTTCGGTAAAAATAAGAACATTTTGCTATTTTATATTTCGATTTTTCTACAGTGGCCAATGACATCAGCTCAATATTTCACCTCCTGCCTTATAAAATGGATATTTTTAATTAGTTCGCGAACGTCCCTCTCAATGGGACTCGTGGCCTCAGAATTGTGCTCACCACTCTCAAAAAGATCGGCCACTATAGAAAAATCGAAATATAGAGCTTTAAAAAAATTATTTTTTACAATCGTTTTCTCGAAAATAGAAAAAAAATCCTCAGTGTTAGGCTGGCGCGCCCCTAGTGTATAAGAAAACGGGTTATGGAAGCAAAAATTATCCCCCAAAATTTGTTGTCCTTGGGCAAAAATCACAAGTACATTGCTCTAAAAAACTTTATTACTTGGGCTTAATTTCGTTTCGGATATTTTTCTCAAATAATTTAAAAATCATTATACTATTAAGAGAGTCTACAGGGTTCGTGGTACCAAACTCGAATTAAAAGCTAAAATACATTTATTCTTAGACAATAGTCAGAACTTATTGACGTTAATCATTTACGTCATAATAATCTGAATGAAATATTTTGAATGACGCTTCCAACTGCAAAGAAAATTATTAAATAATTTTGCTGTAGTACAAACTAAATAGTTAAAAACACGAAAGTTCACCAAGAACTGTAAAAACCAGTATCAACTTCGAATGACCGCGGTTGCTCACTGAAATAGTACACAAATGAGCATTCACAAGCACTCATTTGACCATGTATTGAGTACAATAGTTCGCGTACGCAAGAACCGTGACCCAATTCGCTCGTGGGCGTAGCTCGTCGTGCGATACTCACAGCGTGCCCACGTCCAGCGTCGCCTCTCCTCGCCCCGCGCCGCGCCCGTGCGTCCCCAGGGAGTCAACCCCATCTGCGCGCGTAGCTGCGCGCGCCCTCCGCCCTCCGCCGCCGCCCCCGCCGCCGCCGGCGCAGCTTACCTGCAGCCGCCTGCGGATGTGGGTCGGCCGCGCCCATTCACAGCGCCGCCGCCGCCATGCCCCGTCCCCGCGCAGTGCATTAGTACCCTTCACGGCGCCGCTTATGCCGCCGCCCGCGCGCACCATTTTTCGCGAACGTCGCCGCTGCACTCGCCCGCGCAGTGAGCTGACACGGCATCAGGGCGGACACAAGTAGGGTGAAAATGCACTTTAGCATTGTACGCCGAAATCGATGCCTGTGTAGAAATTAAAATAACATTAATTTATCTCACTTGCCCAAATCAGATTCCTGAACAATTTCCCCAAAAGTTTCTAATCCTAAACGCATTCAATGAATGCCCGACATTTCTTGTAGTTTTCTGAATCAACGTTAAAGTAAATTTCATAAAGAGTAATTGCACAGGTAATAAGTATATATTCGGCTGCCTTGATTAGAAGGTAATGTATTTGACCCACTCCTTTCAAATATGTCGCGGTATAGTCTATCAAGAGTGAGAAAAGGGTTCTTGCTTTCTCAGTAATCATGAGTTGCCGAACAATTTAAATGATATCAGGCAAAAGAAATGCGTACTAACAGTAGGAATTTGCCTTCACCGACTGAACTCCTTGAAAACACCCAAATGGGGGTTATTTGCGTCAGTATTACACCCCTCAGAAGGTGGTTGTCACTTCAACCGTATGTATTTCCTGCATTGGCGACATAAAGTCCAACTCCATGTGCAAGGAAAGCCCGCGAAGATGATGTAATGTTTTCAAAGCGTTAGTTTAAGTGTGCTCTCCTCGCCGTGCGCTTGGCCCGTGGGAAGCGCGTTCGGGGGCACAGGGCTGTCGATGGCGTCCGGCGCCGCTGGGGGCCGCGCCAAAAGGGCTGAAGGGCACGGCGCGCATTGTGCGCACTCCGCCACTCATTAGTCTAGTCGTAAACCCTTCACGAAAGTGGGTCGCGAAGCGGCGTCGCCAATATCTGCGTGGGCGGCCGCCTTTGGCCAACGCTGCGATTCTTCTTCCCTAGGAGACGCTTTTCCTTGGCCATGGTGCCCTGCCGACGAGATTCTGGGCTGAGACCTCGATTCTTAGGTTCCAATTGGAAAGGTCGTAAATTTAGATCACAAAACACAATTCTTTAAATCGACGTTGTTTAAACTTTTATTAGGCTTCCTTCAAATATTGGAACCGGCTGCGATAACACATTGTCAACTTTGTAGAGTCTCTGACCGGGTATGAGACCCGATCGTGGCAGGATTTTTACACTAGCTAGGAAGATATATCGATCGAATTCAGTCGATGTCTGGAAGAGAAGTCTAACATCCCCCTGATTTAATCGACAGTTTTTCGAGGTTTCTTCGATCAACACCAGGTGAATGTAGAATCGCGCCATCTTTTCTTCCTCATATTTACCCCCCGTACAAACGTATTTACTTATACTTCCTCTTCACACTATGGGAGACCAGTCGGGAGCTTAGAATATTTTCCGCCTGGCGCGGTGTTGTTTCGGGGGAGGAAACTGAGAAAAAAATGGAAACCGACATTAAGGTCGACGTATAATCTGACTGTCCAGTGGGAGGGGAACACCATCACCTGGTTATAGCATGCTATGCACTCACGGAACTAGTGACCATTGCTGTTGTTGGGTATTGAAGCACGAAATCCCCAGGCACTCACGTGACCTCGATATCGCCAATGATTTGTAGTTTTCTTGAGCCAACCTTCAATATTGGTTGCTGCATGTAAGATAAAAATACTGATGATTACATTTGCTAGCTCTTTAAATTTAATTTTTGCGTTATGGACCGGAGGAGAGATTGACAAAAATAGTCTTTGGCCATTTAAATAATATTGTTTTTTATGATATTAACTCGAAGGAAGTCTAATTAAACAATTTTCCGAGATGTAAAATATCTCGACAGGTAGGCCACATTTGTTGGCATGGGGATAACTATTGAATACCGAGTATCGAGGCCTGAGTCATAAGAATCATTGCAATTTTCAGTTATATCATCAGTAATTGGAAAGAGAAGGAAAATATTCTATTAACGACCATTTTTAGGGAAAGAGAACTTCTTCTCTGGTTTATTCGTTCAAACAAAAGAACGACCGCATTTTCTTTAACACCTAGTTGTCCCTTTCCTTCGTAAGCACACCAATCTGCGAAACTAAGATCTTCGTGTAAGCTCTCCAACAACTTCCTTAACTTATTTAACGCTACTTTATGTATCAATCACATTCTTAAATGAAGTTTCAAAAACTACAAGAATTTCTATGATGTCGTAATGTGTTATAAAATTCCTCCGGTTTTTGAAAGTTAAAAATGTGTTGGTGCTTCTAGTAAACAGTTAAAAATAATTTGTTACAAAAATAATGATAAAAATTAATGAGAATGATGATTACAAAATTACAATAAGTTTCAAAAATATTTTTTATTATTGTACAATTATACTATCATTCAACATTACCCGTTGAAGTAACTTAACTATCAGAATAACATCTTAATTTATCAAAGTCAATAAAACTGTGTTTTGGGTGTAAAGCGCTAAATTTTGCGGAACGTTTTGCCCTTTAGCTCTGTATTTAGTCCTATGTCATTAATTTTCGCTGCAGCAATACACAGAAGTCCCGTAAGAATGCGTCTTTTGTCCGAAACGACCCGAAGATACTCAAAGAATTTAGCATACAATGTGACAATGCATTGCTCTAAGGAAATGCGACTACCGGTGCCGCCGAATGTGAACAAAGGGAACAACTGCAAGGATCTAGTGACTTTCCCGCCGAACTCGTCTTGCACGTGCTTTTCTGACACGAGCGGCTCCCGTGTCCCTCGCGTCTCCTGATCACCTCTGCGATGGCCCGTCCGGCGTCTCTGGGGAGCGTCCTTCCCCAAGTCGCCGGTTGTCCCTGATCGTCTGCTCGTGGCCGCCTGTCTCACTCGCGAAATTAATTTGTTCGGCTTTGTAAGGAGTCTTCGCGAATCCCTGAGGACAGATTTCAGGGCTGTTTATGGACACAATGATTGGTGGCCGCTCTTAACTTGCCGCCGCTTTAAAAATGCCTGTCCCCGCCGCCCGTGCTTCGCTGTCTTTGATTCCGCGAAAACTTGCCAATTCCTCCACCTCATTTTGCTTTGCTATCTTTTACTCGCAATTTCTTTCTCTCTTCTACCAAACCCACCGCTTCTTCCACCCTCTTTACTCTATTTCTTTTTGCTGTGACACCCCCTCACGTTTCTCAGCATCCGCGCCATTATCATCATCCTCTTTCACCCCTCGCGTAATAACTACTTCTCCAATTCCGTATCACTTCATATTTTGATATCCATCACGTCTCCCATTTCCTAGCATCAAGGCCGCACCTCCACCTTCTGCCACTTTTGCCTGTTGCCGCGGGCCATCCCGTAATCTTTCTCCTCCCTATCTCCCCGCCGCATCTTTTCTTCCCAGCGCCATCCCGTCTCCCCGCCCCGCCGCCGCCGCCGCGATCGCCCGCCGTGCGAAGCCCATCGCCGCCCCGCCCCCGCCTGCCCCTCCCGCTGCTCGACAAAATTAATATTTCGCGGTGCTAACGACTGGAGCGGCGCTCCGGCTGCGCGGGCGCCTCGGAGGAGGTTTTTAGCCCCCGGAGGAAATCGGGAGTCGTTTATAACGCTTACGCCCGTGACAGCTCTGCAAAGCGCTGGAGAATGTGAGGAAATTCGTTTCTGACGTCGAGGACAACCGTTACCTGGACACAATCCGAGTGTCATCTTACATGTGTTTAAGGAGGGAGGAATTTCTTTTATTTCGGAATGTTTGGGGAACGACTAGACGTCCTTGGTCAAGGAACCTCCGGAGAAATACGGTAGTTAAGAGACGTGGACGTTTAGGGAATACGACATTCTCTACAAGGTTAAGAATGAAAAATTATCGTACGAGAATGCACAGAACATTTAAATCACACACTTGAAGCACTATACATTTTTGAAGTCAACGTTATCTACTATATTCTTATAATAATTAAACTGTCAGTTCCTATTCGTTTTATATCATTGCAGGAATGTAAATGACAAGTATATTGATATTGCGTTATGTTTCAAAATTTGCTTGATACTTTTTTGGCGACATATTTCAGTTCCTCAATTCTATTTAAGTCACAGGTGAAAATATTGTAAAACAAAGGCCATGCTGAGACTGAGCATGACACGTGTTCTGAGCTTGATTTTGCTAGTGATTCTTCAAGCAGCTATTTAGAGTATAGAGATGTTTTCATTGTCAAAGACAAGGTTATGAAGTGGAATAAAACACAGGTTTTCAGCAAACTTACAAAAGCCGGAAGTCGTGATGATCAAGAATAATTACCAACAAAATCAAGAAATCGCTGTCACATTTGCGGAAGAGCAAAAAAACGCACTATTGCAATTATTACTGCACATACTACTAACTGGTGCAACAAATTTGCATGAAAAGAACATATTCTTCAAATGCAAAAAGTCATCAAATGCAGACATTGTTCTGAAGTCTAATATGCTATATTTATAATCATTATTATTTTTAAAAAATTGTAATACGTATTACAATTTATATTTCAAATAAAACAAAATAAGAATTATAACCAAATATTATTCAGGCGTCACAGAGCTCATTTTCCTAACGAAATAAGCTTGGCGTTCGCCGCGCGGGTACTTGTGTGACAAAACATAGCGCGAGTAACTGAGGGTTAACATTAACTTAATTGCGTTGAGGGTAGATAATCCAATGTCGACCAGAAAATGAGAATGCATTAAGCAGCAGCCCCATCAGTGCAATACTATGATTGGTGAGTGCTAATTTTTGTTTGTGAATATTATGTCACAGACATAACATATTTATGTACCACGGGCGTTAACTGGTTCTAATGATCTCGGGCGACAAGAAGCCCCAGGGCGTTTGGCTCAAGGGCCTTTGTCGCCCGCGATCATTAGAACCAGTTAACGCCCATGGTACATACATTTTATTTTTTACCACATTTTAAAATGCATATTTACTTATTTACTAATTAACTGGACTCGGATTGTCATTTCATATTTCCCTCCCACAATTTCCTCCGTAAGAGAACATGTGGCAACATTAAACTGTTTTCATATTTCCGTTGTCACCAGGAGTCTTTCGATCCAGGTTATGTTTTGCAGTGAATATCGAGCTCCTTATAGAAGGCAATAACAAGCAATAACAGGTTAGTAAAAAATACACGTTATTTTACTTAAGATGTTAATCCAAGTGTTTCTGATATTCTAATGTTTTGTAAGTACGGTATTTTTTAAATCCAGGCGCGGGCTTATTTTCAAATTGGCACCCAACGCTAACAATCATTTTTGACCCCCATAATCTTCTCCAGAGTCCGATTCAACGACGATTTATTTGTTTGTTCTTTGCACCATTCTCTGGCTGCTCGAAACTGAGAAATTGTCAGGTCAATTTTGGCGGGCATTTAACTATGGTTCTCTTGCATGACTCAAACACGACATGAGACATGAGGATTTTCACAGTTTGATTATATACGAAATTCCTGGGAATATTCTAGTTGTCTCCAACAATGCAGGTAAATTTAGAATCCCATATTAGCCGTTAGGAAGCGTCACAACAACGGGCTTATTATTATTATTATTATTATTATTATTATTATTATTATTATTATTATTATTATTATTATTATTATCTAGAATGAAAGCAGTGTAACAATATAACAATACTCTTTCCTTAAAACTAGTACTAAATTAATGAATTTAGAATAATAACAAGCCAAAGGTGAAAAAGTGGGAGGGAGGCCTAATCAAAGTATTAAGATTCACTTGCACAGGACTAAACTTAATACAACACGAAACTGCTGTGAAGTTTATAAAAGAGATCGAAACATTTTCCCACACAACTCTCCTGCGCTTCATCTCAGAAACTGCGCATTTTGTACACAGCGTGGAGACCCAAAAGCTCCGTTCGAAAACACCTTCCCCAGCGCCGCCTTTCGCCTCTTTCGGGGGCTTCTCCCCTCGCGTCCTCACGCAACCCCCCAGCGGCTCTCGCTTCGTTCGCGCCCTCGCCCTCGCCCTCCGCTTCTTTCTCCCTTCGTCGGCTGCGCCGCCCCGGTTCCTGCTCCGCCCTCACGTCGGCTGCGCGGCGCGGCGCGGCGTCCACCTGACCCGGTCCCGCGGCCGGTGGAGGCGGAGGGACCGGCGGACGGACGGACGGATGGACGGGGCCGACGCGCTTGATTAATGAAGGCGATGCTCTCAAGACTCGCCGCCGCCCCCGCCTCCCCGCGCAACCCCCGGGAACAGATTATTACCGGCCGGCCCTCCGCCCTGGGTTCCCCGCGCGGGGGTGGGGGTGGGGGCGGCGGAGGTCCGCAAGACGAGGGAGCGCGGGGGCGGGGCAGAGGGCTGAGCCGGCAGCTGCGGGGGTGCGGAGCCTGCAGGGCGGAAGGGGGGAGGCTGAGGACGGTGACGCGAGAGGAGGGCCCGGTGAGGGGACGGGCGGGGCGAGGAGGAGCGGCGCAGCGGCGTGGGCAGCAGCTGGCGAATGCGCTTTCGGGCGGGCGACCGCGCCCAACGGGGCTGAGAACGCGGCGGCCAAGTCGGTGCCCGTGGAAACGTTGGAGCTATGGAAGCTGCACTAGCCCAGATGGAAATGCGTGCCGCTGTAGCCATAGCGTTCAGAAGTACGGCTGGCGCCTGTGACTGTGGGAACGATGACGTGGCGACGGAGGTGGTAAAATCCCCTACGATGACAGGGAATGTGTTTGCCGCTGGCGACGGCAGAAGCGTGCATAAGTGGGGGAGGGAAACGTGAAAATGCTGTTTGGGAGTGGTTTCGGAGTTCCGAGAATGCTGCGAGGGGAGCTGAGGGTGCCGGCAGCCGGAGGGTGACGTTGGCCAGGCGAGGGAGGGGGCGGGGCGGCCGCCGGAGACACTCTCGGCCCTGTCGTTCGGCAGCGCCCCCAGCGCAGCGCCAACGACGTCTTCCCTCGCGAGGGGCGCCGCCCGCCACATGTGCCAGCGCCCCTCGCCTTCCCTCCGCCATTTCGGTGCCAATATGGAAGGGGGTGCGAAAATATTCGCGATTACGGCGTGGCTAGGTCGAGAATTCGTTTCCGTTTAATGAAAAGTGACAAATTGCAAATAAAATATTAATATCGTAAATTCGCGCTCAAGTGAGTGAGGGCATGATGGGAAATGTGGATATACTAATGTTGCTGAGTATTTCGGCGTCTGGATTTCGATATGGATGATTCATTGGTTGTTTTATCATTGGTTCTTTTGATATATTATTCATTTTTAATTAAATAATGTAATCATTCTTTCATTCCTTTATTCCTTCCTTCAATCATTTATTAATTCATATTAATTCTTTACCAACGTGAACAAACTACGGTACATAATACGCTTTTTAAAATATACTCATGAATTAAGTTTTACCGATTATAATATTATTCAGGATTATTTCTTTTGGAGATTGTATGCTTGAAATGCTAGTAAATTACTTATCTTTTTTTAAATTTTCTCTAAACTGGTGAGGGGCAGTAAATTGTTGTGTGGGCATGCCAGTAAATTGTTGACATTAAATATAAGTGCGTTAGAATAGTATAGTCAGAAAATTCATGTTAAATAGATTAGGATGAAATATGTACGTCCATTCGATAAGTTTTTTTACCAAGTATTTGACATTAAACCACATCTCTCTTGTGTTTATTCAAATGAGTTTTGTTCGTATCCACACTTTAAAATATTGACAGTGTAATGAAAAGGAATGCATGTAAGTCTACGAAATAAGTATAATATATAAAAGAATTGATCGTTTGAAATTATTCTCGTAAAAAATATGCGCATTATTGGTGTGCAAGAACACTAGTTATAATCCGCACCTTTTATATTTGATTATTATACAGGAGGCCCATTTAACTTAACAAATCAAAATAACTGGAAAAATATGCAACGTACAAAAAATGTCAACGACAAAAAATTAACATCTCCATGGGGCACATCTGTGAGACTTTCAAAGATCAAACTTCCCCTCTCGCCCCTTGAGAGTGACGCGGGAGCCAACTTTGGAACCTTTAATCGGAACCCCCACTTTTTATTGCAGATTCGGATTCTACATTAAAAAACGCAAGTTTGGCTTAAAACATTTTTTGATCGAGAGAGACGATCCGATTATTTGTTTTCATGTGGCTCCTGCCTCACTCTCAAGGGGCGAGCTGGGAAGTTTGATCTTAGATCTGACAGATATGCCCCTTGGAGATATTAATTTTTTGCCTTTGACATTTTTTGTACGTTGCATATATTTCGAGTTATTTTGATTTGCCAAGTTAAATGGGCCACTCTGTATGTGTTAGTTTAGAGTTAATGAAGTAAAAGTAAATAATTTAACAGCATATGTTACATATTGTATTTATATTTCATGTTTAATGAATTTGGAAGACTTCCTATGCACGGTTCCTGGTTTATTAACTGTGAATTCTCTAAATAGAGACTCGTGTCTGCATAACATCGTCTTGGTGTGTCAAGGATGATGTCGTAGTTTTAAAGCACGTGAGATTAGTAAGTTAGAATATCGATATTGTTGCAGCTCATATATCATATAATATTTCTTAAAACTTATATATTTTTAAATCTTGTGTTTTTCTCTCGGTCATATTTAATGGCATTCAAATACAGCAGCTTTGTCGTGAATGAATAAGGAAGGATCCACTGTTACAGTTTTTGTTTCAATTTGGGGCACCGCAAAACAAGTTACTTTACTTGGTTACGAGTTATCATGGACTCAACACTTTCTTTTCATAGGATAAGGATTACATGCACCCCATAATTTTATAAAATAAATTTATATAAGCATTCTAATGAAGTGAATGGTATTAAGCCTGTGTTTTAGATCCTGATGAATTAGTCACTAATGCACGATCTTTAATTAGATCAGTGAACAAACTTAATTGTTCTTAGGTAATTATCTCGTCTAATGATCTTAGATTAACAATCATGTGCTGCTTAATCTTTGCATCTTCTACATAAAAATAAAAATTACACCCTAGGGTTAACCGTTCACACAAACTGTATTACGATGTTAATTATGCCTGCATTAAATAATCAGACTTACTTAAATGTGATCTGTCAAAAAGAAAATGACGTATTCAGCATCGTTCAATTAATCTACCGACAAAGTGTTCCCAAAAGGCAGCACCAGCGTTCGGTCGCAGGTCGCGCCACCAAAACGAGCCCTGACGGCCGTGTCCCGGGCAGGAGAGATTTCCGCGACCCGTGTCGCCGCCAGGTCTCGACGCACCGGGTGTCCGCCGGGCGCGAGGCGCTAAGTGTTTCGGGCACGCGGCGCGAGGGGGCGCGCGGGGGCGCGCGGGGGCGGGGCGGCGGGGGCGGGCGGCCACACGGGCGGGGCCAACGCCGCCACCGCCGCGCCAAGAATGTGGCCTTCTTAATATCGCCCGCGGCTCCATTTTTCAGCGTCGCGCCCCGGGGAGCGCCGCCTACATTATTCATGTACGCGCGCCGCCCCGCCCCCGCCCTCGCGCCGCCGCGCGCCGTAATACGCAGGAAATTGAAGCGGGTGGACGCGGTCGCTGATTTCCTTGGGGGATGTTTTGGTGCCAGGTGAGGGAGTCGCCGCAGCCGGCCCTGATCCGCCCGCCCTCTCAATCCCTCGTCCTCCCCCTCCCCCTTCGCCCTCCGCGACCTCGATCGCTCGCCGATCGAATGCCCTTGCGCCGGCACAGGGTGCTGCCAAGTTTTGTGCTGCGAGGTGATTCCAAATGAAACTGGTCAAGATGAGTGTGTCATCATGGATGTTAGTAGTTTGAGTTACAGACGAAACACAAATTCGTCATCGAGATTTATTCTATTTATATCTTTAGAAGTTGTCAGAACATATTTGACTTAGTAAACTTTTCCCACAAGTACACTTCCCACAAGTATAGTTCAGTTCATTGTACTGAATTTACAATTTTGTGTTTCTTTACCACTACTGAATGATTGAATAATGAAGAAAAACTGCTATTAACCTTGCAGTGAGAGCAAAAATGAAACGAAAAAGGAAGGTATTAGGGTTAACTTAATTTCAGATAATAAATATTTATGATTAATAATTGTTCCATTACTCATAATTAATATGGAAACATAGCTACATTTAGCGGTCCCTATGTTAATTAATGGCGTATTTCTAATCAAATCGATTTATGGGACATTTAAAGCGTATTTTGTTCTTATTTTCTTAGAAGACCAAAAGGTTCTTAGAAGGCCAAACCCATCGTCCTCTCCTTAGAAATCGGCCCCGCAGCGCTGTTCTGATGCACCCTATGCAGGGCGCCTGCTGCTGATAGCGAGTTGCGGCAGAAGAGGAGTGGCGGCCGAGGTGTCAGATGCGGCGGCAGATTAAGGAGGGGAATAAATTTCCCGCCAGGCGGGGCTGCGGGGGCGGCGACAGGCGATATGAAGAACGTTTCTCAAACGAAAATTGATACCCTGGAGATACCCGGCCAAAGGAGGTTATGTGCGCGCTTATCGCAAAACAATCACTGTGCTGCGTTTCAGACACGGACGAAGTGGTGCATTCAAAAATGCAAGGAATAAATTTCCTTAATACAACTTCTAAGTCTTCCTTGTTTTTCTGACCTCCCACTAGATCGTAATTCTATGCTGTAAATACTGTATTTTGAATAGCAAGCCTCTTGCAAAATGACTTTGTAGTTTGTCCATAGTGTACTGACTCCTGGTACGGCCTTAGTCAAGTCCTAATTATTTACAATGAGAAAAAAAATGAGTCTCACCAATTGAAGGTCGTATTCCAGTGAAAGGAGAATGATATAAATAATATAAAATGAATAGAAAGCCAGATTCCCGGGACCACGGAGAAATATGAACGGAAGAAAAAAAAATAATGCCAGTCCACAATACATACAAAGAAACGGATTATTTTTATTGTAATTTTCTGCGTAATATTAAATTTAATAGAAGGCGGCAGAAATATCTGGCACAATACCCTTGATGAATATTCCTCCCTCATCCACCCCCTGTGAGAATTTCTATTTTCAATCTTCATCGCCATCTTGATTCCGCGCGAGCGGCATTTGGGATTCAGCGCGCGCGCTGCGGGGCGCAGGGAATTTTGTATTTGGAGCGCGCTCCCCTTTGACGTCCACTGGATTAGAGGGCACTCGCGTGCCGCGCGGGCCGCGGCGTCCTGGCCGGCGGTGAGGGCGGGGGCGGGGGCGAGGGCGATGCCACAGAGGTGAGCGCACAAGCGCCTGGGCTAGCGAGAAACGGCGTTGAAACTGGAAATACACAAGCAAACACACAGCAAGAAGCGTGAGTCTGTATTTATTGAATCAGGACGTGTTAATTGCGTAAGTCATTTGTCCCATAACTACACTGACTGTTATATTATGGAAGGTGGGGGTGTTCCTCCTTCGCAGGAACGTGTTTCCCTCCTCCAAGTATTCAGAGGGACACGGCTCCAGCCGGGTCAACCAGGAGAGGTGGCCCTGGGCATCAACTAATATCTCTCCAGTGCCCCTGACCGGGAGGTCCCAGGTTCGAGTCCCGACGATGGTAGGATGTTTGACACTAGCTTGTCAGCTAGGTCGAACTCAGTCGCTGTCTGGAGGAGAATTCTAGCGACTGACTGATCGGTAGTTTTCCGTGGTTTATCCAATCAGCACCAGGCGACTGCCAGAGCAGTACCCTAACAAAGGAGCCACGGACCGTGCGCGATCTTTCCTACCTCTTCCTTGTCCTATCCTCACCCCTTACACACACTGACGTGCACCACACTACCACACATGCCGGGAGACCGTTTAGATTAGGTTAGAGCTAGTCCCTCCTGAGGCGGTGCTCCGCGGGTGGGAGATGCCTGGAAGAGGCAAATTCTGCTGAGTAGGCGCCGGATCTTTCCATCCAGAAGATTACCGCCACCTCCCGAAGAAAACATTCACTACACTTACGGGACGAAATACCGTTGAAACTGCCGTTGACGCGCCCGGAAACATTAACATCAATCCAGACGGAGAAACGTCAGGAAAGCACTGATAAGAGGAGTGGAGCTAGAATTGTCCTCCGGATACTGAATGAATGCGGTGTACATAATGTTGAAAATTCGCTACAGCCGGGACTCGAGCCGTAGAACCTCCCAGTCAAGCAGCGGCGTTGTCAGCAAACTGTCGCTACTACGTAGGAAGAAGCGGCACGCGCGCTGTGGAGATGGCAGGGCGAGGGCCCAAGCGGCGCGGAGGTGACCGCTGTCCACCCTGCAACGTGGTGACAGCGCGAGCGGTCAGCGATCCCCTCTGTCCACACGTCCACGGAGGCTCAATGGCTCAACAGAGGCTCAACGACTCGCCCTCCACTCTCCCCTCGCAGCGCACCTGGAGGCAGCGGCGGCGCAGCGAGAGCGCAGGAAGCAGTTCACCTCCAGCCTTCCATAGACACCGAAGTCAGTTGTCAACAAAAACAACATACTTTGCATTCGTGTTGTCGTCGATGAACTCGAAAAAATGGCATTTTTTAACTATAATGTAGGTTGTTTAATTGCACCTATTATGATTAAGAAACAATTAAACAACTTTTGCTTAGTGAATGAATTATTTCTTCGTAAAATAGGTAAATATTATTATCAGTGATTTCTATAGTATTTCTATGTAAATTCGCATTTACTAAATAAGCTAATATCGATACCAATTTGCATTCTTTTTACGTTTCACCATGTGTAGAATTGAAAATTGCTATTTTTATTTTCCATATTTCGGAGTTTGAATATGTGTCCATATATTTTTCATATTTCATATAAATTCACTCCATGTAGCATATTCAGCTTAACAGTAAAATTTCATTAAATATTAAAAATACATCTCAACAATAAGAGCTTAAAAATTTTCAGTAATTACTTAAACAGGAGATCTTTTTAAATCTAGAGAGTTTTGGCAATGGGAAAGCAAGTTAAGAAACTGTTAATGTTTTTAATTTGAATAGAATAGATACACTCTCCGGTCCCCGTGCTCCTGTCCGAGTGTCTCGCATGTAAAGGGGGCGCGAGGAGGCAATGATTTATTGGATTTACTTGAAGATGACCTTGAGATCCCTATTTGGTCTGTGAAAATCGCACCCTGTTTCAGCATCCACGCATCTCCTTCCCACTAAGGCTGCCACCCGGAAATGGCATGTCGTCACAGAGACTGAAACATCAGAATTCAGCTGTTGCAGTTCCTTATTGTCAGTTACAATCCAATCAGAGTACTACGTGTTGGTTCAGTTCTATGAATCTCTCTATTAAGCCAGTGTAAAATTAAGAAGTTACAGGTCAGAATTTCAAGATGAAGATTTATCAAAGGACAATGAATACTTATTTTGTAATTTGTGTATCCGTGACGACACTAAAGTTTTTGGTTCAACAATATATTCAAATGGTAAACATCAGGCTAACAGACACCGAAATTCCAAAGACAACTGTTTTAACAGAATAAACAACATCGGCTGTAATGCCCGAGTTCAACATGGATCTGTGCCGCTCTTAACCCTACTGACATTCCTCTCTACAACCTGAAGAATCTATGCTTGGGGAATTCCTTGAGAAATATACTCGACATACAATTCAGGATGAGTCAACACTTAGGAAGACGTACGCTTCAGCCATTTGTCAATGAAACTGTGCAGAAGATAAGAAATATTAAAGAAGGTTCAGCATTGGTGCCCATTGATGAGACAACCGACAAAGAAGATAGCTTGTTGGCAATGTAGTTATTGATTGGCGCACTTCTCAGCTCGCGTCTCAGCTCGCGTCTCAGCTCGCGTCTCAGCTCGCGTCTCAGCTCGCGTCTCAGCTCGCGTCTCAGCTCGCGTCTCAGCTCGCGTCTCAGCTCGCGTCTCAGCTCGCGTCTCAGCTCGCGTCTCAGCTCGCGTCTCAGCTCGCGTCTCAGCTCGCTTCTCAGCTCGCTTCTCAGCTCGCTTCTCAGCTCGCTTCTCAGCTCGCTTCTCAGCTCGCTTCTCAGCTCGCTTCTCAGCTCGCTTCTCAGCTCGCTTCTCAGCTCGCTTCTCAGCTCGCTTCTCAGCTCGCTTCTCAGCTCGCTTCTCAGCTCGCTTCTCAGCTCGCTTCTCAGCTCGCTTCTCAGCTCGCTTCTCAGCTCGCTTCTCAGCTCGCTTCTCAGCTCGCTTCTCAGCTCGCTTCTCAGCTCGCTTCTCAGCTCGCTTCTCAGCTCGCTTCTCAGCTCGCTTCTCAGCTCGCTTCTCAGCTCGCTTCTCAGCTCGCTTCTCAGCTCGCTTCTCAGCTCGCTTCTCAGCTCGCTTCTCAGCTCGCTTCTCAGCTCGCTTCTCAGCTCGCTTCTCAGCTCGCTTCTCAGCTCGCTTCTCAGCTCGCTTCTCAGCTCGCTTCTCAGCTCGCTTCTCAGCTCGCTTCTCAGCTCGCTTCTCAGCTCGCTTCTCAGCTCGCTTCTCAGCTCGCTTCTCAGCTCGCTTCTCAGCTCGCTTCTCAGCTCGCTTCTCAGCTCGCTTCTCAGCTCGCTTCTCAGCTCGCTTCTCAGCTCGCTTCTCAGCTCGCTTCTCAGCTCGCTTCTCAGCTCGCTTCTCAGCTCGCTTCTCAGCTCGCTTCTCAGCTCGCTTCTCAGCTCGCTTCTCAGCTCGCTTCTCAGCTCGCTTGCTCTCCATTGGCCGGACCCTCCGCTGATTCGCCGCCCCGATAACACTCGGGGCTACCGCTTCGCACCGCTCTCTTGGCGCGTTATTTGAGACGCCGCATATCGTCGCAGCAATATTCAAAATACGCGCCTTTCAGTTGGTGAAAGGTTTAAAATTGTAAATAATACTGTGGAACAAGTGAATTGTGTCCGAGGTGAAGTTGCAGATGCAATAAAAACTTAGATGAACAGCGTACTTTCAAAAAACTCTGAATGTGAAGAACTACGAAAGGGTGTTGCAGTGAGTGGTGATTCGACACAAAAAATGAACATGGGCTTATTGCAGATACTGTATAATTAAACAATGCTCCGATTACTTATGACGAACACAGTTTTAGTGAGTATAAATCTGTTCAGAGGCAACAGAAAAAGGTTCACCTTCACGAACTCAAAAGAAATGTTTATAATTCGTTATAATGGTGATAGGCATTAAAAATTCTGTTTTATGTGTACTTTCCATTACAAAACAGCGCCATGAATGAAAAGTATGCACATCCGTCACATTCTTTGTACAGTTTTATTAAACTGTAATATTTACCATTGTAGTTTTTTTATCACATTAAGCCCATATTGAACTCCATATTAGGATAAAAATAACTACATACATATTTCACTATTTCTTATATTTTATTCCATATAAGTCAGTTTCCTGTTTATTATTATTATCATTATTATTATTATTATTATTATTATTATTATTATTTCCCCTACATCATGACTAAAAAAGTTATGAGTCGACTGAATAAAAACTCTACTCCAGGTTGCTACCAGCTACCTAAGGAGCAGATTTAGAGACTGTCGTACCTCTACTTTGCACAAAATTTGGATTGTTCCAAATAAAGCTTTTTTCCAGTTTCCAGTCTTTTGAACGACCTTCGGGTTACGCCAAGTTCTTCCCCAAATTTTGTGGAACAAATCCCATAGCTTCGAAGACTATCGGTACTACCTGTGCTTTGACGCCCCAAATTCGGCTGATCTCGATTTTCAAACTCTTGTATTTAAGACGTTTCTCTGCCTCCTTTGTAACGACGATTTGACTGCAAGGTACACCAACATCTACAAGTAGACACGATTTTTTCTCAAAATCCCGGATAACTATGCGCGGTTAGTTTGCCGCTATCGTGCGATCAGTTTGGATTTATTGGTCATACAATATTGTACACAATCCAACAGACGTCACCGGTTTTGGTGAGTGTTCGTACCACTTGGGACATGAGTTCGGAACTTCGAGGGCGGTACAGATATGCCAGTGGAGGTAACTACACACCTTATTATGTCTTTTCAAGTATTCGGTCTTTGGGTATTGTGCATTCGGGTATTGGACAAGATAAGACAATATGATCAATGGTTTCTACGTGTTCCTGGCAAATGCGACATTTATCATCTTGGGAAATTTTGAGAACAGCTTTATTACAATGTCGTGTTCTCAAGGCCTGATCTTGGGCAAGTTATTACAAGTAGTTCTGATTCTGACTTCATTCTTCCCCTTTTAAGCCACATTAATGATTGATCATTATTAATCTGTATCTTGTCCATGCGTTTTAAATATTGTCCATGGAGTGGTTTGTCTCTCCACGATTTCTTCGATATTTTTTGTGTCTCACATTTCATGTTAAGTATCATTAGAAGTTCAGTGTCTCTGTCATTCTGCGTGTCTTGCATAGTCTTGTTCGCAATGCTTCTTGCTACACTAACAATGCCTCTGTTTCCCATTGTTCGGTCAGATTTCATGACCTGCATCATTAGTGGGTCATCTTTATGACTGACTGGATCCAATTCCGACTATAGCATTATGCCAGGAAACTTCAATCATTTGTCTGAAGCCTCTTTCTCCGTCCTTACATGACACAAAGTCTACGTACATCAGCTCGAGGGTACGCGACATGATACATTGTAAGCATTTTTCTAGGTTTTTCGATCTATGATTCGAATTTCTCGCTAGTCGAAAAATGTACTCGGATACTGGCACCGTCAAACTACCTATAGCTGATATTTTATTCCTGGAGTTTAGAGCGGACTGCAGAACAAGTTTCAGTCTTCTATAATACTTCCTGCGAATTCTCTCTTTTGTTGTGTTATTCGAAATGGTCTCACATTCTTCAATTCCCAGATATTTGTATGTTTTACCTAGCTCAAAATCTTGAATCACAGTGTGCATATCAACTTCAATGTTCTCTGAGGTTGTTATTTTGCCTCTCTTTTAGTTGATTTTTGCACACTTGTCAAGACCAAAATTCATGCAGATGTCATTACTAAAATCATTGATGACGGACTTCATTTGGGAGAGAATCGCTTCATTCCTTGCAAACACTTTCAGATTATCCATGTAAAACAAATGTGATACTGGGCTTTCATCTCTATGAAGCCTGTAACCAAAGTCAGTGTGCGATAACTGTCTAGATAGTGGGATCAAACTAGTGCAAAACAATACAGGGGAAAGCGAATCTCCTTGGAAAATTTCTCTGTTAATCTGAATAATTCTTGTTTCTACTACTCCCTTTCTGCTGTGTCTTCGTAACCTGGTACGCCACAACTTCATACTAGCCTTGCAAAACTTAGTAAGTTTAGGATGAAATCGATAGATCTCCAGGTCTTCAAAATCCAATCGTGTGGCATACTGTCAAAGGCGTTTTGGTAGTCAATCCAAACCATGCTTAACTTACCTTTTCGTTTCTTTCCATCATTCAAGATGACTTTATTCAGAAACACGATTTCCTTACAGCTATAGGAACCTTTACGACATCCTTTCTGTTCAACTCGCAACAGATTGTTCTTCTCTAGGTGTCTATACATTTTGTCAGCTATGGCTGCAATTATAACTTTGTACGTTACAAGCAGACAAGAGATTGACCTATATTCTATCCATTTTGTTCAGTGTTTTTTATGAGAAGATTCGCAGGAAGCAATTTCGAATTTACGATGTCAGTTAACTCATGGGTATTTCCTACCATCCGTTACAGCGGCCCACAGTGGCTCGGGATATCCCCCGCATAGTCCAGCTAGGGGTCCCTCCGATCGCCAGGCGGCATTACTAAGCCCTACGGGGTTTTCACTGACTTCTGTAGGCAGCCTCCTTTGCTGGCTAATGCAAGGTTTGGGTCTCCACTCTAATCTGTGGCCTGGTGTGCCCATCCAGCTTCTCTCCTCCATGGGCCGATAACAGTAATCCCAAAGTTTCATGACCCTTTCCTCTCTACTTACTTCCCATTCTCCTCTGGAGTACTTCTTCGACTGACCCCTCACCTTCAACCTATTCGGCAAGCGAGGGCTTACCAATAGCTAGGGTACCACTGACCTAGCTCTCAGGCTCATGGAGGTACTCAAACTCCATCACCAACTACAAGGTCGTGTACTCCCTAGATGTAGTTGTTGTTTGTTGTTGTTGTTATTAATATTATTATTATTATTATTATTATTATTATTATTATTATTATTCCTGTACATCACGACTAAAGAAGAACGATGTTATGAGTCGGCTGAATGTAAGATCTACTCCAAGTTGCATACAGCTACCTAAGAAGCAGATCTAAGGACTGTCGATGCCTCTACAATACTTTGCGCAAAATGTGGGCTGTTCCAAATAAAGCAATTTCTTCCCCTTGCCAATATTTTGAATGACCAGGGAGATTAGCCAAGTTGTTACACAAATCTTGCGGAATTATTTTGTTCAAAGTCGAGGATACAGCGGGCATTATACAAGGACTGATACAGGGGTCTCAGCAATGACCTGAGGGCTTCACGGCTTTACGGATGCGACATCAACAACAAAGCATCTACGATAAAATCACTTCCTTGATGTAAATAAAAAAGTAATATTAATAAACCCACTATGTTTTAAAAAAGTTGTGACCCTTAGGTGATCTATAACATTACATTCGCGCATTTAATGAAATTTGACAGCGGCCGTATTTATTAACTTGTAATTAAGATTTAACTGATATAACAATGTAGAAAATAAAATCAGTTAAGAAAACAGCCTGGAAGTCTGAGAGCTCAGGATTATCTCAAATGTCAGAGCTTTCTCGGCTCGCCGTAGAGGGATGCAGGAAGGCGAAAGAGTGAGGGGTGCGCCTTTACATGCGTTGGTTGCCTCTCCGCGTGCGAAATGTGAGAATGCTTAGAAAACCAGGGATCATCTCTGTGGGAGAGAGGCTGCTGAATGAAGGTAGTATTAAACAGTCTTCTCTTCATTCGAACACATGAACTGACAATGGTACCATTAGTTACTTAATATTATAACTTTTACAAAATTGTGATTATGGAACTTTTTCATTCACAAACAAAACATATAAAATGTAAAAACATGGATTTTACACAATTTATATTTAAAACTTCGTGGTTTTTATAGAAAGGTAGTTGTTTTGAAATCTTTGACACCAATATCTCATCTCTGCTTTGTTTCATCCAGGAAGGGAAGATGACAAGAGACGTACGAATCCTAGACGTGCAAAATGTATTTTTTTTACGTAATAAATCCAACCCACATGAAACGTTACGGGTAATATTCCATCTATTATAGCTACAATAATTTTCTCCATACTGACGTCAAGAGTCCCGTAAAATTATATAAATAGTAAATAAATGTTAGGCATTTTTTTCAAAACTAAGTATTTGAAGAAATTCTGAATCAATATAGCCCTGGATATCGTGACTCAACTGGTATTGTTTCTCGCGCCGCGTATCAGTCGCAAGACTTGGCGATTTTCGCTTGGGACGTCATGGCGAACGAAATCCCTATCATTCAGACCTCATATCTAGCGGATTTTATGTTAATGGTGTGGCCGCTGCCATGACGCTCTAGTGATATCATCTCGTGCAGGAATCTATCAACTACATTCGAAATTTTTTATTAACTTAGTTTGTAATGTCTTCGTGGACTGTTATTATATACACTTCTCCAGTACTAAATCTTTACACTAAAATGTGAAGAGAAAACTTTGGTCCCCTTTTGAAGCATTGCGACCCGGAGCAGTCTTCATAACAGCTCTTATGGAGACTATTCCATTCCTGAAATTATCACCAGTAGCCCACAACGACAGTCAATAGCGTTGATTTGATATGCATCAATCAACCGAAAAAAGTTTCGCTTTTTCTTGATACCTTCTCTCTCTGGACAGTCAACAAGGTGCCTGGGATTTGTTGATTGTTTGTAATTCCGGGCGCGTGAACTACTAGGGTCATTAGTCCCGGAGGTATAGTGCATGATTTTGCTCGGAAGGTGGCAGTAATCTTTCCTCGCTGGATGGCAAGATCCGGCGCCTACTCGGCTAGCGGGGTTAGCCGCAACCAGGTATCTACAACCAGCCGGGCATCGTCCCAGCTGGGACAAGCTCTAAGCTCCCGATCGGTCTCCCGGCATGTTTTTGGTAAATGGTAATGGTTAAATTAACACCAATATCGTTGAAGCACAACCAATAGCGCTGATTTGGTATGCACCAATTAACCGAAAACATTGTCGGTTTCTCTTAATACCTTCTCCTTCTGGTCAATCAACGAGATGCGGTACATCAACTATAGAAGTCAGTGTCACTTTCACTTGGAGAGCGAGAACAATATAAATAACATTTAATGCATTCTGAAACTTTTTGAAAGTAATTTCATTCATACAATCGTCTTTTTAAATATCTCTAGTGCATTGGAAATTTCCTGATAAATTCTGTCGTCGCTATGCGACTAGGGAATTTGTCTGAAATTTCCAATACACGCATGGTATAATTAATGATAATGTATTTTTATACGTTTCTTCAAAACTAAAATCACGGATTAACTATTGTCACCTATAGAAGTGAATCCTAGCTTCAACCATCCTGTTGCGACGTGAGTACGCACCATACTGTTCTGTCTTGCGTACTGTTTATTCCGATAAACTGTTGTCCTTGTAATCATTTTGTCGGGGAGCGGTCAGGCGTTGCATCAGGAGAGATCGCCCCCACGCCCTGTGTGTTGGCCTCTCCTCCCGCCTCGGCGCCACACGCGCAATCAGTGCTTTTGTACGCAAGCGAGATGCGATCTGATGGCCTCCACCCAGACAACGCGCAATCAACCACCCTTCGCGGCCTCCCCACCTTGTGATCTGAAATCTCTTAGGCATCGCTGGAGTCCGCTCGCGGGAAAGTTTCTCGTCACGGTCGGTATTTCGATTCTTCTATTCTCTAAATTCAACCATCGCTGATTGTTTTTTCTCTCAAATAATTCACGACTTTGCCAAAAAGAAATTGTGTGGCTTGATGCTGTAACCACCTGTTAATCCTAAGCTGCTATAGCCTATAGCTGCTAAGCAGAGTTTGTAGAGAATTCCCTTGGATCGCAATTCTAATTGTAGGTCAGAAGACAACTCTGTAAGTATTCGTAGCCGTGGAAGTTCATCTAGCTGGCCACCTCAATCACCACTCTCATCTCAGTTTGCTGAATCACACAAATCACCATTCTCACCTTGCTTTGCTGAATCACGCAAATGACTTCCTGGACTGTTGATAAGATCCTTTCGGGGGGGACGGTCGAATCACGACAGGCTCGGGTTATCGGCACAGTATGCGAGTTCCAAGCGCGATAATTGAATAATTTGCAATCACCTTTAAAATTTATTATAAGCTTCAATACGCGCCATATGTTTTAAAAGTTTTAATCACTTTAGTTAGAGTAACCAACAGCTTATGTTCAATTGCAATAGGCGTAAGAAAATAGAATAGGAACAGACGAGGTAATTGTTTGATGAAGCACGGTAGAGTCATGATCATTAATAGTTCTTATAAGTAAAGTATTATTCTTAAATATTCTTAATAGTAATTATTCTTAAATATTCTTATTCTTTAGTAGTTAAGTAGCTTAAGAAAGCCGGCATTGCTTGAACATTTATTTATCACAATCATGTGATGATGCTGGCCTACACGGCGTTGCCCGGGATTTGTGTAAAATTTTAATTTTAAAATTTTAATTCACACTAATACCAATAACTTTTCTTTCTGTGTTTGGGTAAAAACATGAAATTTAATCAAATTTCCAAATGTTATTGACGATTGTGAAGTGCCTAATGTTGCTCCGGTTCTCCCTTTCCTGGTTAAATCTATTAGACAGGAATTGTATTTATTGCAGCTGCTTTCGCCACTTCTATCTACAAACTAGTAGATCCCTGCCCTTTTAGACCTTGCCCCGCCTTGCCTTCTACCTACTCCCAAACCCCCGTCTACTTCACTTATTTTGAACTAAAATACGAAACTATACTGCAAGAAAAATAAAATACCTTTATCCCCATCTACACTTTTTGTGGAATTTTATGTACCTTAAAATTACAATAAAGCAAACTTTCCTACAAAATCATCCAAACTGTCATAGTTTTAGCAACATACGTATTGACATATTCTTGATTCAAGGCTTTTGTCCATTTTCATCTCTGTGTATAATACACTCACGCTAAATATTATTAATGTCAATTTCCAACTTTTCTTTATAAATATCGTACATGTGAACAACTGGTAAAGATTAATATTCTCAAAGAGAAAAGTTCACTTACGCAAATTTCTTTAATGTTTTGATTTTAACAACTGCTAAGCTACCATAGTTAGCCCTCTCATGCATGATTTTTAAATTTTCGTTCAAAAAAAGTTTTTTGGTTACACTTTAAGAAAATGGCTTTCTTAATCATACTACAGCTTTAGATTGGCCGAATATTTGGTTCTAGTAATGAAAAATAGGCGTCCTCATACGTGGACACGAATTAACTCGGACTAGTAACAATATACCTGTCTATATACTTGCATGGTGTCCTCATGTGAGGACGTATATCTTACGAGGTAATTTAAATCTGAAATCAAATAAATTTTATAGCAAACAAATAGCCGTCCACACATGAGGACACCATGCATGAGAGGCTTAGGCTGCGTATAGTAAAATTGCAAAGCGGAAAAAAATCCCCTAGCACATGGTGTAGCCAGAAACTCTGTTCTGTGGGTCCTTGATACCGGAAAACCAATTGAAAAGAAAACGTCCGTCCGTCTGTCTGTCTGTCTGTCTGTCCGTCTGTGAACACTGCTAGCGCGTAAACCATACGTACGATTTCTTCCAAAATGGATATTCCCCGGTCGATCTGGTTCTAGTCACAGCTTTGAGATTTTGAAAAAGATTCTTCAAAATTTGGGGGTACTTTCCATGAAGCCCCCCAGGGAGTTTCAAAATTTTCTCAAAAACGGTTCCAATTTTTTCCTTTAAATTTCTTGTATGAATAGAGTAAAATACACTTATTAACATGGCATAGGTCCGATTTTCACGGATAACACTGAATTTTCGAATATTGTGAAAGTTTGAATTTTTTCGGCGTCTTTCTCTAACTACAAAATTGAAGATAGAGATTTTTCCTCCAAATAAAATTTGTTCTGCATATTGAGTTCTTTCATAAAGGTCAAGTTAATTTTTTTCAAAATTTTAGTAGTTTTCGTGCAATATTGCCTGCAATATGTGCAATTTTAAAAAATTACAAAAACAAGATTTTCTCAAAAACGGCTCCATATTTTTTCTTTAAACGTTTGGTAGGGATAGTGGTAAATATACTCTATAAGATGACATAAAAGCCATATTGCTCTATAGGTTGTTTTTTTCAAAAATTACAAAAATGTAAATTTTTTCACATGTTTCTCACGTCGATAATATTTACATTAGTGGCGATTTTTTCACATTATTATATTATGAGTATATATGCTTTAAATAATGTCAAGTAAAGTTTCTCGAAAACACAACCGTTTTCTGTGAAAAGTAACTCAAAATTTCGCATTTTCAGAAACGCTCAAACGCCATTTTCTCATATACGGCTCAAATTGTTTCTTGAAACTTTTGTAACGAATAGTGCTAATTACACTCTTTAGTATAGCGTAAAGTTTATTTTGAGTTATTTTTTATTTTTTCAAAAATTACATAATTGTAATTTTTTTGAAAGATCTCTCACATCTTTAATATGCACATTACCAGAAATTTGTAAACATTACTATATTTGAGGGTGTACGGGCTTCAAATAACTTCAAATAAAGTATTTTGAAAACTCAAACATTTTCTGTGAAAATGAGCTTCAAATTTCGCATTTTTAGTAACGCTAAAACGCCATTTTCTCTTAAACGGCACATAATTTTTAAAAGAAAATTGCCATTTATGACTAGGTTTTGTGCTCTTTAATATTCTAAAATGAATGTTTCCGTTCTATCAATAGGAAAAAGAAAAATTAAGAATATGACAAAAAATGTACTTTTGGCGGTGATTGATGACAGCTGGCAAGAAAGAGTTTGTGGCAATTCCGAATAGCTAGCGATGACCCAAGAAAATAGAAACCTAATACGGGAAAGTCTGTGCCATTCTGTAGCACCACTAGTTACGTCCTATTTTAGGCAGTTCAACAATACCACTAATATGCATGTTATTTAATGTATACTTCAATTATGCGGCAATCGCCAAGTGCAGAAGCTGTGGTTAATTTCATCTTCTACAATATGTTACAAACTGTGCCCGTTCATCAGGGTATGAACTGAAATCTGGGCTAATTGCAGTGTTTGTGAGCGAAATTGTCTTGTTCTCAGACAGAACTCTCCCTGCATATGCTTAAGGGCACATAATGACAGGCCGCTATCGGGATTCTTCACTCCCTTCTGCGCGGGCGAACTCTTCTAGTCAGCTAGTCTCCAGTTTCAAGTTTTCATTCTAATTTAATGTAAATGTACGTGTCTCTCCCACAAACGTGCCGGGGCATTTAAAGCAAATAAAATGTTAATGGTTGTAATTATTGTATATTCATGTGTGTGTGGTATTATGTGCGAACGACTCCGCGAACACATCCCATTCAAAGGACCCTTCTGATTATGTTAGGGTTTTGTGTGATTAGGATTTCCGAGCCCTTCAACTGCTAACGTCATTAGTGCGGTAAGCGTAGTGCATGTATTATCGCGGGAGGTGATGGTGATCTTCCTCCGCTTGATGGCGAGATTTGGCGCCGACCTACGCGACGGCTAATGGGATTTCCCCAACTAGGTATCTACCACCAGCGTGGACAAGCTCTAAGCTTTCACCAGCCGGGACTCTCTTCATTAGTCGGGACAAGCTCTAAGCTCCCGACAGTACATATAAGTGTAAGTAAGGGGTAGGATAGGAAAAGGAATAGGAAGGAAAAATTGCGCCCGGTCCATGCCCCGTTTGTATGAATACTACTCCAGTACTAATCGCCCGGTGTGATCGAAGAAACCACGGAAAAAACCGTTCAGAGCAGCCGACCGCTAGAATTCTCCTCCAGACAGCAGCTGAATTCGTCTGGCTAAGTGGACGTAATACAACCTCATTATACTGTCCGCTTTCAATTAAATCACATGCTAACCAGACATCAGAATTGAGAAACTTCAGATTGTACAGAACAAATGTATATGAAAGTGTGCAAAGGCTCCTTGGTTCATCTCGAACACACATATTCAAAGAGAACCTTAAACGAATAAGCTAGAAAATACACTACGACTACTTCATTGTCGCAAATTCGGAAAACAATATTTCCTTCTCCATTACTGCTAAACAAATTAAATTGAGCTTACTTGTACAACATTGTTTGCTCTATTCAATGGAACTAATATTAATTTTTCATTTAAAACAAAATCCGAAAAAATTAATGTTCAAAAAATTCGAGATATTAACGTTGAATAGTTTCCACAATATTCACGTAAGAAAAGTGAAACTTAGCACACAATATATCCATAAAACAGTTTGTAAATGGAAAATGTCAACCCCTTAGCTCCATGCTCGTGCGCCACTACCATCTGATTTATCAATAAGGAGTACGAATCATTAGAATATATTCTTGAAATATTGATGGGTAAGCATTCATTCTTCAATTGTTTTCTAGGGCAAAATAATGCCTAATATGCATTCATATAGTCTAGCGAAATACAATATGCCTTTTCGTCACAAAGGTATGTAACCAATTTTCTAACTTCTCCAAATCCCTGTAGTCTCCCTACTCGACGACACAAAAGTAAAATATTCATAAATAATTTGTATATCTTTTTGTTTGAAATTATTCAATATAAATATTATTTGAATGCCTAATCGTAAATGGTTTCCAGTTAGAAAGTCATCCTGACGGCACACCTACTTTGAAACAAACTAAAATGAAGATCTTGTTATAGTTGTGTCTAGAGAACTTTTTTCCTGGAACAAAATGGGAACGTTTGGACTCAATCAAGCCCAGCGGAATTGAAGTGATATGAAGTGATATGCTCATCGAATTTTTATATCTTGTTTTAACTTGAAAATTCAGTTCCAAAATATACTTGTCAATGTTCATTTGTCATAGATTTTGGAGTCTCTTTATTTAGTTCACTGTTTACTATATTCATGTTAGAGCCCAATCCAGACGATTTGAGAACGCAAGGACGTATCCTGCCCGAACAAGCAGAGTTATTTGTAGAACTGTCAAGTTGAAAGGCAGTAGTAGTAATCGGATCGGCTAGGGTGGCGTTCCCGGAGAAGGGAAAAGGGGTCGGGTAAAGACTCAAAACGGAAATGACAAAATTAACTGGAATCAAACTGTTTGAGGATAATAGTGAAGGTGAAAAGTAAGGATATCTATTTCAGTAAATGTGCGGAGAATATTTATTTTTAATATGCAAAACTACAACAACGACATTGATATCTTTCTAAGTGTGAAAATAATAAAATGATGGTGAAGATATGTTAGACCAAAGAATTGGAAATCGTAAAGTTGTTGTCAGAGCTCACAATAAGATTTGCAAACACGCAGTGATGAAAATAAGACGATTGTTGTAGAGGCAATGGAAAAAACTACCGCGTAGCTTAAGAAGAGGAAAGAAGAATTTCAGGGAAGAACGAAGGATGGCAGACCACGTGTCTGAAGTAATTAAAATTCATTTGGAAGGATCAAACGAGTCACAGAAGCGAACGGACAGACAGTAAGCGCAAATGCGCCAGTGAGCAGTGTGTTTTGAACTGAGATCAGCAAATGATTAATGAGCTTTTATTTAGAAATTGTTCAAAGACTGTACACAAAATGCAGTTTGTATTCCTGTGCGGATTTTGCGACTCTACTGCGGGAAGAGTTCACAGAAACGATGGCTGGTCGGGAACTAGTTCGGGAAGGTAGCGACAGCTCATAGTAGAAAGAGATGGGTGGGCTCCTCCGGCAGACTGATTCTTGCTCGTTCTGCGCAGTAACAATTTGCATCATGAACCACGTAATCACACCACGGGTACTTCGTTTAAAAAGCCAGACCAGACGCCGTCCGACATGATGTATGGAGAGCGAGAAATCTTGAGAAACATTTTGAAATTGGCCATTTTCAACGGTGACCAACCGAACATAACACGGTGCAAGTGCCCAAGATGCAATATTTAAAAGAAAGGTTTCACATATCCGTTTCAATGACTTGTTACAAGGTAATAATTTTGGAATCAGGCTGCATTTAAAATTCCCGCTAATATCGTGACGCAAACTGGTGTCTAAAGCTTATTGGCTGAAGTCGGATACGATGAGTAACAGCTCTCCCGTCTTTCCATTATGGCGACAGCCTACGAGAACATCTTGCTTAGAGTGATGTTGGCAACGGGGGCGGCGAAGACAATCAACATGCAAGATATTGGAGCTTATCAGAGCCTGCAGCGCAGATTATAGGGGCGGTAGCTCGTGGACCGCGTGGCCAAAGGGACAGCAAGAGCAATGCGGAGAGCAGCGCCACAGGATTTTTTTGATAAACGGCAATAGTAATGCATTTAATTTTTGAGTAATAAATTAGTAATAAATGAGTACTTAATATTCCATTTGGTATGTGATTGTGCTACAGGGGTTGTGCCTCGTTGACACACCCGGGTTCCAGTGCGAACGGTCGCGGCCCCGGCAGTGGCAGAGCCGTCGGGCGGCGTTTGCGGCGGCGTGGGCGGCGGAGGGGTGGGGGCGGCGGGGGCGGTGGTCACGCCAGCCCCGGAAGCGGGGCCGCGGGAGGCAGCCGGCGGCGGCTGCTCCGCTGGAGGCCGCGCGGGGCGCCCGGATCTGCTTTGCATATGATGGATGTTGCGCGCTCTTATCGCCAGGGGCGCGCGTGTCGCTCGCGGGCACGCGAGCCGCCGCCGCCAACGCCACCGTGCCCGCCTCCGCCGTGCCGACTTATCTGAGCCGGTCGCGAGTCGATTCGCAGTCGGTTCTCTGCACCTGCTTCATTACTTCTGTAGGCTGCGCGCAGCTCTTCGCTGTTGGGAAGTTCTGCCCTCGGAGAAAGGGAAGAACCATCTATCAAAATATTAAAGCGCGCTGTTCGTTTTCAGAAATTTCTGTTTTTAGAATAGTGTCCGTTGGAGATTTTGAACCAAATTATTTCAGCCTATGTTATGTAAATAGGGTTAAAAAAACAATAATGTACTTCTTTGTCAGAAAGTGTCTTCAGCCGCGACGGGGTCTTAAAATATACTTTCTTACATTATTAATGCCGTCTTTCATTCTGGTTGACGTTTTATTTAAAACTAACATAATGTAGACCTCTGTAGACGGTTACGTGCTAAATTTAAGAAATGAATCTCAGACCCTAAATAACCTTTTTCTTAATTGATTTCGCAAAATTCAGAAATAATGCTTGTGAGCATTATGGTTTTCTGTTCTGCCTCTAAACCACGAGAAAACTTAGCTATACTTTCAACAACAAACATTGATTTGATGTAATACTTCACAAATGGATATATGACGATGTATCTTTCATACTCGCATTGTGTTTATCTCCCTGATTCACACCTAACGATAAATCGGTTAATAAGCTATGTATTTTAGGATAACATTTGTAGCACGATATTTTATGCTGTAAAGTCTCTAGTATTCTTCAAACTTGGGATATCGCTTACAACTCCTCAAAATGGACTGATAGTTTCGTTACAAGATATTATTTAAAAATCCAATAATTCTTTATTCAATACGAAATATTTTAGTGCGGTTTGTATTTTTTAAATTTTTTTTGTAGGTGATAAGCCTCGTGAATGTTTTAAAGGTTGTTAAAATAGATTTTATAACAGGGGTGTATTTCCAGACCACAGAATAATCGAAGGTTGTTATACGAAGTCACGACAGTTGCATGCCGAAGATGCCCTCGCCATAGCGCATACACTGAAAATATTTTAACACAAACGCTCAGAAAATAGTTACAATATATTTCTGGATAATGTAGCCGTAATTCTTAATTATATAATTATTTTTAAATTATTTTATTCTGGTGTTCGCCTTTAACGCCTCCGTTGATATTGTAGTTCAAAAACCGGAACGGCATTGCGTCTGTTAATGTTGAAGAACTAGTGCCTCCATGTGCAATGCACGCCACGCAAATTTTCCAGGACACACACTCCGCATGAGTGATAATTTACATCGTGAAAAGTGGGGAAATTTCGTTTTTCCCTTATTAATCGCATGACGGAAGCTATTTGTTCACACCACACGTAAAGAATCACTACCTTTCAATTAAAAAAAAAATTATGACAAATTTGGACCTACAGGTGTTGAAAAGTCTCTTGTGAATCAACATGAATCAAATCCTTTAGCACTTTTGATTCAATTTCTCTAAGACACCGGTAGTCTACCTGCATTGTGGTCATTTGTCATTCGTCATCCGGTAGTGCAGACTGCAAGAGCGATACATACTGAATGACGTAGCACGCGATGTACCGCATCATGTTACAAAGTTGCGTCTCGCATTCTAGTCAACGGACTGTATTAAAAAAATTGGGCTAGTGTCGTATCAATGGAAGTCACTCATTGACAACATTAAATATACTACTCACCAATAATTAATTTTGACAAAGTTACCACAATAGGTATCTTTTGTAGATGAAAAATCCTCGAAACACGTTCGTTTCAAAGTGAATTTTGTTTTTGCAAGGTTACTTATTTATCTTCACTATCACAAAGGAATTCCTTCAATTTCTACGGAAACTACGGAAGTTAATTATTGATTTGGCTAATTTAAACGTTGGTACATTTAACCCCAGCAAAAAATAATGTTGTACAGGATAAGTTGGGAGTAAGTGGAAAAAATAACCATCATACTTGTGACAAATTGATGGACAAGTGGTTCTAATGTCATTTAGCCGAGAAACAATTCGTTTCTGCACAGTAGTTTTGTGACGATTTTTCTGCTCTCTAAACTGTCAGAGGGATATGGTGGTAGTGAGTTGAAACCCTGGGGATAGAATCTTCTGAATGAAAAAAAATTCGAATACGTACAAAAAAAAGTTCGCAGTTTTCTGGCGCACGATTACATTCCTATTTCTTCTTTGGAATTTCATTCGTAAGGCGAGAGGTCCCGAGTCTACAGCAGCAATTCGAGTCTTGAAAATACTCACAAGGATTCGGTGATATGTTCTGTATCGAAATTGAAGAAAGGAGGAAAGAAAAGGAAGGAAGAGAAAGAAAGAAGGAAATTAAAATTCTGTCTTTTTAACACGAAATGACTCACTCTGTATGAGGAACAAATATTACACTACTCAAAATCAAGGCTTTGATTTAAATTTTAGGCATAAAACTGCTACTTTATTTAAAGAAATCAATCATTAAACTTGCATAAGCACTATTTTTTTACTTACAATTATTTTTAATTTACTAATAGTTTTATTTCCAAAGCCACTAACATTTATGATCATTAATTAGGAGATGCGACACTACTCGTATTTTCCCACATTACGAACAGTTTTTAGAAAAAATAGCAGCCGGCCACACACACACACACACACACACACACAAATTTCATTGTCCCCTATTTTCTGATCATTTTTCTAAAATAACTAGTCAAATTGCCATGACAATTATGAAGAAAAGATTTGTTGCAACGTTTCTACTGTCAGACTATAAATTCGTGGAACAAAATAAAAATAACACTTTTGTCGCATTACAAATGCTACCGTTCAAAATATTATTTTATGCTTTATATACACGAATTACTCGACTGAATAAAGTACTCGGCGGCAACTCCGCCTCAGAGCTGCTCGTCCCCTCCGCCAGGCGGAAGCTGCGGAGCTGCTGTCGCGCGCCCTAATATCCCAAAGATTACGCGCCTGAGAAGCTGCGACTGTTCCGGGCGCCTGGCGCGGCGCGGCGGCGCTCCGGGGCTGTCAGGCGCCTTCCCCCGCCGCCGCCGGCGCCGCCGTCTGCGAATTGTGCATTAGAGGAGCGCGTGGCGCGCGGGGGAGGATTGAGCCGTCGTCGCCACAATTAGCTCCGCGCCACCGAGCGGCTGCGGCGCTGGTATGTTTAATTAGCGCCGCTCGCAGCGGGAGGCCTCAGGCATCCGCAGACGCCGGCGCCGGCGCCGACGCCGACGCCGCTCCGACGGCGACGCCCGCGCCTCCCGGCGGCTGGCGGCTCCGCCCTCCCCCCCTCGCTGTCTGCGCCGCTCCCTCGCTGGGGTAGTCAGATTCCCTCTGGAGCGGAGACATACCTCGCAGTGAGGACTAGAGTAAGGAGGTATTTAATGGAGAAAAGTGATTTCTTTCTTAGATATTTTTCCCCATTACAAAATTATTGACATGAACTAAGTATTGTATAGTTCATAGCTTTACACGAGTCAGTAAAATATAAAAAAAGGAAAACGTCAACGAGATTGCGTTAGTGAGCGAGTGTCCACAAATTTACCTTTTAAACATTATTGAAACACAATTGCATTTTAGATTTCGCAATAAAATGTACCAAGAATAAAACAAATGTTTAATTACTTTTTGTCCTATGAGATCTGAATTTTATAACTGTGGTGTTCACACCTCTTCAAAGTGCGATTTGCGTTTCTAACTTTTGAATGAAAAAATATTATTTCTCTAGGGCTTATTTAAAACTTAAGTATTGAGGCTACATAGCATGCACTTATTTGGCAAGCGGTCAATCATTATTATCCTAAACTGTAGTGTACTATTTAAAAAGATAAGCTTAGATATGAACATGTAAATACCTTTGGTGCGTATGTAAACTTATGATATGTTTGCAGACTAAGTACAGTGCAGTACAGTACAGTACAGTACTGTTCATATTGAAAGTTTCATAGTGACTCCATATGGATTTAAACTCCATCGAAATGTCGAGACGGAATCGCAGTTGGTGCTTCAAAGGGAAACCAGCCACTCCGTTGTAGGCCCTTTATCCCTTGGGTTCCCGGCAGAGGGAGGACAGCGTCGCTCAGCGCGCCCCGCCGACTGCGCTAATGGGCAGCGTGGGAGGGGAAGACGCGGGCCGTCGACGACGTACGTGGCGAGGGAGGTGGCCTGCAATTGACTTGGCTTCCACACGTACTATATTATATACTAGAGTATTTGGGAAAAATCGGACACTGTCTCGATCGCTAGAAGCTTGAATTCAATATTTAATTAATGAGGATGTTTGAAACAATGTTGAAAATTTGAAATACTTTTTTTCAAACTTTCTGAGAACATGTTCTAAAGATGTTCAAATAAATGCATTTTTTAAAATCTAGCGGCTTCGTAATCTATAGCTCAATGAAGAATTCAACGAAAAGTGAATAAGAGTTCAACGAACCCTTATTAGGAAGGTTTGTTGAGGCACTAGTAATTAAAGCCTACTGGAAGTATATGTCGAAACCAACAATTGAGCATCAATGAATGAGATGATGACCCAGCTTTCTCCCATTTTCTTTCTATGGATGGATTCACGATGCCACCAGGATCACACGACTGCTCGTCCCAAGAACACGTCCCTTAACCCATGCAAAAGAGCGTAACAAAAACAGTGACATTGTGCGTATGCGTTGTGCTGGACGTATTTCCGAGACAGAAGGCATGTAATCTCGTCACGGCGCGCGAGTAGCTCGGAATTTAACACCCGTTTAAGGCGCGGCCTCCGCCCGCGGACCCGCGCGGACGCCTTGGGGCGCGCCCTCATTTTTCATCCGCTTCCCCGCTCCGCCGCCAGGAGTGTGATGTGACATAAACAAAAACAGAACACGTCCGCGGCGCGGTGCGGCGTTCCGATCGCCCGCCTCCGATCGCCCGCCGGCGAACGCCCGCGTCGCCCATCTGGGCGGACGCGCGGGGACAGCGCCGCCGCGCACGTGCGCCGCTGGTGAGTGGGGGGGGGGCGGACGTGCACGCGGAGGCGGAGGTGAGGCGGAGGCGGTGGAGGCTGCTAGCGCTGTTGGAAAGAATACCGTGTACACCTAAGAAGTGGACTGGGAATGGAAATCATTTGGGCAAAATTGGATCTTGCCACCCGAACAAGCTTGAGTTTATTTGTATACTAGTTGAGCTTTTGAATCTGCATTTGACTGAAATATGTTAATTTGACTGTGGAAGCCTGATGAAAAACATTTTTCATTAGACGTAATTTATTATTCTCTTTTCTTTCAAGTTTATTTTCTCAGTTATTACAGCAGATAAAAGGAATGAAGTAAATAAAAGATACTTAGATAACACCAAACCTGGTATATTACGAATTTAAACGACAGGAGTATTAACGGCACAAACGGGAAACGTGCTGAGATATACCTGGTAGACAGTGCAGCATCTAGATCGCCCCAAATGTAACCGCTGCCGGAAGCAATCGCAGGCATGTAATATAACCGAGTGCAAAAACTTGATAATTGTGAGTATAAATGAAAGTTTCACTGTGGACGACGACGACGACGTCGTAGGTTCGACGTCAATAGAGAATGAAACACCAGAACAAAAGGAATTGTCGGAAGAAAAATTTAAACGATAAAGAAGACCACAGATGAAAACAGTTACCGTAGCTTAACCAGCAAGAAAATATATTAATTGCAGTGATTTACATAAAGATTTGTTGCCTCATTCTTCGATAGAAAAGAAATCTAAAAACTTCGAAAAGTAGAAATTATGGGGAAAAAATAATTCTAGAAGTGGAGTATCAAGTAAGTTAGTCACTTTCAAAGTTTTAAAGACAAATCCAATATGGAAATTCCTTATGAAAGCGCGCAACGGTTGTATCACAATCGGTAAACTGAATGTTCCCATCCGAGGTCGATCTCATCCGGCCTTGGAGCTCCAACGAGTCTTGTCTACGATATTAAAATACTGGAACATTCATGTGGTGCATTAGAATGTCTGATTGATGATTGAGGAATCGAGAAGTGAGGTGAGTCCTTGGTGACAGCATGGCGAAAGTGTGGCGGCAGGAGCAGCGGGGGGGGGGAATTGGCGCAGACGGGGGATGGTGTGGGGTGGGGATGGGCAGGGAGAAGTAGGGTGGGACAGTGGAGCGGGAGGGAGCTCGGCGGGGCGGAGCAGGGCGGGGCGGGGCGGGGTGGGGCGGGGTGGGGCGGGGAGAAACTTGAAGGAGATGGGCAGGGAGGAATGGAACGGAGTTGGACGGGGCAGTACGAAGGCGATGGCGGAGGCGGAGGCACGCGGGCCCGATAAGCGCGGCCGGTTCAGGCGGCGGCGGAACGCGCCGGAGAGCCACCCGGCCGCCGCGCCGCGCCGCGTCGCGCCCTCTGCTGGTCGCTCGTTGCGTCGCGACGAGACGCGACGCGACGTCCGGCACAGGCGCTGATAAGAGCGGCCGCTTTCAGGCGCTGCTCTTTCGAAAGCGCCTTCTTGCTGCTCGCGCGCGACTCCCTTGCTTTTCTGCAGTTCACTTTCAGACTTGGATGTTGCCAGCCACCATTACGATCTCTTTCAATGTGCTACTGTGACTGATCTAAGCCATTTCTTTCGTAAATACTGATTCACAGAAATATTGTAAATTTACTAAATACTTCTGTGTACGGTACGAAAGAGCATCAGCGGTGGTAATATTAGTAAACAATTCATTTTTAGTCATTAAAAATGCATTCTTTAAAAGTATATTAACAAATTTATTATTTTATTTATTAGTATATAGTGAGTGTATAGAATAATTCTGCGTCGAGTATCAAACATTGAAAATGCTAGAAAATGTAGAGAAATGAAAGGAAAATAGTGGAAATCTCAAACTATTCTTTTTTATTTTCAGCCACCATCACTTCCCAATGAAGTGTTGTGAATGATAATATTTGATTGCAGAATAAACGTTATTCTATTTTGTTTTCCTGTCTAAATGCGGAGTAAAAATTGAAAAAGAAAATACTCGTGCATATTAGCTTCATCAATACTTACTAGCTTCAGAGGTCAGTTTGAATATCTCACCCAGTTTAAAGCTTCGAGTGAAAGTTATATAACAATGTCAAGAACAGTGTCACATCATTTCTTGAAGAAAAAGGAAGTCCTGCATAAACAAGACGATGCCAGAGCCAAGAGTAGTGAGCGGAGACAGGTGCGTGAGTGGTGGACCCCCGGGCCGGCAGTAAGCTCCAGAGGAATCCGCTGTAAGTGCATCTAAATAAGGCGAGGCGCCCGCGGGGGAGGGGGAGGGGAAGGGGAAGGGGAAGGGGAAGGGGAAGGGGGAGGGGGCTCCGTCGCGCAGCCCATCGCCCTGTGACATCGGCGGCCTCGCCGGCCAGGTGTCCCGCCCGTCACCAGTGCATCGCGGCCGATACCGCGACGACCGGGTGGGCGAGCGGGCGGGGCTGCGGCGGGGGCGGGGTAGGGGCGGGGCGGGCGGGGAGAGACGGGGCGGGGCGGGGCTGGGCGCCGGGCTGGGGGGCCGCGTCATGTCGCGGAGATAGCATCGATGCCCCCTCCCACTCCCACTCGTGCTTGCGCTCGCGGTCGCCACTGCCTCCGCCGCCGCACAGTGGACGAACAAGTGGTCCAGGAGGGCACAGCACGCTTTTCACAGCATGCTCGCTTCATTTCATTTGACCCCACTTGCGTCTAAAGCTGTTTTCTAAAGCTCTTCCTCCTGATATTGCAGTTCCAATTCAAAGTTTGCGAATATAGTACAAGCACCCGACTGAGGATGCAACAGCTACAATGATAGATAGAAACTTCTAAAAATATAACAGGGATAAGTCAGTGAAAATTATTGGTCTGTCCTAACGTGAATATAAGTCGTCTGAGTAGATGAAAAGTGGTTTTCAAAATCAGGCATTTTGTAAAAAAGTTTTAATTTGAATGGAGCCGTTTATTTCGCAGCCAAAGACAGTATTTTGTTCTAGAAGTATGCCAGCTATCTTCTTAACTATATTTATGGAATTTTTACAAGAAGCAAGACCCATTTCTGAACATTTACTCTCTTATTTAAAAGATATCAACATTGAGAAGTGTAACATTTATTGGCATCGCGTTATATATTATTCGTCGAATTACACAAAGTTTATTAAGTACGATTAATTTATGATCTCTGAGAACGGATACTGTAGGAGTGTTTTTGGCTTCTTTGTGGCGCAAGATACAATTATAAGTCTATGTGCAACTATTGAAATAATCTATTCGGAACCATACAGTTCGGGCAAATTTGAGTATTCGTGTGCTTTAGACAATGTGCTTTAGAAAATTTTATAAATAAATATTTTGCACTTTTCAGTTCAGTGCTTGCTGGAATTTGTTGTTGGTTCAATACATGATTGATTAATTAATGCTGCCGGGTACGTCAGTTGCTGTAGTTATTAGTTCCGTTACTGTAGTGAATGTTTTATTTAGGGAGGTGGCGGTGCCTATACAAGCTCTAAGCTCCCGAAATGTGTGATATTACAGTGCATGTAAGTGTATGTGTATAAGAGGAGAGGATGGGAAAAAGATCTCGAGCGGTCGGTGGCCCGCTAGGGTGCTGCTCCGTTACCTGCCTCGTATTGATTGGAGACCCCATGGAAAGCTTCCGATCAGAGCAGCTGGTCGCTAGAATTCTCCTCCAGACAGCGGCTGAACTCGACATAGCTGCACCGTCCGGACTCGAATCATAGGACCTCCCAATAGAGTCGCTTCAGTGACAGAACTAATACTGGTTCTGTGTTGAATTCAGCGGCTTGCACAGTACAAGTTTCCTCTTGAATCGTACTCCGGTTTAAGGATCTCGGTCGTACTTCATTTAGTTGTTATTTCAAAAGCATTAGTATCTTGAAGTGAGTGAGAATTGGCACCGGCAGTGTAACTACCGAAATCATAAGTCACGTAAGTGTGATGTATGCTGTTTCCTTGCAGGTCACTATGCCTCATTTGTAGGATCGAGACATACAGTGCCGACCGACACGTCGGCTTGCAGGATAGAAGCTCTCCCCTTCAGGTATCTTTCCCAACGGGACACCGCCAAACTGGGACAAGATCAAAGCTCCACACTGGTCTCCCGTATTGTGTGGCTGTGTGATTCGTGTGTGTGTGCAAGGGCAGAGAAGTGAGAGAAGGGGACAGGGGCCAGGAAAGGATGATCGCGAGAGATCCGTGGTTCCTTGTTAGGGTACTAACCCGGTATTCGCCAGGTATTGATCGGAGAAACTACCGATAGGAGTAGCCTATCGCTAGAATTCCCCTTCAAACAGTGGTAGAATTGGACCATGCTGTGTAGTTAATGTTTAAACTCCGCCACCGGCCGCACTCGAATCTAAGACTTACCGATCAACAATTGAATGAGGCATGACCACACCTGTTTGAGCACTTTCCCCTTATAACGCGTTATGAAATTTATCTACTCCTGTACAAGAGTATGGATCTTACCGAAAGAGGTGGCTCAGAGCGTCAACTGATGTCACTCTAGTGCCTCTCCGGGAGGTCCTAGGTTCGAGTCTCAACTTTGGCTGGATTTTCGACATTAGCTTGTCAGCTACGTCGAATCCAGTCGCTGTCTGGAGGAGAATTGTAGCGGTCGGCTGCTCTGTTAGTTTTCCGTGATATCCCCGATTAACACCAGGCGAATCACGGGATAGGATCCTAACAAATATGCCACGGACTGGGCGCGACCTTTCATTGCTCACCCCTTACACACACACACACACACACACACACACACACACACTAACATGCACTACACTAACATGCACTACACTACCACACATTCCAGGAGACCAGTCGTATGGGGCTCAGAGCTTTTCCCGCTGGTCGGAGATACCTAGTTGAGGAAAACCCCGCTAGTCGTCGGTAGGTCGGCGCCGGATCTCGCTATCCAGCGGGGAAAGATCACCGCCATCTCCCGATGATGAAACATTCACTACACTTACGGGGCTAATGATCTTGGTAGTTGACGCGCCCGGAATCACTAACGATCAATCAGTATGAATGTTAGGAACTCGCAGTCAACGATGCTGCAGAGACAATGATGCCGACGGTCTCCACCCGATTTGGTGTCTCGTAGAGGAGCGCGCGGCCACTGTGCTCGTGCTCGGCGGCCGCCGCCGCCGGTAGCCGTCGGAGCGCCCCCGCCGCGCAGCGCTGCGCGCGGGCGTGCCCGGCCGCCCGGCGGCGTTACTCGCCTGGCTGCCCGCGCTACTGCCTCCGCCCAGCGCCGCGGCGCGCCGCGGCGTGCACCGCTTGGCCTTCGCGCGGCGCAGAGCGGCGCCAGCGGCCCTGAACGAGATGCTAGGCGGCGCTTCGGGCGCGTCACTGCGTCATTGGACGCCGCTGCTCCTCGCGATGCGCAGATAGCCCGCCGCGGCCTGCGCTTGCTTCATACGACTTCATTTGCTCCTCTCGGGAGGAACATGCTCCACAAACCGTAATTGAAATCAGTCCAGACGTTTTAGATTTTTTTTGTGTTTTCTTTGCATTTAATCATATTACTCGGTTTCTTGTCTTTAATGACTCTTTCGCGGAGTTTTGAAACACTAATCAACTTCTTGATTGATTCATTGATTGATATTTCTGGGCACGTCAACGCCTGTTGTCATGACTCCCGTTAGTGTAGCCTATTATTTATCCCTGGAGGTGCCGGTGTTCCTCATCCGGTGGATGGTGAGATTCGGAGACGAAGTCGACTTCAGGGATGAAATTCCCTTTCAGGTATTTCCCTGCGCTGTACACCGCAGCAGCCGGGACAAGCTAAAGCCCCCGACTGATTTGCCGACTTGTGTGGTAGTGTAGTGTATGTAAGTGTGTATGTAAGTGCAGGGTGAGGATAGGTCAAGGAAGGGGAAGGAAAGATCGCGCGCGGTCCGCTTGTTAGGGAACCTCTCTGGCACTTGTTTGGTATTGATCGGAGAAACCACGGAATGCACGGATCAGAGCAAGCCTCGAGAGACTGAATATGACCTGGGTCCTTAGGTAGCATTGAAAATACGCCACCTCGGGACTCAAATCCTGGGACCCAGTGAGATTCGCTTCAGAAATTTGAGAGTTACACTTAAGAGCGATTTTACAGATCTTATTCCTACGCCTGTTGCTGCTGCAGATACTCTGCATGTAATGCTCGTTCTAATTTATCTCGTACTGGAAACGTACTACTTTCAACATAAGGGTGTTCTAAGAAGGATAATGATACGCCTGATTCTTCAGGGAATAGAAAGCACATAATTGGCCCTTTCTAAACATTGAGCTAATTTATTTGTCTTGACAATATGTGTTTCTAAGAAAGCCTTTACTTAGATCACATTACTTCTATATTTCGCCAGCAATCAATATATCACTGGGTGTAGTCGCGGTGGCACGGGCCTCCTGACCTGAAGGACCCAGGTTCGAATCCCGGCGGGATTTTTATCTGGTGCATTCAGGGCTCTGGGGTTGACTCAGTCTTCTTTCCAAGTGAGTACCAGGATCTTCCCTGGGGTAAAGTCGGCCGGAGCGTTGTGCTCGCCACACAACATCCTCCTTGTGCGACAGCAACGGATAGGTGAAGCCCTACCTTTACCTTCCCAACGGGCCACATCGGCCTGGGTGCAATTGCACAGGGATACTTTATCAATACATCAACCTAACAACTTGGAGACGTAAAGCGATCAAAAACTAGTTTGATCCCTTAATTACAGTAAGACGTAAGTCGGAAACCTGCCATTCCGGACGAAAAATCTCAGAACGGAAGGATTTTGTGAATGAAAATCAACTCTATATGTTGAAAACCTAACGCGGAATGAGTTTTAGAGAACATAAAATGATTATTACGTTTATTATAAGAAAATTTATTTTTTTAATTTCCGACACTATCTTTGGAATGACATAGTGCGAAATGTCACGTCCTCAGTCAATAGAGTGAACGATGAGTTTTTCCTATTGTACTTGCTGACGGGGAACTTTTGGCGAACTCAGCGACTGTTTTGCTGCGACTTTCTCATGTTTTGTGTAAATATCAAGGTCGCAACAAACGGTCGCTGTCGGAATCGCTCCGAATATTAGTCGTCCACACTCCCTTCAATTCCGAAAAGCATCACCATGTTTCCCTCAGTCGACAAGGGAAGTCCTGGAAGGCTGTCTTGTCGTCATCCTAGCATAGCAGACATAGAGTTAATCCGGTGTAGACCACACAATTCAGTGAACTCTCGCAGTATACTAGTGTAGGAATGCTGTATGCTAGTGTGTCCAAATGTCTTTAAAGTATACGTGAAAATCTCTTCCAATACAGAAGAAAATGGCAGGCAAGTGAAGAATACAATAAGAAAACAACGTTCTGCAAAAGATCTAGTTGCAAAATTCAAAGTGAATAAAACTTATGGCATTTTATGGAAAAAGGACAAAATTCGAGACAAATGCTTAAAACGAACGTCGAAAGAACTAAAGAGCGTGGAAGAAAATACAGAGAATGATCTGACAAATAATGATATGGCTAAAACACTAGGGAATGACAATTTTGAAGTGGATTGCTAGGACGTTTCGGATGGTAGTTTTGGATAGTTAGAAAGTTACGGATGGTTAGGAAGTTTCGCGTTGTTAGGAAGTTTCGCGCGCTTAGGAAGTTTCGCGCGCTTAGGAAGTTTCGCGCGCTTAGGAAGTTTCGCGCGCTTAGGAAGTTTCGCGCGCTTAGGAAGTTTCGCGCGCTTAGGAAGTTTCGCGCGCTTAGGAAGTTTCGCGCGCTTAGGAAGTTTCGCGCGCTTAGGAAGTTTCGCGGGCTTAGGAAGTTTCGCGCGCTTAGGAAGTTTCGCGCGCTTAGGAAGTTTCGCGCGCTTAGGAAGTTTCGCGCGCTTAGGAAGTTTCGCGCGCTTAGGAAGTTTCGCGCGCTTAGGAAGTTTCGCGCGCTTAGGAAGTTTCGCGCGCTTAGGAAGTTTCGCGCGCTTAGGAAGTTTCGCGCGCTTAGGAAGTTTCGCGCGCTTAGGAAGTTTCGCGCGCTTAGGAAGTTTCGCGCGCTTAGGAAGTTTCGCGCGCTTAGGAAGTTTCGCGCGCTTAGGAAGTTTCGCGCGCTTAGGAAGTTTCGCGCGCTTAGGAAGTTTCGCGCGCTTAGGAAGTTTCGCGCGCTTAGGAAGTTTCGCGCGCTTAGGAAGTTTCGCGCGCTTAGGAAGTTTCGCGCGCTTAGGAAGTTTCGCGCGCTTAGGAAGTTTCGCGCGCTTAGGAAGTTTCGCGCGCTTAGGAAGTTTCGCGCGCTTAGGAAGTTTCGCGCGCTTAGGAAGTTTCGCGCGCTTAGGAAGTTTCGCGCGCTTAGGAAGTTTCGCGCGCTTAGGAAGTTTCGCGCGCTTAGGAAGTTTCGCGCGCTTAGGAAGTTTCGCGCGCTTAGGAAGTTTCGCGCGCTTAGGAAGTTTCGCGCGCTTAGGAAGTTTCGCGCGCTTAGGAAGTTTCGCGCGCTTAGGAAGTTTCGCGCGCTTAGGAAGTTTCGCGCGCTTAGGAAGTTTCGCGCGCTTAGGAAGTTTCGCGCGCTTAGGAAGTTTCGCGCGCTTAGGAAGTTTCGCGCGCTTAGGAAGTTTCGCGCGCTTAGGAAGTTTCGCGCGCTTAGGAAGTTTCGCGCGCTTAGGAAGTTTCGCGCGCTTAGGAAGTTTCGCGCGCTTAGGAAGTTTCGAATCACGTCAATAGTCTGTGGTGAAACCAGCAATGTTGTTTTCCAGAACATGACAAGAGTGGAAGTCAAAATTTCGATCTAGGGTAGAATGGTACGAAACTGAAGACATTTTAATGGAAGATGAGACTGGAATTTTCTGCAGACCCCAACCTTCAGAAACTTTAGCAGCGAGGTGTCATAAATGCATAGGTTGAAAGAAGTCCAAAGAGTGCCTAACCTTGTTTATGGTATTATGGAAGGGTTAACTTCAAAACCCTCTTAGTTATTGGTAAATCTGTTTGTCTAAGAGTGTTTCGAAATTTGAATCGTTCATCTCTTCCGGTGCCTATTCCGGTACGGATAGTGCTAATTGCACTTTCTAATGAAACGTACAGTCCATTTTGGAGTATTTTTTGTTGTTTAAAAATTACACAAATGTAATTTTTTGACAGCTCTCAGACCGTTCGTATGCACATTTCCAGCAGTTTGTAAGTTGTTTCCAGCAACAATATTGCATTTGTGACTAGAAGTGCTTTAAATTATTTCCAATGATATTTGTGGAATTCTCCAAAATTTTTTAAGGGAAAGAGCTTCAAATTTTGAATTTGTAGTGACGCTTAAACGCAATTTTCTTAAAAACAGCTCCAAATTTTTCAAAGAAAATTGCCATTTAGGAGGAGGTTTTATTGATTTTAATTATTCTTAAAATAATATTTCCGTTTTACTCTACAGAAACCGAAAAATTAAGAAAATGTAAAGAAAATGTTCTTTGGGTAGCGATAGATGGCAGCTGGCAAGAGTATGTGACAAGTCCGAATAGCTAGCGGAGACCAAAAGAAATAGAAAACTAATACGAGAAAGTGTTCCATTCCGTAGCTAGTTTATCTTTGTTTAGGTATGGAGTTACTGTTTCGTCGTTTTGGTGTTTTATTATGAGAACCTTTCTTAACTCTTGGTGATAGTTTCGTTTTCCATCGCGTATCGCATGTTATAATTCGAAACCTTTCCATGAGACGATTACGCATGGCAAAGTAATTTTACAGCCAGGCCTGCTCATAAACTCGACACGCTGCAATCTTATAGTTTCTTTCGATGTAAAATATAGTTCGGATCAACGTTAGTTGAATCAAATTTAATCATAGTGTTTTCAAGGTAATGAAATTATATTGGGTTTACGAGATTTGTCCCTTGTTAGAATGTATTTAGAGGTTTCTTTTAAAACGAACTAGAATTACCAATTCCAAATTTACTCCTTATATTATCTAATAACATTGCTACTTATGTAATTTGATAGTTTGATACAAAAGTATGGACTAATTAATGTAGGAATTGAAAAATTCAGTGGATTTAAAAATATTTAGCGATTGGGAAGTGCAATCGGATAAATGTAATTCATTTTAAACTGGTTCTTCAAAAGAAGACAGGTACATCGGTGTTGCAGAAGAAAGGTCCCCAAGATCTGAAAATTATATCAAAAATGCATGACTTTGCCACATCTCAATCTCGCATAAACCAAACTTGCAGAAAATGATTGTAATACATTTATAAATACATGTAGAAAACGTCTTTATATGAACATTTTTCGTTAAATTTTATTGCAATTTATTTTGAGGTTCGCCTACGACTTCTTCCAACCCAATGTGTTCTTCATATACTGAAAAGGCTTTTGAATGCAGGTGTTAAATATTTTGTTTTCAGAAAACTCTTTAATGTTATGGTACTTTTGGCTGGTTTTTAAAAACGTCTGGGCAGTTTCATCAGTGAATTGCCTTCTCGGAATATCTGCATCCTGAATATTCAGAAATTGCGACAAAACCACAAACACATCCATCTTCCATTCATGAACAGGAAGTTCTTTCATCAAAGCCGTTTTGAATTCTAAGAAACAAAGCCACCACACCTATACGTAGAATCTTGAACCATGTCGAGATTTCCCAACAAGACTCTTCCCTTGGAAGATTCCGAGATCAAAAGAACGGGCTATACTCGTTTGCGACGCCCCATTGCATGCTTCTGGGAACGGAGACGTTTGAAACAAGCGTCGCGCCGCTTGGCGCCAATGGTATCGTCTCCACTGCAAATCCCATAGCTGCTTCTGGATCGACGCCTTCATCACCTCACAAGACACAAATTCATTCGATAAAAACATTCTACGATCAATGACAGCGTTTAATTTCCTAGAACATGTAGGTCACATCTATCACTTGCACTTCCACAAGTGTTATGAATTATTTCACTACAACTCTACAACTTTTATTTTTTTCTGATACGTTATAGTTCGTTATTGCCTTCGATACGGAGCTTGACATACACTGCATAACTTACCAGGATCGAAAGGATCGTGTTTACGAAGGAAATATGAAAACTGTTGAATGATGCTACATGTTTTCTTATGTAGGGATTTATAGCAAGGAAACATGAAAGGGAATGATGGGAGGGAAATATGAAAAGAAATTGAGTGAAGTTAACATCTAGTTAATTAGTAAATAAGTAAATCTGAATCAATAAAACTAGGTAAAAAATAAAATTATGTATGTACCATTGGTGTTAACTGGTTCTGAGATCTCCGGCGACAAAAAGCCCTCGGGCATTTTGTTGCCGCTCCGTTATAATGTCGTTGGTGGATAAATAACAATTTCAACTATTTTGCAGTCGTTACCGCCGTTTAAGCCTTTTCTCCAGCTATTTCACCCCAACACAAATTCATTAGGGCCATCTCAGTCACCATGACCGTCGCCGCCTCCGAACCCTCTTCCTCGCTGCGACGCCGCATTGCGCGCTTCCCAGAAGGGGGGCATAGAGGGGGCCTGTGCCCCGGGCCGGGCCGGCTCGGGTCTCGCCGAGCCGAGCGGCACCGCGCAAAAACGAGGGCCGGCCAACATGCGGGCGGCCCGGCCGCGATAACTCCCCGGCTCCCTGCGGCGCGCCGCCGATGCCACCCCGATATAAATAGCGGCTCTTCCGGCGCGGGCCCGCGCGCGCGATTCACATCCGCCCCTGCAAGTGGGGCGCCTGCACTCGCCGCGTGACGCGGCAGAAATTGCGACGAACAGTCGACGCGCTACTGAGTGCACTTCGGGATTGCCAGGGTAACGCTGGTATTATTACGATATTACAGCCACAAATGACATGGCTAGTGGTGCCTTTCGATGAACTGGTGGTGGATGTGGGAGCTGGAAAAGGTGACAGTAATGAACTCATTATTTAACTTGCAACAGTGGTGGCAAAGATGTTGGGGAGTCTACGACGTCGGTTGTGACCACTACGATGTATCTGGGGTGTTCGTTAATGTAAGATAATAATAGTGTGTTCGTTCCGATAAGATGTAGTGGCGAAAAGTATTAGGGCGCGTTTACTCGTGTGTGTGTGTGTGTGTGTGTGTGTGTGTGTGTATGTGTATGTGTGTGTATGTGAATGTGAATGTGGCATTAACTTGGGTAGAAAAACATTGAACATCCTGCCTACTTGTCTGATTCGGGGAATGAGCCACTTCCCTTTGAACGAGGACATTTTTGAGCGAGTGCTAATGACACTAATTTGTCGACGAAACTGGAAAATAGTCTTGTCACAAATTCCTAAATCTCGAGAACACTTACTAGGTCTCCCAGCATTTGATATATTTGTGAGGATTCTTTCTTCAGTCTTGATTGCATGATGTATTGATTATGCGGTATTATACTAAATCAGATTGCTCACAGGATTTATAACTAAATCACATATATTTGAAATCAGGAAGCACAAACTTATTTCGTATTTCAGAAAGCACAGAAAATATTAATTTATCATCAATTACCTAATCCTGAGTCATCTTGAATGAATGCCTTAAATAATACCCAATGTTCGAATTTGTCATGGGTAGTAACATATTAAAAATATGCAAATAATTAATTTAGGACATTTTAAGTAATTTCATCCAACATTCAAAATGTAGAAATAAATTTCAGATTACCTATTTTCTGATATTTCATTTTAAAAATGTTTAAAAAAGTTATACTTGGCAATTCCTAATGATATTTTTAATTGGACTTTTATTAGCTATTTGTGAATATAATGTCTCTTTATTCAGTGCATCTGGGCACTGCGTGAAAGGGTAGGGGAGTGGATAGTGGAAATGAGATGGTAATATACATATTTGTTTATGACACTGGAACTAGTCTAGTTAACGTTTTTCAATACTTACAATTTTATTTTAGTTTTTTCCAGTGTATCTAATGTAATAAAATTATAATAGGATTCATGATATACATCTCATGTTTGAATATTTAGAGATTTCTTTCAATACGAACTAGCATTGCCAATTCCAAATTTACTCCTTGTATATTATCTAATTACGTTGCTACTATACATAATTTTAGAGTTTGATACAAAAGTATGTACTAACTAATATAGAAAATGAAAAATACAGTGGGTTTAAAAAAGATTTCTTTCGACGGTTTTATTAGAGTTAATATTATTTTTCTAAACGAAATCACCATAAAAATATATTTAATATGCTTGAATTGTTTTCAGTTATATACACGTAACACATGCATAATGCAAAGAATTTGCCACGTAACTATGTATGATGCGTATCGCAAGCAATCCTTAAATGTATGCATCACATCTAGGTACATTAGACTTTTTTAAAAGAATTCTTGGTTGAAGATGCAATCTCAGACATGAGATACTCTCACATAGCGGAAAGGAAAATTAGCACAAAATACACTTAGGTATTCCACTAGATAATACAAAAAAGTTCTTCAACTTAGGTTTGGGAACATTGTTTTTGTTTCGTTATGCAATTGAGATGAGGAGTGACTGATGGAGGCCTGGGGATCATGGCTCTGAAGAAAACAATTGAGTACTGGTCAGCGATGATAACGTCTAGGATCCTTCACCACATTTAATTAGACCACGTCAGCCCATTGCAGTCTTATCTTTTTCTGTGTGCGTGCGGTTGTTCTCTGCGTGGAGTGTTGGAACAGAGTTTAGTTCCATGACATCTTACTTGCGTCAAGTGATCGGACATTTCCTTCCTGAGAACGCATCTCAGGAAAACAATGAAAGGAAACAAGGGTTTCTTCATGAATTTATTTACCCGTTCAGATTTCTGGTGCATTCTGCGCTTCTTATTCATGTCTTTGCTTGCATAATTTTTTTAAATTCCAGTCTCATAAGAGGAAGTCTGAGAGAATGTTAGAAAGAGAACTAGAATATTGTTTAAGAATATATCTCCATAATTTCATTACAATTCATTATGAAAAATACATTTTTCGTAATAAACGTTCTTGGTGCACATATCATTTTTGTTTTACACAAGATAATTCGTACCACTGTTATTAATTTCACATTAGGAATCGCATAGGGATAGCAAAAACAGGTGAAACGCAAATAATTTTGAATTATATCAAATAAATTAAGAAAATACTGAAAGAAAATGATTACCTAGTTTGTACTCAAACTCAAATAATAATAATAATAATAATAATAATAATAATAATGGTCATAATAATGATAATGATGATAATAATGATAGTGATAATAATGATAATGATAATAATGATAATAACAATAACAATAATAATAGCACACTGAATAGTTGAAAAGACACGACAGGGTGTGTTGTTACCTCTACTGGTGAATCTGTACCGCTCTTGAAGTACAAACACATGCTGCACGTGGTACGAACACTCACCAAAACCGGTGTCGTCTGTTGGATTGTGTTCAATATTGTGCGACCAAAGAATTCAAACGGATCGTACGATAGCGTCAAACAAATCGGATATTGTTATCCGGTATTTGGAGAAAAAAATCGAGTCTACTTGAAGATGTTGCTGTGTCTTGCGATAAAAACGTCGTAACCAAAGAGACAGAGAAACGTCTTAAGGCTAAATGTACCGACACTAGTTCAATTTGTCGCCACCACGTGGCAGCACCAAGTTTAGTGAATTTTACTTTACCGATAACGTCTGAACAAATGGTCCGATTTTCGATCTGTAAACGGCATTTGACTCCTGTTTATAATAGAATTTACGCTACGAAGCCCTTTTTCCAAAAAAACTAACAGAAACTCGATTTTTAAAATTTTTCTCGTACTTCCGGGAACAATTTCAAAAATGTGGGCTTATAGCGCGATGGCGACACGCTTCCAGAATCCAACGCCGTGTCAAACATGCAAATCGGATAAATAGGAGCGACGGTAAGTGAAATTTCGAAAAACACCTCACCCCACTCCCCCTTCCCTTTCCCCTTCCACGCCGCCGGGACATCCGCCCCTCGTGGGCCGGGCGGCGCGGCGAAGCCGGCACGGGCGAGCCGGCGCGGCGACGGGCTCTTGGCTGAACTTTCGGGGGCAGCAAGCCAGACACCCTGTCACTTCGTTGATGCTTCCGTCACTTCGCATCCCAAGATATTTTTAACCCAAATATGAAACTAGTGATGCTGTAATAGGGGCAAACGGCCTCGTATCATCTTTAATAGTAGTATAAAACTATTATCTTATTCACATATTCCATCTTCCTTCGAATACCATCATAAGAATGTCTGAGGTATCTCTCAAAACACCGATCCCGCTTTGGTGCTGATTAAAAAAAAAAATGAACTAATTGCGTAAATATCACCCATATTCCATCTCCTCACATCGTATTTTAGATATATTTTACTTCTAAGATCTTCCATTACCATTTCACTACCGGAAAGAACAAGCAGAGATAACGCAAGAGCTCTTTTATCCTACGACTCGATTTATCATTTCAAAACGGCGTTTGTCACCTTGATAGAATTCACCTGGTTAATTCCCTCTTCCAAGTAAAACAGCCGAATCGAATTTTTAAAACGTTTTCGTACTTTAGGACAAATTGTACATACTTTCTCATAGTAAAGTATTCTAATTTCTTTGGTCTGAGTCAGTTTTACCATCTTTCCCCGTCTTCTGACATCTTGCTGACATCTATCGCCGCCCAAAATACATTTTTTGAACTTTTCTCATTTTTCAGCTTCGTAATGGTAGATACAAAATATTACTTTTAGGATATTAAAGAAGAGTAAAACTTCGTCCTATATAGGAATTTTCATTGATAAATTTGGAACCGCTCTTAAGAAAATGGCGTTTAAGCGTAAATGCGAAAATGGGAGCATCGGAATTTTCACAAGAATCTTTCGAGTTTTCGAACAACTTCATTTGGTGACATTTAAAGCACTTCTACTCACAAATGTAATAATGTATAAAATTTCTGGAAATGTGAACATTAATGGCGTGAGAGACACTTAAAAAATACATTTATTTATTTTTTGAAAAATCAAAAAAATACAGCCAAATTCATTTTATGTCAACTCAAAGAATGCAAGTAGCATTCGTACGAAAAGTTTGAAGAAGCAATTTGAGAAAATGGCGTTTGAGCATTTGTGCAAATTCGGAAGTTTCAGTTCATTTTCACAGAAAACATCTGAGTTGTCGAGGAACTTTTAAGACATAATGTAAAGCACATGTACTCGTAAATGTAATAGTAGGGAGTTTTTGCACCCTCGAACGTTACGTACTATCGATCTTCTGCTCATTCGCAGTGCAAGTTTCGCATCACTTTGGTGCATCTGCGCATGCGCAAAAGATTGATAGTACTTAACGTTCGAGGTGGCAAAAGCTCCCTAATATGAACAAATTGCCGTTAATGAAAATATTTACGAAATGAAAGGTTAGTCAAAGAATTACATTTTTGTAATTTTTGAAAAAACAAAACAAAGGAATAGAGCAATATGGCGTTTATGTCATCTCAGAGTACATCAGGTACTGTCCTTTCCAAAAGTTTCAGAAAAAAAGTTGAAGTCGATTTTGAGAAAATCTTGTTCTTGTAATTTTTAAAAATTGCACAAATTGCACTCAATATTGCGCGAAAACTACTAAAAATTTCAAAAAAATGTGCATGACCTTATTTAAAGAACTAAGTATGGAGAACAAATATAATTTTAAGAGAAAATCTCTATCTTCAATTTTGTAGTTGTAGGAAGACGCCGAAAAAAAATTCGAACTTTTGCAATTTTCCCAAAATCAGTCAGCAATGAAAATAAGAGCTATGCCACCTTTAGTGTATTTTACTTTATTCTTACAATTAATTTAAGGAAAGCATTTGGAGTAATTTTTGATTGTTAGTGATTTCGGGCGCGTCAACTACTGTGGTCATTAGTCCCGTAAGTGCAATGCACATGAATTATTTCATCGTGAGGTGGAAGAGATGTTGCCCGCTATGCCGATGGCGAGATCCGGCGTCGACCTTCCGTCCACTAGCGGGGCTTCCCAAACAGGTATCTGCCACCAGCGGGGCACCACCCCAGCCGGGACAAGCTCTAAATCACCGACCGATTTACCTGTCGGCTTGCCGGGTTCTTTCTTAACAAGGTATCTCCCACCAGCAGTGCACGGCCCACAGCAGGAACAAAATCCAATCCTCCCATTGGTCTCCCAGCATATATGGTAGTGTTGTGCAAGTTAGTGTGTGTGTGTGTGAATGAAGATAGGACAAGGAAGAGGAAGGAAATATCGCGCGCGGTACGTTTGTTAGGGTATTACTCCGGCATTCGTTTGATGTTGATCGGAGAAACCACGGAAAACTTCCAATCAGAGCAGCCGGTCGCTAGAATTTTCCTCCAGACATCGGTTGAATTTTACATCTAACTGACAAGCTAGTGTTGAAAATTCTGCCACAATCGGGACTTGATCCTAGCACCTCTCGGTCAGAGGCATTGCAGTGACATCAGTTGATGCACTGAGCCACCTATCCTGGTTGACATTTTTGAGAAAATGTTGAAAATGTCCCTGGGGCTTAATATAAAGTATCTCCAAAAATTAATGAATGTTTTTAAAAATCGCAGAACTTCGACTCAGACCAGATTCAGTGGAGCAAAAATTCTACACATAGTTTAGGCGCTAGTGGTGTTCACATACGCCCAGACAGGCAGACACAGACAGATGGACGGACGAACGGACGTTAAAAAGTCAAAACACACATACACCCTTTCGGTATCAGGGGACCCCAAAACGAGTACTTCCGTTATAATCTTGAAATAGATTTTCCGCAGCATTACAAAACTTTGTGTAACTTAACACGAGAAAGTAACTAGTCGTGCTACAGAATGGCACAGATTTTCCCGTATTAGTTTTCAATTTCCTATAGTCTCAGCCAGCTATTCGGACTTTGTCGTAGTAAAATTTACTATTTTGTTGGCATGGGCTAGATTTATGGCCTTGCCCCATCTTGCCACCAGCCATTTAAAGCACCCAACATATTTTTAGGTTTTTTCAATTTTTCGGTTTCCTAATGGTAGATTCAAAATATTGCTTTTAGAATATTAAAGAAGACTGAAATCTTGTCCTTTACAACAATTTTCATTCATAAACTTGAAACCGTTTTTAAGAAAAAGGTGTTTAAGCATCTGTGTCAATGCGAAATATGAAGCCCTTTTTCACAGGAATCTTATTTTAAGATATTTTAAGCTCTTCCATTCACAAATGCAATAATGTTTATGAATCGCTGCAAATGTGCATATAAGGCATGCGAAATATTTAAAAAATACATTTGTGTAAATTTTGAAGAAAAACAACAACAAAATAATACAACAAAACCTTTTTTGTTTCCTTAGACAGTGCATTTCGCACTATAAGTACAAAAACTTTGAACGAAAAATTTGGAACCTTTTTCAGAAAAAATTGCCGTTTGAGCGTTTCTGAAAATGCGAAATTTCGAGTTCATTTCAAAAAAAATTTTTAGTTTTCGAAAAACTTTAAATGATATAATTTAAAGCACGTGTGCTCATAAATCTAATAATGTGAACAAATCGCCGATAATGTAAATATAAACGACGTGACAGGCTATTCAAAAAGTTTCATTTGTGTTATTTTCGCAAAAACAAAAGAATAGAGCAAAATAGCATTTATGTCATCTCTTAAAGTACATTTCGCAATATCCCTACCAATAGTTTAAAGGAAAAAAATGGAGCCGATTTTGAAAAAAAACCTTGCTTTGTTATCGTTTAAAGTTGCATATATTGCACACAAGATTGCGCCAAAACTACAAAAATTGTTTTTAAAAAATTCATGACCTTAATGAAAGAACTAATTATGTACAACAAATTTCTTAGAAAGGAAACGTCTCTATCATCAATATTGTAATTGTAGGAAACGCCGAAAAAATTCAATCTTTTGCAATTTTCGAAAATTCAGTTATCAGTGAAATCGGACCTAAGCCATGTGTATTTTATTCCATTTTTACGAGAAATATAAAGAAAAAATTTGGAGCCATATTTGAGCAATTACTTAAAATATCCGGGGGGATTCGTGTAATGTATCTCCAAAAGTAATGCACGTTTTTGAAAATTGCAGAGCTTCGACTGACAGTAGATCGACAGCAGTTTTTTTCCAGTTTGGAAAAATTTGTACGCAGTGTAAACGCTAATGTTGTTCACATACACCAGAGAGACTGACGGACGTTTTTCCGTCAATCAATTTTTCGGTATTAAGGACCCACAAAACATGGATTCTGGCTACACCACGAGTTACAGGAAGTAATTTGCTATACAACAACAGGATTTATCCACGTTTTCATTACCAGGACTCGGCTTTGAGAGTTTTCCTGCGCACGATATTACTTTCTCTTCGTATGAAGATTGAGAAGAGAGATAAAGTAAAATAAATGTTCACAATTTGAAATTCCATTAATAAAATATTAATTATATCGAATTTAAAAGTAACTACTTTTTCTGCCTACTGTTTTTTTTTATTTCTCTCTATCAGCAATGAAAACAAAGAGATGCACGTAGAAAACTCAGAGACGAACAGAAAATCTTTGAAGCACTCTGTTCGAAATCTTTATGTGCAGCACATAGGAATGTCAGCAATTCTGAATTAGTATTAGACAAAATACGCTCATTGCTAAAATATAAACACACATTTAAATAAAAACTATTTTTCAAAATTAATTAAATATATTTTCGGATATAATTTCAAGAAAATTTGGTAGATTTGTGAAAATATCTTAATAATTAATAAATAATAAATATACTGTTAAGCAGATATTAAATGATCAGCAAAATATGTAAAATACGTAATACAGTATAAAATTTGTAACGAAAAATTTAATAAAGGTCATGTAAATGTTTTTCACAATTTTGGTAGTTTTCGTGCAATTTTGCGTGCAATATGTGCAATTTTAAAAAATTACAAAAACAAAATTTTCTCAAAAACGGCTCCAAATTTTTTCTTTAAACTTTTGGTAGGGATAGTGGTAAATGTACTCTATCAATGACATAAAAGCCATTTTGGTCTATCGGTTGGTTTTTTCAAAAATTACAAAAATGTAAATTTTTTACTTGTCTCTCACGTCGTTAATATTTACATTATCGGCGATTTTTTTACATTATTATATTTACGAGTATATATGCTTTAAATAATGTCAAGTAAAGTTTCTCGAAAACACTACCGTTTTCTGTGAGAAGTAGCTCAAATTTCGGCATTTTCAGAAATGCTCAAACGTCATTTTCTAGTATATGGCTGCAATTTTTTTCTTGAAACTTTTGTAACGGATAGTGCTAATTACACTCATTAGTATAGCGTGAAGTTTATTTTGAGTTTTTTCTTTTTTTTCAAAAATTATATAAATGTAAATTTTTTGAAAGATCTCTCACATCTTTAATATGCACATTATCCGCAATTTGTAAAGATGATTATATTTGTGAGTGTAAGTGCTTCAAATAACTTCAAATAAAGTATTTTGAAAACTCAAAAATGTTCTGTGAAAATGAGCTTCAAATTTCGCATTTTTAGTAGTGCTAAAATGCCATTTTCTCTTAAACGGCACATAATTTTTAAAAGAAAATTGCCATTTACGGCTAGGTTTTTGTGTTCTTTAATATTCTAAAATTAATGTTTCTGTTCTACCAATAGGAAACCGAAAAATTAAGAAAATGACAAAAAAATGTACTTTTGGCGATGATAGATGGTAGCTGGCAAGAAAGAGTATGTGGCAATTCCGAATAGCTAGCGAAGACCCAGGAAAATAGAAAACTAATACGGGAAAGTCTGTGCCATTCTGTTTCTGTTTTTTGACAAATAAATAAATAAAATAAATACGGTCATGCTTAATTTTTTCAAAATACGAGTAGTTTTTCTTTAATTTTGTGACAAACTTAATAGGCCGCTGTAAATTTACTGCGCTTCGGACAGCTGGATGCGTCGTAAATTAGAATGTGCAATTTTGTATATTATTTCTTTCTTCGTTTTTTACATTCGAACTTTGTTATAGACTTACAGATTAATATTTTAGAAATTGTTTATTTTGAAATATTTGAAATAAGTAAAAAGAATTAATAGCTCTCAGAATAGCGACAATGCAGGGTCTGCAACAATGGAATTCACTTTGCGCTCGCGAATATCTGTGAATTAGTGTCATTGTTGTGACCTAATGGAGCTGTATGAAAAGGAGTTATAATTGTCTAATTTATGTTGATATTTGCAGGCAAATATTTAGTTTTGCACCAAATGCTGTATCATTTGTAGTGAGTAGAGAATTTGTTGCATCGTGCCCGTTTCGAGCCCGTCGCCGCGCCGGCTCGCCCGTGCCGGCTTCGCCGCGCCGCCCGGCCCACGAGGGGCGGATGTCCCGGCGGCGTGGAAGGGGAAAGGGAAGGGGGAGTGGGGTGAGGTGTTTTTCGAAATTTCACTTACCGTCGCTCCTATTTATCCGATTTGCATGTTTGACACGGCGTTGGATTCTGGAAGCGTGTCGCCATCGCGCTATAAGCCCACATTTTTGAAATTGTTCCCGGAAGTACGAGAAAAATTTTAAAAATCGAGTTTCTGTTAGTTTTTTTGGAAAAAGGGCTTCGTAGCGTAAATTCTAATATAAACAGGAGTCAAATGCCGTTTACAGATCGAAAATCGGATCATTTGTTCAGACGTTATCGGTAAAGTAAATTCCTGCTGATGGTGCTGCGATCTATTGAATTTTCCTACAAGTTTTTTTCGGTACATTTAGCCTTAAAAACAAAAGTTTGGAAATCGAGATCAGCCGAATGTGAGGCATCAAAGCTTAGGTCGTACCAATAGTCATTGGAGCTCCGAGATTTGTTCCGCAAACTTTTTCTAAAAACCTGGTTAAACTCCCCTGTCATTCAAAAGACTGGAAAGTGCAAGAAATTGCTTTACGTGGAACAGCCCTAATTTTGCGCAAAGTATTATAGAGGCACCAACAGTCCCAACATCTGCTCCTTAGGTAGCTAGTTGCAACCTGGAATATGTTTTATATTCAGCCGGCTCATGTTTTATATTCAGAACATCTTTAGTCGTGATGTAGAGGAAAATAATAATAATAAAAATAATAGTATGAAGACGAAAAATAAGAAGAAAATGCGATTGGAATAGAATATTTTCCAATGCTTGTGTTAAAAACCTTTTATAGTGAATTTGTTTGAAATCGACTAGTTACGAATTGTATCACAAAATAGGCACATGGAAGGTGAGACGCCTGAACATTCTTCAAAAACGAATCTATTTCACGATAAAACTAGTGGTGCTTCCAACGCACATACTTTCTCGCTCTGCTTCTATACGGTCCTTTTTTCTATTCCACTACTTCATAAACCAGAAAAAGTGTATTATACCAGCAAACCATTTCGGTACCAAGACCAGACAACCGAAACTCAAATTCAACGAACCGGCACTTACACCACAACGCAACACCAACACCGTCTTTGTCGAACAGAACCATGAAAGAATAAAACCGACCTATAGAATGGAAAATGCATGATTAAGAAACAATTGATAGGATGGCAAAACGCTTTACAAATACAAGAGAAGTAAAAAATTGTTGAAAGTTAATTATTTGAACAAATATATACAGACATTTCCAGGACATTTATCGCAATTACTTATATTTTAGTCAAAACTTAATTCTATCGCTTTTATCATTAGAGGCCGGTAATTTTCAACATGCGAAAAACGTGTCTTTATAACATGACCAAGAAAGGCAGCGATAAACTGCATTACGAAGTATTCGTAAGGCTAGAAAGTAATAACCATTTTTGGAACCGTTAGGTATATGTAAGTTCATCGCATGCCTTCTGGTTATATTGTATTTCAATTTAGCGTTAAAATGCTCATAAGTTTACTTAAATTGGATCATACAGATATATACTAGACAACAGTTGATTTGACATGTCATACGCTTCAGAAATCGAATAACAGAGTTGAAAAATAGTTTAAAAGACGCAGTTAGGGAAAACACAGACAAGTCCTGTCTATTTATCTATAGTGAATCTATTCGTGAGTAGAAGTACTTCAAATGATTTTCAATAAAGTATCTACACTCTTCAGTGTTTTTTTCCTGAAACATCACATTCATCAAATTAAAATTCCCCACGGGGGATCGAACTCGGTACCTTCATTATTGAAGATCTCAACCCCAAGGTGCATTAGCCAATCGCGCTATGGGACCGACTACCGGAACGACTCCTAATATTTCAGTCAAAACGATCTTGAATCAGTTCTATTATTAGGAAGAAGGTAATTGTCAACATGCGAAAAACATGTCTTTACAAAAAACATTACCAAGAAAGGCAGCGGTAAACGGTTAACTCCGCATAATTTATCGGATGATCGGCATTTGGAAAATAACTACTGCGAGAAAGCATGTGCCATTCCATAGCACCACTAGTTTATTTATATATTTACCTTCCCTTCATACACACGTGCAGAAAATTTAAAGAAAAATTTGGAGCGGTTTTTGAGAAAAGTTTTTTTTGTCAATTTGAATCGCAATTTACGCAAAAACTATTCGTTTTTCCCAAAAATGGTACATGACCTTATTTGAAGTGCTAATTTCGTTCAACCGACTTTGTCTGAAGCGAAAATCTCTATCTTCAATTTTGGAGTTTTTAAAGAGTTTTTTGCAATTTTCGAAAAATAGGGCTTATAAACGAAAATGATGTCTACGTCATTCCCTTCAACGTTCTTCGCATTATTCAACAACAAAATATAATCAAAAAATTTGGAGCCATTTTTTTTAATTCATAAAATCTCAAAATGGGCTTCATGTAAAGTATCCTCAAATAATAAGATATCGGTTTCAAATTCAAAAGGCCTTGAGACGAGTCAAAACCATCGGGGAATATCAATTTTGAAGAAAATCGACCGAACGGTTTAGGCGCTAGCGTTGACCACAGACGGACAGACGGACAGACGGACAGACGGACAGACGGACAGACGGACGGAATGCCGTCAATCGATTTTGAAGTATGAAGAAGCAACAAATCATGGATTATGACTACACCACGAGATAGAGGATTTTTTTTTCTAAATTTAGCAACAGGTTTTATCCACTTTTCTGTCATCAGACCCCTGCTATAAGAGATTTTCTGACGAAAATTCTCCGTTTTCCGCCTCACGATTACATAACTTTCTCTTCTTACGAAGTATTCGTAAGGCGAGAAAGTAAAAATAGTTTCCACAGGAGGTAATAATATACTCAAATTTAATAATTTGAGCACACTGATACGAGAAATAAAATAATGCCTAGTAAATACGAAACAAACTGTGTTTTTGACTACATTAAACTAGTGGTGCTACAACAGCACTTACTTTCCAGTATTAGAGGAAACAGCTAAGTAGTACTCTAATATTGCACTTTATGCGCTACTAACATCTTCGCTTGGAACTCACTATTTCCATTGCAGTGTTGTCAGAACTATGTAAATTCTACAACTTCACAAAAATAGAATGCAAAGGTTTTGTAACCCTGTATTGGAAAAAGAAGCCTGATACCCTGGAAATATAGAAATGCCTTCCATTGGGCCATGATTAGGGAAGAGTATTTTAAAACCATGCAACAAATTCTCTACTCACTACAAATGGTACAGCATTTGGTGCAAAACTAAATATTTGCCTGCAAATATCAACATAAATTAGACAATTATAACTCCTTTTCATACAGCTCCATTAGGTCACAACAATGACACTAATTCACAGATATTCGCGAGCGCAAAGTGAATTCTATTGTTGCAGACCCTGCATTGTCGCTATTCTGAGAGCTATTAATTCTTTTACTCATTTCAAATATTTCAAAATAAACAATTTCTAAAATATTAATCTGTAAGTCTATAACAAAGTTCGAATGTAAAAAACGAAGAAAGAAATAATATACAAAATTGCACATTCTAATTTACGACGCATCCAGCTGTCCGAAGCGCAGTAAATTTACAGCGGCCTATTAAGTTTGTCACAAAATTAAAGAAAAACTACTCGTATTTTGAAAAAATTAAGAATGACCGTATTTATTTTATTTATTTATTTGTCAAAAAACAGAAACAGAATGGCACAGACTTTCCCGTATTAGTTTTCTATTTTCCTGGGTCTTCGCTAGCTATTCGGAATTGCCACATACTCTTTCTTGCCATCTACCATCTATCATCGCCAAAAGTACATTTTTTTATCATTTTCTTAATTTTTCGGTTTCCTATTGGTAGAACAGAAACATTAATTTTAGAATATTAAAGAACACAAAAACCCAGCCGTAAATGGCAATTTTCTTTTAAAAATTATGTGACGTTTAAGAGAAAATGGCGTTTTAGCACTACTAAAAATGCGAAATTTGAAGCTCGTTTCACAGAAAATTTTTGAGTTTTCAAATACTTTATTTGAAGTTATTTGAAGCACTTACACTCACAAATATAATCATCTTTACAAATTGCGGATAATGTGCATATTAAAGATGTGAGAGATCTTTCAAAAAATTTACATTTATATAATTTTTGAAAAAAACAAAAAAACAAAAAAAAACTAAAATCGGACCTACGCCATGTTAAAAAGTGTATTTTCCTCTATTCATACAAGAAATTTAAAGAAAAAATTTGGAGCCGTTTTTGAGAAAATGTTGAAAATCCCCGGGGGGCTTCATATAAAGTACCCCCAAATTTTAAAGAATCTTTTTCAAAATCACAAAGCTTCGACTAGAATCAGATCGACCGGGGAATATCAATTTTGAAGAAAATCGACCGAACGGTTTAGGCGCTAGCGTTGACCACAGACGGACAGACGGACGGAATGCCGTCAATCGATTTTTAAGTATAAAGAAGCAACAAATCATGGATTTTGACCACACCACAAGATAGAGGATTTTTTTTCTTAATTTAGCAACTGGTTTTATCCACTTATTCGTTTTCACGGCCCGGCAATTAATTTTTTTCCGCCGAAAATTGGCCATTTTTTCGCGCAGCATTACATAACTTTCCCTATACTACGTATATCACTCCGTGTATGTATACGTACGTATACGGGAAAGTAAAAAGAATACTTTTACTTTTTCGCATACTATATAAGAGAAATAGACAGTTGGAATGTGGCTACGAAAACTGCAATTTTTTGGAAGAAAAGTTTGCATTAGGAAATTACTTTCTTTAAACACGTTGGTGTAGTCGAAATACATGTTTTGTGTGTTCTTGATACCGAAAAATTGATCTACGGCAAAACGTCTGTCCGTCTGTTTGACTTTTCGTGCATCTCTCTGTGGAAAACGCTATCGGCTAAACCGTAAACAGGATTTTCACCAATACATCCAAAATCGGTCTGGCTGATGTTGTGGCCCCATTTTTAAAACGGGGCCGCATTTTAAATTTTAATTTTTATGCGTTCCTTACACGAATACTCAAAGCACATTTTCAATTTTTTCTGAGGAATGTGACAAATATTTTTGGTTTAACTTCCGTATCGGTAGGAGCAAAGTACGTTTATAAAAATGGTGTGAAAGTCCGATTTTCGTTGAATTCTCTGAATTTTTAAAAATTGCAAAAATTAAAATATTTCGGCTTCTTTCTACAAGTGCAATATTAAATATAGAGATGTTTTTTCTGAACAAAATCTGATCTTCAAAAGTAGATCTTGAAATGAGATACATTTTTCAAAAAAATGAGTAGTTTTTTTCCGTCATTTTACTTGAAATAAAGGCTATTTTTTAAGAGATTCTCAAAATCGGCTCCAAATTTTATCCGTTTAACTTTTTTCACAGATGGTACTAAAATCACAAAAAAAACATGGCACAAATGCCATTTTGATGTGTTCTTTAATATTTTCAAAAATTACAAAAACTATTTTTTATGTATCTGTCCTGTTAATATTCACATTACGATCGTGTTTCTTGATAATTGCAATTGATTTATTTTGAAGATTGGGTTTTTGGCGTGATATTTGCTGACTGAAAAAATGTTGCGAGCTTCACCTTGTATCTTAATCAAAGGAGATTTTTTATTCAAAATATATTGGAATATTATGTAAATATATTTTACCCATTAGTTATTATTCTGTGATAGATTTTACTGTTGCATATTATATTCTTCGTCGTACCTGACATTTAAATTCATTTCAGGAGCAAAAATTTAAATTCAAAATAAATTTAAATCCCCAAACTACAATATTTTGAACAACCGTCAATCAGTGTTAAAAACTAAAACTATTTTTAAATCTTTGAAATTTCATTTACTCACTTTTGGAATTCTATTTTCAAGCGTTTATCAAAAACACTGAATGAATAATATTGTTCCTCGTACTCTGTTTATTTAAACAAAGATACATTTTTAAGTCAATTATTGAGTTACTGACGGGAGCATTGTCAATTTTGTTGTTATGTCTTCCAGATTGCGGAGAACCTCGAAAGAGAGTAGATTGTGTATTCAATGTTCGGTGGGTCGGTCTAGACGTGGGTTGGACTGAGATGCATCGGAAACTCTTGGTAGAATTTGAAGAAAAAAAAGAGAGGAAATTGTGAAAGAGTGGTTCAATGGCTGTGTTTGTGAAGGTTCTTATTGCTTACGTACCGATGTGATATTTCCTCTCGGCTGAAGGCCTTGCAGCGGCCATCGGGGCGCGGGGCTGGGCCGGGCCGGGTTGGGCTGCACTGCGCTGGGCGCCGCGCCGGGTGGCGTCGCGCCATTCGGCTGGCCGCCCCTCCCCGAACAGCGGGCGAATGGGGCCGCGCGCCGCCGCCGCAGCATCCCCGGCGGTCCAGCCGCCCCGCCCCGCCCCGCCCCGCGCCGCCCCTCGTCGGAATTCTTAGGAGCGGCGTCGGGGTTGACCTGCTCGGGCGCGGGAAGGGGCGCGAGGTGCTGCCTTTGGTTGGCGGGGCACAGCCTGCGCCGCGCCGCGCAGCGCAGCGCCGTTGGGTTTTACTCAGAGCAGAACCCCCCCCCCCTCTGATGCAGAGGTGTTGTACAGCAATATATTAAAATTAGAGAGGAATACAAATCGAATTATCAGTCATTTTGCCGTTGTATTACGTGTGCAATTCTGCGTATATTTATTGTTTCACCTTTCTGCCATTATTCCTTTCTTTCCTTGCAGCTATAAATCATGTTTCATTTTAAAACCGACTTCTTAATTGGTTTTGCTGCCTGTTTAAAGATTTAAGAATCGAGAAATAATAGATTTCCAACTCATTGTCACTTTGAAACTCATTGCGTTTTATGCTATCTATCATTTGAATTATCATATTCTTGTCTGTCCCATTAGATTTAACTTCCGAAAAGGATATTAATAGAGAAACCTTACTAAATTTTGAATCATCTATATCTTTTTTCGTTGAAATATTTAAAAGCTAAAGTTCAGGGTTCTATGCTCTGTTTTGTAAATCTTGATCATAATTTTTACTAATCTTTGATAGCTCACTAATCTTTCTTTGCTTGAAAACTTATTCTACCTCTCAGCTATTGCAAAAGGTAACATTGTTCCTGTCTTTGCCTGAAAACTCTGTAAGACCTATTTAACATCCTTCCCCCCAAAAAGAAGTGATTATCTTCTATTTCTTTAGCAAAATTGGTGAAATGCTGGTAGTAAACATTTGTCGCGAACAGTGAAATCAATAATACCATATCATCCATTATTTCAATTTTTTGAAATGAGAATTGCCTCAATCTGTTTTCTCATTTAATACGCCGGGGGAGGAGCGTAATTTAAAAAACTACAGAAGACATTAACGTATTATTAAGAGCAGCTGGCGGTTGAAACAATATAATGGCGATTTATTAACGAATACAAACCTCACAGACTGTTACGAAAATAATTCATTGTACGAATTTTGTCGAATATGAACATAAAAATGTCAACATTCACAATTACACGCAGTTTAGACGCAATTTCTTGTGTTATTAGTTACGAATATTTGCATCAAACACACTTTCATTGTTACTAACACATTTGTTTGCTGATCGCGTCTGTAAATAACGAATGATACTATTAAAATAGTAAACGAATTAATTATACTCGCTTACTTGTATCCTACAAAATCAATCTCGCTTTGACAACAACCTCTGAATCATTCAAAAATCGATTGTCCTAATATACTATGAAACATAATTGTGTAAAATACTTCAGGGATCACAGAATAAGATAACGTAACTCAAATTTGCATTTTTAAAGTTCTTCGTTACTCCAGAATCTGGTAGACTTCTACGGGCCGGGCAGTTTCGACAACCGAGTCTCCAGGCTTAACAAGTATTAGTACGGTTGGTGTACCTTTCGATCTGCGTATTACGTGTGTCAGTAATAGAAAAAAATAACAAAAAAGAAGAATATACCATGATGAGCTTCTTCTAACAATTTTGTAGATTAGCATATATTTGTAGATTATCGATAAATCTTTATGTAAAGAGGAACACGCGCTTGTGTGATTTGTGAATTGGTAATTTAATATTCATATTAATTTTGTTTTATTATATTTAATTATAATTATAAATTATTATAAGTATTTATGCATTATTTATATAATAAACATCGTTATTCATGTTCAATATTATTGCAATAGAATTCATTATATTCATTGTAATAAGTAATGAGACTTGGAGGGACTTTGGTTTGGTGAAGCGCATCTGCTCAAAACTCGCCACTCGACTTCTCTCCCTCTTGTGAGGCCTTGCCCCCCGCCGTCCCCTGACAGCTCCAACGGCAGCTCTAGCGGCGCCGCTTCCCCTCGACGCGAGGCGCCCGCGAAGTTCCTGGAAGCGCGAGTTTGCGTCTTGCGGCAGTGGATTTGCTGACAGCAGCGCGTGGGACGGGCGCTCCCCTGCGCTTCCGCTTCCGCCCCGCACCTGGGCCTCCGCACGGCCCCGCCCACCCCGCTCCTCCTCGCCCGCCACGCCCCCGCCCCGCCCCTCTTCGCCCGCCGCGCCTCGACCTGCCCCTCCCCACCTCGACCTGTCTTGCCCCGCCTTGACCTGCTGTGCCGCGCCCTGCCGTGCCTCGCCGCGCCCCGCCCCGCCCCGCTCCGCCGCGCCCCGTCCCGTCCCCATCCCATCCCGCTCTGCACCGTCCCGCTCTGCCCCGTCCCGCCCTACCCCGTCCCGCCCTACCCCGTCCCGCTCTGCCCCGTCCCGCTCTGCCCCGTCCCGCTCTGCCCCGTCCCGCTCTGCCCCGTCCCGCTCTGCCCCGTCCCGCTCTGCCCCGTCCGCTCTGCCCCGTCCCGCTCTGCCCCGTCCCGCTCTGCCCCGTCCCGCTCTGCCCCGTCCCGCTCTGCCCCGTCCCGCTCTGCCCCGTCCCGCTCTGCCCCGTCCCGCTCTGCCCCGTCCCGCTCTGCCCCGTCCCGCTCTGCCCCGTCCCGCTCTGCCCCGTCCCGCTCTGCCCCGACCCGCTCTGCCCCGACCCGCTCTGCCCCGTCCCGCTCTGCCCCGTACCCGCTCTTGCCCCGTCCCGCTCTGCCCCGTCCCGCTCTGCCCCGTCCCGCTCTGCCCCGTCCCGCTCTGCCCCGTCCCGCTCTGCCCCGTCCCGCTCTGCCCCGTCCCGCTCTGCCCCGTCCCGCTCTGCCCCGTCCCGCTCTGCCCCGTCCCGCTCTGCCCCGTCCCGCTCTGCCCCGTCCCGCTCTGCCCCGTCCCGCTCTGCCCCGTCCCGCTCTGCCCCGTCCCGCTCTGCCCCGCCCCGCTCTGCCCCGCCCCGCTCTGCCCCGCCCCGCTCTGCCCCGCCCCGCTCTGCCCCGCCCCGCTCTGCCTCGCCCCGTTCTTCCCCGCCCCGCACCGCCCCGCCCCTTTCCTCCCCGCGAAGCCCTGCCCTGCCCCTCCCCGCTCCGCTCCACCCCGCCTGGGTCCCTGGCTGCTTCCCTCAAACTCCCCTCCTGCTCGGCGACCCTGCCGAGCGGCTGGGGCGCATCTCGCTTTGAGACAAACGGAGAATCATGGAGTAGTGAAGTCTATTCCCTTAATACATTAATATTGGTGCTGTTGGTACTTGAATTACACAGGAGGAAGATAGCTTATTGCTTGTAAATATGTAATAAGATTTATGCAATATTATTTCAGTCTGAATAAGAGTTGTAATAGTTCGGAAATGATAAATACCCAGAGCATGCAGTGTTGAAGTGTCAATGCCTACACATCAGCAAATTCAATGTTCAAAATATTGAAAATTATAGAAAAACACTCTCTGGAAAACTGAAAAAATGCATTATCCCAATCAAATTGCTGCAAAAGTTGGTTAATTTGAACCTACTAGTTGTGTTCTCTATGGGCGATTATCTGGTTGTTCGTAATGATCAAGTATATATTAAACACGTGTATTATTACACCTTTTTAATCTCGTCATATTTCAGTACGAAATCATATCACTAACGAAACTACTGAATTTTCGACTCAGAAAACTAATATTTCCGAATACAAATTCATGATCATTTATCCATAAAAATATTCATCTACGATTCTGGCATCTACTATTTTCGCCACCTTTTCCATTTTAAATCCAAATTAATAACTACAAAACGAAAAGTATAGTTTACAGTGATTAAAGTGATACGATATTCTGTTCTACAGTGTAGTTTTTCATACTGTCTCCCCCCGTTTATCGTTGTAATTGGATTTTTGTTGCAATCGATACGGCACTGCGTGGGTGTAATCTGCTATCTGGTCGTTGCTGTTCAGTGAACTTTTTCACTGGCGAATTTGAACTGTGCGGCAGATCGCCCTTCCGTTTCCCACGGGCGCGCGTGGTGCGGGGTGGGGCGGGGGTGGGGGCGAGGGCGGTTAACGAGCGGTCGCCGCCCTGGTCATTATCGCCGTCCCAGGGGGCGCTGCGGGGGCGGGGCGCGGCGAGCGAACGGCGCGGCCGGAAGGGGTGAGCGGGCGCTGTCATCGCCGCCGCCGCCTCGACTTTGAACTGTCCGCAGCCGCCGGACGCGGTCCCTGGACGCAGCCTGCTTCCCTCGCTCGGGGGGGCTGTGCTGGCGGTTCCATCGACCGCATCTGCCGGCTATGGATGCTCCGTTTATAGAACTAAGACATACAATTGCCTATTTTTTCAGCTCGCATGTTCTTGCCTTCTCTGTTTGTTGATTGGAAAGTGTTACATTGTGATACGCGTACGGCAAAATAGACTTTGGCGTATGCGTGCAGCAAAGTCGTCATGGATTTATACTAAATGAATCAGGTACTGCAAAGAAAACTAAACTGTGGCGACGGAAAGGAAAATGGCCGCCGCCCCACATACTGAAAATGATTTGAAGAGAATAAGTTTGTAGTATGCTTTTATGAATTCATATTAAAAAATAATACTCGCAAATCGAACGAAAGTGTCTTTGGCGTACTCATTTCGTCAACATTTCATTCGTACATCAAATACTCTTTCTGTACTAATCATTTAAAACACATTTTACAAAATATAGGAATAATATTTAAAATGAATTTTAAAACATGCGTTTTGAAACAAAGTTTTGAATACAACTTGATTCCTTGGTTCCTTATTTCATTGTGATTATCGAGGCTTCACAAGTTCAGTGCCTTAAAGCACGATAAAGCGTGCCTTTCTCCGCTCTTCAGTTGGCTGTTGCACCTCGCAGTGAACCGGGAGTGCCAAAGAGAAGTGTTTTGTCTCTGATACTTACATTTTTCGTTTCTTTTATTTTTATTTAATGCTGAGCAATAATAATGATCATGATTTTGTCTGATGATATGAGATATGAGATAAAGATTAATAGATGATGGAAGAAGAGGCAGAGGTAACAGTATTTCCAAGAAACCTTCCACGAATCCACTGTGATCACCTGAAGTTCCTTACGGATCGTCGTAAGTTTCAAGTCCGATATCCAAAGGGGAAAATGTACTGGACACACTAAATACTGGACATGTACTACGAAATCATTCTTCTCTTAATTATTGTATATTTATAAGGCCTAGGAACAGGGTACATTTACAAGCAACATTATTGATAACATCTTAAGCTCGGTCTTGGACATGACCGTAAACATTTCGAAACTTAATTTATTATTCGAAATTTTCACTTCTTGAGTGGAGTTTTCGAATTTGTAACTGTCAAAGTCCATTAAGTTAAGGATATAGAACCCATTGATGTTTATTTCTGGCGAAGAGAGAGTAATACCTACAGCACACATAGTTTTTTAAAATTTAGTTTCTAATTTTCAAAGGGATTGCATTTTAGTTGAAAACATAAAGGAAAACCGTATGAATTGCTTATATCAAAATGATTTATCGGTGTCTAATTGATATGCATCCTTGTTTTCTAACGGAATATTATTAACATATTAAGGTTATGGGAAGCAAATCTATTTCAGGAAAAATAATTTGTTTGTAGTAAAATGTTATCATGAATTTTCACAACGAAAAATGTGCTTATGTTAAATCCACATGAATACGTGCCTAAACATTTAGTACCTGTACTTCAATTTTGAAGCTCATTTATCCGCTCCCATTAGCGCCAACCCCCGTATAAAAGGGAAAAAGGAGGGGGAAAAACGTTTCTAGCTGTTCTGCATCTCTTTCCTTGTCCTTTCAATTATGACATACGAAGTATAAAATACAATGTCTCATTTCAGGAAGTAATTAATTAAACTTCTTAATATCACAGAGATTTCAGATAGCGAAAAATAGCACAGAAATAAAGTACCAAAAATTCTTTCCTAACTCGTCAAATACCGTTTGTGAATTACATTTTTTGATCACTTCTAAAAGAATAACGGTTACAACGAAACCGGAAGCACAGTTAGGAAGGAAAGTTTGAAGACATTTCGCATGTAATTAGTTAGGCATGTGAATTTTTTGTTGTGGATTACATCTGAATAATAATTTTACAAATAAAAGTGGCAAGAATGTTAAGATTATTTAAGATGAATTAAAGATAAAGGGTGAAGAAAGGTCAAGTTTGTCATGAAATGTTCAAGGTTCTGCCATTCCATTATTTAGAATATTTGCTTGTAAAACTGTGTATTCCTTGAATCAAGGATTCCCGACCGGGTCAGTATCTACCTCCCGGGAGTCGACGAAATTTTAAAACGGGTCAATGATGATCTGGTGTCGATTGGGGGTTCTAAAACCGATTATACATGCGACTGGTCGGTATAATCCAGATCCTATTGATTGCACACAAAATATAAATAAAGTTGAAAATTAATTGTTTTTTTAATAAAATTTCAAAAGTTTAATTATACTTATTTTATATTTGTCAAATTTAAAATTATAATCGTCAAATATAATCAAACAAATCTAATAAAGCATTTTTTAAAACTTTCGCTTCTATTCTTTATTTAACGGTTATCAATATGCAATTATTTTAGGTGCAATTTATTGTGTTATAATTTTGTTGTATGCTCTATAATACGAAATACCGTATACCAAAAATCAAGGTGGTCGATAAAGCAAATAATTGTTTTCTTATAGAGTCGATACAAAACAGATTAGGAATCCCTACTGTAAATGTTAGACAGTAATGTTTCAAATAATGTTTTGTACGATTTTTGCTGCTGATTCGAAGCAAATTAAAAATATTATAACGAGTACACTCTTAGCTTTAATTCAAATTAAAATATTTTAATTTTTCTAATTTTTAATTAAAAAAGACTTAATCATGTATTTAAATCAGATAATAAACCACTACTTACTTAGATGAAACTTAGACACTGGGATAAAGCATATTTGTCTTGGGGTGGCCGGGAATCTGAAACTTCTGGCCTGTGTCTGCTCACCCTCTCCGAGGAAGATTCTTTCTCAGCCCGCTGCACCCATTAGCAGGCAGGCGATAGCCTCCGCTAACGACGCGTCATGCTGCCGCCCGTGGACAAGTCCCCAGGCGGGCGGGGCGGCTAGTGCCGCGCAGTGTCACCGCCACTTCAGAGACGCCGCCCGCGCAGCGACGCTCGCCCGTGAGAAGCCCGGCGCAAAGGGGCCCCGGGGACAGCCCCTGCGGAGCGCCTCCGCTGCCGCGCGGGCACCGCTCCTTCTGCCAATGCTGACATTTCTCTTGCTTTCGAATTTTCATAATTGCCTCATTGCAGACCCTCCCTGTCAAAGTGTCTGCACCCTTCTCGTTGCTTCTCTGACCTGCCCTCTGCATTGGCGTTGACTCTCTAGTTTCTTACTTTGCCCTAATATCAGACATGTCCCTTTGGGCGCCTTTATAGCCCATCCAACCCTAACTGTCCTTGCTACCTTAACATGTTTGCTGAATCTTTTCCATCTTTATCTTCCCGTCTTTACTGCTACCACCGTTTCTCAATTATAATATCGTACAAATTACCTCTACTTCCAATAATACTAATGCAACCATCGTTGCCACTACCTTTCTTTCCAATAAGCACTGAACTGCTGTCTTGACTGTTTCCAAGACAGCCCTGTTGTATTCCTGTCCCTCTCCTGTGTCTCCCTATTCCCTGTTCCTCCTGTCGCCTTCTTGCCCGCGGCCGCGCAGGGCCTCCTTTGTAGCGTAAGTGGCGCTCGTTACCGCCGCCAGCAACCAGCGGGAGGGCGGTGGGCGGCGCGGCGCGGCGCGGCGTCCCCAGGGCCCCGGGAAGGGACGCGCGCCGCGACGTCCCGCGACGCGCCGACGACGCCCGCAATTAGGCGGAGAGCCTGTCCACAAAGCGACGTCCTGAAAAATTGGCGACAGGCAGCGACATGGGCGAGTTGATGGGCATTCGAAGGCTCATGACCGAGTCTTACGGCTGTTAAGTTAACGGCGTGTCTCTCAAGACTGACAAGAACGGACGTTAGTACTTGTAAGTTTTTGCCTGTTGTAAATTTCGGATGGAGAGATGGTCTCTTGACTTCAAAGGTTTTGAGAATTAAGAAAGATTTTGTTGAAAGACCCAACATCCTTTTGTTTTATTCACATTGTTTACCATGTACTTTAATGTTCTTCCCAGTTACATTTCCCCTCACATAAGATGTTCTTTATTGATCCTTTGAATTATTGTCTATTTCTCCGTCAACAACTTTTTTCAATTGCAATTTTTTATTAGTATTACATTTTAATGTTTACTTTCCAATGTTTGAATACAAACCTTTGAAATTGTTTGAAATTATCTAAAATAACATCATTATTGTAGTGTACTAGCAAAAGTCATAAAACTCTTTACCAAAACAGTATTTCAACTTCTGTTCCGAATGTTCTTTACTTTCAGGTAAACTTGAAATTTTAATTGCAATGTGATTTAAATTGAAATATAAATTATAAATTGAATAAAATATTTCTAATAGTTAATTGACAACAAAACTGCATCATCAGTTAAATGCGATGACAATGAGACAATTATGAAAAGTAGATTTGGACATCTTGGTGCTTGCAATGAGTAGGAATTGTTAAAGGGAGAAATGGTGAAATGACAAGACAACGAGTAAGCTTCACGCCAAGTTTATTGTTATGTTGGCAGACTTTATCTCACAGAACTTTTTGGTTTCGGTTGCACACACACATACACACAAGAAGTTACTTGCAGAAGTGAAGGAAACGGAGCGTCAGCTGTCCTTCCTCGCGAGCGGGAGGCGGTCGACGCATGCGCAGTCACCAACACTGCGCCCCGCCCCCCGAGCGCCCTCGCTTTGTGACAAAACTAAAACTTATAAACCCTGAGCATCGATTTGAACTTCTTATACAAAACATAGTCCTCTTCACTTGCACTCGAGATTCTTCAAGAAACACTTGTTTACGTCCATTAATGTTGTTTATTGTATCCGTTGAGAAAATCATCACGTGAACAACGATTTGTAGTTCCTCTCATTCAACACTGTGCGGCACTTTTTCTGACACTAATCCCGCACTCTCGTTAATGAATTTGCACCATTTTGTCGTCTGCAGAATTGACAAAACGGCAGCAAAATCTCGGTACGTGTAACATCAACCGGCTCCAGAAGCGCACATGTGAATGCAGCGATTTGCAGCATACACAGCACTTTTGCTTTGGACGCCTCCCTCAGTCATTTCAGTGCATCGCAGAAACTTAAACAATTCAAGTCCATGCAGAAAAGAAGGCTTTACAATACAAAGCAGACTATTTGTTATTGATCTCTCCTGGCCTGTAAGACCATTTCAAATACATATAAACAACTTATGTACTCGTATTACATTAAACAATCTTCTGCACAAATATAGACTAGTGTAATTTGATTCTCCAAAATAACTTACATAGAAAAAATAACTAGAAATAATTACATTAACAACAGCGACGCTGATCATTTTCAAAAATACGTTAACATCCTTAGAGTAATAGGAATCCATAAGAAACTGCAGTGAGAGCACAGCAGGAGGAGAAGTTGCTAAGTCTAGTCTTTATAATTAGCAAACCGATTTAATAACTTAGAAAAATCACTTGGGCATAATTTAACGAGCGGCCAACATAGGACGATTTAATGATTGTTTCTGGATATGGGAATTCGATAAAATTTAGTGTCGTTTGTAAGGCATATTTTCCCTTCGGTCAGAAAAGTACTGAATAGTTCAAATTGTTTAGCATGTATCTTGAGTGGATCAATATCGTTTGTCTGGAATTAGGACTTCAATAAATAGTTTAACTGTCCAAACGTCGACTAGCGAAATGAAAAGAAAGTGAAAAGAGCTTCATTGCCTTCCACGTAGCGTTGCTTCTCCCCTGCGGGTGTTCCTCTGCACGTGTGCCCTCCCTCCCACCCCTTCCGCAGTCACGGGCCTCCCGCCCTCATCCCGCCCACCCCTCCCCGCCCCATCCCTCCCCGTCTCGCCGCGCCGCGCCGCCTCGCGCCGGCCGCCGCCCCGCCTACAGCGCCGTGAGGCCGTAGTCCGACTTGACGGCGGCGGGCGGCAGCGCGGGGCCGGCGCACGTGTGCGCGGGGGTGAGCGGCGTGAGGGAGGCGAGCGCCAGGCTGGGGGCGGGCAGGTGCGGGGGCGGCTCTGCGGGCGGCGGCGGGGGCGGCTGCGCGTGCATGAGCGCGCCCGGGGGCGGCGCCACCTGCGGGGGCGGCGGCTGTTGGTGTAGCGGCGTCTGCGGCGGCGGCTGCTGCTGCTGCTGAGGCGGGGGTGGTTGCTGCTGCTGTTGTTGCGGTTGCTGCCGCCGCCGGTCGCCGCCGCCCGCCTTGGACCGGCCGCCCCCGCCCTTGGCGCCGCCCTTGCCGCCCGCCGCCGGCGCCACCGTCGTCGTCACGCCCGCCGGGTTCGTCTTGCGCCGCACGTTCTTCGTGTTGGGGAGCTTGTTGTCCTTCTTCCACTTCATGCGCCGGTTCTGGAACCAGATCTTGATCTGGCGCTCGCTCAACACGAGCGTGTGCGCGATCTCGATGCGCCGCCGCCGCGTCAGGTAGCGGTTGTAGTGGAACTCCTTCTCCAGCTCCAGGATTTGGTGGCGCGTGTAGGCCGTGCGCTGCCGCTTGGGCTCCATGCCCGGCTGGTACGTGCCGTTCGCTGCAACACAAAGAGGGAACCGGTTGAGAATCTTCAGAGCACTCACAGCAGACGAGTGTCTCTTCAATTACAAGCTACTTATTAAATGGAACTTTCTTCGTAACGATGAATGAAAAAGTTTTGTGTAAATGTAAAACATCGCGAAGAGTCGTAGATATCATTACAAGTGCAACAGGACGTATTACACAATATTCTCTGAAACGAAAACGTATGGTAGTGAAGACATTATTTCCAGTTAGTTACTAGAATAAAAATTCAATGCAAATGTATGACAAGATTACGTTTCGTTAGTACTATTTCTTTCAACACATGAATATTCACGAATACACAATCTGTAATACTATAAAGTACTTAGTTCACTTGCCAGTTTGTAGGGTTTATTCTGTTACTACACAATGTATTGAGTTAAAAGGAGTTAAAGTTTGAAGATACCTAATGCTATTGTTCGTTCCCCAAACATTTTAATATAATTTTCGAAGAATAAGACTGATATAAATAATTCTCCGTAATGTACATTTTCTTATGACAAATTGCTAATTATAGCGTACAATGTTGTAATAGTGGCTATGCCCATATTTCACTATCAGAACCAACCATTGCATTTATCTGTGTCAGAGTTTGTGACGGAAGACCAGAGGATGATATGCGGGCAATCCATTTCCTCGCCCCCACGAAAACAGGTGCAATTAGCCCCTACCATGAACTTTGAGCTCCTGTTTAATTATATCCTCTATTACTTATGGCATGTCGACACCGTGTTTTACCAAAGAAAAAACACTATGACTTTTGAGTTGCAAGTACGTAGGCAAAAATTTTTGATGAAGTTCTTATTCAGCAATTTTTTAAATTCTGTTTCCAGTGTATGTGCACGTGTTGAAATACGCACGCTTGTTCTCTCTCTCTCTCTCTCTCTCTCTCTCTCTCTCTCACACACACACACACACACACACACACACACACACACAGACATGCAGCACACATTTATAAAATGTACTAAATGAACCTTCTTCATCAAAGGAATATAATTACTTATTATACTCATCAAAACAATATGATGAACTCCAAAGAAGCAAACAATGACTATTGTGATGGAATCATACCAAAAAAGCATTTTACGTTTATTGTAATTTATAGGGTTATTGTGTTTTACATTCTGTAAAAATTTGAATGAACTGGAATGGCATGTAATGAGTTGAGACTTATTGCAGCAATAACAAAAATACATAATAAAACAATAGGTGGGAAAATATTATTTCATTGCAACACTTATCTGCATATTTCCTTCACAGTGAGGTCAAGATCAAGATCAAGGAAATGCAAATTAATAAGCTTACTGTGAATCAACTTTCTACAGGAATGAGAACGTACACAAGCTCTCTGAATTTTTAAAGATGTGTTTTTGTGTTGATGCAAATATCGCTTTCGAATATTTTCTGTTTCAATGTGATACTGTACCCATCTCATAAGATATCACAACAAATGTGCGTGTCACTGTGAAGAAACATTACAACAACATCCCGTCAGCTTCTTGTAAGAGAACCTGCCCCAGTGATTCAGTATGAGTCACTGCCAAGGCGAGTTTCTCCTGCGTTCAAAAATCGAAGCTCATTTCGTTCGCCGCGGTGCATCCGCCGCCTCTCGCGCCGCGCTGTCTCCGGGCGAGCGCGCATGCGCGAGAACCCGTCTCGCGGCCACTGACGTCGCCGGTAACGTTACACCGATCGCAGAAGGAGAGCAGCTTGACCTGTGACCCGGTGACGTCACCGGCGATCGCCGCGTCGATCGAGCCGTGCGACTGCGGCCGCGCGCGTCGATCTGTTAAGCGAGGAGAATGTTTTTTTCCGTGGCGGCCCGCACCGCCCCACGCCGCCGCCGCCGCCGCAGGCTCGCTGCCTTTGATGGAGACCCGACACCGCCGCCGTCGCCCAGGAAACGAAGCAAATTAACGAGGGGCCGCATGATCGAGCGGGGCCTGCCGGAGGGCGGGCGAGAAGCGGAATGGCGGCGAGGCGAGGGCGATCGGCCTCGTGCATCAGAGGGGGTGCAGACGGTAGGGTTAGGAGCAGATGTGGAGGAAGGTGTAGATGATACGTTTGGCCACCGAAAGGCTGCCGAAATGTTTGAGGCAGATTCTGCCGAAAATTTTGAAGGCAATTCTCGTTCGTAGTAAAACCGCAGAACAATTTGTTTGAAGTCTCTTCTCACAACACAATCGCACATCAAGAGGATTTTATTTTCTCATCATTATACAACAGCTAGATACCATACTGCGTACAAATTTCACACGAAAAAACACAGCAGTTTTCTACTCTTTTAGTCAACAAATGCTTCCTATGTCATTTTACTGACAAGCGCTCCGTTACTGCACACCAGTTTCTTCTCAATTTATTTTCATTTATAACATCCAGAGGATTGTGACTGGCTTTGGTGTCCAGAGCATTAATTGATGTCACTGCAGTGCCTCTGAGTTTGTCCCGGCTGCGGCAATAGAAGATATTTGGTTGGGGACCCCCCCCTCGCAAGCCGACGTGTAGGTTGGCGCCGGATCTCGCCATCCAGCTTGGGAAGACCACCGTCATCTCTCGCGATTAAGAAAACATGCACTACACTTACGAGAGTAATGACCCGTTGCCGCAGCCACAATCACTAATCAATCAATCCAAAAGATTGTGCTTAAAGTGAGTTGAAGCTGTGAGGATATTTCTATGTATTGCCGAAAATAAAATCTACTGTTTTCGAATACCAAATACGAAAAAATAAAATTTGTGAACTGACGGAAACTGAGTTTATATTACTTTCCTGTATCGAGCTCAACTCAACTCGAGCCCTGTGACTGCGCCCGACATTCGATGGTCAGAACATTATAAAGGCAGCCGGACGTCAGATTTGCAGTGTAACACTGTTTGCAAATAACGTTTATGATCTCCCGAGTCCACAAAAGCGCTTTGAATCATGGAAATGGACATGACGTTACGTAACATGGAGGTTTTTACAATATTAAAGAATTACAAAAAACACTTTTCTACGGAATTCTGAAATCAAAATGGTAAAGAAATTATTTATTGCTAATATTACGAGAAACATTCCGGTGTATTTTTCACGTGAAATGACTCAGCTACGGATGATTCATCTCATTTTCGTTCCATTTAGTCAGCAATGAAAACGTTTTCAGTGTTCGGCAATTGCAGATTTATTATACCACCTCTTGTGATAATCCAGAAACTTGGAATTATTTTAAACATTCAGAATACACCAGTCATTCGAAAGCTTGATGATTTATCGTTTTTTATTTCATTTAAACTTTGAGTTTTACAAAACACAATACAAAATGAATGTTCTGAGTATTCATTGATGATATTTAATGTACAAGCAAAAATAAAAGAAAACGATCTTATTTCGAAGGTTTCTGATACAATGTAACATGTGTTTGGATCATAAAGTTCATAGTAATAACCAAACTCTTGGAGGATATAACATTTGACAAGAAGTTAAATTACTTAACTGGTTCAATTGGTCGTGAAGCCCACAAAAACACCAACGAGAACTTGACTATCGGGCATTTCAATGACCTTTTGTATACCTTACAAAAACGCATTGATTAATTTTCATCAGGAAAAATACATCTTTTAAACTAAAAACACTATTTAAATATCAACAAATAGTTGAATGTGGTATCGCCGACACTAAAGTGTTTTAAAAGTATATTCATGCGTTGAAAATTTCTTTCATGCATAATTTCTTTCATGCGTAGCTTTGTTCAAATATGTTCTTGGAGTATCTGGCATTGGACTTACCAATGAATCGTTGTAGCTGTTAATGTACACTCCTGTTCAAAAATTCCTAACACTCAATGGCCTTGTATATTAACCCTAAATGGGATAGGAACTGGTCATATTACAATTTCAAAATTATAATCGCTATAAAAAAATACTTACAGATCAGGAATATGAATGATGCAACAGCACAGCTAATTCTTTTGTTTTGTTTTCTAACATGAACATAAATGATCACCTGTAAGCTGTTGGTCTGCGTTATTCTCTAATGCTAATATGAGATCATTCTCAATTCGTTCGGAAAATTCTGACGCACAATCTTCTACAACTACATTTGATTCCCCTGAGTTGCTTAACACTTCCATATTTTCGTCCCCTATTTTAAGATTTTAAAACTCCACAAACTCAGTCTGATTTTTGTTTGATACTTCAGAATTTACAACACATTCTTTTAATTTCATTCATTATTCATTTAATTTTAGCTCGTTTGTCAAAAATCAGTGTTGCCATCCCTCACTGAAGAAAATTATGGTATCGTGGGCTGCAAATAACCACGGAATAATGGGGTTTAATGAACACCACCTACGTAGATCTATTTAGGAGGAGTTGGTTTAATTCCTGTCTTACAAAGATCGCAGCGCCAAAACACACAAAACATGTTTTTGGCAATTTCTTGGAATCTTATGGTCGGATCGGAAAACAAATTTTCAGTTCCCCATTAGGAGATCGAGACGCGTTCAATGACATCTCGTATGTCTCGATTGGGGCAAGGGAAGTGGTCTAGCCTTGAGAGACGGCACCGCACACACACGTACGTGAGAGGATTTTATTCAAATAACATAAAGGGATTAAAACGAATGTTCTTGTTATATTATTTCTGAATATTAGTTTGTAATAAATCATTTTCATAATTAAAATCTGTATATGAATTCAGATAGTAAGTATTTTTTATCTTTTGTTTTTTAAACATAATTAAACAATAATGATTTTATACTTCTGAAATATAGTTTTCTGTAGATCTTCGCAAGATTATCACTGAGTAACAAACAATAGAAAGGAAAACTACCTTTTCGAAAAACTCCACGCATGCAAATCTGAAGAAATCATTCTCCCCAGAACATAAATCTCTTATGATTCACAGTGAAAAGTTCATTGAAACTGGCTAGAGATCAATCAAAGATGACTAGACAATATCATTTTTTAAATTTATTTGTAAACAAATGATAGCCAAATTTTTGGTACGGAGATCAGCACAACGCCACTCGTTTGTCCACCTGACTCTTCATGCTATTGGCGCCAAAAGTGTGCGCAGTATTTTGTCTAGAATGTGCATTGCCCAATTGCTTTGGCCTCTCTCAAGATCCTGCGGATTTTTAACCAAGTATTTTAATCTGTAGGAGTTCTCTATTTACATGATGACCCTTGGATGGTTTTTATTTTCTTTTTCAAAAATTTCTCCCAGTTTTTTTTCTACAAATTTTTTGCTTGAAAAATACAATGTACGCTTTTAATAATGCCCGAAGACCTATTTTATTAAAACCTCTGATTTTTCAAAAACAGCCCAAATATAATTTTTTGATCCCCTACAATAATTACAATATTAGAGATAGAAATTTGTTTCTGAAAGAAATACACATTCCTCAAAATTAAATTTTTAAAGGAATTCATGAATATTCTTTCTAAAATATTAATAATTCGTGAAATGTTCTCAAGTGTGTGAAATTCTAGTAGCAGTTATTACTCGAGTTGCAATTTAACAACACAGTTGTTACAAACTGGAAATGAAGTTAATGATCTCAAACTCAAATCTTGCCAATAAATGATAAGTGAATTTGTTTGTTGTGATTTTCGGTCTGATTAATGTTGTGAGATTAAAACCACCTGAACTTTAACATTTGCGAACTCTTAAAGTTTATAAAATAATACAATATATGTAGTGTCCTTAAGTTAATAAGTTATAAAAAACCATAGTAAATTGAGAAACGAAAATGCCGTACACATTATTAGAATCGTAATGCTTTTTGTTTATCCTGTCTGAATCAATGCCGCAAGCTCTAACATCCATAAAATACATGTAATCCAAAACAAATTCCAATAAAGTAGAACCAATGTTCCAGAATTCTTCAGAAACAACTTAACTAAAAATAATAAATTTTTGTATCTCCACGTTATCCCTAACTTTTTGAATAATAATATTTCTCTCATGTCACACTTATACTACCGTACCACAACCGATTTGCTAATCTGGATAGTTTTCTGTGGTACTAATCAGTGGGAAATAGTCTATAAAATAAATAGTTTATAATTTTAAAATAGATGTTAAACGTGAAAAAATGAGAAAACATCTGTTTTAAACGACTGAAACGTGTAATTTATAATAATAAATAAATAAATGTAATAAAAGTAACTTTTATTCAGGCAGGTGATGGGTCTCTTTAAAAAGTTATTGTGAGAGGTCAATAAAGCGGCCGAACTCTGATAACGCGGACATTATGCATTTCCAGATCGATATGGTAACTTTCGAGTAACTGTGGAGACTTTCTCTTCTTTCTCTGCACGAAGAATCGATTCCCAGAGGGTTACCGGCGAGATTTGATACATTCTTTGTGATAAGTAATGCTACACTTGTTTTAAAGCTCTTATGGTATTACGCTGATCCTCGATGTTGTACGAAGATAGGTTGTAACAATTGTAAAGTATTATTTTAAAATACTCATAAGTGAACGTCACTTAAATTCTAATTCACTTTATACTTACACACTCGTGCAACTTTTCGAAATATTTGATTCTGAGGTAAACATTTTCCCTAGTATTTTTGCGAGTATAATGAAAAAAAATAGATTGTATATATAAATGTATTTCAGAACATTTAGCAACGTAAGTATAGTAAAATTAAAATATTATGTGGCAATTAATACAAATTAATCTCGCGTCGAAGTTTTGCAATTACGAGAACCGAAAACTTCTATCATCTTTTAATCTTAAAATAAAACTACTGTTCTCTATTACGCTGCTGACTGATTGCTTTCTTACCTTTTTGGAATTTCCTAAACATATTATTCTAGTACACACAAACTTACGTGACAAGTTTGTACTACTTTCCGTTTGTTTTTACCAACACTATTACTTATCTCACCCTTTATAAATCATTCTTTCAACTATCAATATCTTATATTAACAATTCTCACGTGAGAATATTAATAGTAGAATAATATCAGTATAACATTTAATTTATGGCTGCAATGAATGGAACTATAAGTCAGGTTAGTTCATTTTTATGACCATGCTTCAAAACCGTATTTCCAATTCTTTTCCCTAGTTTAGAATGATTAAACAAGTAAACTCATAGAAACTGTATTTCCAGAAATTAATGAATCTTTTCGCTTAGCCATAATTTTATTTTAATATTTGTGATCCTGCTTTATAATAGAACTTAAGGTAAATGATCTAAAACGAGAAGCAAGTCAAATATTTTCAGTTGATATATTCTTCAAAGTTTATTTCAAGATTCGAATAGTTTTGTACGTCCGTCTTTATGATGTACGTTTTGTTTTCTTGTTCGGTAAAAATTCTCGTACGGCGTAATGATCACTTTTTTGTTTGTTGTTTTAATCTGTTCATTTGATTCAAGTGCAGGTCGTTCATTTTCTGTATTCTTGTGCTCTACTCTCAATATATATTCATTAATGGGGAATATTAGGAGTATCATGAAATATTACGGAAACTTGAAGTATTAGAAAATTATCTTTTTGTAAGCAGTATGAAAAAATAGACTGTACTAGACACCAGACCTCTTTTCCCAATGCAGAGGTCGCTTGTAGGCTCAGGCGCGGAGCATTTTAAGCCTATGCGGCCGCAAATGGCCGCGATCCTCTCCAAACTTTAAACTTCTACATACGCTACATAAAGTTTGTATTTGAATAGAGAAGCTTGCCAAACTCTTTAAAATTGGTAGATATTTTGTTATACAGGTATACAAAGAGTTTTTTAGCATTTGCATAAATTAAAAATAAAAATACTGAAATCGTTCTCAAAACTTTTTTCAGTACAAGCTTTTATTATTATATTTAACATTCAATTTACACCAGGATAAATTTGATTTTTAATGTGTGGACCGAATTCAACAATAACAACTAAAATACGCAAATAAAATTATTATTTTTATTCACAATCAATGACATGGAAATACAACATGAATAAAGTTAAATACAAGCTTTTATTAATAAAATTTAATAATGGTTGAAAAAAGTGGAAAGTATAATGGAAAATATGCAAAGAACTAAATGAAATTATTATTAGAGGAAAATAATGGTTTAATATTCCATATATTTTTATTGAAGTCATAAGTCATTCTCAATCCAAATGCACTATTACTATTATCATTATTATTATTATTATTATCATTATTATTATTATCATTATTATTATTATCATTATTATTATTATCATTATCATCATTATTATTATTATCATTATCATTATTATCATTATCATTATCATTATCATTATTATCATTATCATTATCATTATTATCATTATCATCATTATTATTATTATCATTATCATCATTATTATTATTATCATTATCATTATTATTATTATTATTATTATTATCATTATTATTATTATCATTATTAGCCTACAATATCTCATAAAGGGCAAAGGTCTCCTGCTTTAGCAGTGTTACAGTAGATTGATATTTGTATAATCATTAAAGTAAAATCATCAGAATCATCAAAACAATATAAAGCGAAACAAATAGAAGCTGTAAGAAACTGCTAGTAGCTGTAAAAACAAATTATAGACAACGAATATATGAACAAAAAATAAAATCTATAAGAAAGTATGAAGTAGTTGTAAGAAAATATATTAGCAAAACAAGTAGTAGCTATAAGAAACACTAGTTGCACTGGGGATCATCAAATGCATTGAGCTTATTCTGTTCATTTCATTCTGTTCGTTAGTGGCTTTACTTTTATTATTATTACTAGGAAAACCAGGCAGACGTGAAGAACTTGAACATGGCCTTATTTCAAGATGTCTTCAAAGAACAGATTTAATTGGAGAAAAATCATGATATTCAATTTCATAGTTGTAGGAAGACGCCCAAAATAACTGCACTTTTGCATATTTCGATAAATGAGGAATTTCTAAGAACATGGCATCTTCACCATTCTCATAAGCAACCTTTGCGCCATCGAGGACAAAGTTTGATAAAAAAAATGGTGCCATTTTTGAGAAAATTTCAAAAATATTTAAGACTTCAAGAATCAAAATATCCGTTTGAAACTCCCAAAGCCTGAGTTCCGTTCAGATTGACCAGAGAATATCTACTTTCGGGGCAATCAACTGAACGGTTTAGACGCTAGCGTTGACCACAGACTTTTCGTTACCAGGACTCGACAATAAGAGTTTTTCTGCTGAAAATTTGCCGTTACCCGGCTCACGATTACAAAACTTTTTCTCTTCTTACGAAGTAAGTGCGAGAAAGTAAAAAGAAATATACGTAGGATGTATCGTACATGTTAACTAGTTAATGACAAAGTAAAATGGCACCCGTAATAGAGGTACTCGTAAAATGTAAGTAGTCTGCACAAAAAAAGCTTTAATAAGAATCTTCTTTACTGCTCATTGTACAAAACCAAGCGCCCAAAAACTACTTTACTCCATCTCCTACGATTCAAACGACAGCGTCGCAAAGAGTACTTGTTTGAACCTTTACCTCATCCCACGCCCCGTAACGGCCACGACGGTGTCAGTTTATGCAAGGCCTCTCGTTCCGTTACTCCATTTGCCCGCGCACTCACTGAGGGCGTGAAATCGCGCTTTGGACGCTCGTCGCCGCCCGGCGCCGCGCCGCGCCGCGCCGCGCCGCTCCGCGCCCGGGACCGCCGGCCGGCCGCCCCGGAGGTGCTCCACTGCCATCATTTCGCGGCCCATCCATCTCCCCGTGAAAAGCGTGCTTTAATCAGCATTCCTTTAATGGAAATCATTTCAAAGCCGCAGCACTTCCATATAATATGTACTCCTATTCTGAAGAATTTTCCGCTGTGTTCATAAAAACCTTAACATATTCTTATCTATATGTAAACATTCAAAAAACTCAAGACCCTGATTAAAAAAACTCAAGATCCTGGTGAAAAAAACATTGATCAAGTTTGATCTTGTCCTGATTTTGTTTTAAACTTTTAATTTTTGAATCTAGTAGTTGAAAGTAGGTTCTGATAATATAATATTGTCTAGCGAAATCCCTTCAAAATTTCATGGTAACTAAAACAAAAACTAAAAAACTTTCATTTTTTTCAACCCAACTATAAATTTTTTCTTCTTCCGATATCTATTGCCTTTTTCCCAAACACCAAATCAGTGTTTCGGGCTGAGTGAAAATACTTTTAGTTTCAATATATTTCGTTTAAATAAAATCAAGCAGTGAGTTGGGAGCATTTTAACAGTTACTTCAACAATGTCTTAAAAGTATTGTTTTCAGTAATAATACATATGGGGCGAATGATACGGCAAAAGATGCAACTGCAAAGGAAGTTGCAATGTGCACGTTTGCACAGTCATGGCGTCTGTAAACATCACTCTAACCTCACATTCACATGTTTGCCCGCGTCATGCGACCAGAGTGTTCAGAAGACACGCTATTTCACGTAATTGTATGTAAAATATGGTTATAAAAACGGCTCCAAGTGTTTCTTTACAGACTTTTGTACGGATGCTGATAAATGCACGCAATATCATGGGATAATCCCAATTTCGTTTAATTTTTTGATTTTTCAACAACTGCAGAATATTTTCAACATATCTCTCCCGTAGTTATATTAACATTACGTGCTTTTCTATTTATTATTTCAATTATAAGTCCAAGTGATTCAAATGATTTCTTCTAAAATTTCTCGAAAATTCAAAGTTTTCAGTGAAATGAGCTCAAATTTGCCCATTTTCACTAACGCACAAATCACATTTTCTCAAAATCGCCTCGAAATTTTTGAATCGAAAAGTATGCATGTCGGACCAGTATTTACTATTCTACCGTATTTTTAACGTCATGTTTCAGTTGTATAGTTAGGAGAGTGCAAAATTGAGAAAATGTGAAAAAAATGTCTTGTAGACGGCGATAGGTAGCTGGGAAGAAAGTGGAAGTGGGGAGTCACCGAAATGCTAACTCAGACTAAAGAGATAATGAAACTAAATAGGACGAGAAAGTATGTATAATTCTGTAGCAGCATTAATTTCCATAGTTATTTATCAAATAAATTCGATATATTACAATGAATCGAATATCGCTGTTAAATCAAGAGGCGTTCGCCGAATCGCACAAAATCAGTGTATTTCACTCGGATTCTCTTTACAACGTGTAATGTACAAACTATTACAACTGGCTATTAAAAATATGGTTGTTATATTGTATATCTGTAAGTATGATAAACTCCATAATGCGTGTTGCGTTGCGAACGAATGCGATTGTTCTAAACAATAATTTGCTCTTGCTATTAGACAAGATGTGTGTTGGACGAAACAGCATGAATTAGCATGAAAAATTCCAATATTTTTTGAAGCGTATTGATCTTTACCACCTCACAGCACATATAATTTCCAGTGTTTTTGAAAGGTGAATACGAAATGAGTTGAATTTCTATTGCCACAGGCAATAACATGGAACGAAGCACAAAGAAAATCCAAAATGCCGATTTTATTGGTTTAATGATTTAATTAAAATGTAAAAAAATGAAACGTGTAAACAAAGTATGCTGAAAATAAAATGAGCTATCTAAAAATTAGGAAAGAGGCTCAAATACAAATTATCATAACGATTTCAATTTCCATTCAAAATGAATGAATTTTCGGGAATTGCAAGATGGAAGTATCATCTCTAAAAAGGATAAAGTAACAGTTAAATCCAGCTCCTCTGTAGAATCCGTTCCGTCACAAAAGCAAAAAAAAAAATTAATTCAAGTAAAGGTAAATATTTTGAAGTTCGCTTTTTAATTTACATAGTGTTTTGCTTAATTTGGAACATTTTTAAACTGCGAATCAAGTTCAGCATAAAATATAAAAATGGCCGAATTTAGGTATAATATTTATCACTGTGGCGCTGAACGCTCTAAACTTTCTTAAAATGGCTGTGTTTTAGGGCGTCGCCAACGCTCTAAACTGTTTTACTTTGTTCAAATAAGTTATTTCAGAATCTGGCATTGGACACTGAATGAATCGTAGCTCTGATAATGTTATACTCTCGTTCAAAATCTCTCAACATCCAATGGCCTTGTAAGTTGCCCATTCGGGATATAAACTGGTAATACTGCAATTTCCAAATTGTAATTGCTGGAAAATAATACTTGCAAATGTGGAAGATGCAAATATAATTTAGTACAGCTACATTTTGTACGCTTTTTGTGGTAATGTGCACAAAAATGCACATAAAAGATCAGCTGTAAGCTGTTCTGCGGCGTTATCTAATCCTAATAAAAGATCATTCTCAATTAGTTCCGAAATGTGTGTAATAAAATTTTCTACAACTAGGGAGATTCTTCCCCAGATTTGCTAAACACTTCCGTATTTTTGTCCCCTAATTTTTGAAAAGATTAAAACTCCACAAACTCAGTCTAATTTGTGTTCACTTTTACTTCTACAATTGCTCTATTAACCGTTTTGTATGCGAATATATATATATAATATATATATAAACACGAAAAAGAGACTGTTTATGGATAAGGTGCTAATTAAGTTTAATGAGAATAACTTGTTAGTCACATTCATTTGAAAATCGGTATTTGCAAGTTTCAGAACGTGAATGTGAGAAGTCAAACACATATGTGCTTTCATTCTCTTTCATTAGTTACAGTTCTGGTTTTCTCCGTATTCATCTGAAGTCCTTCAAATTTAATACATTCCATGATAATGCTTTACGTTGTTTTGTGCAATTTTATTATTAAAAATATCGTTATAGGAGTGAAACGCTTCACTTTTTATCAATAACTAGCGTACCCGTGCAAGAACTTTCACATGTTAAATTTCACCCTCTTTCCATTTCCATATTAAGAGAGGAAGTAGTCAACGAAACGTTTATTTGCTTAAAAATTTAAAAAGGTAACTTCCAATGTACTTATAGAATTTAAAATAATAAAGAACAATAATATTGATATTTAAATCAAATTTTGAATAAAGCTCTGCTCAGTATTATAGACAGTGTAATCAGTATTATAGACATGTTCTTGGAACAATTCACAACACTTCCTTAAAAACATTTGAAATAGTTAAACGATCTTCATTGACAGTTAGCTTTTCGCTTTCCTTGATAGTTACAAAATATTACAAAAGCGTTTTACACTCCAAAAATCTACTTAAAGTTTTCAATGTGAAAATACAGAATCAGAAAAGCATAACCCTACTCTTTGTAATTTTATTTAACTATTACAGAACTGTACACCCGTGCAATTTATTCGCCTCAAGTAATTATTTTCATTTCACATACAGTTGCAGATTCTGCACGTCTCTGAACAGGTGGGATTGTATCGAGAAGAGCCGGGTCAACAAAATGTAATAGAATGTTCAAGAAGCTCTCGTCTTATATATTACGTAGCGAGGAATGTTTCTTCGTGGCCTTGGGCTTCAAACTTCTAAATTTTAAGGCCTTAGAACCCTTCGACTAATAGTTATTCAACTCGACTGATTTCAATAATGCTGTCCGAGTGTTGCGTTATGCATTTTACATTAATATTTCGAACATTAATTTTAACAAATCCTTCACGTTTGTTAAGTCAAAGTGCAAATCGTCACGTGTCCGTGAAGTTCTCTTTCTTTTGAGACCTTATTTATGAATATCGGTTGCGTGTCCGCAAAATTCATCTTTACTACTGAATTAATATAGGAGAGGATTTTGTATAATATAAACAATAAAACATGAGATGAAGTAGCAGCATCTGGACCATCATATGCTGTACTAACTATATTTCCAGCTGTTTTCAGTGATTAATCAATCGATCTTCATAATAATAATTTAACTTGCTTGCAAGTAACATTTATATATTTTATTAACCTGCTCAAAAGAGTATTTACAGTACTAAATGTACTACGAACATAGATCTCTTAGTTTCCTTGTAAATGCTTCAACTTGTCCAAGATGTAAATTAATTTGTTGAAATTACTGATCTCTCTAGGGAAAGTATTATTTCCCAGCTTTTTGAAAGTAATAACACGACTGAACACTCTGACTTGAAAATTTCACCGAAGTACTACTGATAAAGAAAATTTTGGCACAGGTAAAACAGAATCTAATCCTAACAAGACAGTCTTCACTCCTCACTGAACATAATTGTGCATTGTTTGCTAATATTGTTTCTTTTTTGACGAAGAACATCAAAAGATGTAAGAGCTCTCTTTCCATCACAGTTCGATTTACTTTCTAAGGTCTCTGATAATGCCCTTCTCAAATTTTCTAAAGCTTTTTCATTATCTTTTGGATTCACATGCAGAACACCCTGACAATTTCGTGCATATGGTTTCTTCCTTGAATCTTGGTTGTCTCATGGTACACTGTAGCTCTTTTCCTGACTTTTCATCATAGCATAAGGACATGCAGCGAATTTCCCTTTTATCAAAGTGAAGTACGCCCACCTTCAAAGAAATGAGATCGAATAAACAAGGTAAAATAATTATTTCTCTTAAATGACTTATGTTAGGTCTTTAAAATCAACCACACTAGAAAAAATAAACCACATTGTGAAAGAAATATAGACCTCTTCTTTCTCAAATTTCATTTTTAATTCATGATTTAAAAAAATCACCTCTCGAATAGCCCTGTCCATGAATGTATGTTTACTTAAATTAGCAGTCTGAAATTTGAGGGGTGAGCGATAAAAACGGACAAAAATTTTGAATAAGAATAAGATGAGCGTTTAGTGATTAACCATACTAAATGGATGAGTACTGTAGGTTATATCACACACTTTTCACAGAAACAAGACTGTCACTACTTACATTGCATAGATGAACGGTTGCCCTATACATATAAAAAGCAATCTTCAACGGTATGAAGCAGCTATTAATACGTCTAATTATTGCTGCGAGAGAACGTTTATTTGCATAATCTTGAATTCATATACACAGAAAGCATACGTGTAATATGAAGAAATCTAAGCCTTCTAAACACGAAGTCACAAAGATCGCCTCCAGCGCCGATAATGTAGTTGGTATTGGATTATATCGATAAGCGCCGGACCAGCAAAAATGTAATATAATGTTCAAAATATCTCAACCTGTAGATTACGGTGTGAGGAACGTTTCTTTGAGGGCTTTGGCCTTAAAATTGCAGTTATTAAGGCCCTAGTACTCTTCGTTTAGGAGTTATTTGACTATATAGATCTTGACGTGATGTGTGATGCGAGTTGCATTTGAAATGAATATTTAGATTCGGTTTGATTTTTTTTTTTTCAACAAAACTTTTACATTTTCGTAGACAAAATGTAATTCGTCACGTCTCCGAGACATTATCTTTCTTTAGAGACCTCATTTATAACGATTGGTTGCGTGTGAGAGCCGCAAAGGAAAGGTAAATTCTGAAATAATATAGGAGACAATTTCAAAGTAGCATCACTAATTGACAGTGTTGCCGCGCGATTCACTTGTTGCAATTCAGTTGTTGCAATAAAGATGACCACAATCAGTGTTGCCATTCTCGTTGAAGAAAAGTATGGTGCGTGGAGCGAAAATTTCCTGTGGATACTGGGGTTTACGTTGATTACAAATTATTGTTACGTTGATCTTGACCATGTATTCTCCACATATATTTAAAACAAAATATCAGTTCCTCGCCGGGAGAACGAGACTCGTCGAATGACATCTCATGTCTCGACTGTGCGCTCTTTGTGGAAACGAGCGCAAGAAGGTGATATCCATTTATTCGGAGAAGATTGCTCTATTAAGAAACGTAAACAAAAGAAATTCAATGACAGAGGGACTCTTCGAGAAGGTGTCTGCCAGTATTCGTATCTGTTAATATTCAGCATTTTTATTACTCGTCGCGCTAATTTATGCAAATTGTGTCTTAGAAAATGTTAAAAATACATTTCTACAGAAAGCTAGAAAGACTTCATTGAATTTGGAGCGGATATTTTTTTACGGATAGGAAAATTGTGAGCAAATTATATAAACATTCAAAAGTTCACGAATTTTATCAAAAGAGCCTATTTTTATGACATTGCAATGAAAAATAAATATTTTAGCATGTTAGAAAAAACTTGGTAAAAAATGGTAAACAAAAATAAATAAAAACGTACTATCGTTCTTTAACATCTCAATTTATTTCATCTGGTACGCAAGCCTTTCTAAATTTTATGGTTGCAGTTGCTTCTTCTAACCCATCTAATTATAAAGGTGTGCTCTCGTCTGATGATTATTCTTCGTATATATTTTTTTCGAAACTTAGATTTTGAACATGCTTTTCGTGCTTTCAATTGTACACCTTGTACACTTACCCATTTCCAAACCAAATTTATTTTTATTCAGGCTAACGAAAGAATATAACTAGCCAATAACTTGTCAAAATATTTACAATTCTGGCGTATAGCCTGAAGATTTACTCAAGACGATATTGATTTCTGTACCAAAGCAGAACAACTCGGGGAATTCAAGGAATGTGGGAAAGTCATATTGATTCGTCTTTGAACAAAGATAATGACACGGATCTTGTTGAGAGGATAAAGAAAATTTGATGAAAACCTGGGAGGGAACCAGTTTGGCTTGACAAAAAGTAAGGCTTCAAGGCGTACAATCGGAAACCTCAGAATAGGACGCCCGATGTAATTTCAAATATTAATTGCAGTCTTCACACTTAACCCAATTATTTATTTAAAAATAAACAATAAATTTAATGAAATTATATTGTTCACCATTCTTCGTCCATCTTTTCCTTAGCTATTACCTCTCTGCCTCGTACAGTGCATAAACTCCATGCTCATTGGCATGAAGACGTGCGAGAGACATTCGGGAGATGCGGAAATACGGTGGACACTTCTTGTTTTTTAAGCACTCACTATTCCTGTCAGCTTATTGATGTACGTTGGGATCGTTATAAATGGTAGCCAACAGGAAGAAAGAGAGCGCGCCCGCCAAAAATAAATGGGGGGGGAGAGAAATTACATGGCTATACTCGTTTATCACCAGTGTTTTAGCACTTTTTTCTAGCAAGCCTTTAATTTTGAAAATAATTTATTTGGTTATTTCTTAATTATGTCGAATATAATTATTTATTGATGTAATTGAAGAGAATTAGAAAACACACACTATTTTCCAAGCCACTAAGATCGACACCGTCTCGAGGATGACTTTACATCTATGAAAACAAGAATATAATAGTATTAAAAATTATCATGGAACTCTGCTTGAACTTTGCCATATAATCACATTTTTGCGGTATGATTAGAGGTAGTTGATTAGGATCTGAATGATTACATTGCATGCGTCAAATATTATATAACCTGAATTCATTAATACAAAAGTATTATTTCTATACATTCTACAAAAATATTATTTAATATTCTCATGCACCTACTATATCGGGTACATTTTAAGACATTTAAAAATTTCGCACGTTTCGCTGCCTTTGACATAACTTGGAAGCAGACGTAATTAACTGAATTATCCTCTTCAAAACGAGCACAAGTTACTCATAAACACTTAGCAGTCAAGGAGGCACCGGGTTCTAGGCACAGTCGCTAACGTTTCAGCCGTCACACTGCGACCTTCCTCAGGGCGAAATACGTGGAGTTGTACGGCGCACATGTTTATAAAGAATAAGGTTCCCTACACCATCTGCCGGTTGGCTAGACGATCGGCCAATGCAGCGAAAGCCGTTGCCAAATAGGCAACGGACCCTTTGGGCGGATGGGAGGAGGAGGAGGAGGAGGACCTCCCGTGATCGGTCGACAGGGAGGAGCGGTAACCGCACACTTACGTTATCGGGCGTCGCGCTAAAATCATGCTTCCAAGCCTAGTGGAGACGCCGGCCTTGATCGGCATTCAGATTTTGGAGTGTCTGATGATCTTCGCCGCCTCTTTTACCGTTTTGGACCCTCAGGTGGTCTCCCTAGGACAGGAGGTGGGTGTTATGAAAAATAATGGCTTGGTTAGTTTCCAGTGCATGGAAGACTACGGCTCATTTATTTACAAAGGAAAGTACTCAAATCCATGCCCGGTACCTAATGCCCCTTGATTTACACCTCTGTCGAGTTCTCTTACCTATCTGAAACGTACTAAAATAGTTTTTCTTTCGAAGACCGCAGCCCAGTCAAGCGGTACTATTTCTATCTTCACTTATTGCCGGACAGTCGTTCAATATTGCCAACAGTGAAAAGCAAAGTTTTCTCACGTGTTCATGCTCAGTTGTCTGATTTCGACATTTCATCGGAAATTCTTCTAATCATTACACTATTTTGAAGAGATATTACAAGTTATTGATACATAGTAATGTAATTTATTTTACTTACCGTGTAAAAATGCCTATGGAATATAAACAGGCTGGTGCCTAAGCTAAGCCGCCCCCCAAGGTTAGTAAAGCAGGCTCATAATTTTTCATTTTGTAAAATAAAAACAATTAATGTATTTGACACTCCTTATATCTTAGGAGGCTAATAAACAGCAAGAGCCTCTTCTGAAGCCTGGTATTTTGAGAGGTCAGGAAGAAGGAAGACGTGAAGAGACAATTTCAGTATTTAATCCCAGAGAAGAGAGAGATTTAAGAAAATTCTGAAGTTAAAAAGTAAAAGAAAGACTACACCTCCGTCAAGGAATCGAACGTGTCCTAAGGCTCTTCCGAATTGGAAGTAGTACCAAAGATATCTTCCCACCCCTCCCGGTTAAGAAGATGCGGGGTGCATGTTGTGCGGTGTAAAAGTTTTAGACGGTTGTAGGAGAACTATTTGTGATATGCCTAATGTGTTCACTCTGGGCTAACGTAGAATGTGCGGGGGTGGGAAAAGATGCTTTTGTTCTTGACTTGTATCGTACTTGAATACATAGAGTACGTGCAAGATATGAAGCACAATTTCTTATGCATTTGTTAAACTTTTACTTTTGTAAAATTATACTCAGTTTAATCTATTTGGAGTTTTTTTCTTCCATTTTTACATATTTTTCAAAACGTTTGCGTAGGGCTCACATTAGGAAACCTTTTTTATAAATCCATAAAATGTAATGTTTACAAAAATGTTTTATTCTTAAACTACTTGGTCAATAATTTCAAGATGAATGTATTACTAACTGAATGAATGTATAATTAAGTAAGAGATGCATTGCAAATATTTTGATACTATATGCAGAAAATTGGATTTAAAAATATTCGAAAACAAAATGGGGCCCGGGTTTGGGTACTTCCCTGTTATTGCAATTGTAATTGCGAATGTTTTCCGGACCTTCCTTAATGGTTTGCCCCATCTCGTCGATGGAGGGAGTGGTCGCAGCTGCGTGAGATTCATACATCCCTGAAGTCAGAGGTGAAACGCAATCTTTAACGTGTTGCAGCTTTTGCCCAAGTTTTTCGCGGGCTTTGTAGACAGTCTTAATTTTCAAGTGACTCTAAAAGCTTACCAATGTCTGTGACCCTTGCATTCGTAGCAAAGTATCCATCTTGCTATTGGTTTTGGCACTAGGGTTAGTGATGTCAGCCGCAATAGTAGAGGTGATCGCTGCCTGCCGTACGACTTGGTTGCCAACGGTGGAACTGCACCCATTGACTTTAAACATGTCCTTCTGGAACTACATTTCACTGTCTAAAGATTCCTCTTAACTTACTCTAGTTGCTGTGATGGCCAGTATTTTCAAAACTCATCGTTTATTTGCTGGGTTAGGCTGCTAGCCGGCGTGTAGATGACGGGTTGGTTTAAGTCAGTTTCATGTAGACAATGTGCTCAAGACAGCCGTAAGCTTTTGGACTCACCTACACATCAAGGAAAAGCAAGTTATCCAAATTTCCACCTACCGAATTTAATTTTGGGGCCGTTGTTATAGAGGTGCTAGAGGAAGTAGTTACGGTGAGGCGTGAAGGTCGTGGGGCTCCCAGCCTATCGTCCCCACAGCGAAGCCACAAGGGTTCAAGTAGGGCTCCGTTTCCTCTCCAGAGCCTTCGTTTCGCAAGTCTCCATGAACAAGTTTGCTACACTTTGCAATGAATATATATTTTACAATGGTTTAAAATTTAGGTCAAAGCCTATACAAAGTCTTTTGGTATGTTAATAGTCATATCTCTCATTTTCCTATATCTCGATTTAAATGGACCGTCTGTTGACGTAAATCAACTGTTACACGGTTTGTCGTCTAGTGTCGAAGTATATTCACTTTTCGCAGATCATTTATTTTATCGTATTATTTGTTAAAACATATATTGTCATATAATATAATTTCACCACTTTTACAGAATATTGATTTCTCCCGTTTGATTTTAAGAAAAGTGAAATGAATTGATTTTTGACTAAATAATCACTTTTTATAGCTCATACTTTAGACGTGGATATTGGTCGTTGTTATAACTATCTACTCTTTTGTCATAGGCAGCGAATCGCATAAATTGATAAGGTACCATTGTCGCTCTTTCTACGTTGCTCACAGTACTTGAAAAATGTGGATGTGTGGCAGCTGTCTGCCCATTTACGTTATGAGTCTGCGGGGGCGAAGTTGGTTACGTATAACAGTGGCCGCCTAATTCACCAGCACCATGGTGAACAAAGATACGACATCAAAGCTAACGAGGAAATCAGTGTCATTTACCACCTCTTCACAACCCCGTACCTAGAACCATCTACGCGCAATTTGCCCTGAGGAAGGACGTAGTCTCCATGAACAAGTTACTACCACTTTGCAATGAATATATATTACAATGGTTTAAATTTAGGTCATTGCCTATACAAAGGCTTTTGGTATGTTAATAGTCAGATTACTCATTTTTCTAAACCGCGATTTAAATAGACCGTCTGTTGACGTAAATCAGCTGTTACGGTGTCATTGAATCGGGAGATTGAACGTTACCATAGAGACACTTACTGTAAAGACATTTATGTTCCTGCTTGGATGGCACCATAGCATCTGATGAACTGTCAAAGGACGCTACACATAAATCGAAGTATAGTCCATTTGATTTAACAGTCCTAAAGCACGGTGAGGGTGTACACAATGAGTTTATTGTATCTGAAGAAATAATGTTGTATTGCGTAAAATATAAGTCATTAAATATAATATAATGTTATCATATCCGTTCCAGTGGCCACCAATCACAATGAACAAGTATATTGTAAACATCGCGTACATAACGTAAGCCGTGTACCGGCGCACTGAATACTGAAATGCGCCGGTACATGGCATACATTGCAATGTACTAACTTCCAATTACATTGCAATTATACTGATTTTTGATACCCTCTATACTGATGACCGAAAAGTCACTGACGATTTACGAAGTGTTTCGCAACGCAGGCCTCGAAGCGCCGCCCACTGCCTGCTATTTCCCCCGCCCCACCCGCACGTGCTATTCCCGCGCGTCGGTGCGTGGGCGCGCGCGCGCGCGAGCGAGCGACGCTGGCGCTGGCTGCTGCGGCCGCCGATGAACTATTCACCGAAGAGGATGGACGTGTCACGGCAATTGGTCTACGTTTCACGTTTCATTAGCGCGCGCACTTATCACGCGCCGGCCATCAAGCGCCGCATAGCAAACGGAGCGCTTCGCTTCAGCCGCAATTTGCATGCTCGCCCTGCGCCGCCCTGCGCCGCCCAGCGCCGCCCAGCGCCCGCGCCCTTTGTGCGGGACAGGCGGCGCTAACGCACACTTTTTCCGGACGAGCGTTTGTGCGGGCGCTAAACGCCTGTTTGAACTTGAGCTATTATTAATTGACTCGTCGGACGTGAATGAGAGAAACTTGTTGATGGGTATTCTTAATAAGTAGGTCAAGGCTCAAAATCGAGCATAATTTACTGTCCTCTTCTTGGGAGATGAAGAGTCTTTACATTTTCGTTACTGCAGGTTATCGGGTTGCTTAGTCTTTCGAGAAAGTGAACAGAATTAATTTAGAATAGGTACTTATTAATGCTTCAGACTGTGAAATTCACATACGAACGGTAACTTTTTTGGACTAGAGAATGGAGAGGAAGGTGTGATTAAAAACAGCTAATGGTGGAAGATGTCTACAAATTATAAAATGATAATATTTAAAAGATCGTTATTGAAATAAGGCTTGTGTGCATCTCATAAAAATCTAGATATATTAGAGAGGAACGGGTCAAATTGGTACCGTAGCCATTTTGCTTAGTTTTCGTCTGTTACTCGAGATCAATTTAAATATATAATCATCACAGATACGTGTTACTTATCGTAAATGTAATTTTAAATAAACGAATTAAATTTCTTTTATTGATTAACAAGAGAATGGGGATTAATGAAAAAAAACATTGTATTTGTACCAAATAACAGACTAACAAAGAGGGAACGAACTTTGATGTACTATGTCGCTGATATGTCACATTTTCATACCATGAAAATAAGGATTGGTAGTTTAAAAATTTTTAACTATTTAAATCATTTTGTGAGGAAGTACTAATCATGGCTTCCTAAAGCACATAGAAATTTATGAAAGCAGTTCATTGCTTGATTACAAACATATCTTACAGGGATCTTTTAATTCGTGTTCTAGTGTCGAAAAGAACTAAAGCTAAATATTCCCTCATATTCCTGAAACGGGAAAGGTTTACTACTTTTGAACACATAGCTCAGAAATAAGAAAGGATGTAAAAACACCAGAAATCATTTTGTTTCGTGATTTTTAATGGCGGCCTCACGACACTGCTTGACAAAATTTCGCGACGTGAGCTTGCATTGTGATTCGATCGTATCGTATCAAGGGAGTAGATTGTGGCGCGGCGTGGCGGCGAGGCGCACTTCTTTTTGCTGGCTTTCTATCTAGACGAGCATCGCGCGGGTCGAACGGGGCCGCAGTCGCCGGCGTGTGGGGTCGGGCGAGGCTCCGGGCGAGCGCCGCCGGGGCAGGTGGTCGCCGCGCCGTGGGGCGGGCGTTGGGCGGTTGGGGAGGCAGCCGGATGGGCTGCGGGCGCTCCGCGCGGCTCCTCCGTGACGCGGCACTTCTTGCACGGCCTTGTGCGACGCGCGGCGTTGGAGGCGGCGTGGCCGCGGCTCGCCTTACAACTACCTGTGTCCCGGCGGGCGAGATACCGCGCGCGGCCCCGGTCCTCCCCTCCCACCTCCCTCCCACCTGCCCTCCCGGCGCAGCCTCCGCCTGCGCGGGCCGCTAGCTCGTGCGCGCGCTGCAGAATGCGCCCCGTGCGTCGGAGGCTTCAGGCCCCGTGGCGGGGGTTCTTTGGAACCGCCTATCCCACCATTTTATATCCACTTGGCACCCGAGTTGGACCCGTTTGTTGACAACTATCCATTTACCCAAAAACAATATTCATAACTCCCTGGAATACCTTCAATTAATCGTGTATTTCAGAAATCAATGAAATGGCAAGTTGGCCAATTTCGTGGACACGAAAAATACATCTAACATAAGATATAATGTTTGGTATGAGTTTTATTTTTTTTCTTTGCTGGTAGTAGTAGTTTTTTTGTATATTTTGTGTTGAAGAGAACACTTTACGCATGCTCTTTTAGAAAAATATTAATCCATTTTTGGCCCCTGACTGGTTTTTGAAATAAACTATTCAAGTGTTCTTAAGTCATGAATGCTGCGTGGTGAGCTTCGGGTGACAGGATGTTGTATTGCTGTTGCCTACTCTCTTTCCAGGAGCTCCACGGAGGGCGTAGTGCATAGCTTCAGATTACATTAATTATTTAATAATTCATAATTTAAATTACTTTTTAATCCTTTATAGTCACGTCGTTTTTTGCCATGTGAGTGAAAAGTGTACTGTGTACTTTGAACAACTTTAAAATCATACATTTTTAGGATGTATAGACCAAAATTCTAACACATATCGCATTTGTATAAACTTCGCTATTCATAAACCAATAAATGGTTTATAACCAATAAATGCTTGACCTTAAGGCCCGACACAGTCTTTGATTTTAAAAAGAAATATATACCCGCTAATGTAATTCCAAATTTAACCTACCTATTACTGTATAGGCAACACACAGTAATATTTCAGATAGGATTTTTGGAATACCAAGTTCTACTAGTTACCATTTCGTTTTGAAAATAAACAGTGGCGCACCCAAGGATGGAGAGGGCTCATGGGGTTTCAGCTCCCCACCCCCCAAGATAATTATACAAATTACAAGGATAGCTTTTGCTATGGTTCTGTATCAACACGAAAACCTTTCAATAATCAATTGTTTACGTTATAAATACTAACTGTAAGTCAACGAAGAAAAATACATTTTAGAAATACATTTTAGAAATAGCACAAATGAAAAATTATTTATAAGAAATCTTTAAGTTGCCTGTAAACTGCACCTGCAGTCCCTCCCCCCCCCCCCGCCTAGAAAAATCCTGAGTGCGCCTCTGAAGAAAAAAAAAGACACAACGACTCTTCACTTTTTTGCTTCAAATTCACATGGCATTTCCTTTCTGTCTTTCCCACGAAACTGTCAAGAAACTAATTGTATGACAGTCGTACCGCGCATCTGATTTCATGTAATTCCATTATTAAGAAATGATTAATCATCATATGACTTCATACCATCTTAGATGTTACCGGAAACTCCAGAAACATGATATGCAAAGCAGCAAAACAATATTAACAGTTAACAGGAAATATCAAATACCTCGTGACAGTGGTGTACGCAGTACATAAGCGCGACTAGTGAAAAGTTAGTTGCCTCCATCAATACCTCTTTCTGTTGCTATCAACGTGTGGATCAATCAATTCTCTCTCCTTTAAAAAATCTTCACTGTTCTATTGCCCACATTGACAACTGGCGCAACACTAATTTTTGATGCGGGGTGGTCTTGACAGTGAAGAGCATTGTGAAATTTAGCTGCGGAAACCTACTTAAGTTAAAAAATGTTCTGTTTTGAGATAACTATCCATTATATGGAAAGTTGATGATGTTTTCATCCTAACATAAAGACTTTCTCAGAATATTTATTTCATATGACACACGTTTTATAGCATACGTTTACTGTTACAAAGAACTCGTATTTTGAATTCAAATTTTGGCACAGAGGATTTCCAAAACTCAAGAATGTTCATCTCAAAAAGCATTTAAGTGACATTCATCACAATTCTACGATTCTTCGTTACTTTGCTTCTTTCGTCAAGCATTTGTTGTATAGAACGTAACTGAAAAAAGCAACTTGTGGTGCCACAGCTGGCATATACTTTCCCATACTACTTTTTTGAAAATTTCCTTGGTCTGGGCTACCTTTTTGACCTTGCCCGACCTTCTTCCCAGCTGTCCTCTATTGCCGCCAAACTACATTTTTTAAATTGTTTTTCCAATTTTTTAGTCCACTAAAGACAACTGAAATATGACTAAGAATATTGTAGAATAGTAAAACTTCTTTATGCATGGGAATTTACATTGAAAAAATTGGAGCATTTTTTATTGTTTGTATATTCTTATTCTAATAAATTGACTAAACAGGTAGCAAAGTGAGTTAATTTTTTGTGCAAATTAAAAGTTAAATTGTGAGCTACATAGCATCAACACTTCTTTTTCACTCCCTCATTACATTGTTGGTTACTGAAACGTTAATTTGCACTTTCCTGTGCTACGTAAAACAAATGTGTGAAACCGTACTTAGGAACAAGAATATTGACTATGAACATCGAGTTAATTCAAGTTGGACCATTTAAGAAATGACTGTATAGTGATCAGGGATTTGTGCACATATTGATAGGATTGTAGTGAACTGTGCATAAACATTTGAGGAGAGGGAAAACACGGTAAGCGGTTACGACGAATTTCGACGTGGCATCACCTGCCAGCTGAAAACACAGACGGAAACAAATGGCTTCTGCGTGGCTAGCGCCTAAAAAGCCAGAAGACATACCAGCAGACAGACTAATAGTGCCAGCCCGCATCTATCCACCGCAAACTACGTCCAATTTCCTCTCTTACTGCCGGCTCTCGCGACGTTCGCAGTTACACGACCCACGACCGCCCAGCGGCGGGTATCGTCAGCAGCGGTTAGGCGCGGGCGGGTTGTCGCCGCCGGCCGTGAAAGCGCGTTACATGCACAGTCACGCCGACCATTGCGGCCCTTGGCCACGGCCCGCCACCACTACTACTGCCACCGCCAGCACGTCGTCACATTGAGCATTCCTCCTTTTTACAGGAGATGTACAACCACTGCCCGCGTCATCGCTTGCAGACATCGCTATGCTATTGTTATCAATTATTCATTACGTACTCCATATTTTTCATCACCATCAGCTATAATCGTTGAAGTCATCGTATTTAGTTTTGTAACTATTCTTACTACCATCCTCCCCGCATCCAAAGTCACCATCGCTCCTAACGTCGCTTCTGCCCCTACGTCCCCTCCAGCTTTCTGCCATCCATCCCAGCAACCGTTGTAGCCACCACTCACGACCATCGACCACGTCACATGCACCGCCAATCCTACCATCATCGCCCTCGTGGTGTTCACAGCCCTCCGCCTCCACCTCTGCCCTGTTCCTACCACGGCCATCACCCCCAAGACCGCCAAAGCCCCCTGCATTTGCAACTCCGTTTCCACTGCCCCCTGTGCGCGGCGCCCACACCCGCACCCGCACCCGCTCCCGGCGGTGGCGGCGGCCGCGATGTGCTGCGTCAGCGCCGGCGACACGCCACCCCCCGCGCGCCACCCGCCGCCCTGCCACCGGACGTCGCAGCAACGAGCACGGCGGCCGCGCTGGGGCGGAGGGGCGGGGCGGGGGCGTCGATGCCAGGCGCAGGCGGCGCGGCCGACGCCACCCAGCCCTTTGTGCGCCTCTTGGGCGGCGGCAAACAGCGTTTCTTTCCCCTCATACACTCGTAAACTTTTTTTTTAATAGAAAATAGCACTCAGACTTTTTAATAATCTTTGAATCCGACATATTGAATTCCTTCCAAACGGAACACTAGGTTACAACAAGATTACAAATAAGTTGAAGTGATTCTCATAAGATCAGAAACAATAAAACAACGTTCACGTGACTATTGATTTTCAAATCATTGAAGATTGTAATCACAGGTAAAGTTAACCGCTTTTGTACTTCATTAGATATTTAAATCTTCTGTATTTAAATTAAAGTTTAATTTTCATAATTACGCGTTGAACAAAATTGCATTCAATTTTAAAAGGTTGAATATTGGAATATATGATTTCATTTTTTATGAATAATTTGTGTCTGAAGAATGATCAAATTAATTTGTTTTTCTGTTAGCTTTCATTTTTCATTATTCCTTTTTCATGACATTTAAATACACGAATTTCTTCCGCGTGTTTACAAAATGGTGTTATCTTAGATAAAAGATGTGCAGAAATTATTGTAATAAAAAGACGCTTCTGTTAACACTTAACAATCATGTTCGGGGTAAGTTAGATTGTTTAAGAGTACATAGTGTAGAATTGAAAACTGCAAAAGAATATGAAAGAACCCCAAACGAGCAGTAAGATGCACAAAAAATAAATCTTCCTTTAGTATGAAATGATTCATATTCTATGCAATGAAGTCCAAAACACTAATTATCCGTCAATTATAAGTTTATTAGATGCGGAAATTAGAGAATTGCGTTTATTAGATGCGGAATCATCCTAATTCACAGGATGATTTAATTAAAAAGGTTTTTTTTATTTTATCGTAATTGAAGTTGCAAATGACTCTTTTATTCTTCAGAAAAGACCTCCGTTCAAGAAAGAATTCGTATATAGCAAGGAACCTTTAAAAATATGATCGGATTGATGCGATGTTGATGAAAGGATGTAGCCCTATATTATTAGCAAGGTAAACCTTTCTCATAGAATAGTCTAATAGAGTATTCTTTGCTCCCGCCCCAAAAGCAAAGTCTCAACTTCCGCAAACTGCATCCGCGGGCGGAAGCGGAAGCGTGGGCGGCGCGGAGAACACGTGAGTGCGCAACACGTGTCGGGCGCCGTCGCGTCGCACGTCGGGAGAGGCGTGGGAGGGAAGGGGCGGCGCGGGGCGGGGCGAGGACGGGGGCGAGGGCGAGATTTATGTGTGTGCCGCGAGCCCCGCCCGGCCCCGCCTCGGCGCCCCGCCCGCCGCACCTGGCGGTGATGTATGTGTCTGCGCGCACAGCTTCATCCAGCGGCGCGTGCGCCTGTCCCCGCTCCGCCCTCCGCCCCGCCCCACTCCGACCCGCCTCGCCCCGCCCCGCCCCGTCCCGCCACGCTCCGCCCCGCCTTCGGGCCAAATTTAGCTAAAGCGCTGCCGCCGCCGCCGCCGCCGCCTAGAATGTCGGTGGTTAGTGCGCCTAATTCGGACGTCGGAGAGCGGCGCGTCGATTGATGGCGGGCAATTGCGCGCAGCGTCTGCCACGCGCGCCTCGGCGTGGGATTTACGGGCCGTGCAGCCGTGCTTGCTCTGCTAATCGCCAGACCCGGAAGTTAATATTTCGAAAGCCGTTTTAGGTAGAACTAGATGAGTGGGAAGGATCAGCAAATTCATATTCTACAGATCAGAAGGATTTCACAGATTCGTATTCTACAATGTAATATTTCTTCAAAAGCATTTCTTTAACAGCCTTAATAACATAGTATGCTACTGATTCTATCACTAATATGCATAATTTACTACAACATTTTATGTATTTCCGTTCAGAATATAAACACAGATATAATTTGTAAAAAGAAAAAAGATATTTCACTTTTACCATAGGCTTGTTTATTAATGTTTCCTGTGCTAGTAGGTGAAGTTCGTACAGTCATTAATCATTCTTATTGTCGTTTTCATGTGTAATGATGTCGTAATACGCATGCGACATACGTGCCGACAAATTTGTATTAGTGTATTCACTGAGGTAATGACAAACGAGACAAGTCACTGGCATTCGTGGCGGGTAATCACAACGCAATTGTGTAGTTTTCTAGTTTTCTTGGTAATGCGAGGTTATTGAACCTTTTAATACAGCACCTCAGTATTTTTAAACATCAGTAGGCCCTATAAAGAGTTACGCGGTTACTCGCAGGGAGTATGCTACTTGTGAATATTGATGATAACTACGCTGCAAGGTTGTGACATTTCAGAGAGCAAATAAAAATCATGGTTTCCGGTGTTCAATATTTTTACATAAAATTTATTTGGTATCTGGAACAAACTTTTATAGCATTCATTTCTTAAAACGCAAGGATCCTCTTCGAAAAAAAAAATACTGACACACTTAAAAGTCTGTGTGTTCCAGTGATAGTTAGTGAACAATTGACGACACGGCAGCACGTAAATAAATCAACTATAATTTTTGATGATATTTCGTCGCCGAGGCTTTTGTACTTTCATTGAATCCTGTGATATCCAATGCTGTTTTATCGAAACATTGTATCGCTTCAAAGATATAAAAGTTCACTGCAAGAAATGCCATCACAAAGAACTGATGATGCTTATTAGAACTAACGGAATTCAAAGACTTTTGAACCGAATGCGAAACGCGGAGGGTATACAATTCTTCTTGAATACATTTATGTTTGCAAAATAAAACCCGATTTTAATTTTTCCCTTCAACGACGGTTTGCAGGTTTTTCTCTAAAAATGGTTTTCTAAAAATGATCGATCTCGCACGGCTCCAATTTTTCCTCTTAAACTTTTATACGGATACAACAATGAACTAATTCATGTGGCACAAGTGCTTTTTACTTTCTCGCCTTACGAATTCTTCGTAAGAAGAGAAAGTTATGTAATCGTGCGGCGAAACGGAGAATTTTCGGCAGAAAATCTCTTATAGCAGGGGTCTGGTGACAGAAAAGTGGATAACATCTGTTGCTAAATTAAGAAAAAAAAATCCTCTATCTCATGGTGTGGTCAAAATCCATGATTTGTTGCTTCTTCATACTTAAAAATCGATTGACGGCATTCCGTCCGTCTGTGGTCAACGCTAGCGCCTAAACCGTTCGGTCGATTTTCTTCAAAATTGATACTCCCCGATGGTTTTGACTCGTCTCAAGGCCTCTTGAATTTGAAATCGATATCTTAGTATTTGAGGATACTTTACATGAAGCCCATTTAAAGATTTTATGAATTAAAAAAAAATGGCTCCAAATTTTTTGATTATATTTTGTTGTTGAATAGTGCAAAGAACGTTGAAGGGAATGACGTAGGCATCATTTTCGTTGATAGGCCCTATTTTTCGAAAATTGAAAAAATCTGTTTAAAAACGGCAAAATTGAAGATAAAGATTTTCGCCTCAGACAAAGTCGGTTGTACAAAATAAGCACTTCAAATAAGGTCATGTACCATTTTTTTGAAAAACGAATAGTTTTTGCGTAAATTGCGATTCAAATTTACAAAAAAAAATTATCTCAAAAACCGCTCCAAATTTTTTCTTTAAATTTTCTCCACGTGTGTATGAAGGGAAAGTAAATATATAAATAAACTAGTGGTGCTATACACATACAGTGGCACATACTTTCTCGCAGTAGTTATTTTCCAAATGCCGATCATCCGATAAATTATGTGGAGTAAACAGTTCACCGCTGCCTATCTTGGTCATGTTTTTTGAAAGACAAGTTTTTCGCATGTTGACAATTACCGGCATCGTAATGATAGAACTGATACAAGTACGTTTTGACTGAAATATTTGCAGTTGTCCTACAAGTCGGTTTCGTAGCGCGGTTGGTTAATGCACTTTCGGGTTGAGCTCTTCAATAAGGAAGGTACCGAGTTCGATCCCCCGTGGGGAATTTTAATTTGATGAATGTGATGTTGCAGGAAAAAAACATTGAAAAGTGTAGATACTTTATTGAAAATCATTTGAAGTACTTCTACTCATGAATAGATTCAATATAGATAAATAGACAGGACTTGTCTGTGTTTTCCCTAACTGCGTTTTGTAAACAATTTTTCAACTCTTTTATTCGATTTCTGAAGAGTATGACATGTCAAATGAACAGTTGTCTAGTATATATCTGTATGAACCGATTTAAGTAAATTTATGAGCATTTCGGTCGGTTCTATTCTTTTATGGCTCTGTTCGACCGAGGTGGTGTTGGTGTTACGTAGTGGTATAAGTGCCAGTTCGTTGAATTTGGGTTTCGTTTTTCGGGTCTGGGTACCGAAATGGTTTGCTGGTATAGTACACTTTTGCTGGTTTATGGAGTAGTGGAATAGCAATAAGGAACGTATAGAAACAGAGCGAGAAAGTATGTGCGTTGGAAGCACCACTAGTTTTTATTGAAAATTCTGATTTTTCAAAAGTTACACGAAATTGTGCATGACCTTTCTTCTGGAGGGAAAGTGGCATGTTCTAAAGAGAGAATAATATATTATTATTATTATTATTATTATTATTATTATTATTATTATTATTATTTTCTACCAAAGTTACTGAAATGCTCCTAGAAAAATTCCATAAAAATTTACACCTGTCATCTTAACTAGAACAAGTTATTAAGAGTAAAAATAATTTTAAACTTTCGTTTATTATTTCGATTCGTTAATTAATTTTTCGTTTTCTAATTAAACCTAAAAATTTCGTTTTTTAAAAAAAAAGTGCCATTTATGGTCACTGCCGAATCAAATGACCAAATGTGTATTTGAAATTATTTTTACTTTCCCGTATACGTACGTATACACGGAGTGATATACGTAGTATAGGGAAAGTTATGTAATGCTGCGCGAAAAAATGGCCAATTTTCGGTGGAAAAAAATTAATTGCCGGGCCGTGAAAACGAAGAAGTGGATAAAACCAGTTGCTAAATTAAGAAAAAAAATCCTCTATCTCGTGGTGTGGTCAAAATCCATGATTTGTTGCTTCTTTATACTTAAAAATCGATTGACGGCATTCCGTCCGTCTGTCCGTCTGTGGTCAACGCTAGCGCCTAAACCGTTCGGTCGATTTTCTTCAAAATTGATATTCCCCAGTCGATCTGATTCAAGTCGAAGCTTTGTGATTTTGAAAAAGATTCTTTAAAATTTGGGGGTACTTTATATGAAGCCCCCCGCGGATTTTCAACATTTTCTCAAAAACGGCTCCAAATTTTTTCTTTAAATTTCTTGTGTGAATAGAGGAAAATACACTTTTTAACATGGCATAGGTCCGATTTTCACGTACAGCTCTGAATTTTCGAAAATTGTGAAAGTTTGAATTTTTTTCGGCGTCTTTCTCCGACTACAAAATTGAAGATACAGATTTTTTCTTCAAATAAAATTTGTTCTGCATATTGAGTTCTTTAATAAAGGTCATGTAAATGTTTTTCACAATTTTGGTAGTTTTCGTGCAATATTGCGTGCAATATGTGCAATTTTAAAAAATTACAAAAACAAAATTTTCTCAAAAACGGCTCCAATTTTTTTCTTTAAACTTTTGGTAGAGATAGTGGTAAATGTACTCTATCAATGACATAAAAGCCATTTTGGTCTATCGGTTGGTTTTTTCAAAAATTACCAAAATGTAAATTTTTTACTTGTCTCTCACGTCGTTAATATTTACATTATCGGCGATTTTTTTACATTATTATATTTACGAGTATATATGCTTTAAATAATGTCAAGTAAAGTTTCTCGAAAACACTACCGTTTTCTGTGAAAAGTAGCTCAAATTTCGGCATTTTCAGAAATGCTCAAACGTCATTTTCTCGTATATGGCTGCAATTTTTTTCTTGAAACTTTTGTAACGGTTAGTGCTAATTACACTCATTAGTATAGTGTGAAGTTTATTTTGAGTTTTTTTTGTTTTTTTTCAAAAATTATATAAATGTAAATTTTTTGAAATATCTCTAACATCTTCAATATACACATTATCCGCAATTTGTAAAGATGATTATATTTGGGAGTGTAAGTGCTTCAAATAACTTCAAATAAAGTATTTTGAAAACTCAAAAATTTTCTGTGAAACGAGCTTCAAATTTCGCATTTTTAGTAGTGCTAAAACGCCATTTTCTCTTAAACGGCACATAATTTTTAAAAGAAAATTGCCATTTACGGCTAGGTTTTTGTGTTCTTTAATATTCTAAAATTAATGTTTCTGTTCTACCAATAGGAAACCGAAAAATTAAGAAAATGACAAAAAAATGTACTTTTGGCGATGATAGATGGTAGCTGGCAAGAAAGAGTATGTGGCAATTCCGAATAGCTAGCGAAGACCCAAGAAAATAGAAAACTAATACGGGAAAGTCTGTGCCATTCTGTTTCTGGTTTTTGACAAATAAATAAATAAAATAAATACGGTCATTCTTAATTTTTTCAAAATACGAGTAGTTTTTCTTTAATTTTGTGACAAACGTAATAGGCCGCTGTAAATTTACTGCGCTTCGGACAGCTGGATGCGTCGTAAATTAGAATGTGCAATTTTGTATATTATTTCTTTCTTCGTTTCTTACATTCGAACTTTGTTATAGACTTACACATTAATATTTTAGAAATTGTTTATTTTGAAATATTTGAAATAAGTAAAAAGAATTAATAGCTCTCAGAATAGCGACAATGCAGGGTGTGCAACAATGGAATTCACTTTGCGCTCGCGAATATCTGTGAATTAGTGTCATTGTTGTGACCTAATGGAGCTGTATGAAAAGGAGTTATAATTGTCTAATTTATGTTGATATTTGCAGGCAAATATTTAGTTTTGCACCAAATGCTGTACCATTTGTAGTGAGTAGAGAATTTGTTGCATGGTTTTAAAATACTCTTCCCTAATCATGGCCCAATGGAAGGCATTTCTATATTTCCAGGGTATCAGGCTTCTTTTTCCAATACAGGGTTACAAAACTTTTGCATTCTATTTTTGTGAAGTTGTAGAATTCACATAGTTCTGACAACACTGCAATGGAAATAGTGAGTTCCAAGCGAAGATGTTAGTAGCACATAAAGTGCAATGTTACAGTACTACTTAGCTGTTTCCTCTAATACGGGAAAGTAAGTGCTGTTGTAGCACCACTAGTTTACATTTAGATTCTTCTATATTTCGAAGCCAATTTTACATTTGATAATATTGCATTTTTATGTTTCAGTATATTACCAAAATGTGTTCAAACGCTTGCCACAGGTTGAAAAGCCTTAAAATTTATAACTAATGTATCATTTTAGGTTTGAGACAATTTGTAAACAAATACTTTCACTTGTATTATTTTCAAAACAGATAATTTTCGTTTGCAAGTACGAATCGTTATTAATATGTTCAGGCAGATTTCTTCACTGGTTAAAAAGTTTAGGTAAAAATATTTCTTTTTCTTCAAACTGCCCGCATTTCGGTCTTTTGTATGCCCTTCTTCGGGATTAACATTCTGTAAGCTAAAAGTACTAAGTGTCGTTTTCCATAGATTGTATATTAGAACAAGAATATATTTTATTGTATAATGTCTATGTATATATGTGTAATCTACAAATGTATAGCCCGTGTAATGAATCTCAAGAACTCCAGGAACTTTTATCAAAATATTTCTTAGTGTTTATATTCTTGTAGACTACTAATACTGTGAATTAAATTGCCAGTGTATTTTTGCCTAACTTTCATAACTCTCTTCCTAAGGGATAGTCGGTCACACACGCACCTTAGGTGCTCAGTGGGCGACTGCCGTTTCTGTATGGCTCACACCGCCCGGCGGTTTCTCCAAAGAAAAAAATGCCGCCTTGTCCGCCTTGTCCGCCATGCCTCCCACCGCACGCGGTGCCTCGCTGCGCTGCGCCCGCGCCGCGCCAGGCTCGCCGCTCCGGTCCCCAGGCACTGCCAATCGCTCACTCCTGGCAGGCGGAGCCAAACGGCACCGCGACGTGTTGGGAAACACGTCACCTCGGAACGGATTGGAGGAAAATATTTTTCTCGGATACTGCAACAATGTCCGACATGTTTTGAAGAACCGGACGTTTGAGAATCCTCAACCGGTAGAGTGCGCATTGAAAGGAGATTTCGAGGCTTGGCGAATTAGAAAAGAAATTTCACGTCCCGTCAAAATGCGCAAAACATATTTGTTAAAGATACGTTCTCATGGTATTCGAAAACAGAGATAGAAATATTACGGATATACATGAAGTAAGATAAGCTTAATATTACATACGTCTTTAATACGATGTCGTCCGGGGTTATTTGAAGTTTTAATAGAGCTAACGTCTAACAGCGTTCATATATTGTAACGAGCCCTAGTTAGGTGTCATATTTCGTCCATATTTGACGTCGAAACAATATGTATAGACACGGCCTACTGGAATAAAATTGCAGGTTAGCAATGTTTCGAAGTCGTGGGGACTGTGGAGTGAAAAGACGGACGGAAATCAACAACCAGAAACAAAATATACGTTCTGTTCAAAAGTTTCACTTCAAGTAGAACACTTCAATCAAAGTTCTGTAATTCAGTAGAGAATTTGAGGCCATATTGGCGAAGAATTTGTTTGAGGACAGTATTACGAAAAAAGTTAAATGGACTGGAATATTTGGGAGAGTCAATATAGTTAATGTTGTGTGTATAGAATTTGACCTAAGGGAAGGACTTTTGTTATTTGAAAGGTGAAGAAGACAAACATAGGTATTGTTATTGAAAAGTGTGAAATAACTAAATATTTTATTGTTATTTTCAGTTTAAAAACAATTTTGTGCAAGGTTCCGCTGTATTGAATTTGAAAACGTTGTAATTTAATATTTTCAGTAAGTTCTTTATTCAAATCTATGGTATGTGCCATAGAATTATTGGCCCTGGACAAATATTAAATATAAATTTTTATTTTGCCCCTTTAGTAAATTTATTATTAGGATATGATATTTTATTGATAGAAAAGTGAAAAATACTGCATTGAAAAGAAGCTTAAATCTGACCAGAAAGATATAGAAGAGATTGTGAGTGTTGCTCAGAGCAACACGCAGTACTGAAATTAAAGATTTATTGATTTCTGTCTTCTTTTATATTTCGGCTATGATCTAGAATTTGTAATTAAAATTGCTGATTTCTCTCAGAATTTTTATTCTCACATAAAATCTGAAAAATTTAAACCACAGAAAATTGTTATAGTGCCTTTTTAATTTTGTTTCTCAAACCAGCAATTAAGTGAACTTATTTATTAAGGGCATTTCTGAGGACCAAGTTTAAAGAATATTTGTTTTAAATAAGGGAATAATGGAAATAAATTCAATACCAACTTCTGACATTAAATTAATTTATTCACTATTATTTAATAATAATAATAATAATAAACTTTAGGAAGAAGAAAAATCACGAGATGAAGTCATACACAAAATGCAAGAACTGTTTCTATATTTGGTGCAAACACTTCTGTCATCAAAATAGTGACCTATGTAGATGCGATGCATCAGAGAAAGGGGTGTTCCAGAGAAGGAAGGTCAACAACGAAAACAAAAGAGAGCGCCGTCTTCGTGGGAGGGCGTGTGTGGCGGCGGGCGCTGCACTGGAGAGCAGGGCGAAAGGCAGTCGCCATTGTCTGCGCTCGACAAGGACGTTTCGTGTAATTGAATGCGTGATACTTGCTCTCGGGGTCATACCTTCAGGATACGCATTTTTTTCTCTGCGACTCCTATGGGCGTGTTCTTGCACTGCCTATTAGGTGATCCGCAGTTCATTCTTTCGTTATCCTGTTGGGTTTTGCCTTTCGACCTTTTTTATTTGTCATAATTTCTGTCAATAATACTCTTCTGTCTCTTTTCCCTGTGAACTAAAATTATTTAGTGTATTTCTCATAAATTCTTGCTTCAACATCTCACTTAATAACAAGCAAATATTCTCATGAAGAGGGTTTCATCATTTGATTTGAATTGCGTTCGAAGAAAACAATAGATCATTAATTTAAAACAAAAAAGCAGAAATGTTATGAGGTTTGTACGACAAGCACATTTTGTGCTTGATACGTTTTCCTCTCCGAGTGAACAGATTCCAGAACAATTAATCTTCCTTACGGGAGGCACTGCTTCCGAGCAAATACAGAGGCGCTGCTCTTCTGTTACGCCAGTGTACATTTCTCTTTTTACTTTGTCAGAGTTCTTTAAATATGTTAAGTGAAAATTGAAAGATATAGGATTATTTTCGGGTGCTATACAATTAAATTAGTAGTAACTAATATTGTTTCAGTGACATGCGATCGCCCAATTTTAACAAAAACGTGAACTCCTTTGTCAACGATGTGTAAGAATTAAGCAACGTATATTTAAAATATTTTCATTCAGTAACATTATGCAAAAGTGCAGATGTGGAATTTGATTATGTAGAAATGCAATTTAAAATTATATATAATGTTACAATTAAGTTTTATGCTACTATACAGTTTCAAGAATTAATACACGTAAGATAATTGAGGAATGAGAGGAAATCTGTTGACGAGACACATTCTGATGATTTGCTTTCATTTTTTCAATCCTTTTATTTTTTTACAATAATTGTGAATTGGATTATTTGTTGGCACCTCCAAACTTGTTAATTTATTTACATTTTTGATTAATTAATTAATTTTGCTTCATATTACGTAGAACTCTTCAAATATTCAAGTAGGATAATTTAATTTTTATAATATTGTTCGTATAAAGTCGGGTGGAAGAATTATACGAGTATAACACAAACTTTTATTTTATCAATGATCTTCCGTCATTATATCTCATACCAATCAGGAATGAAATTCACAACCAAATTAAGAGTAAATTTTCTATAATAAGAAGATACAATAGACTCAAAATGTAATGCTTAGACGGAGAAAATCTGTCCTAACCTCAAAGTTTTGTCCCTTTTCACAGTAAATATGTTTTAGAAGATATGTAGTTATTTTCGGCTATATATTATTTTTTTAGAATCTTAAAATCATAAACCTGACTGGGAGGCTTGTGCATACGGTTATTCTTCTTCCGAAACATTGAATTATAATGCTTGTAACGCTGTTAGTGTGCATTACATTTGCACAAAATTCATCCAAACTGAACAAAAGGGGCTGAGTGTGTGCTCAGCGCAGCACAGGAGCTCCCACATTTCTCGTATTCTCCGCCTCAAATGAACGAGGGGCATTTTCCCACGTTTGCCAACAACAACGTTGCACGTGACGTGCTGATGACGTCAGAGTTCTCTTTTCCGTACAAAGATTTTCACTTTGGCGGTAGGCAGTAGTTAACTCTGAATAATCCTTATGCACTCGCACTCTTGCCATCACCTCATTCACCGTTCCCGCCATTTCATTTAACTTCTATTTTGAGAACGCCCGCTCAACTCCTCGCACTATTACATCTTACTTTTGAAGTCATACTACGCGTTTTGTAGCATTAATCCTACAGTCTTAACCGATGGCCATTTCAAAGCCACATACTTGTACACACGCTCACGCACACCCTCACATATTCACTCGCACATGTACACACACACACCCTCGCACGCACACACACAAACACATAAACTCGTACACATTTACACACACACGATGCTTGACGTAAACCATTCACACATCACTTTTTTACCTCTTTCACACAACACTTAAATCGTTCTTATGCTGCTCTCATAACACACAAGGAAGGTGAGAAGGTGGTATAGTGACTATTCCACTCGTGAAATTTAAAACCAATAGAGTTTAACTCTACATAAACTCGTGGTTCTACAACAGCACATACTTTCCCGCGTTATTGGAAACAGCTACGTAGTATTGAAATATTGCACTTTCTGCGCTACTGACATCTTAGCTATTATTTGAAAATCTTCAATTCAACCAAGAAGCGAACAACTCAGAGTTGCCATCGCAGCGTTGTCAGAACTGTGAATTCTACAACTGCATAAAAATATAATACACAGGTTTTGTAAACTTGTATTGGAAAAAGAAGCCTGATACCTGGAACAATATAGAAATGCATTTCATAGGGCCATCATTAGAGAAGAGTATTCTAAAATCAAGCAAAATACTCTACTCACTACAAATGGTACAGCATTTAATGTGAAAAATAAATATTTTCATGCAAATATCAACTTAAATTTGAAAATTATAACTCCTATTCATACAGCTACATCAAGTCACAACAATGACACGCAATTCACAGAAATTCGCGAGCGCGAAAAGGAATTCCATTTTTGAATTCCCTTCATTGTCGCCAATGTCTGAGAGCTAGTAATTTTTTATTTTAAATATTTCAAAATAAATTATTTCTAAAAGATTAATGTGTAAATATATAATAAAGGGCCGAATGTTCGAAAGGAACAAAGAAATAATATGCAAAATTGCAAATTCTAATTTACGACGCATCCAGCTGTCTGTAGGGCTATTATGCGTGTCACAAAATTATATAAAAACTACTCGTATTTTCAAAAAATTAAGCATGACCTTATTTGAAGATCTATTTTTGATGAGCATATTTCATTAAAAAACACAATTGTATCTTCACAATTGTAGTTGTAGAAAGACGCCGATTTTTTTTTAATTATTAAAAATGTTTGCAAAATCAGGCATTTCAACGAACATGAAACTTGCACCATTCTCTTCAGCTTTCTTTATGCTATCTCACGGCCCAATAAAATAAAGAAACGTGTGGTTTTCAAGAACAAAATAGTTTAAAAAATTAACAAAATGACTATGTTTGACACAAATTTTCGCAAAAAAATACTTGTTTTTGAAAACTTAAACATGATTTTATTTGAAGGCCTATTTTTTTAAACACATTTCATTAAGAAGAAAAATTGTATCGTCATAATTGTAGTTGTAGGAAGAGGCCGAAAAAAGTTTGATTTTTTTTCAATTTTCGAAAAATCAAAGTTTCCAGCCAATATGAGACCTACGCTATTTTCTTTTTGCTATTTTCTTGAATGACCTACAGAGTGTCCAACAACAAAATTTAGTGAGTTGGCGCCATTTTTGAAAGTTTTGAAAATGCTCAAGGGGCTTCATGTTAAGTACCACCCAAAATTAAAATATCGGTTTCAAATTCAAGGAGCCACGAGCACGAGGATTCAAGGAGCCACGGTTTCAAATTCAAGGAGCAAGGAGTCAGATCGATCGGGGAGTATCAATTTTGGAGTAAATCGGTAGAACGATTTAGTCGCTAGAGTTGTTCGGACGGACGGACGGACGGACGGACGGACGTTTTGCTTTCAATTAGTTTTTCGGTATCAAGGACTTAGAAAACAGAGATTCTGCCTGCACCACGTATTAGATTTTTTTTCTTAATTTAGCAACTAGATTTGTCCACTATTTCGTCACAGGGCTCTGTAATAAGAGTTTTTATGCCAAAAATCCCCCGTTTTTTCGCGCAGCATTACATAACTTTCCGTATACTGTACGTTACTTTCCCGTACAGTATACGGGAAAGTAAAAATGCCCCTATCAGGGGGTGTATCTCAAAAAGTTTATGGGTTTTCTATGCGATTGATTTTGCCACTTTTTCATACTGGCCCATCATAAACTGTGACTCATCTGTCTCAGGAGGAGGTATACATCTATGTGAATGTCCAATAAATCGCGCACGTACTGACATAATCTCTTTGATTTTAACATAGCTTTAAGATATTTTCAGCATTTAGCGCATTTTGGAACTTTGTTGGACGTAATTTCATTCGCGGAATAGCCGTATTAAATACCACTTGTGCTTTGGAAACTCTCAGATAAATCCCCTCGTCGCTTCGCCAGTCGGGGATTTATCGACAATTTCCAAAGCACTCGTGGTATTACCATCTCACCTTCCCCTATTCTCTGTGCCTGCCCTCTCAACGCGGCCGTCGCCCCGCGCCATTGCCTCGCCCAGTGGTGTCCGGCTCCCACGCGCCGCGCCGCCGTCCCTCCTCTGCGCTCGCTCCCAGCGCGCCACCCCGCCTCCTGGCCGCGTCGCCCGCACTCGCTAACGACGGCTATTTTCGCGTTCCGCGCCGATGGCGGGGGCGGGGCGCGCCTCTCCCGCACCACTCGCCATCCCCGCCCCCGCCCCCTCCCCGCCCCCGCCCCCGCCCCGCCCCCTTCGCCCGGGCGCGCGCGCGAGGCCGACGCAGCGACGCCATTCCGTGACTCCTGGCGGCGCGAAGGCGTGAAAATGTATTTTTATGATCTTCATTACAGCTCTTAGGTAGCTCGCTTCCGCGCCGCAGCGCCCACTTGCTACACTCGCTGGCCACGTTTAATGCTCGCTTGGCGCGGGGTAATTTACTATGTGCTTCTCTAGCTGATTACCTGGGAATTAGGGTGTAATTTTTAAAGCATTACGGAACTTTGTCTTGAGATTGCGGGGAAGAAAGCGTAATTATAAGAACATTCTGCTAAAGGATGTGATAAAAATTCATACATGTTTATCTCGAATTTGAGGAAAGAAATATGGGTAATAGGTTAATTATATAAGATTTTTGCAGAGTGTACTACCTTGTCCTTTTTGAGGAATGAAAAATGATGAAAGGCTGTGAGGTACATGCCCGAATGTTGTCAGTGAGATTATATATCCACGTTTTCATTTCAAAAAAAGGTTTTCTAACCCAGCTATCTGTGCAGTAACGGTCTGAAAAAGTGTTCTACTAATTACACAGAATATGATTTATTGCAGGATGCGCGATTTATTCTACCAGTTAACCATCGGTAAAGTTTTAATGACGTTCACTCAGAGCTACTACACCACCGTTCAGATACTATATGTTTCCAAATTGTTTCTGCAAAATTTCAGACTCGAATTCAACACACGAACTTTTGCAATGCTTCATAGTGTAAATAAGCTGAGACGTATGAACTCTAGATTTGTTTCTATTATCACATTCACTTTTGCATTATTTTAATATTTTATTGTAGTATCACGAACGCTGCAAAATGTACAAATTTTCTTTTCTTTCAAAATATCCATCTAAAACATTTAACAAAATTGTTTGAAATTTCGCCCTTTCAACAGAAAATCTAAATGCCTTTAGGGTATGTTTAAATATTCCTATTTAACTTCTCCAAGCAGCAATAGATCAATGAGGGATTTCTGAAATCAATGTAATGTGATTCTCTGCATACGAAAAGCGAGAGATATCTAAGAGAGATATTTTACGATCGTAACTCATTCCAGTATTATTTAAAAGTTGTGCAGGTCACCGGAATTTGACACCAATTTCTCAACCATATTTAAATGTAATCTTTCAAGAAGTGGTAATGGAAATCTTGGACTCGTTCCTTTCTTAAAGTATTTTATACGTTGATCACTTTTTACAAATAAATAAAATAAAAATAACTAATATTTTCGTTTTTTATATAATCTATTTGGTTCTTTATTTTCATTTGAACGTCCTCGTCCATCTTCACTGCAATGCCTTGGAAGTATCCGTTGCCGCTCTCGTGCGTGCAGCGCCTTTGGCGCACGCGGGCGGCGCGCGGTGGAGCGGAGGAGGCGCGGCCGGGGCAGCGCGCGTAATCAGGGCGCAATCGATAAACGCGCGCGGCGTCGAGGGCGGCGGCGGCGGCGGCGACGCGCCCGCTCAACACCGAAAGGCGCTCGATAACGCGCCCTCCGAGGTTAAAAGCCACGCAAGCGCCCAGCCGCCGGCTTCGAACGCCCGCCACGCACGAGATTCCGCGGAAGGAATAGCGAAGTTTTAGCACTTCGGTAACGACGTGGCCTTATGCACTGGATGTCATGTGACATTTGATCGCATTTTTAATGAATTGATTGTTGATGTGTACATAGTTCAGTTGGTTAACCTTGCTGTGTGTATTGGGATGACTTGAAACTAATGCAGCTAATTTAACGTTTAACTGTACTAATTATATACTGACGTAATGGGTTACGGAGCACCTGGTAATGTATCTGTTGTTTGAAAAATTGTGCTTTTAATGGGGACCTGTTTTTAATACGGGTTGAGAAATAGTTGATTTATTGTACATGGTGGTGGGCGGCTAGTGCTATTGAGTCGATGTTTGAATAGAAATCATTAGAAATGAACGTGGTGCATGATAGATGGTAGATTTAATTCTGTATGAAGTTGTCTGTTTGATATGAACCAAGGGCCATGTGTTGCAATTACAAGAATGTGTTGCATTTGGAAGAATTTGTTTTGCATAGTCTGTATCTTGTTTACGTTTGTTTGTGAAGCGTTGGTCCATATTGGACATGCATATAGTACAAGCTGTCTAATGAATAAGCGGTCAGTCTGTGACATCGTAATTTTGAGCTTAACAGCTATATTTTATTGTAGTGCGTAAGCATCAACAAATTACTAGTTCGGTTTGTTTGGTAAAGAATTTCTCGAAGTTGAACAAACATTCAAACATAATGAACCGTACACTGAAAAAAATGTAGTGCGTGTAATCCACGAACGTGAAAATATGAACTATGAATCAACTGTTGCGTGATAAGGATGTTTCAGACACTTTTAGTTTATAAATTATTGTCTATGCTACTTCAATTTAATACACAGAACGTTTAAAAGACACAAACTAAATCGTAACACTTTTTTACAGCCTTCGCCCGCTTACTATTTATTGCTTTTCTGTTATCACAATTCCAATTTAATAGTTAAATCTCGTCTATATTGTACGTTTTGCCACTCTATATTGGCGATGCAGACAAAAGCACGTGCGCTTAATTCCAAATAAAAGCAACTAGGGCATATTTTGAAGACGACACGAATGTTCGTCGTCCCTCAAAGCCAACAAGGACTTTCGAGTATTTCCAAACATAATGACGAAGCCGAGGAGTGCTGAAGGCAGGCACTGGCGGCTGTGGCTGCTGCTGGGTGGTGCGGGGGGTGGGGGGCGGCGCGAGGTGCCGCTGCCGCGCCGGAGGAACAATGGAGCAGATGCGGGCGCGATAGGCCGCTGTCCTTGCCTTGCCTTGCCTTGGCGCGCCGCCTCGGAGGCCCTGGCTCGCCTGCAGCCGTGGCCGCGCGCTCATCTCACTGCACATGCGCCCCAACGCTAAGGCCTCACGAATGGCCTCTTTCAATCGCAGTTCGTTGCGTAACGCGAGGCCAAAGCGCATGTATAGCAGCGATTGCAAAAGAAATTTAGTTTGGTGGCTAAAGGTATACTAGTAAAAATATTCAAGATCGTAATCACAGACAAAATAAATTTTCTTTTTTTAAATTCGTACACACTGAAACCAACAGAAAATTGAATTACATTGAATTAATAGAATAAATTAGTTGAATTAAAGCACACCATTGTTTTAACTCAATTTTATATTCCACTTATTAATAATTTTATAACTGTTTTGTTTAACGTGTGTCCACTTCCATGTTGGTTTTATTGTGTATGTTTTAAAAGGTAAATTGATTTTGTCTGTAATGATGACTTAAAATGTAAATTGATTCTGTACAGACATTAACTTTACCATTAGAAAATTAAATAATGTTTCATGAATGGATGATTTTGTTTATGAGCCTCGTCAGAATGTCGTTAAATGGAGGACAATTTTAGAAGCTCAATGTTGAGAAAGAAATTTCCATGGTATCCGACCAACAGTTCCACGGAACCCTGGAGCTGAACCATAATAATAAATCATGAATGGACATTGATGACTTTCAACGTAGAATTCATTTCACCTCATTCTTTGATTGTAATTCAATTTTTTGGAGAAGTATTAATATGTGAAATCGCTGATCCCCGGTGGCCGAGATCGCTAAGTCAGTAGTGTCGTAGCGATCTCGGACCCAAGGATCGCGGGTTCGAGTTCCGCCACGGACATGGTTGTATTTGTGTTCGTCCTTTCACCCCCTATCATCATCATATCATATCATGTCATCTTCAGTTACATAACGTTAAATCCAATGTGGTCGCTAATCTAACGTGGAACGTGATGTTGATGCGACCTTAAATAACAAAAAAAAGGTAAATTTCACTCCTGACAAGACCGATTGGGGGATATTGCATTAATATCTCTAAATTGTGAATACCTGAATATATATTCCGTACTCATTTATACCATCATGTGTCTTAGTATTAGTTACTACAATGCGCATATATATGCGCTACTTTCACTGATTATTTATAATTCAATCAAGTTTGCTTTAAGTGGAATTTTGTAATTTTTGTAGCTTACCGTAGAATAAGTTATTCTAAAAGGGATGCTTTATATCAAGAAGAAGAGAAGAATTTTTCTATAATATTATTGCAATACTTCACCTAAAATATATTTTTATCCTAAAAACATATGGTGAACCTTAGAGACCTACTGAGAATTGTTTGTTTCATTTTCTCGAAGACTACAACTAATTAAAGTTTTTTTAATTCTCAAATTGAGCCATAAGCTTTTCTCGTATTCTCTATACAAAATTATTTAGTTTTACAAAAACGTAACGCTTTTTGAAAAAACTTACCCACGGGAATACCGATGGTGAGCCTCCGAAACTCTGCTCCTATTTTCATTATGATTTGTTGAATGGATTGCTCTTTCCAACTGCTGCAATAGCGTATGTACTTGCGAGTCCAAAACTGAAACTTCGTTGACCAAAAGGCTCTAGATTCCAATCCGGTTAGTGGCTAAAATTCAGTTTTTTAGATGGTCCGAAGTGTAACACTTCCAGAATGAAAATTCTCGAGGCAGGCTGCTTTGAACTGTCGTATCTGAGGTTTATTCCGATTAATTCCACACAAATTCCTGAGTAGTACCTTAACCAACCGACCACTGACCACAAATAACAGTTCAACATCCCGTTCTAATTCCCATTATATCACTCATCCTCATATTGCCTATCGCGAGTCCTCCAAGATAAGAAATGGTTTCCCGATGTCGAAAGCTGGAATAAAACAATAGATTTAAAGTTTTTTAGTAGTTTAAAGAAACAATACAATAGTTTCTTTAAACAATAGTTTAAAGAAAAAGTTAGTTTGGCAAAGATGAACATAGCAATACACCGTCACCCAAGAGAAAGAGTTTTCATAAGATTCCTTGCAAACAAGTGAATTGTAAAACAAATGTTGGTTTTCTTGTAGAAGAAATAGTGCGGCATACATTCATTTATAAAAAAATTGTAAAATATATTATTAAGAAACATATTTTAAGAGATTTGCCGTGTTCTTATGATTAGTTGAAGGGATGATAACGGTAGGATTTTAAGTGCAAATGCATCCTAGCGGAGAACCCTCAGTTTGTAAACAAAATTAAGCAAAGATCTGCGTAAAGTATATAATTCAATATGCGGAATTTAATACTGAAAAATTGATCTTCAGCTACTCATCCTGGATATTCACGTAGAGACAACACCTTCTAAGGTTAAATACATTTCTAGACTGGGATTTGTCGTAATGAATTGAAGACCTCAGGGCAATAACATGCTAGCTATAAAGAGTAAAGGTTTAGACAATGCATTCTACACATTGGGATTAATAAATTAGAGTGCTATCTTGTGGTGAATATTTAAAGTAAAAACCCAACATCTAGATACATCTATGGGGCGTCGAAATATACTAATATCTCAGTTCATCAGAAATACGGCATAGCATGTTATTGCCTCAAGATTTTCAATTCAATGTATTTTGGACAAAAACTCATAGGTTTGCGTTGGATTTCTGACTAATAGTAACACTCCATGCTTTACCTGCGTACTCTTTATATGCACACGAACATTTTGAAGCAATTATGCCATTCATGCATGCAAACATAGAGTGCAGGAGACGATACAACTTTCGATCGCGTTTTTTGTAACTGTTGCTTGGAGGCGCCAACTAATAATTACCTAGCAACTTCGAAAAACACATCGTCTTCTTTTGGGTCTAAAAACACTCTGTGAATCTCATTTAAAAACATTGTTCAGGGTCAGTGTTCCTTTCTTTCTCTCTTGTTCTTCCGCTTGGCCAATGAGTTGACAATTGTTTCTTCTGTGAAATTCTGGCGTAGCTTCCGCTGTTTCGCCCGTCCCCGGGGGGGGCGGAGGGGGCGGCGGCGGCGGGTGCCCATTCGCTGCGCGGCGATCGCAGCTGACCGGAAGGCCCGCGCGCTAGCACGCAGCGGCGTTGACAAATGGCGAGCGATGGGCGCATGTCACAACACCCCGCGAGCGCCCGCGCCCACTCCTTCGCGCACCGCGTGGCATTTGTTTTGGAGCGTTCTACCAGCAACCAGTGCACCCGGATCAACCACGTTGTGCAAGTTAGAAGTTGTGGTACGCAACATTTGTGGTGATTGTACTTCTTAACTTCATTTCATTGAGTTAGTGCAAATTGACCCAAATCTTTTGAACTGGAGAAAATTAATTAAACTACAAATTTATTTTATCGTTATATTTCAAGTATCAGTTGAATATATTTCTTGACATTAACAAGCTACTGGATATTTTCTGATTTATTTTTTCATGTATTGTGATTAACTTGAAAATTAATTAAATTTACCGTAAATTAAGCGATTCATTTAATTAATGGATAGATGTTAGAAATTTAAAAAAATCTGTTGTTGAAGATAACTATAAATTTCTTCATCTCTATTTTTAATGTTTTTATATTTGAAAACTTTCTCTTTGTGTGTAATAATTATTAAATAACACTATTGCAATTTTTGTAATTACCATAGGCAATTCTAACTTTTTTTTAATCATTTTATTTTATTACTTTCAAAATTAAATCCGAAGGAAGCTTTGAGATTTCTAAACCAAAAAGTGAAAAAAAAAATTAGAAATGAGAAAGCAAAATGTAATTAAGTTCTGAAGAACACGTCCTTTATCGAGCTACTTTTCCTGCTGAAAGTCGTCAGGAGAAAGCTTATCGCATCAAGGTTGTCAGAACTAGCCGACCACGTTCTTTTCTGCATTTATTAACAGTTCGATAACTTTGTAAGCAATAATCAAACGGAAATTGAAAAGTGGCATAGGTAGATAGTCTGGTAAATTAGTGCGATCTGATAATTACTTCTAAGTAGATATAATTTTTTTATATCGTATCCATTACAAAAAACGAGAAGATTAACAAATAAATATTTATAACTCTCCATTCATTTCCTTCATGAAATATTGTAATTCCATATCATCCTAGTGACCCCAATTTAATTGAGGAGTTTCATGTGTAAGGCTATTAAATTGTTTTTCACACTCTTTCAAGAAACCGCAGTTATAAACTTATATTTCACCCATAAAAATCCATAATAAACTCGATAAAATGACTCGCAATAGCGTTGCTGATATGTATCATTGTCCCTCGAGCTGTAATGAGATGATGGTTGGTCGCGTTCCTTCCCCACATTCCAAGCGCTCAGACGACGCCTGTGTAAACTCACGCAGAAGGATCGATTCCTTGACAAAAACCAGACATCGATCCAAAGACGGAGACACTTAGCGCTTCCGCGACAGAGACTTCGACGCTACGCTATTCTCTAAAACCATCACTACCTTCGATACCACCACAACTGCAGTCACCCACGCCTCTGACGATTGCAACCGGTGACTCTCTCACCACTACCGTCACCCCGCTGTCATCGCCGTCAGGGCAACCCCGACTCTATCACTACCACAATCTCGTCACATCTATCTCAATGCCACTGCCATCACCCAACAGCCGCCGCAATCGCTGCCGTGTCCACTGCCACCGCCATCGCCATCGCAATCGCTGCCGTGACCATTACGGCCACCACTACGTCCATCGCAGTTGATGCCATACCCGTGTTGTCAAGGTCGATGCCACGAGCGGGAGACCGTGGCACGAATGCCACGACGATTTCGCCCCTCCACGCAGTTCATTACCCTGCCACCAGAGACAACGCCATCCCAATTATAAAACCGCTGGGTTAGTTCTAATAGGCTAATAGTTCCCTATTCCGTCGCTAGTTGCGCAGAGAAGCTCGTGGCTTGGCACGATGCCACAACGCGTGCCACTGCCACCAGTTGCAGACCTTGACACCACTACCATTCCCAGTGCCCCCGCCGTCACCGTTGTCTCCGCGTCTGTCGTTCCGCCGCCTCGCCCGTATAATGGCGTTATACTTGCGCACGGCGTTAATGGCGGCGGCGCCGGGGGCGGTGGTCGCCGCCGCGTTTTTACTGCGCTCGTCATCGTATCTAATGGATTTCACCAGGCGCGCGCTTCCACAAACGTAAAAAGCGCTCCGCGCGCGTGCCGCTCGTTCGTTTGTTTTCTGCTTCGTTCTTTTCTGCTTCGTCCCTGCCGCTCCCACTAGCCCGTCTGCAGGTGCTAAACGGAATTGTCGACGTCCGTTAAGCTGGCAAAGCCATTTTCAAAAAACACATTTTCTCTATACCCAGAATTTTGTGCTATTTTTGTGCTTTCCAAATATCCAAAAATTAATTTTTTTGCTCCAACGGTTTTTCCAAAAATGGGTGGCTTTGCTGGCTTAATGTTAAGCTGGCAAAGCCAATTAGCCAAAACAAATTTTCTTTATACACAAAATATTGTGCTATTTTTGTGCTTTTCAAATATATAAACATTAATTTTTTTGCTCTTACCGTTTTTCGAAAATTTAGAAAAAACGAATTTTCGAAATGCCCGGCAGGCGCAACAACTACGCGTAAGAAAACTACTCGTAGAAAAAAAACTATCCATCAAAATTAGATTTTCTTGACACAAAAAGAACCACAAAACAATTCTCTATACAACAATGTTGTTTCGAAATATTCAACATTTAATATTCCCTATAAATAATAATAATTCTTTACACTACTGTCAAGAAACAACACAATTCAAGTCATACAATTCCTCATAAAAACTAAACTACTCAATATTTCGCAATGTCCTTTCCCAACAAACAGAACCAAACATTGTTCTAACAATGTACACACACGCTGATTTTTTTGCTCTCAACGTTTTTTGCAAAATTCAACAAAACCACTCACGAGTCACCCGCAACAACGCACTCTCGCAGGATAAGAAAATCACTCATCAAGGCAAAACTCTAATTCAAAATCAATTTATCCTCACATAACATCAACCACAATACAATACAATATACAACTATATTGTTTTCAACTTTTTTATTTTCGATACTATCGAAGAAAAAATTGTAAATCCTTTAACTGGGTACCCAAAAACACACCAATGGAGGCACATCAATCCTACTAAATACTAAAATACTCAACACATCGCATTGGCCTTCCCCAACAAACAAAATCAAACTTCATTCTAATAAACCACACTTACAATGATTTTTTGCTCTAACCGTTTTTTTGAAAAATTGAACAAAATGACACGTATGTGGCGCAAGATAGGGCAACTCCGCCAAGAACAAAAACAATCTTCGAAGGAAATATATCATTCAAAAATAAAATGTCTTATCACAGAATTAACAACAATACAATGCACTATGCAAAAGTATTGATTTCAAACTTTTGACTTTCGATACTATCTATAAAAAAATCTAAATCATTACACTGAAAATAAAAAAAAAAGACGCATGGAGGCAAACAAATCCTAATAAATACTAAACTACTCAACCAATTGCATTGTCTATTTCCAAGAATAACAATTAAATGTTGTTCTAATAAACTACACCAACAATGATTTTTTTGCTCTCATGAATTTTTTGAAAATTAAATTCAACTTCGTATGAGTGCACGGGAGTGGCGCGACCTCCGGATAACAAAAGCGACGGAAGGAGGAACACATGTCCTAATAAATACTAAACTACACGACCAATTGCATTGTCCATTTCCAAGAATTACAATGAAATGTTGTTCTAATAAACTACACCAACAATGATTTTTTTGCTCTCATGGATTTTTTGAAAATAAAACTCAACTTCGTATGAGTGCACGGGAGTGGCGGGACCTCCGGATAACAAATGCGACGGAAGGAGGAACACATGTCCTAATAAATACTAAACTACTCGACAAATCGCATTGTCCTTTTCCAAGAATATCAACGAAATGCTGTTCTAATCAACTACACCAACAATGATTTTTTTGCTCTCATTGTTCTTTTGAAAAAAAAACTCAACTTCGTATGAGTGCACGGGAGTGGCGCGACCTCCGGATAACAAAAGCGACGGAAGGAGGAACACATGTCCTAATAAATACTAAACTACTCAACAAATCGCATTGTCCATTTCCAAGAATAACAATGAAATGTTGTTCTAATAAACTACGCCAACAATGATTTTTTTGCTCTCATTGTTCTTTTGAAAAAAAAACTCAATTTCGTAAGAGTGCACGGGAGTGGCGCGACCTCCGGATAACAAAAGAGACGGACGAAGGCACACATGTCCTAATAAATACTAAACTACGCGACCAATTGTATTGTCCTTTTCCACGAATAACAAAGAAATGTTGTTCTAATGAACTACACAAACAATGATTTTTTTGCTCTCATTGTTCTTTTGAAAATAAAACTCAACTTCGTATGAGTGCACGGGAGTGGCGCGACCTCCGGATAACAAAAGCGACGGAAGGAGGAACACATGTCCTAATAAATACTAAACTACTCGACCAATTGCATTGTCCTTTTCCAAGAATAACAAAGAAATGTTGTTCTAATAAACTACACCAACAATGATTTTTTTGCTCTCATTGTTCTTTTGAAAAAAAAACTCAACTTCGTATGAGTGCACGGGAGTGGCGCGACCTCCGGATAACAAAAACGACGGAAGGAGGAACACATGTTCTAATAAATACTAAACTACTCAACAAATCGCATTGTCCATTTCCAAGAATAACAATGAAATGTTGTTCTAATAAACTACGCCAACAATGATTTTTTTGCTCTCATTGTTCTTTTGAAAACTAAACTCAACTTCGTATGAGTGCACGGGAGTGGCGCGACCTCCGGATAACAAAAGCGACGGAAGGAGGAACACATGTCCTAATAAATACTAAACTACTCGACCACTTGCATTGTCCTTTTCCACGAATAACAATGAAATATTGTTCTAATAAACTACGCCAACAATGATTTTTTTGCTCTCATCGTTCTTTTGAAATTTAAACTCAACTTCGTATGAGTGCACGGGATTGGCGTGATCTCCCGATAACAAAAGCGACGGAAGGAGGAACACATGTCCTAATAAATACTAAACTACTCGACCAATTGTATTGTCCTTTTCCACGAATAACAATGAAATGTTGTTCTAATAAACTACACCAACAATGATTTTTTTGCTCTCATTGTTCTTTTGAAAAAAAAACTCAACTTCGTATGAGTGCACGGGAGTGGCGCGACCTCCGGATAACAAAAGCGACGGAAGGAGGAACACATGTCCTAATAAATACTAAACTACTCGACCAATTGCATTGTCCTCTTCCACGAATAACAATGAAATGTTGTTCTAATAAACTGCACCAATAATAAAACTCTCATCGTTCTTTTGAAAATTGAACTCAACCTCCTATGTGTGCAACAGAGTGGCGGGACCTCGGGATAACAAAAACGACGGAAGGAGGCACACATGTCCTAATAAATACTAAACTACTCGACAAATCGCATTGTCCTTTTCCAAGAATAACAATGAAATGTTGTTCTAATAAACTACACCAACAATGATTTTTTTGCTGTCATGGAGTTTTGGAAAATAAACTCAACCTCGTATATGTGCACGGGAGTGGCGGGACCTCGGGATAACAAAAGCGACGAAAGGAGGAACACATGTCCTAATAAATACTAAACTGCTCAACCAATTGCATTGTCCATTTTCAAGAATAACAAGTAAATGTTGTTCTAATAAACTACACCAACAATGATTTTTTTGCTCACATCGTTCTTTTGAAAATTAAACTTAATCTCGTATTTGTGCACCGGAATGGCGCGCACCTCGGTATAACAAAGAAGACGGAAGGAGGCACACATGTCCTAATAAATACTAAACTGCTCGTCAAATTGCATTGTCGTTTTCCAAGAATAATAATGGAATATTGTTTTAATAAATTACACCAACAATGAATTATTTGCTCTTACCATTTTTTTGAAAATTAAACATAACTATGACACTATTCGAAGCAAAAGTATCCTTCAAAATTTAAATATCTTTACACAGCATAACAACAATGATTCTCTTCATTTTTCCTACTAATTTTCATTCTTTACTTCACTCTCTCTGCGTTGAAAACGGATTTTTTCGCATTTGATTTTTAAAATGCCTATATACTTAGAATGTTTGAAAATTTTAAAAAAATATTTCCCACTTGTAAGAAGATGTGCACAATACTTTATGAAAAATAATTCCAAAGTTGTGTTTCGAAAAAATATTTTTAATATTTTTAAAGTAGGTTTTGAGGATATTGGATTTATATAAAACTATGAAAAGTGTAATTTTTTAGGATTTTTTAAAGTGGTTTGCGAAAGTAAAAATATAAAAATCAATTCCAAAAATGAAAAACATATTTTATTTTCTTTAATTTTATTTTAAATTCGTAAGAAGTCTTTTTCGTACACCGTGGGGAAACCTAAATCGTAGAGGTTTAGGGTCTTGAACGGAATCAATGTTTAAAAATGGACAGTTTGATCGCAGCTGAAAATAATGTGTAAGTAAATTAGCTTGGATCATCTTCGAGACTGGACATAGACGTATGTAAACTGTATATATACTGACACTTAAAAAATTTACTCATTTTCGCGAGTTGTTAGCGATATTTTTCGACGAGCCATTTTTACTTCAAAAAGCACACGACTTAATCGCAATCAGAAACTCTTAGCAGAATACGATTGCAATCTCCCGTGAGAAACGTGGGCCGAGGAGAGTTTGTTATGACCGTGGTGTGTGACGCGAGATAGTATACAGGGAAGTGCTACTTATAAGTACAAGACCCTAAGATATGCTTTGATTGGCTGGAGAGATATTTATATGGAACCACGTCATTGGTTTATGCCAATAGAATAAAATATTAGGAAATTGCAAATAATACAATACAATACATAACTAAATATAAAAGCAATATATTTATTGCACTGATATATACTTGATTTTACCCTATTGTTATCTGCTACTGTAGAAAAATATCTTTCTGGCACAAATTTTTATTACATACGAAGTTAAAATAAGATATTACGGAAGAAATTTTGAGGAAGTTATATGTATATGCCATACTTAACACAAATTCCGTTATAAACTACATACAGAAATCATGTCTTCTGTTCTTACTGTGTTATGTGATATTATTTAGTTGTTAGAGCGGCGTCTCCCGACGAAGATTTTCTGGGGTTCAATGGTCTCCTATGTTTCTGGAACTGCGGTGCACTGTAAAAGCATGAAATGTCACAGTGGACCACGTTCCGTCTTCGCGCGTGAAGACAGTCCTCCATCAACACATCCCTGCCGGATGACGTAGGCCGGAGCTCCAAACGTGAGAATCGCCGCGCAGCTGCTTTTCACCCGTCAGCAAGCGATAGATAAGAGCTGTCGCGCGCCTCTGGAGGTCAAGCGAAAAAGTCCCCATTCGTATGGCAAGGTTGAAATGCTCTGGAAAAACTTTTCCCCGTTAGTATTTAAACGGTTAATGAAACCATTATTTCAACCAGCATGAACTGCAATTAGTCTGATACACTTACATTTGCCGTTACGCCAATTATATCATTATGGTGCCAGCACTTTTTGAATACAAAGTTGTTGTCAATCCACCTCTCGTCAATACACTATTTGACGGCCTTCTTTCCCTAACATCCTCATTTGGATGAGATCTCTTGTTCTCCAATCTACAATATGCTCTCTCGACCAAAACTTTTCGTTTTGAATTACACCTCCATCTGTATTCCATATGTTCCATTCACATCCAAAGTGACTTTTCTCCCCGAGGAAAATTTATCTTTTCTTTAATTATAGACTGCATTTTCGTTAACGTGCGCACTTGCTTTTCACGGACGTAAAAATCACAGAGCATTTCTGATTACGCATAAAATCGTGACAGCACTTATTTCATTCGGTGTAACATTTTCTTTACGAATTGTTTTAATGCTAGTTACTCCAACACCAATGTATGCCGCTGCTCTTTCTATGCCTTTTGTCGTAGTAACCAGTAGATGAATCACCTGCCTCAATTACACTCGCTATGAACTCCTGACCTTCACTGTGAATTGTCGAATTTCATTTCGAATTCGAATTCGGTTTCGATTTTAAAGAATATTTTTGCTCGGACTAGTGTCATTCGGCGGGGCGCGTAATTCCGGTTCACACATACGTGGTTAGGCCAATTTTCCAAAAAACGGTGGGAGCAAAAAAATCATTGTTGGTGTAGTTTCTTAGAATAGCATTTTGTTTTTAGTGTAGGAAAAGGACAACGCAATTTGTGGGGTACTTCGGTATTCATTAGGATTTATGTGCTTCCATCCGTGGGTATTTGGATTCACAGTGTAATAAAATAGAATTTTTTTATGGATAGTATCGGAAGACAAAACACGGAAGTCTTGAAAACAATACTGTTGCGTAGTGCATTGTATTGTTGTTGATGCTTTTGAAAAGCACTTAAATTTTTAAAAATAATTTCATATGGAATAGTGTCTTTGTTATTTGCCATTCCGGTGCACACATGGGAGGTCGAGTTTAATTTTCCAAACACCGGTGAGAGCAAAAAAATCATTGTTGGTGTTCTTTATTAGAAAATTATTTCCTTCTTACTGTAGCAAAAAGGAAAATGCAATTTGTGGAGTAGTTTGGTATGTATTAGGATTTATGTGCTTCCATCGATGGATTTTTGTAATCTCAGTGTAGCGAATTAGATTGTTATGCATATAGCATAGTATCAAAAGTCAAACAATTGAAAACAATACTGTTGGGTAGTGCAATGTATGATGTTAATGCTTTGTAAAGACATCTGAATTTTGAAGTATATTTTGGGTTGGAATAGTGTCATCGTAATTTGGCACGGTGTGCCATTAAGGAGCACATATGCTTGGTTGAGTTTAATTTTACAAAACACGGTGAGAGCGAAAAAATTATTGTTGGTGTAGATTATGAGAACAACATTTAGTTGTTATTCTTGGAAAAGGACAATGCGATTTGTCGAGTAGTTTAGTATTTATTAGGACATGTGTTCCTCCTTCCGTCGCTTTTGTTATCCGGAGGTCCCGCCACTCCCGTGCACTCATACGAAGTTGAGTTTAATTTTCAAAAGAACAATGAGAGCAAAAAAATCATTCTTGGCGTAGTTTATTAGAACAACATTTCATTGTTATTCTTGGAAAAGGACAATGCAATAGGTCGAGTAGTTTAGTATTTATTAGGACATATGTTCCTCCTTCCGTCGCTTTTGTTATCCGGAGGTCGCGCCACTCCCGTGCACTCATACGAAGTTGAATTTAATTTTCAAAAAATTCATGAGAGCAAAAAAATCATTGTTGGTGTAGTTTATTAGAACAACCTTTCATTGTTATTCTTGGAAAAGGGCAATGCGATTTGTCGAATAGTTTAGTATTCATTAGAACATGTGTTCCTCCTTCCGTCGGTTTTGTTATCCGGAGGTCCCGCCACTCCCGTGCACTCATACGAAGTTGAGTTTTATTTTCAAAAAATCCATGAGAGCAAAAAAATCATTGTTGGTGTAGTTTATTAGAACAACATTTCTTTGTTATTCTTGGAAAAGGACAATGCAATTGGTCGAGTAGTTTAGTATTTATTAGGACATGTGTTCCTCCTTCAGTCGCTTTTGTTATCCGGAGGTCGCGCCACTCCCGTGCACTCATACGAAGTTGAGTTTTATTTTCAAAAGAACGATGAGAGCAAAAAAATCATTGTTGGTGTAGTTGATTAGAACAACATTTCATTGATATTCTTGGAAAAGGACAATGCGATTTGTCGAGTAGTTTAGTATTTATTAGGACATGTGTTCCTCCTTCCGTCGCATTTGTTATCCGGAGGTCCCGCCACTCCCGTGCACTCATACGAAGTTGAGTTTTATTTTCAAAAAATCCATGAGAGCAAAAAAATCATTGTTGGTGTAGTTTATTAGAACAACATTTCATTGTTATTCGTGGAAAAGGACAATACAATTGGTCGAGTAGTTTAGTATTTATTAGGACATGTGTTCCTCTTTCCGTCGCTTTTGTTATCCGGAGATCACGCCAATCCCGTGCACTCATACGAAGTTGAGTTTAAATTTCAAAAGAAAGATGAGAGCAAAAAAATCATTGTTGGCGTAGTTTATTAGAACAATATTTCATTGTTATTCGTGGAAAAGGACAATGCAAGTGGTCGAGTAGTTTAGTATTTATTAGGACATGTGTTCCTCCTTCCGTCGCTTTTGTTATCCGGAGGTCCCGCCACTCCCGTGCACTCATACGAAGTTGAGTTTAGTTTTCAAAAGAACAATGAGAGCAAAAAAATCATTGTTGGCGTAGTTTATTAGAACAACATTTCATTGTTATTCTTGGAAATGGACAATGCGATATGTTGAGTAGTTTAGTATTTATTAGAACATGTGTTCCTCCTTCCGTCGCTTTTGTTATCCGGAGGTCGCGCCACTTCCGTGCACTCATACGAAGTTGAGTTTTTTTTCAAAAGAACAATGAGAGCAAAAAAATCATTGTTGGTGTAGTTTATTAGAACAACATTTCTTTGTTATTCTTGGAAAAGGACAATGCAATTGGTCGCGTAGTTTAGTATTTATTAGGACATGTGTGCCTTCGTCCGTCTCTTTTGTTATCCGGAGGTCGCGCCACTCCCGTGCACTCTTACGAAGTTGAGTTTTTTTTTTCAAAAGAACAATGAGAGCAAAAAAATCATTGTTGGTGTAGTTTATTAGAACAACATTTCTTTGTTATTCTTGGAAAAGGACAATGCAATTGGTCGAGTAGTTTAGTATTTATTAGGACATGTGTTCCTCCTTCCGTCGCTTTTGTTATCCGGAGGTCGCGCCACTCCCGTGCACTCATACGAAGTTAATTTTTTTTTTCAAAAGAACAATGAGAGCAAAAAAATCATTGTTGGTGTGGTTTATTAGAACAACATCTCTTTGTTATTCTTGGAAAAGGACAATGCAATTGGTTGAGTAGTTTAGTATTTATTAGGACATGTGTTCCTCCTTCCGTCGCTTTTGTTATCCGGAGGGCGCGTTACTCCCGTGCACTCATACGAAGTTGAGTTTTTTTTTCAAAAGAACAATGAGAGCAAAAAAATCATTGTTGGTGTAGTTGATTAGAACAGCATTTCGTTGATATTCTTGGAAAAGGACAATGCAATTGGTCGAGTAGTTTAGTATTTATTAGGACATGTGTTCCTCCTTCCGTCGCATTTGTTATCCGGAGGTCCCGCCACTCCCGTGCACTCATACGAAGTTGAGTTTTATTTTCAAAAAATCCATGAGAGCAAAAAAATCATTGTTAGTGTAGTTTATTAGAACAACATTTCATTGTAATTCTTGGAAAAGGACAATGCAATTGGTCGTGTAGTTTAGTATTTATTAGGACATGTGTTCCTCCTTCCGTCGCTTTTGTTATCCGGAGGTCGCGCCACTCCCGTGCACTCATACGAAGTTGAATTTAATTTTCAAAAAATTCATGAGAGCAAAAAAATCATTGTTGGTGTAGTTTATTAGAACAACATTTAGTTGTTATTCTTGGAAATAGACAATGCAATTGGTTGAGTAGTTTAGTATTTATTAGGATTTGTTTGCCTCCATGCGTCTTTTTTTTTTATTTTCAGTGTAATGATTTAGATTTTTTTATAGATAGTATCGAAAGTCAAAAGTTTGAAATCAATACTTTTGCATAGTGCATTGTATTGTTGTTAATTCTGTGATAAGACATTTTATTTTTGAATGATATATTTCTTTCGAAGATTGTTTTTGTTCTTGGCGGAGTACCCTATCTTGCGCCACATACGTGTCATTTTGTTCAATTTTTCAAAAAACGGTTAGAGCAAAAAAATCATTGTAAGTGTGGTTTATTAGAATGAAGTTTGATTTTGTTTGTTGGGGAAGGCCAATGCGATGTGTTGAGTATTTTAGTATTTAGTAGGATTGATGTGCCTCCATTGGTGTGTTTTTGGGTACCCAGTTAAAGGATTTACAATTTTTTCTTCGATAGTATCGAAAATAAAAAAGTTGAAAACAATATAGTTGTATATTGTATTGTATTGTGGTTGATGTTATGTGAGGATAAATTGATTTTGAATTAGAGTTTTGCCTTGATGAGTGATTTTCTTATCCTGCGAGAGTGCGTTGTTGCGGGTGACTCGTGAGTGGTTTTGTTGAATTTTGCAAAAAACGTTGAGAGCAAAAAAATCAGCGTGTGTGTACATTGTTAGAACAATGTTTGGTTCTGTTTGTTGGGAAAGGACATTGCGAAATATTGAGTAGTTTAGTTTTTATGAGGAATTGTATGACTTGAATTGTGTTGTTTCTTGACAGTAGTGTAAAGAATTATTATTATTTATAGGGAATATTAAATGTTGAATATTTCGAAACAACATTGTTGTATAGAGAATTGTTTTGTGGTTCTTTTTGTGTCAAGAAAATCTAATTTTGATGGATAGTTTTTTTTCTACGAGTAGTTTTCTTACGCGTAGTTGTTGCGCCTGCCGGGCATTTCGAAAATTCGTTTTTTCTAAATTTTCGAAAAAACGGTAAGAGCAAAAAAATTAATGTTTATATATTTGAAAAGCACAAAAATAGCACAATATTTTGTGTATAAAGAAAATTTGTTTTGGCTAATTGGCTTTGCCAGCTTAACATTAAGCCAGCAAAGCCACCCATTTTTGGAAAAACCGTTGGAGCAAAAAAATTAATTTTTGGATATTTGGAAAGCACAAAAATAGCACAAAATTCTGGGTATAGAGAAAATGTGTTTTTTGAAAATGGCTTTGCCAGCTTAACGGACGTGAATTGTCGATGGGGTGGAGAGCATCACTTAAGCGCTTGGCGAGCGTGACGGGGCTAGGAAGTGTTTTGGACGAAACATTTTTTGTTTATTTTGAGAACTCAGTGTTGTGTTTGAGTGTAATGTTTGAAAACAAAAGAAGAATGATCAAATTTTGCACAAAGTTTTCAATACCGAATGAACGTTTGAAATACCATTGTACTTGCGGGAAGACTCACTGAGAAGGTTATGAACAAAATTAAAGAAAGTGTAAACTATGAATTTTCAGAACTTATTACAGTGTATATTAGGGGCGATTTGTGTTTGTACAACAAAATAGATTGAAAACAAAATAGGTTAGAACAATTTAATGTTCAAACGTCATATTTGATAAAAACAAGAATTTAAAAATTGTAATAATTCCACTCTCAGTGAAAGGTATAAGATTTTCTTACGATACATGTAAGGAATTTCAGTGCACTTTATTTAGAGATTGTCATTGTTTCTCTAAAAAGTAAAACGTGGAAGTCACGAGCAGTCCTTCTTCCGCGAAGTCTCTATTCTCACTTCCGATCTCTCGGGCTCCGGGGTCCGCTCGACCCAGCGGGATTGGTTTTCAACGGCGTGTCAAGAACTGACCGAAGGGAAATGGAACTCGACGGGGTGGGAATCTCGCAGCCGAGGGAGAACGCGTGGCCGAAGACGCGAGGGGAGGGGAGGGCGAGATCGAGGGGCAGACGACGCCAGGGAGCGTCGGATGGAGCCGTCAGCGACGGCAACGCCCCGGCCCCATCCACGCCCCGCCTCGCTCCTTCTGCCTCCACCAACCCCCTCCGCCGCCACCCGAGCGTTTCCTTATACAGGGGTGGACAAAATAATGGAAACACCCAATTGATTAGGGCGTAGGAATTGTATCTCGTCCAGAAATATCCTGCTTATGAAACTTATACTTATGACTCCTTGTACGTCTTATGAAACACCGTTTTGGGGTTGATATGGGATTCTGAGCAAGTCATTAATTTCTTTAGTCCCTTTTGAAGAGATAGTCTTCTGTTTTTTGCCACAGTAATGGGCAGCATTGAACTGTTTTGATCACCATACACCCCACTGGCATTTAGTGGATGCGTTTATGCACGACCTATATGAAATCATAATCTTCAATACTGAGCAACGCGAAACACCGACCAACCTTGGATATAGAAGCAACTACTGTACTGGTCTCAACAAATTGTCCATACGATAATAATTCTGAGAGCTCGGTCATGATGCGTTCGCGAATGTTTATAACCTTGCGTTGACGTCTGAAGCTTGCTACGTGTTGCGGAGGTTATACAGGCAGAGGTAATAATGTGATAGCGTCAGCAACAAATTTTGCTTCAAGAAATATTCCAACTCCGGCATACATTTTACGTTTTCCATTTTTTCACATTCTGTAGTTATCTCACATTGTACGTAACTCCTCTTACACTAACGTTGCTCGTGAACCTGTAGCTGTCTCATCAGCGTTTAATGTTGAATTCCCCAGTATTTATGTGCGGTTAACTACACATTCACCACCGTCATCGCTGGCAATACATCAACCAAGACACTAACACCTTAAGTGACTTTGTGTAGTAAGGGTCCTTGCCACTTTTGCTATCTTCATTGTCCGCGCTTCCAAGTCATTCCTCACGTTTGGCGTTAAGGAATCTTGACTCTGCAGTATGCCACTACATTCCTTACATTTCTCGCCACCTTCACCGCCTCTTCCTACGCATCGGCCTAGTTACAACCTGGATCAAAACTTTGGTCACAATCGCGTTGTCACCCTCGCCCCCAGAACGCCATCACCACCCCTGATCGTCTGCGAGACCACCGCCGCCGCCGCCGCCAACACCGTCGCCGCTCCTCTTCTGCTCGGGGAATGGAACTGTCGACTGGTTCATTACGCCCTCCCGCCGTGTTTTGTCTCTCCCATGTCTGTCCGTCCGTCCGTCGCCGGGCGCGAATTGCTTGGGGGCTCTCGAGTATCGACCGAGGCGTCTGCGAGTTTTCGATTATCCGCCTCGCCGGGGATCTCTCTCGTGCGTCTCTTGCCTCGCCTCGCTCCGCCCCGCCTCGCCTCGCCCCTCCTCACCCCGCCCCTCCCCTCACCCCTCCTTTCCCCTCCTTTCCCCGCCCCACGCGCTCCCGCTTCGCCCCGTCCCGCTTCGCCCCGTCCCGCTTCGCCCCGTCCCGCTTCGCCCCGTCCCGCCTCGCCCTGTCCCGTCCCGCCTCGCCTCGCCCCGTCCCGCCTCGCCCTGTCCCGTCCCGTCCCGCCTCGCCTCGCCCCGTCCCGCCTCGCCCTGTCCCGCCTCGCCTCGCCCCGTCCCGCCTCGCCCCGTCCCGCCATGCCCCGTCCCGCCATGCCCCGTCCCGCCCCGTCCCGTCCCGTCCCGTCCCGTCCCGCCCCGTCCCGTCCCGCCTCGCCCCGTCCCGCCTCGCCCCGTCCCGCCTCGCCCCGTCCCGCCTCGCCCCGTTCCGCCTCGCCCCGTCCCGCCTCGCCCCGTCTCGCCCCGTCCCGCCTCGCCCCGTCCCGCCGCGCCCCGTCCCGCCGCGCCCCGTCCCGTCCCGTCCCGCCTCGCTTCGCCTCGCCCCATCCCGCCTCGTCCCACCCCTCCTCGTCCCACCCCGCCTCGTTCCACCCCGCCTCGCCCCGTCCCGCCGCGCCGCGCCCTCCCCCGCCCCGTCCCGCCTGCCCAGCCACTCCTCTCAAGTCCGTGCGTTGCTCGCCTCGCCTGGCGTCGGCCGCCCAGCCACGCGCGTCCCGCCGCCCTTGGTTAATCAGAGCGCCGGATTAGGAGGAGGAGGAGGCGGCGGCGGCGCGGCGGCCGCCGTTGCTGCTGCAGCAGCAGCAGCAGCAGCAGGCAGCCGAGTAGAGGCCGCGCGCCGGGGGCAGCTGCCGGCGACTCCGCCCGCGATGGCTCCGCGCCCTGCCCGCGGGCGCAGCTGGCGACCACTGCCACGGCCGGCCCTCGCCCGCCCCTTCAGAGCAACTTCACTGCCAATATGAATTATTAATGAAATACACCCTTGATATTCTATCATCGAAATCATTCACGCACGGATCGGTTACTTTTAATGTTCATTTGCCGACTTCCTGTTGTTTGTTTTGTGTGAGATAACGTGGATGATGAATTGCAATTTGAATGTGTTCAATTATGTAAGAGTCGGCGTGGATAAGATATAATGCTTTAGACACTATCTTCTCTATATTTACGAAACTTTGAACATATCCAGAATAGATGTAAAAAAATGTTCTGGCAGTTCAGAATTCATTTTCAACAACGTTGTCATTATAGTAAGCTAAATTACGCACTGCAAATTTATTTTATTTGTTATCACTGATGTTCTGTTTTATAGGTGACCTAATTCAGATGATTTGGCAAGGTGGCCCATATAATAGAACAGCTTTGAAGCGAGATCAAGAATTGTGCTGTAGTTTTGTTTTCAATTTCATGTTGATTTCACAGAATTCAATGCATAGATGTTGGAATATTTTCATTTAGTATCAGAACAATTAGAAATGGCGACTATTTACCCGCAACAACTTTTAAAACATCTCCTCTAAGTGTTTTTGAGAAATAATTTCGAATTATCTAACTTTAAGTGATATTAAATGGATGATGCAGTGTTGAGCAGTGCAGTGAAGTGTAATGGACAACGTATGCATTTTGGAAAAAGTGTAAACTAGTGTAGTGCAATGTAGTGTACTTGACCAATGGTAATTTTCGACTTAATTTATCTAAACATTAACTATTACAGTCGAATATTATTATTATTGTTGTTATTATTATTATTATTATTATTATTATTATTATTATTTCTGCTTTAATTATAATGCTGTATCCCATTGTTTAGTTTTTAATCGAATGATGATATTTAGTGTACGATACAACCGCGTGAGCAATGTCGCCAACTTATGACGCCTCAGCGTCGAGCAGAGGAGGCCGTGCATGTGCGAGGACGCGGAGACGGCGCGGGGAGCGGGCACCAAGAGATGCGTCAGAAGGCGCCGCCCCCGCTTTGAACTTCGCCGTGCCCGCCCCTCCCCCTGCCTGCCCCCCCCGCTCCGACCCCCCCGCGCCTCTAGCAGACTCCACCGCCGGTCCTCGCCTTCGTGATCACAGCCGCCGACGCTCATTCAAAAACAAGCCAATATCACGTGTCGATGGGTTTTGTGTAACGAACTCGTTGACTTGAGCTAACGACCAGCGGAACAACAACGAATTCCTGCGGTAATTTTTGTTTGTTACCGTGCCTTGTCCTATGCGCCGACGTAACATTGCTTTTTAATCATCGATTATTATTCTGCTGTGAATCCCTACCTTCGTGTTAGCACACCACCACTCTGTCATGGAACTAATCGGATGGTAGTCATTATTTACTTTCTCGAACATCTGCTTCGTATCTAAGCATTTGCTTCATTGTTACATTTCAAAAGCCTTCGGTATTTCGATATATACGATATACAAACTCGTCATACTTAAACGTTGTAAACATTTTGTCCATAAATTATTATCCACATGACAATGTGACCAGACCAGGATATGATACATGATCCTGTCACAAAAAAAGAAAATATGTAACATATATTTCATATTTCTTTCACATTGGAAACCCAATATTGACATGAACAAACTGTACAAAGTAATGGCATACTCGCCAACACAATATTTTTCACATGTCACGCTCCAGATAAGTTGCTCTTCTTTCCGCTACGAGCCGATGCCGAGGCCGTAAACCACGCACTTTGTCGCTCGTGTGGTCAGCGGGAGGCGACGGACGATAGGCCACAAAGACCGCGGGGCGGGCGGCGCGGCACCGCGTTTTGGAGCTCGCACGAACGTTACTCCCACACGTTACCTACATTAAAAAATAATGTTTATGAGATGGATGAGTACAACGTATTATCTCGGAAGCATTACATTTAGGACAGAGAGTGCGAGATAACGAATGGTTTGCGAGGTGCTGGTTTTATTAATGATGTAACGAAAATACGGAAGTTCAATTGAAGTCATTTCTTGCACTTAATTCGATGGATATAGAATCCTACAAAAAGGGACTGTTTCCGCAAACCTACAAATCCGCAAACCTACAAAAAGGGAATGTTTTCTTCATAAAACTACATATTATAAGGATTTAGCGCAACATTACATGATATAATGTGTAATGTTATCTGCCTTGAATGGAGATATTGGCAATTATGTTCGGACGTTATTGTTCTGGAAATTTTGATACAAAAGTGAAAAATACATTTTTTTTCGCCCACCACTGGCTCGTAACTGACGAACTAACATCAAAGGGCAGGGCCATTAAACGAAGGGGCACGCGGTCAACCTTTAAATCGCTTTGGCGAACGCATTCCCGTGACTGACAAGATCCCACGGGGAGAGGTGGCACCTTCATAAGAAAGCTGGGAACTGGTCGCAGGAACCGCGTTGGAGTTTTATAAATATTCATTCTGTTATACAACCGTCGAGAAGGAAGTTTCATTTTCCGCAGTAGTAAAACTTTCCTTCCAAATACTCTCCTTCCATTTTTAGAAATTTTATTTACAGTATGTACTGTATATTTTTATTTCATAGAAAAAATATTCAAGTCAGAAAAAATGTCGATATATGGAAATATTTTTCAATGTATAGGAACGTTTTTATACGGAATTTTCAAGAGACCGAAAAATAATTTGATTTATAGAGAATTTTCATATATAGAAGTCTGATGTATGGAAATTCAATTTTATAATAATAATAATAATAATAATAATAATAATAATAATATTATTTCTCTATATCACAACTAAAGATGTTATGTGTCGGCTGAATATAAAATCTACTCCAGGTTGCAACCAGCTACCTAAGGAGCAGATCTAGGGACTGTCGGTGCTTCTACAATACCTTGCGCAAAATGTGGGCTGTTCCAAATAAAGCGATTTCTTGCACTTCCCAGTCTCTTGAATTACCGGGGAGTTTAGATAAGTTCTTACTCAAAATTTGCGGAACAAATCCCAGTTCTTCTTCTTCTTCTTCTTCTTCTTCTTCTTCTTCTTATTATTATTATTATTATTATTATTATTATTAATATCATTATTATTATTATTATTAATATCATTATTATTATTATTAATATCATTATTATTATTATTATTATCATTATTATTATCATTATTATTATTATTGCCATTATAATTAGTATTAATATTTGTCAATGGGAATGTTACTTTCCAACTCGCAGAATACGTGCCATTCCGCTTTCGTGCCGTTTCGCTTTCTGTATCGCATGGTGGGTTTGTGAAGTCTGTTTGCGCGGGTGGAGCGGGGGCGGGGGCGGGCGAAGCGTGAAGGGGCGGGGCGGGGTTGGGGCGTTTGCGTGGGCGAGCACCCCCGTGCGCGCGAGCGCGGCAAGAGGCGAAGACGCGAGGGCGCGAGCACGCCGTGCAGGTGCGCCGCCCCCGACATCCATCACTCGCTGTCGATAGGCGTCGTCTGCTGGGCGCCCGCCCCCGCGCCCGCGCTCCCCCTCTGCGACCCGCCACCCCGCCACCCGCCCCCCGCCCCGCCCACTTCTCTAGCCCCTGCGCCCGCGTCGCATTCATCGCCGCTTAATATGTCTTCACCCGCCCTGCTCCTCCACGCGCGGTTCTTCACGCCTGCGTGTTACGACGCGTTCGCGGCTCACTTTGTGATGAGCGCGCTTATGAGCATTCGCCCGAAGAAATGTTCCCATCATTTCAAGGTTTAATAATAAACGAGTTTATGCTGGTTATATTACATGCTATGATCGGTTACATTGCGATTTTTATGTGTATTAGACATACGTGAGATGCTGTGCAAGTGAAATCATCTAGAATCCCTTGTAAGAATCTAAATAATCCTTGTAAAGAAACCTTGTAAGGATTGTCAATAAGGGAATGTCAACACATGGTTGAAAATTACGTATAATCTCGGTCATTAGTTTACTTTTACATTATTGGATATAGATAGTGGTATGTATATAACAATAATAAAAAATTCAAAAAAGTAGTATTTTAATAATAGGGAGTTTTGGGAAGAAAGAGGTAGGACCGACATTTGTGTACCCCCTCGACATTTGTGTTTTGTGTACCCCCTCGGTACATCACTTTGTTTGGATAATCGTTGATTGCGTTCGCGTTGTAATGGTTGTTTACTTTACATATTTGTGTTGTATTTAAGATGCTACATTTTATAATTTTTTTTACGTTTTGTCAATCAGTAAACGAGTCAGATAGGCAAACTTAAATTAATATTAATGTTAGAAAAATCTCTTGTATGAACTAATTTAGGATACCCCTATGTTATGGACTAATTTTTGCTTCTGATTATTGTTCAGTAATATGATTTAACAATTTTAATATTGATATTTTGCTTAACAATTAATTTTTCCTTCTTTAGTAAAATAAATAATTATTTTATTAACTAATTTCATCTCCAATATTTTTGTTGTTTATTTTTGTAATTTTTTCTGAAAATTGAAACAAGATGCCTACCAGACCGCAGACTAACACGTTGTCGAAGAAACGTTTTAGCGAGCAAAAGTAACTCACAGACTCATTAAAATTCACTCAATGTTCTTCATTGTAGCTTAAATATCGAAGACATTCTGTCTACGCTGTAACCAAGTCGCGAATAGAAACATTCCATTCAACCATTCTTAATGAAACGATGCATTAGGGAATCAAAATATATCAGTACATAAGTAAATGGACCAACCCCGTGAACATTCATTCGTGGCACACGTGTGTCAATAGTAATATTTACACATTACCTCCATTCTGTAATTTTACTTTTCAAAATTTGAGTTTTTGATAAATTGGTTTTTTAATAAATAATGAATGTTTTTCCTTTAAGATAATCAAATCTTTTATCATTGAATTATGCTAAGTGCAATTTGTTGTTAAAATTCATTAATTTAAAGCGTGCGAGATACACTGCAATATTTTCCGTTATGCTTAGCTGCATGTAATGAGCAGATAACTTTCAAGAAATGACTTTGTTTCTCCTGTCATCTGCATTCTCATAGCTCAAAATAAACAGAATTTTATTGTAGGATACCTTTTTTCATTTTCACCCTAAGTACGTTTCTGACCCTCTAGGTTTTCAAATAATCATCAATCATGGTGGCTTCTTTTCAAATAAGTACTGTCTTAGGAAAGAAAGTACCCATTCTGATTTTGTGAGCTTACCATAAAAATACTGTTGAATACTGTTCATAACAGTGCATTCCATTAGAATTTCAGCACTGCTAAGCTCATTAGTCTCGTTACTGTAGTGAATGTTTTATCTTCGCAGGTGGCGTTGTTTCTCCTCCTCTGAATGGGCTGATCCGGCACCGAAGTGAACTTCAGCTAATGGGTATTTTCCTCTCCAGGTATTTCCCTCAGCATCGCCTCAGACTTGGCATGTTGCATGTTCTATTCTATGCTTACATTTTCCTCTCATCTATTAACCGACATAATAATACAAATGCTTTTAAAACACTTTTTTCTCTAATAGTTATTTGCAAGGAGTGAAGATAAGAATTTTATTGACAACGGAGAAATGTTAGGTCGCAAACGCGACAACGCGAGAGGCATAATTCTGATGAGTGAATAAAGTTCTAATAAATTCCGAAATTCGTAAAATTCGTAAATTTTTGTTTAATTTATTAGTCTAATTGTAAATTCATTTACCGACTAATGTAGTGTATGTCACTCTGAATAATGATAGTTACTAACGACTTTCGATATATGCTTTAGAGTTGCGAGTTTTGGTTATTATTGCTAGAAGAATGTAGACAATTTCAAGCTTGGAATATGAGATGGACAGTCTAGATTCTGAGGAAGATGTATTTATTTCTTCAAGTTTTATATTATATGATTTGCAACCTAAATTATGACTCGAAAATCGAAATATTTGTGATGAATAAGAACATTTTTGACAAGCGGAAGAATGATTTGGACTGATATTTCGGAGATGATTTCGCATATTCATATGGTAAATCAATATCTAATCAATTTAGCCTTTTTAGTGGCCTTAATAAATGTTGAGGGCTAAATTACAAGGAAAGGAAAACGTTCATATCTCTCAGAAAGTACGTACGTGTAAATAACTCTCTCAGAAAGTACGTACGTATAAAACTAATACTTAACAGTGTGCGCATACTATTGCTACGTATACAATTGGCTACGGCAAAACTATAATCATAAATTGTGTTGGATAACACTTCAATCTCGGCGAGAGCAAATTAGTGCTCTAGCAAAGAAAATGTGAATGAATGAGTCATTTAACTGGGTTTAAAACTGAAAGAAATGATTATCTGTTTGCGAGTGTTTCCCCTCCGCAGATTTTCAGAGACCGTTTCGCTGCAGATATGTAATTAGTTGCATGAATTTTTCCTAGTTACTTGGGCGTAACTTGAGAATTCGAGTGTACCAGTTGCCCAGCCTGTTCGTTGAACTCGCCGCTGGTACAATCTTCTTGTTGAGCTCATTATTGAAAGTTAACACGAAGGTCGATCACGGCAAAGACAAGCCAAGAATAACTTCCAACATGGGGTGCAGTGACGGGATGGAACGTGCTACAAGCTAGCGAAGGGTTCTTGTGTATTCCCGCTTAAACTAACAGTTGTAATAAGTTGGTCCGTGCGAACATTCTGCCTTTTGGAAATCATTGTTTTAAAAATGAAGATAACTTCTTATTGCAACCCAAAATGAAACGTATTTGACAACCCTTGGTACTTTCTGGGCGAACCTCCTAAAATGTAATACAAGAACAATCGTAGAACCTTCAAAGATGTATTATTTTATAGATTACAGCATTAGAAATAATGTCTCTTCCTTGACACGAAAATCAGTTTTAAGTGTTTAGACACCATCCATGAATTACGTAATGCAGATCTGAAGTATTTTGGATACCCCTGTAACGCGCGCTTGAACTTCCCTAAATAATTTAGTAACGCTTGCGGCAACATTTCTCATTGGCAATTCATAAAATTAATTTTATAACAGTAAAACAATTTTTACAAATTTTATTTGTGTTATATATTAAAATTGATGATAATTTAACTTAGAACTAGTTGACGATGCTGACAGCATCTAACAAAGTGATTGGGGACAATTTTTGAGGGAAGGAAGAACCCATAGATATAAGACTGAAAAATACAAATTATTTCAGAAAATGCTGAAAAATTAAAAACAATAATAATTAGCATTATGTAACACTAAAGTAACACCTTGTACTCCTACGCAACGCAGTGTAACGCTGCCACAAACCCCTTTCCTCCTCTTTACCGTTATTTAATTTATGGACGAGGCATCACTTGCTAGTCCTCGGTGATTTAGTGTATTGCATCGTAACGTATGTTGCGAGTTGCGAGTTTTTCTATGCCACAATCTTCTGCGAACTTCCGTTTTTTGTAGTTTCTTGGTGTTAAATCTATTTGAAGCAGTACTCGTGGGTAATACCCACGAGTAGTAAAGGGTGTACTGACTCACTTCAGTATTAATGTAATTTTTTAATATTTCTGTACTTATCTGTAAGTTTAGTGTACTGTTTTATATAATTCTTGTTTCAGGAGTTCATTAAAATGATTATTTTTACGATCGACTTTTTCACTCTCTGCACTTTCTACAGGAACATTTACTTGACCACTGCTGGACTAGACTCAATCGGTCTCACGGAGATAAGAAACGAATGAAACTCTGTTCAATTGATTAACTCCCTATCACCAATGCATTCCAGGAACAATCACTTTTCTGCAGATCTCGAGTGTTGATGACTTTTGCAACTGATCCACGCACGAAAATGTAATACACATTAATTGAATGCACTATGTATTTCGAAGGTGATCTAGTCAAAGATAAGGTTGTTGGTAGTTCGTCGATATCTTCGTTGATGCTGGAGTTCTTCGGTATTTGCAACGGTACATATTTTTGGTTTTCAAGTCGTTAAGCAAGTCAAGATTGCTCTTGTTCACAACTGCAAATTTTATGTTAATAATAGTTTTCTTGGGCTTATTTATAAGTATTATATCTGCACTCTTCGTTTACCAACTTTGTAGCAGGAAGGTGTTTGTAATAAGAGATATTATTGCAATTATTATTGTTATTATTATTATTATTATTATTATTATTATTATTACGTTAGGAGAATCCAAGCAATTATATCGTATCAACTTTCACTACGTACATTAGTGGAAATGAAACATATCAACATGTTCTCGTGGATAAGTAGTAATAATTGGTATTTGAGGTGGAGGTATAAAAAAGAGCTTCGTTGTCATAGTATTCTTTATGAAAAGTAGTTATCATAAAACTGTCATAAGTTCCTGTGATTTTGTAAACTTGGTTAATGATAGCTAATTAATAATAGCTAATTACTAAAGATTAGAACAGGTATAATTTTAAGATAACACCTTCAGAACTTGTACAATGAATTTAAAAAATAGGTCAAAGAGAGAGAGAGAACATCACTGCGAATCTGAATCACGCAACCGAGTCCGTCGCTCTCGCGGATCGCCTACAAGGACGCACTACCGCGGCTGCTTAATAGCGGAGAACAAATTGAGGCTTATCAGTTCCAATTAGGTAGCGGCGGTGTTCTGTCGGCGGGACGGAACCTGCGAGCCCTTGTAAGGAGAGCCGCGGGCAATAAAAAGAATAGCTGCTGTTATTAATCCTTGTCGCTCGCCGAAGGAAACGGCCCGGGAAAGATAAACGCGCACGCGAGGAAAGCGCAGCAATGAAAAATACTGCACAAGGGGCGCGGAGCACAGAATGGACATAAACTTACTTGAACACGCTTTTTGGCGTTGCAATTAGGTATTTTTTTTAATATGTGGACTGAATACTACATTTCTCTTTGATGTAAGATAATTTGTACATTGAAGTAGTAAGTTTAAGTGCTGACTCGCTTAGCGCACGTGTTGCGTATATTATTTTTAACGCGCCGTGTGCGAAAGATCTTTCGCACACTATTAGTTAGAATTTAAAAAATAGCTGTTTCGCACGCGGGAAACAAGCACGAGTAATCGTGTTTCTCGCACAGCTGGAGTATGTTTATGAGTTATTTTCCATATATGTTTATGGGTTATTGTTGTATTTGTATATTTATGATCTAGGTATTTTCTTACCCTCCGACAAAACATTATATGAACACATCATTTAAAAAAAGCTAATAGATTCAGAGTCACTTTGGTCATTTTTCTCTGAATAGACTATCATATTTTACTGGTTATATTTATCGAAACTGCAAAATCTTCGGGGCTATTTTTTCCGTATCTATCAGTTCTTTCCGCAAAAACTTAATACAACATACACGGAAAATTATAGCCTTCAATAATCACGTATAAAGAAACTGAAGTTAAGCGAAGCCAAAAATTATTGCAAACCATTACTTGAAAAAAAAAAGCTTGGTTCTTACTTCCTAATGGAAACAGATTAGCAACGTTAGAGTGATACATTAAAGTATTTTTGTTACGACGTTAGAGTATTTTCATTAGAATAAAAATTGTTATTTATGGCTTTTTTTTAGATATTACACCATTGAGAATAATTGAACCTGCCATATTTTATATGCAATTGCTGCGTAAATTTTTAAAGGTCAGGTCCTCACGCACTCGTGTTTTGGCGAATACTTGCACACACACGTATCCACGTCACCAACGGTGGCCACTGCGTCAGAACTGACTGCTTAAAGAACAGTATTTGAAAAATATTAATTGCAAGCTTCCCACTTCCTTCAAACTTGGCAAACATGGAGAGTGTCTTTTAATGGTGACAATTAAGATTATTTATTTTCTCTTATTTTGAGCCCATTGAGTTTCGGATAACGAATTTAGTAAGGAAAAGTAGCCCAAGAAGTTTGAGAAAACTACTAAAATATTCTTAACTGTGACAATGATTGGTGCTTTAACTTTCGGAGCAGCCGGTCTCACCGCCCCCGTCCACGCACCACCGTCGCTACACGCAATTGATTCTCGAGGTAATGAGCGTCGCGTGGGAGAATGAATCAAAACGCCCGCGTCGTTGCCCGTGAGCGGGACAATTTCGGGATGCCGGGCGGCGCGGCGCGGAGGCGGGAGCCCAAATGGCCCTCTGCAATTGTTTGCGTTTGGGAGATTGATGGTTTCATCGCGTTGCCAAGCGCCCAATCGATGGCAGTCTCAGAAACATTAACCTCGGCGGGATGCTAATTTGATCGCTCAACATACTCGAACGTTGCTCCGAGATAAACTATTGTGCAAATATGAACAGAGCGATTTTGCTGAAGAATGAATGTTTGCATGTGAGAATTTACCTGAAGTAATGATTGATTTGAAACAGGAACAATTCTAGTAAACCTTGACCATTCATCACATTGACGTAATTAGTGAGGTTAGCAGGACGGCATGATTAGTAGAGCTAATAAGCATCGATTTGAGAGTTCTTAAAATAATTTTCAAATTGCAATATGTATACAAACTCAGATTTGTTTATTGACAATGTACGAAATTAGCAAATCTGACTCATTTTTACATTTTTGCTGTGAGTGTTTATTTGCACAGTAAAGCTTCAATTAAAATAGTAAATGTGAAGCTGAATGCCACAGAGGAGTTTTGTTCCACAGGGGCGATAATCTATTTATTTTAGAACAATAAATATTACATCAAAAACTACTTTCCAGTGATTAAGTAATAATCATATAAATGTTGTTTTGTGAGGACTAGGAATGCATTAAAGGAAAGGGTTTGTTTAATATCAAAATCGATAATATCTTCTCTACGGATTTTTTTGGTCAAATTGCGGGCCGACCCGTAATGTAGCAGTCAGATTTTTCGCTCCCTACCCGTGGGACTGGGTTTGAAATCCCGATGGCTCCTTGTGAAGTTCGTGCTGGACGAAGCGAGTTCGTGGCAAGTCTACTAAGAGATCTCCCGCTTCCCGTACCTTTCATTCCTCCATTCGTATAGCATTCATATCACGTATTCATAATAACCAACCCATCAAACCATTCATCCATTTACAGGTATGGCCGCAAGGGATATTGATGCAATAATAATAAAAATATCTAACGACTTTTAAGAGTTTCTTTTTCCTGCATGTCACGAGGTCCAATATCCAACCTTGAAATACGAACTTTCGGTAATTTAGGATTTAATATATAAATGATTTGTAATATTTAATAAGAATTCTTTGGTATTATTTATAATTCTTCAAAATATTATCACAATAGTTGAACTACAATTCAATATTTCACTGTAATACATTAATTTCCTAGTGCATTGTTATGACGTAAAACTAATTCATTAGTTGTTTGATGTGGGCGTATATTTACAATAATGTTCTAAGGAGATTAATAAATTGTACAATATTAGTTGTTAATAATTAATTTGAGATTAAATATTGAATTATATATTGATTCAATGTTTTTGGCGACGATATGGCTGAGATACGATGTATTATTTGTCAAACTATTCCAAGTAGTTTGCAATGTTATTAATTGTTCTTCCGTATAAATATCATTGAGGTAATAAATGCGAATGCTCAATTTTTTAGCACCCCCCAAAATTTAATCAATTTGTTACAATTAAATCCTTTATAAATAGAATCGATATTTCTTAAAACACATGAATGTAACCTTTAAATGAAGTACATAGCTGTGGATATTAATGTTATAAACATTAATTAGACCCTTCATATAATAAATAAAAGAATCTAAAGGTTCTTTTTTCATTTTTTATTTGTTAATTTGCAATTTCAGAAAACTAATCAATATTTTAGAATAACATTGTAAAATTCGAGGTAAAAATTCGTAGAAAGTAGTGCTTCTGTTCCACTCAAATGAGAATTCTCATCCATATCTAATTTATTACGTTTATAAATAATTATTATATTTACATTTTTTCATTAATATATCATAATTATTACAGTTATATTTCATAATATTCCCGGCGTAGGCTGGGATTTTTATCTGGTGCTTTCCCTTCAGGGCGGCTCTGGGGTAGACTCAGCCTCCCTTCCAAGTGAGTACCAGGATGTTTCCTGGGGGTTCTTTTTTCATTTTTTTATTTGTTAATTTGCAATTTCAGAAAACTAATCAATATTTTAGAATAACATTGTAAAATTCGAGGTAAAAATTCGTAGAAAGTAGTGCTTCTGTTCCACTCAAATGAGAATTCTCATCCATATCTAATTTATTACGTTTATAAATAATTATTATATTTACATTTTTTCATTAATATATCATAATTATTACAGTTATATTTCATAATATTCCCGGCGTAGGCTGGGATTTGTATCTGGTGCTTTCCCTTCAGGGCGGCTCTGGGGTAGACTCAGCCTCCCTTCCAAGTGAGTACCAGGATGTTTCCTGGGGGTAAAGGCGGCCGGAGCGTTGTGCTCGCCACACAACCTCCTCCTTGTGCCGATGGCGACGAAAATGTGGAGCCCTACCTTCACCTCCCCTTAGGGTCACCTCGGCCTGTGTGCGATGCACAGGGGGATATCTTTACCTTTACCTGAATTTCATATTATATTTCATAATAATTACAATTCAATCGCTTAACAAGAAATATAACTGAGAAATATGTCAGAATTGCAAATTAAAGTAATTTTGTTTACTCATTACGACTGTCGAAATCGTTATTTATCTCTTCCCTGACAACATAATAATTTTATTCACTTGTGATTTAATAGTTCTTTATGTATCTAAGGTGTTAAGTACATGTTTTGCCCCGAGTGCGACTTCTAAACCAAAGACCTCTGATCGAAGGGTTGGAAGTTGCCTGAAGGGCGAAACGATCAAGTAAAGTCCGTGGAGTATACAAAACTATATAATTTACCAGTTGGTTCCTGAATCAACTGAGAATTCGATTCTTTAAATTTTGTCGTACTCAAAAGTGAATAGATGCACTGTAATAGCTAGTTGTCAATATGTCGCCAGATAAGAAAACAGAGTGCGTGTCTAATTACTATTGCATAGTTGGAGAGGTTTGTTCGTACAAAATCAAGTTGTATCAATATTGTGAAGTGCCTGCGGAAATTCTAAAAGAAGCTTCTTTTCCACTTTTTTTCCAATAATATTTCGAGAGATACCTGAAAAGAGTAGGTTGTATTTGAGTGTTGGTTAAAAAACAGCAGTGATTACATGAATGAAACGGTTCATTTCATAGGTTATTTGCGTCTATTGTCTGAAGCTATGTAGAAGATTCCCATACATCAACTAGTGGGACTAAACAGCACGTACTTTCTCCCCCGTATTTCCACGCAAAATAACGCAAAAGTATTCAAATTTTCGAAAAATTGTACGTGTCCTTTTTTCAAAATCTATCTTTAAGAAACAGATTTCATTAAGGGAGAGATCTATTTTTAATATTTCAGTTGTAGGAAGGATCCGAAAAAATTTTGCACTTTTGCAATTTTCAAAAAATCTGGGTTTTCAACGAACATTAAACCTGCACCATTCTCAACGTCCTTTACACTATCCAAAAAAATAATCAAAAACGATGGAGGCATTTTTTTTAAATTTGGGAAATGTCTCAGCGTCATGTAAAGTACCCCCCAAAGTTGACATATTCGTTTCAAATTCCAGGTGCCGCGACATCAGTAAGATTGATAGAGGAATATCAGTTTTGGAGAAAATCAGCTGAACGGTTTAGCCGTTAGCGTTGTTCGCAGACGGACGGACAGACAGATGGAGAGACGTTTTACCGTCCTTCAATTTTTCGGAATCAAGGACTCACAAAACATGGCTACGCCACGTGATTGAGGATTTTCCTTCTAAATTTAGCAACATGATCTATCCATTTGGTAAATTTATCCACTTACACACATTTTTGTTTCCAGATCCCTGTAATAAGAGTTTTTCTACCGGGAATTCACCCTTTTTACACGCAGCTTTGTAGAACTTTCCCTCCACTCCATAGGGAGAAAGTAAAAATTACATTTTGAGGATGTTAGCCGTGCGCCTTCTACATCTATTACTACTGATAGCATTTCTACCCAACAAGCATCTGTGCAAATAAATGAAAAAAAATAATTTGTATCAGTGAAACAAGAGTGAGGGATGGTAATTTTAAATTCACTAGAATACTCCAAAATTAAAATTTTCATAATTATTCGACAAAATAATATTTTATCGAGTTGTTTTACTTATGTTACCATTGACTGTAGTATATAATTTATTTGCTGTATTTTATTGTGCCTTTCTAGATTTAATAAATCCAATTCTTATAAAATGAAGTTAGTTGTGTTGAGCGAGCTCAAGGAATTCAAAATGCTCGCTCTGCCATGAAGAATCCAAAAGGATCGCAAAGGAATTAAGTATACCATTACGTTATCGTTTTAGGTCCACAAATCCTCAATAATGAAATAGTATTCCTCCCCCAAAAAATAATTCACTATTAGGAATTCTAATTCACTACATTTAAAATAGTAGAACAACAAACTATACGCCAAGTATCCAAAATGTCCAGAAGGTTTCGTTACAAAAAAGTTGACATTCATAAAGAATAGTAGATCCAAGTTTTCTAAAAAAAAATCTTCAAGAAAATTTAATTTAAATGTTACTTCCGGGTGCGAAATTCAAACCGGCTATCGCGTCACAGCAGACACCGGCCAACGGGACTGGGTGTAACGTTTCTTTTCTTGATCGGCGAAACTGTCGAGTGAGGTAAACATCACTTGTCGCGCACTAGAGTACTTTAATAGCATCAAGCTTTTTATGTGTACCATTAATTTAATCTATTAAGTCTACTAGAATTTATTTTTACTTTCCCGTATACGTACGTATATACGGAGTAATATGCGTAGTATAGGGAAAGTTATGTAATGCTGCGCGAAAAAATAGCGAATTTTCGCCAGAAAAATATTCGTTGCCGGGCCGTGATAACGAAAAATTGAATAAAACCAGTTCCTAAATTAACAAAAAAAATCCCCTAACAAGTGGTGTAGCCGTTTGTGGGTCCTTGATACCGGAAAACCAACTGAATGGAAAACGTCCGTCTGTCGTCTGTGAACACTGCTAACGTCTAAACCATATGTACGATTTCTTCCAAAAGGATATTCCCCAGTCGATCTGGTTCTAGCCAAACCTTTGAGGTTTTGAAAAATATTCTATAAAATTTGGGGGTACTTTACATGGAGCTCCCCAGACATTTTCAAAATTTTCTCGAAAACGACTCAAACTTTTTTCTTTAAATTTCTTGTAAGAACGGAGTTAAATGCACTTATTAAGGTGGAATAGGTCCGATTTTCAGGATTAACTCTGAATTATCGAAAATTGCTAAAGTTTGAATTTTATTCGGCGTCTTCCTCCAACTACAAAATTGCAGATAGAGACTTTTCCTTCAAATAAAATTTGTTCATAGTGAGTTTTTTCTTTAAGGTCATGTAAATTTTTTTGAAAATTTTAGTACTTTTTGCGCAATATTGCGTGTAATTTGTGCAATTAAAAAAAACAAGATTTTCTCAAAAACGGCTCTAATATTTTATTAAAACTTTTGGTGCGGATAGTGCTAAATGTACCCTATTAGGTGACATAAACTCCAAATCGCTCTATTCTTTTTTTTTCTTCAAAAATTGCAAAAATGTAATTTTTTACGTCGGTAATATTTACATTAGTGGCGATTTGTTGAGATTATTATATTTACGAGTACATGTGCATTAAATAATGGCAAGTAAAGTTTCTCGAAAACACTACCGTTTTGTCTGAAAACTAGCTCAAGTTTCCGCATTTTCAGAAAAGCTCAAATGCCATTTTCTCGTGAATGGCTCCAATTTTTTTCTTAAAAGTTTTGGAACGGATAGTGCTAATTACACTCTTTAATATCACTTAAAGTTAATTTTGAGGTATATTTTTGTTTTTTTCAAAAATTACACAAATGTAATTTTTTTGAAAGATCTCTCACATCTTTAATATGCACATTACCAGCAATTTGTAAACACTATTGTATTTGTGAGTTAATGTGCTTCAAATGACTTTAACTGACGTTTTTTGAAAACTCAAATATTTTCTGTTAAAATGAGCTTCAAATTTCGCGTTTTTAGTAGCGCTTAACCGCCATTTTCTTAAAAACAGCTTCAAATCTTTTAAAGAAAATAGCCATTTAGGACGAAGTTTTACTGTTCTTTAATTCTCTAAAATTAATGTTTCCGTTCTACCATTAGGAAACCAAAAACCTAAGAAAATGTAATTTGGGCGGCGATAGATGGCAGTTGGCGCGAGTAAGTGACAATTCCGAATAGCTAGCCCAGACCCCAGGAGATAGAAAACTAATACGGGAAAGTCTGTGCTATTCTGTAACACCACTAGTTGTTGTATGTTATAACCACGGAATGCAGTAGCGTAACAATGCACGCTGAACATGAACCGAGCCTTAGGGAAATAAATAAATTTTTTTGCAATAATTTAGTGACAATGAAACAGACATTGTAATTTTCTAACCATTTACTTATTGTTATACATATCTTAACGTTTCAACCATGTCTGGGGTCTTTTTCAAAATCTAGAATTGGTTGACATTATAGATAGAATGGTAGCATTGTAATAAAAAATTGATATAAAAGTGGTACGTGGCACTATGGTATAAAAAACGTGTCACTTCGTAAAATTCATCGGAATAACTGTATATTACCAGTTGTGCGGATGAATTTTACGAAGCGACACGTTTTTATACCACAGTTACAAAAGTATATATTCATCAAAATTAACAAAATTCCTGAATTACTCGAATAATTTTTTGCATATCTTCAGTGTGAACTAATGTCTTGTGCTTTAGAAAGCCACATACGATAAATGATAGCCCCTGCAATTTCTTTCCTTAATATCCTGACATATGTTAACAGCGTTTTGCAGCTGAAATGTTCATTAAAATCGTTAATGGGCTGCAATACTGGCACAAGTCGAAAAAATGAAGTTTCGAGATAAACGTTTTTGAAGTTTTAAGAGAAGGTTTATTGGTTAGTAAGTGAACACACGCTTAGAAACTGGTGTATTAAGGGGGATAAATATTACTACTAAAAGACAACATAAGAGTTCTGTTAACAATAACAATTATGAAATATCTTAAAATGAGTGCCGTGTCTAAAAAATTCGTATTTTTCGAGTTGTGCCAGAGTTGCAGCCCACGAACGAAATTTTGAGTTTATTGAGGTTATTTCCAGGCTTGTAGTTCGAATTGATGCTTGTGCGAGTTTCGTTTTGGGCAGCTCCAGCTAACGATAGCCTGCTCAGGTAACCCGATACATGATTCTACATGAATTAACACGTAGGTTTTGTCTCCCTCAGATGTAATTGCTCCCAATGAAGGTTATCTCAAATAAAAAAGATATATTTTTGGGAACAGTGGGTATTTAATGAACTTTCTTAAAACAACCTAGCAAATTACATTATTGTTGCTTACGGATAATCCTCTGAACTGATGTGATGAACTTTCTGCTTCCGCTAGAATTTTATTTTGATATGAGCTGTTTCTGCAAAACACGCTAAACAAAGCTCTGTGAAACGACGACGCGTCAATGACCTCCAGGACCCCTCACAGAGTACTCGCAGACGAATGTGTATTCTGGCCTTCATCTTCCTGTTCCATAGGCGAGGTGAACGTGAAATAGCACTTTTCCTAAGCCTTGAGATAATTCGTGAAATTATTTCTGGACGATATTGGCGGCGTGTTGGGAATATTATGTTAGTATGTTTCTCTTACGTTGTAGGTAACAGCTACGTACATTAATTGCTTGTCTTTTTCTTTTTCAATGGGTCAGTATGCGACGGTGGCAATTTCAAATTCTGTCTGCTCCTCGATACAAACCTCGACGCGTCCAAGAAATAGCATAATGTGTATGAAACTTTCTTTTTTAATATTTTTTACTCTTTTGCAATATATATATATATATATATATATATATATATATATATATATATATAAATTTCAGTCACGACATACACTCCCAACATAAACTTGTTAATGAGAAGGATGAGTGTCATCCTTCTCATTAACAAGTCTGATCAATTGTATTCCTTACAATGATGTTCATACATTTGTAATTTGTTACTAACTATATTTCAGTTCTTGTGCAATTCCATTTCAATTAATTTTTCTTGTACACCGTTTTACTAAAATTAGTTTCATATTGAAGTGTATGCTTATAGACAAAGAAAAAATGTTAAGATTTGAAAAAAACTATTTCTTGGCTTCTTGGTAACTCACAATAGGATTGAAAACGGTATAGTTGCTCACAAGCTTCATAAGTTTGGCGTCCGCTCCCCTAGCTTCTTTTCCAGAGTTCGTGACCTTCCCAAACTTGATTCTGCATTGTCATCGGTGTCTAAGTATCGTAATGCAGTCTTGACACCCTTCAATGCCTCTTGCACGGTTAAACACAGTCTCCCTCTCCGAAGGCCCATTTACTGGCCTAATAACATACTAGATGCTTTCGGAAACGGGATGGCGCAAGCGGCTAATAAAACAGATCACTTTCCCGCACGGCGCGGGGATGTCGCCAGGTTATGGGGCAGTGGCAGTGGCGCGTTTCCTGTCGCCTACGTGGAACATCACGCGCTGTATCCTGAGAAAGTAACAACAAGAATCAAGAATCGAGTAACAACACGCTTGAAACTGAAGCAAGCAATCGCGCGTCGTCGCTGCCTGTTGCAGCCCTCGCAGGACTCGGCCTTTGTTTCCGCAGTGAGAGTGGCATAAGGTCATCAGTAAGTTGCCCATTCGGGGTCCGCATCAAGGCAAACTTCGTCGATGATGATCTCTGGCCGACGATATTTTTTCAAGCTACCTGATGTTGAAACTTGTGGCACTGCACTGAGGCGATATATTCGTTTCCAGGAGGGAATTAATTTCCAGGACTTTGGAAATCCTAGGTTCACTATAGCCGAGGTAAAAGTTCGCTATAACCGAATCTTCTTATGCTTGTAATGTAAGTGAAACCGGACTAGTGACTTCAAGTTCACTATAACCGATGGTTCAATATATCCAAGTTCATTATAACCGGAGTCGACTATATTTTGTTAGTCGTCATATGGGGCATATGCCATTTTCTCACTGTTAATCATGGACACCGCGTAGAATTACTTGCTTTTGCACTCAAATGTTTAGGGTGAATTGTCGCATATATAGTATTATTCAGTATTAGTCAGTATTATCCATTATTATTTGCAGACTCGCTAGTATATTTTTTACTATTCAACGCTACGTGCAAATTCAATAAAAGAATATCACCACTATTCAATATCATCACTAAAATGATCACTATTTTCATGACCATTTGTGTATTGTCATTCCCTCCTTTCCTCATTAAATATTTTTAAGTATAATAACAATATGAATGCGAACTGTACTGCAAAGTGATCATTTGAATATTTTTTTTAAAGACAATCAAATATTTCTGTTGTGTGATTAATATACAGCTAAATAGCAAAAAATCTGAACGATTGAGCTGATTATCTTTTAGTTGAAACCACTTTTATCGTGTATTTGCATTAAATATCCATAACAAGTTTCAGGTTTCTTCTCAGTGCGTGAAACTCCTCGCCCGTGTTCACTCGTGTTCATTATCTAGTAAGCTCATTTGCGAAACCAGCAGTATTGTGTTTGACACGTTATGAAATGTGTTTTTGACAGCTAGTCACAACGTTGCTGTACTCCTCTTCCGCCTCACCGTTTAACGATATGTTCTTTTGTGTCACTTTCTAAACACGGCTGCCACGAAATTTCAGTGACTCATCGCTTCACAGGACGTCATTTATTATCGTATCTGAAATCAAAAACTCTTTCCTGTTTTGTTTTTCATTTTTAAGTCCAGTCATAGTTCAGATTACAAACCTTTTTTATATACAGTAATACAAGAATATCAGAAAATTGCTTATATTGTATATTTCCTCGGTGGTTTAAATATCTATGCTGGCACATTTCTTTATAAAGTGGCTTACAGTGCATTAAAGTAATATTTGAAAGACTGCATGATACAAACAAATGTACACTTATTGTCCACAGTTCTCCCTAATGTGCATCAGAAATTGAATGATAATACAAGAGCAAACTGGAATAATGTGTTAATAAACTACGTTTTCGTTTTGTTTGTGAACATCATATCACAATTTTTTAAAGTCTGGTGTATTTGTAGGCTTAATATTGCGTTGAATTATTTTTTGCTTGTTTTTCAGAATTTCTATTAGTTACATTAAGAGAATTTATGCATATTATCACGTCTGAAAAATGCTTCAAAATCCTTGTTATCTTGGGAGCTAGAATTGGGACGAAATGAATTACATAATTTATATTTAATTATTTTAAATTCAGAATTAGTTTATTTTGTCTTTATACCTAATGAATTCTTAAATACTGTCCTAAAGACATAAAGACTTCAGCAGAATGTTATAAATAATAAATAACAATATATGAACTTTGGTGTATTTAAAAAAAATTCTACCATTTTATCTCACTTCAGCTCGCTAATCCACAGACTTTAGATGGACACAGGGGGTGTCCTCCTTACGATGCCATTATTTTCAGAAAATCCGAATTGAATATTTTAATTTAACATTTAGTGTAGTAATTATCTGATTGTAAGAGAAATAAAAAATATTTAATTAACCGTTGAAAAATATAATTATGTGCAAAGACAATTTATATAAATCCGAATGAGTTAATTTATCCTTGGCAACAGTCTCATTCAAACAATAGGAAATATGTCTTATTTGAGAATTCACGGAATATTTAGATAAATGTTTATTTTTTCGCTTTGGTTTATATAACAATTTACAATGGTTGAAATTGTGTGTGAAACTCGAAAGTAAACTAATTGTAATCATCTCTGATTAACTCCACTGGCTACTATCGTCTCCTTAGAATTTAAATTTCCCTCTCTTCATTATGTAATGAAATAAATTATAATAATTTTAGCGCTTAATTTATTAATTAATTTAATGAAGTTATTTTCATCGTAAATAGTACAATGTGCTTAATAAAAATAAAGTTATATTTTATATTTTTGTAGTGTAAAATGTAATCTGTCGTTTTCCTCCTAACCACCTAATTTGGATATAATAAAAGAAATAATTTTAACATGAATAAAAAAACATTAGTAAATTGTTCAAAATATTCATAATCTCGATCGGGTATTAAACTCGAGTTCCTATATTTGCCCCATTGCTCTGACCATTAAACTTCCGAGACGACCGACATTTCGACGGTGGTGATAATGAAGATCATAACTTTATAATACACTTTTTATGCACATGAGGCGGTCACATCTTTGGACCGTCTCCCCATTGTATCACAGTATACACCATTGTATCACATAACATAGTATTGTCCCGGGTGACACTAGCTTTCAAAAACTGTACTTTATAGTTATCATACTTTAGGTACATTCTTTTCCTTTCTGTTCTCTTCATTTTTGTATCTTTTGTTTTCGATATGAACTTCTTATAATTATTATAAATATTCTTCTATTCAAAGTGCTCTATGTTTACTCTATGTGATGTTCTTTTACCTTGGTAGTTCGTGGTTTGAGTTCCCGAAGAGTCTCTGAAATGACTGATTTTAAAGTATAATTTTGATCCACGTAATGTGGTAATTCAGAACTAATACACTCGCTGCATCGCCCACTCACTTCGGTAGTCTTTTCTTTCTGTACAGCTGATATGATGCTTCATTTCAAATTATACTTACGAAAGGTGACATTATGTATTTTTGAATGTAATTATGCCTAAAAGCATAGAAGGCATACGTTCTTTCTTAAATATTTTTATATCTTTATTAAATCAGTGTCGTCGGTAACAGCAAATAAATTATCAATAAGTTACGAACTTTGATCTCAGAGTTTTGCTCTGAAAAACAAAAATCATGTAAAAATCCTTCCTAAAGAACGCACACATTTATTTAGTAATGTAATGTTCACTACAAGATATATGTATGTATACAGGTATTCTAATCTATTTTTAATAGTGAGATAAAGTATTGTTAATTTTCTTGCTACTGATTATCTTACTAACGTAGATTCAACATTAAATTAATATAATACCTCACTCAGTTAATAAAAATTAACCAATCATACTAAAAAGTGAACCGAATTTTTCACAACGACGCTAAACATTGCCCACGTTTCAATAATTTCATCATGTGTTTAGGGGAGTGTCTTAAATTGATATTCTGGTTTTGCTAATAATTCCTTGGAAGCTAAATAGTTAATGTCAGTAACAGAATACCCCCTGGTTGAATATGAAACCAAAAAATTGATCAAATTAAGGTTTTGCTCTGCATGAAGATATCAAATGAATGATATCTGCTTCCTAATATTGTCTTCAAATACACTTAATTTTTTTGGGTCAAGCAATTTTTTTACTATATAATATTCTGGATATTCCTTAAAACATTTTTCTTTTTCTTTTGGAAGAAACATCAGGAAATATTTTCTTTTGGAGCAATATCATAAAGTGTAATAGAAGGGGTCATCGCAATTAATTGTCTAAGCCACATTTTTAAAAAAACGGAGAAAAATCAAGTTAAAGTTACATAGTTGTGGTACGAAGAGTTGTGAAGAGGAAAAATAGTGCCTTCATTCTTAACTTCATAGAAGAAAACTGGTCAAATTAACATAATACAAAGATTGTTCACCTTCTTGGACAATAAATGTTGTGAATAACTCACTTTTCATTTTTTGTGAGTTAGACCACTATTGCGCTCCGTTCTTCTGCTAAACATTAACATTATTTTCGCTTTTAATTTCACCTACAATCTCAGAAATTGTGCTAGTTTAAATATGATTATATTCTGAAAAACTTCGAAATATTCTGAATAACTGCGGAATATTTTGAAAAACTTTTCGTTTTATACATAGATTATTCGATTCTCTTGCAGCTTCTGATTCTCCTGTTAAATACCTTTGACATGTCTTTCGTTGAATGCATACTCCAATAGTGATGTTTACAACTTCTAACTTCGAAAGAACGCCATTAAATGTCATCAAATGCCGTCAAAAGTATTGTAGTGCACGAGAGAATACTAATTTTTGAGAATGAGATATAACTACTGGAATATTTTGTATTAATACACTTATAAGTCATATTTTCAATTCTCCTGAATTAGTGATAATGTGTGTTTATTGTTAAGAATTTTATATACTGAATTATAAAATATCAAAACAATCTTTAAGAGAAGTGCTTAGACACTGCCTCGACTGTAATCTAGCTTTCCTTTTCTCAAACTCAAACACAATTTAAACTGAAATATAACCCATTTTACCCGCTTAGAATTTGAATTTTATTTTCATTTTATTTGTGACAAATTGAAATTTTGCAGACATTGCATCAATCCCACTTTTTGATGTTGAGTCATCTTCGTGCGGGATTGCGCCCTTATGAAACAATCTGCGACTTTAAGATCACATTTCAAGTTTTATTAGAAGTTGTGAGGAACATGAGTCACTGAATATAATTAGTACGTTTGAGTTAATAGCAAATTCATCAATCGTCTTAAACAAAAAGCTGCTGAAAAGGAGATTATTCTGTGACACTTTAGTTCTGTTTTATTCTTAAATTTAAGTGACATTTTACATACCTTTTTTTAGTCAATTTAATTTACATTTGAAAATAATGATAGGAGAAATGTATAAAACCATTTGTTTCATTCGGAAGAAATTATATATATATATATATATATATATATATATATATATATATATATATATATATTGTCAGTTTAGTATCTATAATTACAGACATTACACTGGAATTTTTATAATAAATTTGTAAAAAGGTAGAAAAGATAAAGAGTACTGAAGTGGATGACTAGGACAAGACAGTTTCGTTATTTACTTAACACACATACTGTATGTAATATTTTTGCATATGTAATATCCACTAAGTGATGGTTACATTTTACATGAAGGTTATAGTTAAATTTGATATGTAGGATTATTAAATTCATTGTAACATACAGTGTATAAGTTTGTAAACGAATATTCCGCATCGAAGATTTGTTGTGATTACAATACACGTTCAACATGCCCCTCTATAAATGTCCCTTGCCCAGTGGGTGAATGTGGTAAGTTGCGCCTGGCGGTGCGACGGGCACTGACGGAGTTGTGCTATACCGCGATTTTTCTAACTTTACCCTTAACTTTGCCCCACAATTCCCGTCTTCACGCTGGGATATGCCACGGTATTTCGCGACGTTCTCAGTCGTGCCGCTAGACATCGCATGATCGCGACCGTATCAAGCAGTGCTTGCGATCGTGCGACTTGTAGCGGCACGAGGGAGAAAGACGCGAAATGACGTGTGATATTCCGTCGTGGCCGTAGGGGTTTGAGGGGCAGAGTTGGAAAGATCGCAGTATAAGGGCGTCGTGAGGGGCTCCTGCGCGGGAGAGGGGCCGCGCGACGAATGCCCCGCGCGGCGCGTGGAGTGGCGGAGGATTTGCGGCGCACGTGGCCACGCGGCGGCCACAAAGCGCTTTGTGCCCGCGGACGGCTCTATTACCACTCGCACAAGACGCCGCGCCACTTCCGGGACACACGCATTTCGGTGGCGCACACAACGGATTTCTCTCCGTCTTAATAAATTGTTACTAGCGTACCCGTGAGAGAACTCTCGCACGCTATACCCTACCCTCTTCCTTATTTTTCCGTTTCCGTATTAAGCCTGTAATATATTTTTCTTCAAGACTCTCTTATCCTCCGTCACTTGTTATATTGTTATCAATTACAAGGTAACATATAGAACACACCCTTATCAATACAAAATATTCTTATTTAACTTTGTTATCGAGAAAAGAGATACACCCGTGTAATTCATTCGCATAGAATATCAAGTAACTAGTAATTTCACATACAGTTGCAGATTCTACAGGCTCTGAACATGTGGGGTAGAATCGAGGAGCGTCGAACTAGCAAAAATGTAATAGAATGGTCAGGAAGATCTCATCCTATAGATTACGGTGGGCGGAACGTTTCTTTCATGCCTTTGGCCTAAACATTTTTGTTTTTAAGGCCCTAGAAATTTCGTGTAGGAATTATTTTCGATATAGATTCAAATATCCTGACGTGCGTTGGGGGTTGCATTTTACATGATTTTTTTTTTAAAATCAAATCCTTGATATTCGTAAAGACAAAGTGCAATTCGTCACGTCTCAGTGAAATTCTCTTTCTTTAGAGACCTCATTTATTAAGATTGATTACGTGTGAGAGCCGCAAAGGGAAGGAATATAGGAGACGACTATTGCTATTGTAATAATTTTCTGTGAAGCAGTTCCGATTTCGGGGCAAAAATAAACGTATAACTTACATACAAATTGTCAAAATTTATGCAGCTGATTGACGAAAGAAAGCTTAAGCAGGCCAAGTGAGCTAGATACAGAGATGGGAATAAGTCATGCTCGTCATGTCTCCTTTACCCCAAGGCGTGGACAATAAGTAGAAAATAGGGCTCAGGCCTAGGAACTTCGCTAGCTGTCAAAAGTCGACTTAATCCCATCGTAAACAACATGATTATTATTCCATTACATCACGACTAAAGACGTTATGAGTCGACTGAAAATAAAATCTACCCCAGGATGCAACCAGCTACCTAAGACGCTGATACATGGACTGTTGGTGCCTCTACAATATTTTGGCAAAATGTGGGCTGTTCCAAATAAAGTATTTTTTTGCACTTCCCAGTCTTTGAAATGACCTGGAAGTTTAGCCAATTTGTTAAACAAATTTACAAATCCTAGAGCTCTGACACCCATAGGCGCGACCTGTGCTTTTACATTCGTCTGATCTCGATTTACAAATTCTTGTATTTAAGACGTTTCTCTGCCTATCTGGTAATGACGTTTAGATCGCAAGGTAGAGCAACATCGACAAGTAGTCACGATTTTTCTTCAAATCCCGGATAACTATATCCGGTTTGTTTGCCACTATCGTGCGATCAGTTTGAATTTGTTGGTCGTACAATATTGTGTAGCGTCCAACCGAAGTCACTGGTTTTGGTGAGTGTTCGTACCACTTGGGTCATGTGTTTGAAACTTCTAGGGCGGTACAGATCTGCCAGGGGAGATAACTACACATTTTGTCATGTCTTTTCAAATATTCGGTCTTTGCTAGGATTGCACAAGCTGAGAAAATAAGATCAATGGTTACTACGTGTTCCTGGCAAATGCGGCATTTATCATCTTTTTTTATCTTTTATTATTATTATTATTATTATTATTAATTTCAAGATTTCTTTTTAGATTTCTTTTTATGAATAAGCTTTTTGTGGACATTTTTAACTCTAGAAATTCACGGCTAATAAAGAAATAAATTATCCAATTTCACGTTCGTATCTTATGTTCAAACGTAATGGTAGGTAATACATGTATGAAACTGAAGAGTATTATATAAAGTATTTAATAAATAGTAGTATTTTTTATTTTATCACCATTTACTTTTCAAGATCTACTTTTGGATGAAATCTTTAGATATCACGTTTATTTTTTATTTATTTTTAATGGTTTTCTTATAATTTTTAAATAATTATTTTTCTCTAGCGTTGTCATGTTTTCGTAGCAGTCTGGCTGATTAAGAAAGTTGCGAAAGTGACATAATGAATATTCTCGAGCCGGGAAAGAAAGATAATTGGGGTGTTACGTTGTTTTAAGGGTCCAGGTATCCAGGCAAGCAAGCAAATTTAGTAATTATGAACAAATCCAATCTTTCTGTTTCTTTCATTGTACAAATATTGCTGTGGTTTCGTTGTAAAATATATTATATTTATTTCATCTTTAAATTTCATAATATATTGTTTCAGTGGAAAAATAGTTCCTTCCACCTTCTTATATTATGGGACCATCGAGGTTTATATTACGAAGAGCAACAAGCTGTTGTTGCGAGCTGTTATATCGAAAGTTTATAGAGATTCTGTGAATGTATTTTATTAATTATATACTGACATGGTGACAAATGTTTGTTAATAATAGAATAAAAATAAATGTCATATACCTTGTTCCAAAGTAATGAAGTTTAAAAATCTATTAATGTGAATTCTTATACAACTAAACGCCTTACGATACTAATAACATGCTTATTGCCATGAAATCTCACGAAATATGTGGGGCGCTCCAATTTTACTTTTTACAAAGTATCTAGAATATCCCCGAATAGCAAAAGGCGTATCATTTTGTGCTGCTCTAAACGACACAGATTTAGTCATATTATTAACTCATCGAAATTGCAAACACTTGATATAAAATAATTACATTGTTAACAAGTATTCATTCATGTTCTCCAAATTTCATTTTCCAGATAATATAAGGTTTGGAAACTTCGTTTTCAAATTGACGTTTTCTTCATTTTAGATTGCCACTAATAAGAATGAAAACTAATATCAATGTGCAGAAAGAAATATCATGTTGCTAATAAGATCAAATCATGTATTTATTTAATTCATATACTTATAAGCAGCATGTTCCGTTTCATAAAATAACTTCAAACACAAAGATCTCGCTGACATTTATAGACACTATCGTCGGGACTTCTCTTTCACTTTTTTATTGCAACGCATGAGAATATTTACTTTTAATGAGAAAATTTTCAATGAAGTATTATGCGATTTGGATTCTTGCGAAGTCAGCAAGTTGTCATGTTTATTTTGTGCTAGTACTTTCCCTTCATAATAATGTTTATGATATGAATAATGCTTATTTAATTGGAATTTCACTGTGCAATTTCGTGTTTGTCATCGTCTCATCAATCACTGGTCGTTTGTCTCGGTGTCTTACTTCATTCAGAGGGGACTTTCATACAAGCAAGGCAAACTTGTGAACTTTTAATGACAAAATAATTCCAGTGTTCTGGAAAAGTGCAAAATACATTTCTTTGCAACTGTGTTCGAATATGAACCTGTTATTTGAGAATATGAAGGAGAAAACAATTTCTTGGAATCTAATGGTGTAAATTTACCTTTTGTGATTATTTTCTCATTTATAATCCCCTTTCAGTGATCGTATGAATCTGAACTTCACAACAGAACCTCTTATAGGCCTAAACTGAGATTCGATTCTTTACTCAAACGCTTCGCAATTTGTACGTCCAAAACTATGTTATAATGTTGATAGATAATCAATTTGGGCAACTTTTACTCTTCGTCGAAGAGAAGAATGTCTTATAGTATCATCGAGGCTTTTAAACCTGTAAGTAATTTTGCTGTTCTTCACCTAACGGCCTGCTTCTAAATCCAATAGTTTATGAACAAGCAAAAGATGAATTTGATACTTCAAGTTAATCTGCATATTTAAAACAAAAGTTTTGTGGAATATTGTTTTGTCTTATTAAACTTTTACGTAATGTTTATTGGAAATGAAGTTAATAAATTAAGTTATTATTAATGTTATCTGTGCCTGAATGGTCATATGATACCTTTGCAGAATGTTTTGATTATATTTAGATATTCTTCTGTAATCATTACATATTACGTATGTCTTTAATTCTCGTTTGCTATACGTGATCAGAATTTTGTGACAAAGTAATATCGCGCGGGACACTACATGACGTTGTATATAACATTGTCCGAAAACACTTTTTTGAGAACGCGAAGGGAAATTGTCAAAAAATGGAAAAAGACATTTAAGAAATATAATAATCAGGAACAGGAAGTGTCTAGGATAGAAACGCCGCAGAGTTCCGGGTCTCAAGAGATGTAGATGGGGGGCTCAACTTGGACGTATTTTGGATGGTAAAGCATTCCAAGATTTATGAAAGTTTAAACTAATGAAAATACTAGACTTAATCCATGAAAATAGTAATTAATTTCCCCTTTCAAAGGACAATATAGTCATATTTTTGACGAAGGGAATGAAAGATGATTCTCGAACTCGCGTTAGCGGACTACATGGTTCATAGGTGGCCTAATATAAAACACGCTGTTTATTTATTTTTCCTAATGCTGTATCGAAATAAGCTAACGAAGGAACGAAAAGCCAGTTTTGATGACCGGCGTCCCTTAATGATTTTGACAATCCGCCCTGTTAAAAACAGTGAAAACAAATGAGTTGCACCTGACGATGGAATATGGAGTATTTCTATTCAAAGCCAATGGATTTCCTATTGATATGAATTTTTCTTGTAAGAAGGCGGTATAGCAATTAAACAACACCCTACTTACGACAGAAATAACGGACATGGTTGGTGCAAACAGTTTACAATTTATACCGCGTGTAGTATTTGGTCTTTATCGGCCAATGATGTTCTTAAGAACTTCCTTATAATTTTTTTACAATCCTTCACGATAGCGCTTGGGCAACGTACTAGCTTCCCGGGTTTGATTCCCGATAGACATCATCATAGAGTTGTAGCATTCCTTGAAAATCGTTTCAGTTTCTGTAGCTATGTGACGAAGAAAACCTCTGGCAGACGGAGATGGCTAGTTCTGGTGACGAGAACGCGTCATGTTTGCCACATGTCTCTCTTATCCCCCAAGCGTGGGCATTAAACTAAGCCTAGGCATTGGGGTCACAGTTAGCTGGCCGGAAAAGTCGGACAATCGACCCAAAATATTTGTTGAAACGTTGAAATCAGCCTGTCTTTTATGAATATTTCTAAACAATCTTGAAGACGAGGAGCCCCAAATAATTTTATAGACAGACAATTTGTTGCAGAACTTTCTCTATTTTTCGAGTTTCAACATGATTTTTGCAACAAGTTTCATGGATAGGTTGTCCTCACCATCATACAAACATAGCGGAACCTATAAAATGAATTTTTTCGTCGAACATTGGTGAACATTGGTCGTCTGTCGAACATTGAACATTGTAGTTTTTCGTCGAACATTGGCGAACATTGGCCGTGTCATTGGTCATCCGTCGAACATTGGCCGTGTCAGACGGTTACGTAGCAGAGTAGTGAATTTTCACTACTCTGTTATACAACAAATTGTCTGTCTACAAAATTATTTGGGACTCCTTACCTTCAAGATTGTTTAGAAATATTCATAAAAGATATGCTGATTTCAGCTTTTCAACAAATACGTTCATATTATTTATTTTTGTTCGTATGCGTGGCTCGTCAGATTGGGGCGTGCGCCGGAGGTTTCCGCTCGCAGCCCTGCGCCAAGGAGCTGTGAGCGAGCGCGCGCGAGCGGGGCGTCAGCGGCCGAGGGCGTTTGACAAATGGACGCGGCAGGCGCGCGGCCTATTCCCGGGAGCGCGCCCCGCCGCCGACGCGACGCGACGCGACGCGACGCGACGTCGCGCTGGCAGCGGCACCGGGGCCCGCTCGGACGCGCCGCGCCGCCATTGACAGACGGGCTGACGGCCGATGTGTTCTTGGGGGTTATGCTTGGCTTGCGTCGCTGACGCACTGCGCGCATACGCCCCAGCAAGTGTCACCAGAACAACCGGCGGGTTTTAGTTTCAGGTGGCTTGTTGGTGCGGTTATTCTTGTGGAGGACGTCGGTTTATTTTTATGGTCCGTCGATACTATGAAGAAAGCGCGTTCATTTTAGATGATACTTATTTTTGACGTTTCAAATGCCGTTTTCGGTCTATCAATGACCAAAAAGCATAATCATGCAATAAATCGATAAAATGTCAATGAATGAAGTAAATTTTACACTTCCCAACCGCAGGGTTAACTCTCATTTGTAAAAGATAAAACATTAATAAAAAAAATGTTTTGGATACACTATTTCAATTTTCCGTAAACTTTGAGACATTTAATATTGCAAATGTAACTTCTTGAAACATGTGATCTGTTTTTATTAATTTATATAATTGAAGTTATCATGATTTTGATTATATGGTAGGAACAATGTTAATACAATTTCTTATCCACGTTACAGACAGATTGTTGGAGAGCAAAACTTTCTTATCGAGCTATTAAAAGATATAGTAGGATTATCAAATGTATTTTTGTGGCCTTCCTTTCACACATTGACCTCCACCCTCAATAAAGGTATGTTTATTTTCTTAGAAGCAGTTTTATTAGAGGCTTGAAGTTTTTCAGTTCATTAATGTTTTCTCGAGACCATTTGTCAAGTTATCAAATTATTTTTGAGTAATTTATAAACAGAAAAGAACCTTATACTACAACTGCAGCGCTAACTTTAGGGTTGCAATCATTTTACTACCTATTTTAAATGTGTATATTTGGAATGCTTAGCCTAGCAAGATACATTTTCATGACAAATATCTCAAGGCTGTGCCAAAGAATGACACAAGTATGCAGGTAATGGCAAAGCTCCTGTGTCACTTTTTTAGAGGAAAAGTCACTTGTCTTTGTACAGAAGAAATGTACAGAGGCAAAACACTCCATAAACGCTGTCGCCTGACATTTGTGTTGAAGTGAAAGGTACAGATTTTTGGATGATGTTGGGTTGGTTCGAAGTCGGATAAGTCGAAGGGTCTTTTTGACACTTGTGGACAATGTGTGTGACGACGTGGTTGGGGACCACCCCCGTGCCACTCACCCGCGCCGGCCACGTGGATCTTCTTCATCCAGGGGTAGATGACGCGGTCGCCGGACTCGGAGCTGTCGTCCATCTCCGCGTCGTCGCAGCCCTCGGCGTCGTCGTCGTCGTCGACGAGGTCGTTGTGGTCGTCGTGCGGGGAGGCGCGCAGGGCGGTGGCGCCGGGCGCGGCGGGGTGCTGCCCCGGGCCCTGCGGCTGCGGCCCGGGCCCCTGCGGGCCCTGCGGCGGCTGCGGCGCCTGCGGCACGCCGCCCAGCTCGGGCTGCAGCGGCGACTCGGGCTGCAGGGGCAGCGCGGCGGGCACGTCGGGCGGCGCGCCGTGCGGGTGCGGGCCCGGCGGCTGCGGCGCCATCTGGTAGTAGCCGCCGTACGCCGCGTAGCCGCCGTTGGTGACGGGCGGCGGCGCGGGCGCGGGCGCCACGGCCGCCGCGCCGTACGGCGAGCCCTGGTGGTGCTGGTGGTGCGCGTAGCCCCCATACTGCGGCGTGGCCGGTTGGTGGTGGTGATGATGGTGATGGTGGTGGTTGAGGTGGTGGTGGTGGTAGAAGTCGGCGCCCGAGATGTAGCTGCTCTGGCTGTACTCCTCGCTGGGCGGGAACTTGGGGTCGACGACGACGGCGGCCGGCGCCTGGTGCTGCGCGGGCGGCGCGGGTGGTGCGGCGGGCGCGGGCGCCGCGTGCTGCTGCGGCTGGTGGTGCGCGTGGTGATGGTGCTGCAGGTGGTGGTGGTAGGCCGCGCCGGGCGGCGGCTGCACCGCCGTCGCACCGGCCACGGCGGCGCCCGGAGGCGCGCTGAGCGCCGCCGGAGACGGGTTCATCAAAAACGAACTCATGATCATTAATTTTTCTCCTCGCCGGCGGCCGCCGCGCGCCGCTGTTTCGCGCGCCCGCGTGTGTGTGTGTTCGGCGGCCGGGCCGCGCCGGCCCGCCCCTCCCCGCCGCCCCCCTCCTCGCGCGCGCGCGCCCTCCCCTCCGCCGCCCCCGCTCCCGTCACCGCCTCCGCCGCCGCCGGCCCTCGCGCGCGCCGCCGCCTCCGCCGCTGGACGCAGCCGAGCGCTGCCGCCGTCGCGCTGCCGCCGCCGCCGCTGCTGCCGCGCACTAGATTTTCGGCCCCCTCACTAATTTTTGCGAGGCGCGCGTCATATGTTATAGCTCGGCCGCCGCTGAGCCGCGAGTCGCGCTCTGGGCCGCGCCTCGGAGGGGGCGCTTCGCCGGCGCGGCTCGTCCCTCTCCCCTCTCCGCGCCGCTGCCCCCACTCTTCCGCCCGCGCGCCCCACCACGCCGCGCCGCCGCTCCGCGCCGAGCGCAAAAAAAGGCGACGCCCACCGCCCTCAATTAGCATACCACGTGACGCGGCTCCGCCAATTAGAACGCTCCGCCGTCACCCACCATGATGGATCGGCGGCGGTGGCGGCGGCGAGCAACGCGGCTCCCGAACGCAGCGCCGCTCGGTGGCGAGCGCGCGCACTAGTACAACGGACGGAGAGGGGGCGCGGCGCCGCCCCCGGCCGCCGCGACGCTGCACGGCGGACCTCCGACGCCGAAACGCGCGGTCCGCGAAAATCGCCCGGGAACGTCCGTGTTTTTTTTTCTGTTGACAACACGCACGACAGTTCGTGAAGCGCAGCACAAAATCACACACAGTGGATGGCTGTCACTTGCGCCGTTGGTCACGTCGCCGCACAGTCGCGAGTGGACGCGCCGCTGCGCTGCTCCCAGCGTTGGTGTGCACGAGCGCGCGCCGACTGCGCCGGCGGCCGAGAGCGCAAGCAGAGGAGGAGCGCTGCCGCTGCTGCTGCTGCGGGGCGACCGCGCGGCGCCAGTGAGCTGCGGGCGACTGAAGGCGGCGGCGGCGGCCGCGGCGCCGTCACCGCCGCTCGTCACCGCGACACGCCCCCCTCCTCTGGCCGCGTCACGCAGCCGCCCGCGCCCCGCCCCCCGCCGCCGCGCCCACCGCCCCGCTCGCCAAAGCTCCTCCGGCCGCGCCGCCGCGCCGCTCAGCGCGTGGAGGCGCCGAGCAGAGGCAGGGATTTCCTCCCGCCACGAGGGCGAAGACGCGCGTCGGCGAAGAGGGTGCTCGCCCCCGCCGCCAGCCCGCTCCGCCACGCCCCCTCCCCCGCGTGTCCCTCCGCCTGCGCCTCCTCCTCCTCCACCTCCACCCAACCGCGTTTTTCTCTTTTTCCCCGTTTCGTTTCTTTTCTTCGACGCCGCTCCCGCCGCCGCAGCCGCGCCGGCATGGGGGGTTGATGGATTTTAATGGCGGTACAAAAGTCCCGGCGCAAATTGGTTTTCTCTGTCTCTCCGCCCGGATCCACCCCCTCTCGACCGAGCGAGCGGCGGCGGGGCGGGCGGGGGGCGGGAAGGCTTTTCTGCGTGGGAATCTTTTTCTGAAGGCGCCGCCGCCGCCGCCGTGGCCCGTGACCCGGGGGCGACGGCGCGCCCGCAGAGGAGGCCTCCTCGAACGCAGTGCGACGCGGTCGGCCGCCCGCGAGCCGTGCCAGGGAATTTCGCGGGGAGCAACATGTGCGCCCGAGGGCCTCGCAGCGCGGGACATGAAAAATGGTCCGCGGAAGTATTTTGATGTGACCCTGAATCAGGCGACCGGCCCTGCTGTGCACGGTGCCCCGCCTCCTCGTCTTGCTAGTGATTTGTATTATTCTCCGCCCCTCGCCTTTTAGGCCTGGTAGTGTAGCAGTTTGGGAAAAATCGAATGGGGGGTGGGGCGTATGCTTCAATAGCATTCTTCATGCAGTTCGTAATAGGCGCAATCGTGCGGACGATGAGTCAATGTAGCTGCTTCGGACACTTCTTGAATCAGATATCGTTTTTCACAATGCTCAATTTTAACCTTTTAGCGACCGAGTTTTTTTCCTTCTGCACTCCGTGCGGTACCGACTTTTTTAAATAGACGAATTTGCTTGACCCCAGAGGAGGTTTAACTGCGGCGAGTGATGACAGCTACCCCCAAGTGTTGAAAGTCCTTGTTGATGGAGATTTAAAGGGCTTAACTAAGTAAGACAGTATCCACTTTTCCTCTGCAAAATTAAGTAATATTTTGAGCAATGATCCTATTAATTTTTCTACTAATTTTAATTCTTTACTCCACCCACCCAGCCTGTGCAACGAAGTTTTCCGCGTTTGATGTTTAAATTGCTTTTAAATTTAGTGTGTTTCAAAATTTAAAAAAATATTTCCCACTTGCAAAGAGGTAACCTACATAATACTTTATGAAAATCAATTACAAAGTTGGAATTTGAAGAATCTATTTTTCAAATAAAAAATATTTTTAAAATATTTAAAGTAGCCGTTTAGGATATTGAATCTATATAAAACTATGAAATGTATGATTTTTTCAAAGTTTTCTAAGTGGTTTGGGAAAGTAAAAAAATAAAAATTATTTCTAAAAATGTAAAAGTATTTTATTTTCCTTAATTTTATTTTAAATGCGTAAGAAATGTATTTCGTACACCATGAATAAAGCTAAATCGTAGTGATTTATTATCTTGAACGGAATCAATGCACGAAGATGGACAGCTTGATCGGAGCTGAAAATGTTTAATTATATTGGCATGGATCATTTTCCAGACTGGACACAGATGCACAGTCACTGTCACTGTCCAAAAGTAACTCAATTTTGCGAGTTGTTAGCGATTGTTCTCGACAAGCCATTTTTACTTCAAAAATTACAGGACCCAAGCGCAAGCAGCAACTATTAGCAGAATACGACTGCGATCGCCCATGAGAAGCGTGGGCCGAGGCGGGTTTGTTATGAATGGGGTGTGTGACAGGAGATAATAGACAGCGAAGCGCTATATGTAAGTACAAGGGCCTTAAGAAGAAGGCGCCCTAACAAAAGAAAAGCTTAAGAAAAAGATAAGCTGAAGAGATGTTTATATGGAACCACGTCTTTGGATTATGCGAATACAATAAAATATTAAGACATTGCAAATAATGCAATACAATAGAGAACAAAATATGAAAACCATATATTTATTGCACTGATATAAACTTGATTTTACCCTATTTTTATCTGCTACTGTAGAAAAAATATATTTCTAATACAATTTAATTATTACATACGAAGTTAAAAGAATATATTACGGAACAAATTTGTGAAAGTTATATGTACATGCCCCATGAAACCCAAGTTCCGTTATAAATTGCACACAGAAATCATCTCTTCTGTTCTTACTGTGGTATGTGAAACTTATTATATTTTATTGCCGTTAGAGCGGCGTCTCCAGGCAAATGTTGAATGGCGATCAACATTCTCTTATGTTTCTCAAGCTGCGGCGCACTGTAGAAGCATGAAAAGTCAGAGCAGCCCACGCTCCCTTTCGCGCCTCAAGACCGTACTCCGTCAACACATCCCTGCCGGATGGCGTAGGCCGGAGCGCCGAACGTGAGAATCGCCGCGCCGCTGCTTGTCACCCGTCAGCAAGCGGTAGATAAGAGCCGTCGCGCGCCTCTGGAGGGTCAAGCGAAAAATATCCCATTGGTACCACTGGGTTGAAATGCTCTGGGAAACCTCTTTCTCATTAGTCTTTAAAAGGTTAATAACAAAAAAATCACTTGAATGTTTTTTTATTAGTATATCCGTTATTAATCAGTAAGCAAATATAATGGAAGTTTTGATTTACGAGAAAATAGCCCGATTCTTCGCCTTTGTGCAATGAAGTTTCCCTCAAAAAATTATTTTGCATGAAATGCACCCTGTTTGATGCAAATGTGGAAACTGTATGGACATTTTGTTAAACTGTATCAACTGTATGGTCTGTTTGGACTTTTGAAATTTATCATAGCGTATTCCATAACTTTTTGTCCAGTCTTCCTTAATAATCAATTCATACTGTAATAACTAACCATATCATGTGTCGGCATTTTGCTATGAACTGAAGAGTTACTTGTGTTCAGTGTTTTTCTAGGTTCAATATTTAAATTTCTATTCCTAAATTTTCAGGTGAAATAATTGCTGATACTTTGAAACACTCTTCCGTCAGCGCTCGAAAAAAAATGTATATCAAGTGCTTCGTGTGAAATATTTAGTGGTCAGTAGCAGCAAAAGCGTCTCATTTATTGTAGTTAATTGTTAAAAGAATAAACGAATATTTTCTTTCTTTCCAACGGCGCTTCAGACCAGTTTGGTCCTTGGTCTCATATCGTGCACTCTTCGTGCTGCGGAAGTCTTTGGCACCATTCACAGTAATTATTTCATAAGAAACTGTACATCAGAATGAGATACAATGTGGAACTAGATTGTCAAATTATTTTCACTGATAAAGCTTAATAAAATATTCTGCCAAAACATATAAGACTTCTATCAGAATCAGAAACATAGTTACATTACTCCATAGATAGATAGATTGATAATTTATTTAATTTGATTTGGGCATTAAGTCCGGTGGCAAATTCTTCACACTTATTATACATCTAATACAATAATGAACATTAAAATACATACAATAAATAGTACAATATTACTTCATTTAAGGCATGCCTACTAAATGCAGAAGCCCTTTACAGACTACTGATCTTACCGCTCACAACACTATTACTGGACTCTAATCTTAACCTAAAAGTCTGTGTTTGTGGGAAAAGTCTCCATTAATGCTGCAGGTCAGCTATTCCATGACTCGTTAATTCTGTTTACAAAAGAGTGTTTTCCAACATCAGTTCTGTTTCCTTGGACGTATTTTTCTAATATGGTCGTGACGTACTAAGTTAACGGGTTTATGCATTCTTTCCTGAGTTTCCCTCCATGTCGGATTTTTTTTCTAATGCTTTGTAAAATATACACTACTTGTTTTTTCCCTATGGCTCACTAATGCTTCCCATGTCGATACTTTGTTGAAAATATTTCCTAGCTAATTTCCCCTTTTAACAAATTTTGCCGCTACTTTCTAAACTCTTTCGATGGAATTCATTTGGCCCTTTGGATGGGGTTTATTTCTGCACGGATCCCAACACGTTGCTCCGTACTCTAATACAAGAAGCACAATGGTTGTAAATGCTAGTTCTCTTGATTTACTACTTCCCTTCCTTAATACTCGCCTTACAAAGTGTAAAGCCACGCCTTCCCAACGGTAATGTTGACGTGCTCTCCTCATCCAAGTTGTTAATTAATTATCACCCCTGGTTATTTACAACTAGTTACCTGTGAAATTATCTTACCCCCAAGCAAATACTTAGCTCTTCCTTTATTTCTACTACGCGTAAAACTATTTTGTATTTATCATTCTTTTGATTTCCATCCATTCTTCCAAGCATCGCAAATCGCGCTAAATTTATCCTGATCCAATACGTTCTCGATCTTTCTGAAAATAAGGCAGTGGTCCGCAAAAAGTTTAATTTTTGAACTTATTCCCTCTGCTCTCTCATTTACAAAAACCGAATGTAGTAAAGGTCCAAGTACACTCCCGTGCGGAACCCCAGACGTTACACTTAACTCTTTCCAACAGGTTTTTCACACCCTTACTCGCTGGTGCCGGTTATTTAGAAGAACCTAAATTCATAGTATCACTTTCGAGCCCTGTCTAATTTAGTCTGATGCCGTTGGTATCAGACTTAATGCAATACATTTTTTAACCACTAAAGCAAAACGTTCATGCATAGTTTTATTTTCCACATCGTGAATTAATACAAAATCGAATGAGACCTTACAGGCTTACAGTCTCAAATCTATCTAATTACAGAATTGTGTAGAGTGTTTAGTTGGACCCATGTAAACATTCCGTATTTTTTGAATACCTGTTTCTAAACTAAAACTAGCGACGTAATTCGACCATTTGATCACCCATGCTTCAGAGTGAGGGTACCCAGAAGAGCTACTCTTTCAATAATATAATAGAAGGGCAGTAAATATCTCATGTTGTAGGATATTTGAAGACTCATTCCGACCTGGGTCATGTTGTTTCCGAAATAGGCACGGTAACAAGTTTAGCAAAACGATTGTTAGGAATCACAATATTTTATTTCAATATTTGTAAAATTTTTAATTTTTCGTCTAAGATTTGTTTGATGTACCCCTCGGGCCCCTGTCCTGCAGTTTCACATTAACATGTATTATTTCGAGCTTGAATGTTTGAGAACTGTTTAAGCTAGAATGTCAGATACGTCAAAAAAGACATATCTGATGTAAACCATGCTTATTCGGAGTGTCCATGAGATTGTAACACCTGTGAAACATTCAATTACATCTGAACATCATGAACATCACGCTTTTTCTTACTCTTTTGGGTATACATTGAATAATGAATGATGTAACGACGTTTGATTTCCAAACTATATCACTCCTTTCCAAGTGTCACCGATGGTCCAACGTAAGCGATATTTTAACAAACAGCATTTTTGGTGAGCAACAAGCTTGCTCGAACCACTGCTCTTCCCTTCCCACTTCTTTCCTCTTTTTCCAGCTCGTCTGTCTTCACTTCCATGGCCACTGCGATCCGCCCGGCTGCCCACAGTGCCTCCGGCGGCGCCGCAAGATTTCGTGATAGCGCCCGCGATATTCTTTGCGGCGGCGCGGGTGGAGTGGGCGGGGCGGGGCGGAGCGGGGCGGGGCCGGGCTGGCTGCCTGCAGCACACGGCTTCCACGCCCTAATTGTTCCCAGAAGGAGCGCACGCGCGCGCCTATTTGTTTCTCCAACGACTCCAAATTATCGTCCCGGTGTCCTTTGATTAATTGGCTCGCAGCTGGATGCCGTTTATCCCTCGCGAGACCACCTACTGCACAACAGATAGTACAGCTGATCGTTATCGCTCGTGAAGGATTTGATGTTCGTGCAATCATGCGCGATGCTCGGCTTGTCGCTGGATAATTGGCGTATATTCGTCTGCTGAGAGAGACGAACAGCTTTGCGAGGCGCGCTCGAAACAAAGGTGCGCCAGTCCTAACGTCACGATTGGAGAAACGTTGGATTTGTGGGAAGTATATATATTGAAAATATATTCAAAAGCAGGATTCTTCAAAAGTTATGTATGGAACCATGAATTCTCACAGAATAATTTTGACGTTTCTCAGAGTACTTTCAATTAAAAAATAGTTTCCATATCGTAATTGTGAAACTAATTTTGAAATCAATATGCGGTCAAAAATCGTGTATTTTTTCATATTTTCTTAATACATTTTTATCGGAAACAAAGAGCAGCGTGGAATGAAAGAAATCAAAATGATGGAGAATAAGAGGAAGTAGATAGAGAGACATTGAGGAGAACATTACATTTATTCCCACAAGACACGATATCGTACTGACATCTTCAAATTTTTTTTTATCAAGATGTGTTCCGCATAGTCACTTGTGTACATTGATATTATGTAATTCTTATGTTTAAATCGACCATTGTTTAAAATATTATGTATATTTGTTTTGACATTATAACATTTTAACAGATCGAAATAATTATTTTCCGAAACGTTCAATCACATTTAATTTTTATGTAAAACATTTATCCTAAAACAAATGTCTGCCTTTAACATAAAAGTCCAAATACAGTCTGAGAATGTTGAAAAATCTATAGATAGAAAAGAAAATAATAATTAGAATATACTGGCCTTCAGCAGCAAAAATGGTGCTGAACAAAGAATTCTTAAAATGATTTTTAAAAAATGGAACACGTACAGTGCCCAAGAAAAACTAATAAAATATTTACACTACAATAAATAAAATATTTAACAAAAGAGTTTTCAATAATTTCTCTATTCCTTGTATATAATCATAAAAAATCAAATATACACAATTTACTGTATATAAATGTTTCCTCGGATTGTACCATATCTTTAAAATGCATGGTAATAGTGTGATTAAATTAACTCTTTCATTTGGTTTCATCGCAAAATCTTGGCATCAGTCTCTCAAAGATACATCATTTAATAAATAGTTCCAGAAATATTGAAGTAATGTGTAGTTAACATATGAGTATTTGTTCAAATGTTGTTTTTTTTCTGAAGAAGTCCATAAGAGGGGTTTATAGAAATTGTTCAGATATAGTACCTTCACTGATTCGAGTATTTTCAATAATATTTGATAGAAACAAGATAAGAGCTAAGTGCATGATCATGTGATACAAGCTCATCGTACCTCAGGGAAAAATATTGCGAACATTTGGAGAACCTTAGTTTTCAATTCCAGACATATATTATTAACTTAATAGTGTTTATCTTCCAATACTTTGAGAAAGTCAGAATTTTGTCATTATATTTTTTAACTGTTTGCAATTTTTATTAATCAGAAGTTCTACTCTTTGTAAATCTCGTAATTTTCTAATACCCAAGACATCCTGTTTTTCCCACCATGTACTATAGGTGTGTTGTATTGCTGTTGACTCGGCGACTTCTTGCGTTGCAAATGCCGAGAATCTGTGGAAAATGTTGAAGCGTAGTCTTCCACTCACGCGAGCGATTGTTGAGAATTGCTTCTCCGGTCACGAACGCGGACTGGGAGGAGCTGCCCGCAGGCGCCCGGTGGCTCAGGGTCGGAGGTCGCAACATGTGCGTGAGCTGCACGTGCGTCATCGGACGGCGCTCGCGACCTCCAATCATCCACGGGCGAAGTCGTCGCGTTCTGCACGACGCTCTCACCCGCTTCGCTTGCGGCGCTAGCGCTCTGCCACACTCAGAGATGATGTATCGACGGCTTTAAGAAAAAAGACCGATAAATATTTATCTATGTTTTGTAATTGATGTTTGGAAATTCATCGATACTTTCAGGATTTCAATATACACCAAAATTTACATTTTCTGAGTAGTTAAATTAAAAAATGCTTAGACCTTAACAACGTACAACTCATTTCGCCAATTAAACTATTTACGTTCCCCTTTCTCTTTCCTCTAGTTCATACAACAAAAAAGTTCCGGATTGAAGTTCCCTGCGAGACTATTACCGTCAAATATTGGAGCACCGAAGTTTGTTGTGATACTTTTAATTTATTTAATTTTGAAGGTGTCTGGACCATAATTTAAAACTTATAATACATGGAACAAATAGAATGATTCTTTGTATCAATTTCCTTATATTCGTGTTTATAATACATAATGTTTTAAATGATATTTAAACAATTTTATGCAGCTGTGCCCTTTGTCACAACCTGCCTCTCTACAGGGGAAGTTGTGACACTTGTAAAAGATACTAGAATATTGTTATATTGAAATGTTATAAACGTTTCCACAATACCAATTCATTTATATGGTAACTTTTATTTAACCTTCGTCGTTTTCAACATTCGAGTGGCAGTGAATATAAACGTAATGTACTGCATTTCTAGTGCAGCTCACAGTTGCCTATTTCTTACAAGTTATACACTGAACCCAGTTCTCTCCTCTCTTTGATGTTTAAATGGTTCTAAACAACCAAGGCACTTCCTTATCTTTGCAGCTCTCATATGTCTTTTGTCTTTTTTTATCCATTAGATCTAGATCTTTGTTTAAAAATATAGCTTTTTAACAACAAGCTTCTTTTTGTTTTTCCTTTTTTTTAGTATAGGTCTTTTCTATAATCTTCCATGTTGCTGTAATTGAATTTCTTGTTTAAAAGGAATGCTAGTTAAAATGACAGAATTCAATGTCTTTGTTCTCTTCTGGTTATTGTTTGAGGTCCTCCTTTAGGAAGAGGACTAACCGCTGATGTGTATTACCCATCTTCTGCAACAGAAATAGCAATATTGCTTTCTGTCATTCGTACCTTGACCTATTGCTTTTGTACTGTTCCTATCCCATTTTTATCTATGTTCCAAATGTAATTTGCATTAAAACCGTATTTTTCGAAAACAGGGGCTAAATACTTGAAAAAATCTCAACATTGTGTTTATTAAAACTTGTATTTCCATTCAAATTAGTAGCTTCAGGAACACAAATAGAAATTTTAGTGTCGCTGCATATACTTCGTCATTCAATCAACACTTCGATATGCAAGTTTCGGTTTTCGCGCAGTTCGTTATCCATTTTTCTTGCGCTTCAATTTTGTTCTCCATGGCAAAATCATATGCTAAGCTTCGTAATTCCTTACTACATTTTTGAAATTAAAATTATTACTGTCAAACAGTATTGGGGCACGTAGTGACACTGTCACAACCTGCCCCTTAAAACCTGCCACAAATAGTTCCGAGAGACAGAATACGAACGAAACAAAATACGAAATAAACAGGAATTTCCGTTTTTGTTTCAGGTTATTTTGTCATTTCATTTAAACACAAAACACATTAAATTATAGCTTAAAAAGTATATTTTTTAATGACACTGAATAGTTGAACATACCTCAGATTTATTGTTGCTAAGGTTAACTGGAACAAACCGATAGATTTTTACTACACTACGTGTAAAACACAAAATGTTCGTAAGTAAGCAAATGTTCTCGCAGCAACTCAAAGAGCACAGTGAGACAAAGGCGTGTACACTATCAAGAGCTGAGTTCTAATGAATCGGTCTGTAAACACGATGTCACAACTTGCCCCTGAGACTACTTGCCCCTGTCACACCTTTCTATTACAACTTACTCCAGTCTCCCCTACTTGATAGAAGCATGGATTCAAAAAACAGAGGGAAACTATGGATTTTTAGATACACACGTTAGGGGAAGGAAAAAATAGTTATTCTTAAAATATTATTTAATTTTACCCAATGTTTGTCAATTCTAGCCACATTTCATCAGCTTAAAGGGTTCATCATTGAGTAGTCACCGAAAATCAGAATTTTTCCATTATATTTCTAACATTTTCAGTTTCAACCAATTAAATGTTCTGTTTTGGTTTGAAAAATCTAAGACTTTCGAATGTCCGAGATATATATTCCGAACGTCGTATACGTTCAGTTCTTGATGACCCGCGACTTCTTGCGTTGCAAATGTCAAGAATCTCGGGATAATGTTGGAGCATAGTCTTCCTACTATCAATCTGTCTGTCTGTACTTGGAGCGACAGTCCGTGCACTGGTCACGGCCTACCAGCAGCGACCCGTCCTCGCGGCCATGTATTAGGGGGTACGTGTGGTTGGCACGAAGACATCCCTACGCCCTATTCTGGTCTTCTCAACCTGAGAAGTGAGCTTTCTCATCGTCACACAGCAACGTACACTAAATTATACGCATACTAATTTATTACATACATACGCATACATTCTACGTATACGTGGAAAACGCAGACTATAATATTGCCCGACCAGGAATCGAACCCTAGGTCGCGTTATGGAAAACGAGCACCATGATCAATGAGCTAAAGCACGAGAACAGTATCATTAGTAGCGTCAATATATAATTCGTATTGATATTTGTCTTGTGTATCATAGTATCTGTTTTCCGTGAATGGATTTTGACCTCTGTTCCCAGGTTTCCCATGGCTAGCGGACTCGTTTTCCATTACCCAGCGGCTTGGGATAAATTCCCGATGGGGAAGTTCAATTTACAGCTTCCGCAAAACCATCCCCACTGTCACTTTGACCGTAAAAGCACTTGATGGGGTGAGTGATGCAATGTAGCAGCTTTTGTGTGTGAAATGATTTACTCGTAGGGAGGGTTAGTGTTTCTGGGAAAAGAAAATAATGGCAAACTACATGAATTCCTCCAAATTGCGTTGTACATCCCGTTAGTACAGGATACCGTCAGTGCTCCATTAAGGATTCTACCAGCCCTCTGGCTAACTTTCCTATAACTATCCACAAATCGTAAAGAACTCTCCATCCTTACTTAGAGATTGTTTTGTCCTTATCCAAATCATTACAGGATATCTACGTTCTTTTCACAAATAACAATTAGCTACCAAACGAAGGGAAATTAGTAATGATAATAGTTACCTCACTATAAGTGATAAAAAATTCTCACTGCGTTCAACAAAATGTGGAAGGCTGCTTTACGCCTGATGTGGTCTCATATTTTCATAAGAATCTTCTTTTCAAAACAATACTCTTTAAATTTCACCTATAATTCGTTGTTAATATTCCCTAATCATTTCCATATTCTTTTGCGATCGCTTATCTTTTTTTCCCCCAAAATTCTTCTAGAGAAGTCGCATAATCAACTGAATGTCGCTGCATAAGTCGCTCATCAACGAAATGTTTTTAAAACAAGAGAACCAATTGCATTCATACAAATTGTTGTGACAAATATGAACTTAATATAATTTTCACTTAAGTGTATTAAGTGTACAGTTATATTAGAGAAAACTGAAAATGATTGTAAACATCAGTTTCAGCGATTAAAGGGAAGAACACACGGTATATAGATTTAGAAGTGTGACGTGTATGTGTGCATGTGTGCAGTGGTGGGGTGAGTGTGTGAATGCGTACTGTAAATAATTCAGAGAAAAAGAGAGCGTGAATGTGAATAAAAAGAAAATAAAAAGAAATAAAAAATATTAAGAACTTATATTTGAAAAAAATCTAAACAGTGTGTAAACCATAAAAAGCCCAAAGTGGCACTTTCATTATAGTTACATGTTAGATTTAGATTTATATGTTTAAGATTCCAGCCCTTTCATCGCAACTTAAACTTAATCGGCTGTAGTTATTTCTGTAAAGCCCCGTTGTTGAATAAATTCCCGCCCCCATAGGGCTACTGGAGAAGGGAAATCTGAAAACAAATGTGTGTGCTTTGCTGTTCCTTTTCTGATCTGCAAAACATTTTTTATCTGAAAATTTAAAAGTTAAGCACATTGGTTATTATGTTAACACACTCGGGCATTGACACATAACAAAGAGATCTGTTCTAGTAAGTTATCTTCACTGTCATTTCTAATTTCGTGTTTCTCCTTTTTGATAATGATCTAATTATCTCATACAAATTCATTCGTTCTTAAGTCACTCACGTAATGAATGACACTCGCCGAAGGAGAGGGTAAATCACGAAAAATTCAATATTGTCAAGCCTTCTCCGGCTTTTTGTACGTTCTGAGAATATTACACAAATGGATTCTCCACCCTTTGACAATCCATCAATTCTGCGTAAGAAGAGTCCTCTAAGAGAGTCAATGAATGCACGCACCGATGCCCGCGTGATTCATATACGTATACACATACAAATGCATTTATTATATCTGCACAAGCAAGAATAAATGTGCATTTTATTCAGTCCCTTTCCATATTCATCAAACAATCAAATGTCCTTCACTGCATCTAGTGCAACACAATAATGGGAACAATCACAACAATTAAAACAAATACTACCACCACCACCACCACCACCAATAGAACCATCATCAAGCTTAACATCCACGCGTAACAACGACAACCACGCATAATCTCATTCTCACCAGAATTCCAGTCTCCGTTCCACCCGCCCGCGGGTCTGGCCTTGTGCACATCCCGCTTCTCCTCCTCTCCATTTCCTCCCCTTCATCTGGAAGTCGCGCCGCGTTCCGCCGCCGCGGCGGGTGTCGCAACCCATCGTCGCTCCGCGCCGCTCCAGCGCCGGCCCCGCGCTGCCGCTGCGCCCGGAGGGTTGCGTTGCCGCACGGGCTGCGCAACGCGGACCGGCGCGGCGCCCGCGGGGCTCCCGCTCGCGAGTTGCCTCACGCGCCGCGCCGCGTCGCGCCGCGCAGCAGTGATGGATGCGCGATTGTTTCCGCGCGCGCGGACGCCGTGCTCCGCGCGCGTCCACGCGCCAAGCGCTGTGGGAACGCCGCGGCGAGGCTCATACACGTGTTGTGGCTTCACGTGTTTGACTTGCTCACGTGTCGCATGGCACGTGCTTGCTTAGGAAATCTGTAGGGAAGGATCTATCGAGCGGAATTGTTTTCACTGACTGCATTTGTGTGCGACAATGACATTTAATGACCATATCTAGTGTGAAGATAGTTTTGTCTCATGAATAGTTCTTTTGGTGTACACAGCCTTCGGAAATCAAAGACAGTATTCCATCCAATTTTCAAATTAATATTGAGTAACTTAGAGTGATTGTTCTATTCACTCTCAGAGAAGGGAAAATACTTTTGTTTTTAAGTATCGTCTGATTAGAATTTCTCTTTCTGTCTCACCAATAGATCCTGTAATATCTTCTGTTCTTTACTGACTTCCCTCTTCAGTGTGAGTTGTGTGGAAAGTTGTTTTATGATGTAGTATCCGGATTTTATTTGTGTCTTTTAAGAAACAACCTAATCTCATGAAGGACAGATACTGAAGAACACGAGACTATGAGTAAAGGTGTTTCCAAAGGATGAGGCGGCGTGGAGGACCGGAAGCGCTGCGCCGGAAGTGCCGCTCGCAGGTGGCGGCTGCGCCAGCGATGCTGGCGGCCTCTGAAGCAAGCGCTGAGTCATAGGTCCGTCGACTGACTAATCCCGCCGCCCACCCACGAGACGAGGCGGCCCACACCTCGCTTTGTCGCTAGCGGTCCGCACCTCGAGCTCCTCGTATGTAGGAAAGTCCGGAACAATTGTGAATGATGTGGCGAGATCTTTGCGTAGATGTTGGTAATCGATATAATGAGATAAAACGTGCTTCGCATTTCGTATTTTGAACGTAACAAATTGTCTTAAAAAACAACTTAATTCTAGAAATGCCAGTAAGGAAAGATATAATCTTCTCTGTAGTGATAGGATGTGAGGTGTACTGTAATAAAGTGTCGCAAGTGCAGATGACAGAGCAACAAGTATTGAACAATCGCAATATCAATAAATTAGAATAGCATGTAGTAAAATAAACAACTCTTGAATCAAAATGCTGTATCGTTTTTCATCAAGGACTCGGTTTCAATATGTTTTTGAGGTTCTTCAATAATGTCATTTCAATTAAACAGTCGCAATCTCAATTCACTTGGAAGTAGTAATCATCCTTACTAATTGTACTGTACGCTGGCTTTTGTATTGCAATTAAACATAGACATATCGAAAGTGAATTTTAACATTTACACTATGTATCAAACCATACAAATCTGCCAATTGATAGCCTCTGACAGTGTTCTTTCACGCGCTGGGCTGACCAAGCTGATTTATCTTCCTTCCTGGCTCAATATTGCTTCCAAATATTCTCACAGACTGGCCATATCGAGAGAATCGGTTTTCCGGCTTCGCGGGTTGCGTGAAAAATGTCCGTATTCAAAGTGGAGAAAAGCTATAAAACAAAGTCGCATTCTGGGAAGTGGCAGTGTGCGTGAGCGTGTGTGTGTGTGTGTGTGTGTGTGTGTGTGTGTGTGTGTGAGGGCGTGTGCGCGCGTCGGAGTCCACTCTCGACCCGTCGAAGGGCGGCTGATCCATCATCGCCGGGCGTCGGCTCTCTGCCCCCGCCCCCGCCCCCGCCCCCGCCCCCGCCCCGCGCCTTCGGCCGGCCGCCCGCGCGCGCCCATCGATCCCTGCAGGCCGGCTGGGCGGGCGGCGCGCGTCAAAATATTTCCTCGGCCGCCGCCGTCCCCGGAGACGCGCCCACGTCGCCCGAGCTGCCCGCCTCGCGTCACGGCGCGGCCCTGCAACCCGATCACCGCGTGCGGTCCGAGCGCCTCGGGGCAGCCACGCCCCTGCCAGTGCCAGCTTGAGCTGATTGCGCACGGACTCTGACTGCTGGTCTGTGTCGCAAGTCCAGTGCCTGCATTGACCGGAAATATAAAATCATGATCCTCGCCGTAGTAATTGCAACTTCCCGTTAGGAGATGTTTCTGACATTGTTGCGCGACACATAATTGGTATTAAAAATATTGTTATATTTTTATAGATTATTTGGTCTGTTGACATCATCCTACTTCACTACCCATGCTTAGGGACCCTGTAGTATCGGGCAGAGCTCTTTATTTTTAACGTTGAGGGTGCTGAATTCATAACTCGTTTGCTTCTTGCCGTTTTATGGTAACGCCATTACTGTTGTTTGGAGTAGATTTTCCCAAGGTTTGCTTACAGTTCATGTTATTACATCACGAGCTTCATCTTCCTCTCGTATATTCCTTCATTATACTCAAGAGCGTACTGGTGCCGCATATCTTGGATAAAGCAACTATGAGCTGATACATAGGCCGAGAAAGGCGAACGATTTAGTCACCCCTAATAAAAATTTTATAAATCTTTGCTACAATTGACTTAACCTGCTACCCTCCGTCAATCTTCCTTTTGTAATCTCAATGTTAATTTCGTCCAAATTTGACTTCTATTATATTTCCTTTATGTCTGTAAGGAAAGCCAATAATCTGGTTTTTATCACTGTTCTCCTTCCCCTATAATTTGTTCTTACATCATATATAATACCTTACTGTATTATCTTACTCTATCCCAGTCTCTGCCTATTTCGTTGCCACCGTGTAAGTCTACTTTTTCCTCCAAGGATTAGCACATATTAAATAACGCCATCCACATTTTTTTTTCGAATTTTAATTATTCCAAAACAGTTATTGAGCGTCCATATATTATTACAGTTATTTACTAATTATACAGTATTTACCTGCATAACCATCTCTGAATCTTCTGTATCTTCTCTCATGGATTTTAATCCAATCGATATTCCAGCCTCCCATCTCCTTTACCACCACCATCGTGACCACGTGTACTCCACATCCTGGCACTACCACCTCTTTCAGCAGCGCCCTACCGCCGCCGCCGCCGCCGCTTCTGTGGCGGCGCCACTCCGTCACCCTCCCGGCGGAGGGAGGAGGGAGGAGGAGGGGGGACTGCAGCCAGGGGCCGCGTGGGCGGGCGGCGCGGAATTTGCAAAGGGCGCTGCGCTCCTCCGAGACGCCGGTGGTCGGCGCCGCTTTCGGCGCGCAAATGGAGCGGCGCTGGGGGCGGGGAGGGGCAGCGGGAGGAGCGCGCCGCTTCGGGAAATGTAGGCTCTCTGGGGCTTTCGCGCGCCGGCAAAGGAGCAAGGGCGCCATTCAAATGGGGCGCAGCCTGGGGTTTGCTCGCGCCCTGTAAAGACTCGCAGCAAGCGGCGATGGAAGAAGGAGCGTTTTCGACACGCTGATGGCGACAACGGCAACTTAAGCCTCAGGTCGTCCCGACACGAGCTCCGTGTCTAAATATAAACGCCATTTTGCTTACGTATCTTGCTAGAGGTGGTTAGATATGAAAAGTGGCACAATAATATATTTTCACACTTCGAATTACGCCTATTTATTTTTTCTCTAATTCTATCGAACTTTTCATGTCCTAGAAAAGACAAATATCGCAGTGCAAACAAGAAAGTCGAAACATAAAAAGTAAAATTTTACCTTAATCAATACAGGAGAACAATGTTTATAGCAGTGATTAAATATTTGTTATTTTTTTGATGTAATAATGATTGATTTTTAAACTGATAATGTATCTGAAACTTTCACCATCAAAATCAAATAAAACACTGATCGTGATCAAAGAGATAAATGTTTTATTTGAAAATTACTGTAGTGACATCTTATATACTGACAAGATAGACAATTTCTCTAGGAGTTGTAAGTGTTGCAGTAACGAACTACTTCATCAATCAGTCAGTTACGACCTCATGAATTACCTAAAAAACCAGTCGTTAGATTGCTTTCAAGAAGGCAAAACATACCTTACGTGACATAACACAGAAACATTGCATAAACTACCAAAACGTGAGCTTATATCAATAGTCGCCTCATATAATGGAGGTTGGATGAAGATAATATATTTAAAAGGATGTTTTTTTAATTATAGAAACGGAAACAGTATAAAATACGGTTAATGGTAATTCACTCAGATTTAATTAAAAATTCCAGAACTTTGAAAGTAATACGAAAAATATTTCTGCAAAAAATGTTGCAGCAATTTGCTGCTGCATAGTCGTTGAGTTCTTAGTGCATATATTGGGATCATAATTTTATGTAATAATTCTTGAGTATCATATTTACAATATAAATTTGTGATTAAATTCCTTTGTTATTAATTGTTAATTACGATATTCATAATTAAAAATGAAGTAATATTATTCATCTGAGTTTTGTGAAGTCATAACATTGCTTTTTTAGCATATTTTAGAGTCCTTTCTTAATTCTTGTCCACAAAAAGGTGTACAAAATAATACTTTTTTGTATAATTCAAAAGGATTTTACTTACTCTTGAGTCCCAAAATAGCATACTATATCAGTTGGAGGGATCGGGGCAGGATAGTACAAACGCTTATTTCTATGATATTCATTTTGGATATATGAAAGTCTCCAATAACCAAACATTGTGACAGAAAAGCTTTTTTAACTCTTTTTGATAAAAATATTGTACGTGGAGAATGCAGCAAGGAGGTATGCAGGATGTAAATACATCTGTATTTACAAAAAAATTTTTCTTCTTGCTGGCAAAACAGTCAACAATATGTTGGAACTATTTTACCCTGCCTCCTTCAATTGGAGTTTAATCTAGACTGCCTTAGACGAGGAAACGAAGTCATTTTTTTGTTTCTGCGAGCTTGCATTATAGCGGGACTGCCGAAAAGATGCGACCACCTGCCTGGCGTATTCCTTGGAATATTCGGACTTACCCTGAGTGCTCTCCATGTCAGAACCGAAAAATAGCGGGAGAAGTAATTATTACAAATTCTTCTGATAACCTAGCAGTACAGTGTTTCTCTCAAAAATCTTCGGTGCCTCAAGAATCTTCCTGAGACACCGTCAGAGATTTTGTCTTAAGGATTATCAACAAATACCCACACCTTACCGATTACTTGGTTGAAGAGTTTAATGTTCTTCTTGAATTTTAATTGTGTAATATGGTTTATAAATACTTGTCTTCATTTTTCTCTCACGAATTTTTCTTTAGTTTTTAGTATTTCTTTTGTAACATCGAGGACAATCTGAGCCTGCACTAATTTTGATTGTATTTCAAACTTACATTTACTGGATTTATTATTTTATCATGCCACACATGTGACTCGTAGCCCACGTGCGGCAAGCTCCGTGATAAGAGGTAACAAGTGAGTGGAATGACCCTTGCATTTGTGTTCTGACGTCACAGCGAGAGGCACGAGCCTTGCTTTAACGGAGGGCGCGCAAGGGGTGGGAACGCGCGTGACGTCACGGTGCGGGGCGCGCTATTGAATCGTCGTCGCACAATTAATGGCTATCTCTCTTGGGGCTCATTAAGAAGCTCGTCCCAGCGCGGGTGCGGGTGCGCGCGGGTGCGGGGGCGGCCACCAGCCGTTAATGACGTCTCGACAGTCGTTTGTTAGCGCGGCCTTCACCCAGTGCCCCCGTGGCCTGCACGCCGCGCCACGCCGCGCCTCGTCCGCGGCAGCCTCGGCCTTACACACGGCTTCCGGGCCCTGGCCACTCCCCGCCCCGCCCACCGCCCCCACACGCCCCTCGCCGCACCCCCGGCCAAGCCACGCACGGAGGCGCCGACGGGTCGTTGTTTGGGTAATGACCACGTGGGGCTAATTGCCTCTCGGTGCGGCCCGCCCCATCCACACCGCCCACCGAATTTCGCTTGGGTGCCCGCCCCAGCTTCTTGGAACTCGTAGTAAAGTTCCTTCAATGGTCACGTTCGGTTTCAGAATAACTTACACCCTGCATGCGCATAAAATAGGCAGAGAAATTGATTCTTTCTGACAGAATAACTTCATTCATTAAATAATTATTAATTTAAGAAATAGTGAGGTTTAATAATTATCGTTACGCCAAAATAAAAAAATCAATTCTACGGGGAAAGACAACATGAAAGGAAATAATTTAAACCACACGCTGAAATACTTATTTCAATTAATATCTATGAATTAGCTGAAGTACCAACCGTTAATATGTTTTTAGACAGGAAGATTTCTATCTATTCCAGCCCTGCGGGAATCTGCTCTACCCACCTCTTCCTGTTTCTCATCTGGAAATACTCATTCTTACCCACTTTCTCGCCAAAAAAATATTTATATTTGTTTCATATTGAGAGTTCCGCCTCCTAACTTTTCACTTTATAACGAAAAATAAATCTAAGCCAAGAAAAAATATTTTTATTAATTTTGTCTTTTCTTTATACTTATTATATCCTTATATCTTTTACTTGTACTGTGCTTATTCATTTTATTTTATACTTTTATAATTTATTCTACAATGTTCACTGTTTCCTTTATGAAAGTTAATTATGTTCTTTATCATCAGTTTTTTCTTTCAAGTTAAGTTGAGTTTATTCTTAGAAATCATGCAATAGTTTGATATCTGGCTTTCCAGTGAGGTTTGACTCTGTGGTAGAAATTACGTTACCGCAAGTTTTGAAATTATCAGCAGGTTTCTCTGAAGGTCAAGTGTGTTGTATTACCTAATTATTCAGGAATTCTAAGTCGACACAGATTATCTGTGTTACCCAATACAAGGAAACTCTTTGCATCGACACCTGCCATCGCTATTGTTTACTTTTCAGAGAATTTATTCTAATATTTTGAAAAGAAAATATTGACTCCAATGACCACCGTATATCATAAAAACGACAGACTCCAACTTTATATAGTATTTATAAACTATAACTCAAACATACGAAGTGTGTGTTTAGAAAATTCGATTGAAAATAGATCTCCAGACTTATTTTCTCGTACGCACATTTAACTTTTTATTTTACTTTAAAAGAGAACTGTGACCTTAATATGTCTCTTCTTAAAATACTTTTTTTTCATGAAAACATGTACATATTTTTTTTATTTTTTTTTTATTTTTCAAAACGATTTGAATGGCGTATCCCGAATAGATAATAGCGACACCTACCAAATCACGGGGCTTGCTATACATTCAAAAAGTGTAAATGCACAAAACTCAGCACCACTCGTTTATCTCTATCCAAGACTCTTCTACTACTTGAAGCTTTTAACTAAACCTGTTCACATACTACACACACACAAACGACTCAATGTAAAGTCAATGCCCGTGCTTATTCGTTAAATTTGGGGACTGAATGACGGAGAAAAAACTGATTAAAGTGACTGGGAGAGATAATAGCAATTCTGTGTTGAAATCAAGAATAAATTAATAATAAAACTAAAATTGAATAATATTTTGGGTAGTCTGAACCTCCAGAAACCTTTGCAACTGCCTGTTCTCATCGACGATTATTCAAAACACCGGCGTAAGCAACATACGGTGAAGCAGCGCTAGAATGTCTATTTCTGGTGTCCGACCGTTCTCCTCGATGCAGCTGCTGGCGCTCTGGTGGGTGGCCCCGGCCGAGGCGGTGACCGGCGGGTCGTCGACGGGCGCATTTCTCCGGGAGAAATTTCTTTCTCGGGCCGAGGATTCCGGTTCCGGGCGCCCGCTTTCTCCGCGGAAGGGCGCGAAATTCGCCAGAGGGCTGAAAGGGTTCCTCCGCGCGGGTCCCGTTCGCCGCACAATCGCCCTTTGGGGCGCCGTAAGCGAGCGTGGCGGCGCCCCGCGGCCGACGCCCCGCGAGTAATTTGTGGGGGCTGTAAACCGTGGGACGCTTCAAAGGGCTGTCCGAAAGCGGCCCGTTGGCCCTCGACGTGCGGTCAGTCGCCCTCACGAGGACATTTGCCTGCGCCTTCGGGCACTAATGATGCCACTTTCGGACCGGTTTCTGGACACTTCCTTGTAATAAGGACGCTTCCTTGCCTATTGTGCGTGACCCAGTTTGTTCACAAACTCAGCAATACATACACACACACACACACACACACACACACACACACATACACACATACACACACATACATACACATGCACACACCCAAATGGACATGCATTTTGTAGATCACCCAATAATTCATGGATGCGAATTCACTATGCAACATCTTTGAATTATTTTATTAATTTTGTTATTAATTCTTTTTATTTAAAAATGGTAGCAATATTGAATGAACTGAGTAAAGGGAATTTTCATGTGTGTGTCCTTGGACAACACAGAAAGCAATACGTTTAATCATTAGATGTTGTGAAAGAGAGAGACATATTCTTCATTAATAAAGCTTCTTTCTCAGTTCTGCTTGCTAAACGATTTCTATCTAGTAATTGTTTTACAATCGTTCAGGTCAGGAATAATGTCTTTAATTCTACAAGTTTACTTCATCACCTAGATCCGTATTGTTCCGTACATTGAACTGTACTCTTAAGTACATTATAGGAAGCGTTCGGGAGGAAATAAGGGGTTCTGACATTTCAGTGTTTTCTGAGACATGTAATGTGATCAACTGCTATCGCTACCGCTTCCATTAATATCACTACCATTTTCCCCATTCTTTAAAACAGAATAGAAAAGAAGTTAATGTTCAGTTTACTACAGACTGAAATGGAATCCATTTTAAATAATTAAATTTGTTAGTATGATGCCGTTTCATAAGACAATGTGTCTGTTATAATTTTGGTACAAGCACTTGGCTTTAGAACCACACATATGTCATGATATACACAACTTTTTTATGTCAGTTGTAAGTTGTGGAAACTAAGTAAATAACAGCATCACAACTAGGAATGTCATGAATAAGGTGATGTATATTTTGGGATTTCTTACAAAATTAACTGCTACAAAATTGAAATGGATAATTCAGACAACGTTAAAATAACACAAAGCATTAATGCTTATTTGATAGAAATAATTCAAAGATACGATTATTTTACAACAGCATTGCAGTAGGCGTGGTGGCCTCCGCTGTCGTCACCGCCCTCGCCGCGCAGGCTCCGTGGGCACCGCTCCCAGCCGCGCTGCGCCGCACCGCGCCGCGTGGTGCGGAGGTCCCGTTGGAACAGCTGTCGCCACGGAGCGGCGCGGGCGGGCGGGCGGGGGCGGGCGGGGGAGGGGTCATTCGCCACGCGGCGTCCGCGCGCTTTGTGGCGGCGACAGCGCGACAGGCCACGCGCGACGCAACGCGACGGGACGCGACGCGACGCCGCGGCGCGGCGGCGTCGGAGCGTTAGCGGCCGCGCCCGCCGCGCGGGGGGGGGGGGGCGAAGGGAAGGCAGCCCGCTCGCACGCAGTCGCACATTTTGTTTCCGGAACAAGCGCGTAAGCAAACAACGCTGTCGGCCTCGTGGTCGAAATCGCTAAGACAGTAGTGTCGTAGTGATCTCAGACCGAGGGGTCGCGGGTTCGCCTCGGGCATGGTCCCGGGTCGGGCATAGTCCCGCCTCGGGCATGGTTGTATGTGTTCGTTCTTTCACCCCCTGTCAACACCATATCGTTTCATCCTCATACCATAGTTATCGCTAATCACCTAGTAGTTGACGCGACCTTAAATACAGAAAAAAAGAGCTCATTCGGAGATATGTTTTCGTTTCCAATCAAGCCGTTGCCATTACAAGGCGCTTTCTTAATCGTCTGTCTCGTGAAGAATGAGATAATTCAATGAACTTCAGAAGTGTCGAGAAACGCATTATTTAGCATAATTCCTTTCGCTGTAGCATGGCGTTTACTGTTTATTTTTTCCGGACGACATATCACGTTTAGAGATTTTCTCGATTTCATTCTGGACATGGACATTTTTGTGTAAAATGATTGCATTACCACACTCTGCAAAATTAGACCGATTTCTGCCTAAAAGGCGAATTTATGCAATTTGTGCAAATTTCTTTATATAATGGATCACGTATCCTGAATCCTACTCCATTAGGGATTTCAGTAATGTAAGATAAGAAGTAATAATAACAATTCGTCATCATTTTTATTAAACTTGTGTCCAACAAAAAATGAAAATGAAAACCGTTAATGACCTACTTTCAATTTTTACAGTTTTTTTCTAATCTCTTCTGAAGCGAATTCTACACATTTCACGTGTGAAAACACGCACTTCTTTCATCTGTAACACCTTTATCTAGTACATCTAGCACTAGTACATCACATCCAGTACATCTAGTTTCATCAATGTATTGAATTCGAGCGCGCTCTCGTGCCTGGCCATCGAGTGCAAAGAGCCCCGCGCGAGGTGTCCATCGCTCCCAGCGGAGCCGCGCTGCCCGCCCGCGGCGACGCGTTCTTATCTTGGGCAGCGCGCCGCGCCGCCACGCTGTCTCCCCGATACAAATAGCCCGCGCTATCTCGCATTAATTACCTGCTGCGGCGCCGCCCGCTCCGCCCGCGCCCCGCCCCTGCGATCCGCCCCCCGCGCCGCCGCCCGTCACTTCGACTGTCGCGGCCGCCGCCGCCGCCGCCGCCTTTCTCGTTTTTATCAGCGGCTTCGCAGCGCCTGTCGCCGATACTCCGCTCCCGCGGGGGCCGCACCGCGAAGAAGGGAAGAAGAAGGGGGTGGTAATTTGACAGTAGGATCTACGAAGTGTAAAAAGTGGAATTGGAAAAGGAAATGAAATGTAGGGTAATACTGGAATACTGTATTGTCACACATTGTTTGAGATAACGCTAAATTGGGATGTCTATTACGACTGGTTAATCAAAGCGAATGAGATACGCCGTTACGATATAGCTCGAAAGGTAGATGTTTATGAACAAATGAACTGGATATTATTGTATTGTAACGTCATTTCAGCAATTCATGCCCATTAAATAGTTTTGTGTAATCTTTGAGAAACGAATTTCCAAATTTGGATCACTTTAGGCATTTTTTGGACTTCTATTGCAAATATGTTACATATCAGAACAGAAGTAGATAAAATACCATTAAAATAAATCAAATAAGTAAATTCGTCGGGTAAATTGTGACGAAAAATTACCTGTTTCTACACTTTTCTGTGTATGTGAATATTGTGTGTCTTTCAAAACGTTTCTGATTATATCAAGAATTGCTTTCAATGAGGATTTTATTTAAGTAGCCACTGCTTATAGAATGAAACAAGATTTTGATGTAAATATTTAAAACTTACGTAAAAAAGAACAATTTTGGAGAACCAATTTATTATTTTTAAGAGTTGCTCTGCTCATATTAATCAATGTTTTAAGTGGAGAACGGTACAGAAAAACGCGTTTCGTATAGTACAACAGAATATAAAATGTTCGTAAAAATATGACGAAGAAACAAAATGGTTTTTAGATCGAAAGACTGAGTGTAAGTTCAAATTAATCATTACGATAATGAATCATATGTAATCGAGATTAGAGGAGACATTTTCTCTCAAGTGTAAGCAAGATAGAAAATGTTAACATCCTTCATAAATTCTGATTTCGGTTTTGCATGTCTAGCCAAGAAAGAACTTGTGGAAGTGTTCCGCTTCGTCCTTTGTGCGTTCTTACCAACTTGTGTCTAAAAGTAGAGATTAATTTGATCACAGTATTTTTCTTGAATAATAATAAATAAAATTATTGAGTCTTCTTTTTTAAATATTCAGCAATTCAGCATTCAAATGAGTACTTAAACACGTATATAACTACTTCCTAATGATAGTTTAATAGCTAAGAATCAAAATTTAGTTTAATAGAGGATTTCAACCTTGTTTGCGGACTGAGTTGGATACTGAACAATTATAAGCATGTCTTCATACCGTAACTTGCGAGAACACTAGAGTCATGTGGAAGTAGCGAACAGGGTAACGAACCAGAACTGTCGCGCCGGGGCACAGAGGTGGGAGAGAACCGGGCGTCTGTCGATGGGACAGAGGACGGCTGCGCGGCGGCGGCGGCGGCGGCGGCGGCGGCGATGGGGCGCGAAGGGAGGCCGGGCGAATCTTTACAAAGTTTTGATGGCTCTATCGGATGCCATTATCCGCAGACTCTTCTCCTCTCTCGAAATTTCCCGTCGCGCAGCCGTCGGTCGTCGTCGTTGTCGACCGCGCGGGCGGCGCGAGGAATAGGGCGAAAAAAAGGCGAAAAAACGCGACTTGCTCCCCGTCTCTCCAAGTTGCCGCGCCACTTTCTTTCGTCTCCTCGGAACAGCTCCCTCCCGCCCCCTCCCACCCGCCCCCGCCCGCTCCGCCTGCCCTCGCTCGTCTGGGAAAAGTTTTTTAATCATTCAAAGTCAATCAATCATGAAAGGAACAGCTCCGCAGACTTTGTAAAACTGCAGGAAAAGGGAGGGCGCTGGGGTTGGGGGAGTAAATGAGATGTTTTGGCAAACGAGAAAGTTTTCAGAATATATAATGGCGCTCACGAACGGAAAAGGGGTGGTAGGGAAAGGGGCGAGGAGGAGGCGGGGGCGGCGGGATAAGTCGGTCTTATGGAGAATACCAAGCAGTGAGCGTGGCTTTATAGAAAGAGCGTAGCGAGGGTGCGGCAGAGAAAAAAAGAGCCTCGAAAATTGTATCAAGCGGAAATTTCATTCCGGATGGGTGGCGGCAGCGGCGGCGACTAACGGTAGAAAAAGAGGCGGCGGCGGTAGGTCCGCGCGAGATGTAATTAAGTGTTTATCAGTAATCACCCAGCGGCGGCGGCGGAGGGGCCGGGAGCGGGCAGGGGTGGGAAGGGGAGGGGATTGTCTCCACCGCCGTAGCCGCCTTCGCCGTCGGCGTTATTGATTGTCTTATTAACAGACACTCGAATTCACCCGCCGCCGCCGCCGCCGCCACGTCACTCGGAGCTGTCGGCGCCGCCCGCCCGCCCGGCGCGGCGCAGCGGTTGAGACGTTCGCGAGTGGCCGCCTCCGTCGCTCAGTGGAATCTAAATTGAGGCGTCGCCTTCCGCCGGAATGCGGAATCGATGGGGCGCGACGACGCCTACCCTTTGTAGCGCCTTGCGATACGCAATTCACCGACTCAATACAAATTACAGAGTTCTTCACATGTGCGTATGGTTCATATGCGAGTGAGTATTGATTGTTTCCGAGCACGTCTACTGCTTAGGTATATTGTCTGGTAAGTGTAGTGCATGTTATATCTTGGGTGGGGACAGAATTCTTCCCCCGCTGGAAAATGAGATTCGGCGCCCACCTACTGCATATCCCGGTGTGCGGAATTTCCACCATCCAGGTAACTTCCCTGAGGGTCACCGCCCAGCTGTGACACCTCTAAGCTCTAGACTTAGCTCTCGAGATGAGGTGATGTAATGCACGGAAGTGTAAGTACGTGTGTAAGGAGAAAATGAGGAGGTAAGGATGAAGAAAGAAAGATTACGCGTGGTTCGTGGCCTGTTTTGAGGATACTGCTCTGGCAGACGCGTAGTATTCGTTGATGAAACCGGGAAGAACTATTGATTAGAGAAGCCGGTCGCCAGAACTCTTCTCTAGACTGTGGTTTAATTCGACTCAGCTATTTGACAGAAAAATTAAGCGAGAAATAAAAAAGCAGTCGAATTGTGTAAATTGGGTGCTTTTTTATTTCTCGCTTAATTTTTCTTTCTGAACAAATATATTAATTTCTTTTGTAAATAATAAACAATTTATAAGTTTCTGGAGTGTTTCTATGCTTCTATAATGCAAATTTTTGCCTATAAATCAATTTTTCAAACCAACTTTTGAGTGCTTATTGCGACTCAACCGTTCAGAATATCCACGTCAATTATTAGACAAAATATGCTTAGAATTGTCTTAAGAACTTTATTTTCGAGATTTCGACGTTTCCTTCCCACACATCCTGTATATCTTTAAATATATATTTGCGCTTTCTATTACAATAAATGCCATTCCCTAGTCATATATAACTAAAAAGACAATTATAATGATTAATTTATTTAAGAAGATTGTTGGGAAAGTAAAAATATGCAGTTTTATCTTGACATGTAGGATAATCTGACAGTTGATGAAAGCAAACGACCGGGAAATCGATTCCTTCTTTCAGTCTAAATGAAAACGTTGTGAGAAGGCAAGAAAATGAGACGTCAAGACTAAAATTATAATAGCTTATTTCGTGTCAAAAGACTCTTCTTACCAAAATGACATTTTCTCTAGTAATAAGAAGAGATTTGAAGAGACTCGACACACTTCACTAATCATCAAACGACGGTGGTTTTAACATCCAACTTGATGTTTGAAGTCAGTGACAGAGAATTGTGAATAAGTGCAACAAAGTTTAGCAACTGAACATTGAACTTCATCCGTATTTGCAGTAAACCCTTCACATAAGACACCCTGGATGGTAATGATATTCTGGATTGTAATTCTAGAGAAATGTACCGAAAAAGTCTACCACACAATTGCAGTGTTAAGTCTCCATTGAAAATCTCTCTTGAAAGATAATTTATCAGAGTCTCAGTAAATACTTTCCTTCCAATAAACAAATCCACAGTTCAGTAAAATCCCCCTCGCCAGGTATCATTGCCACTGGGGCAACAACGCCGGGACTATCTGAAAGCTCTTTACTCGTAAAGAGTTATGTGTGATAGTGTTGTGCATTTAAGTGTGTTTAAGGGAAGAGGAGGGACGAGAGCAAGAAAGAAAGTTTGCACGGTTCTTTTGCTCTTTTGTTAGCTTCGTGCTCCAGCATTCGTTTAGGATTGATCACAGAAATCACAGATAGTCATATTGATCTGAGCAGCTCGCCGTTAGTCTTTTCCTCCAGACACCAGTTGAATTTGTCCTATCTAGGTAGTGTCGGATATTTGTCATAGTCGGGACTCGAACCCCAGAGCCTCCCGGGCAGAGTCGCTGCCGTGACGACAGTTGCTGCCCTGGATTAACTCAGCCGATAGAATTCGTTTGACAATCGAACAACCTTAGGTATTATTCGAAATCTATAGGAATGCCTTACTTCTACAATTTATAAATTTTGGTAAGGATGTTCAGGTCAGTTTATTATAAACTGAACTGAACTGAACCTCCTTTTGGAGTTAGATTGTGGATTTGCGCCATTTTAATTTTATAATTTGAGTTTGATAGAGAAGTTGTAAAAAACGAGGGGCCTGCATTTGCAAAAATGCTGCTGAACAAAACCACAGAAAATTGTTTTCCAAAAAGTACGAGCTGCACGCTCACTGCTCGTATCAAGAACAACAAATGAAATACTTCCGTATGACAGAGTAACAAATTAAATATTTGAACGAAATAATTTTTCACGAATTCTGCAAAAACCTAGTATAGTACTCGTGTACACAAATATATACACACTGGTGTTTGTGAAATTGTAACACTAATAAGAAAACGAAATTTATCCCACAGATTAGGAATATCACAATATACAAATGATTAGAATTACAGAACTGTACCTGCATTATGACCGTGAGAATTTAGTACGATGTGAAACCGTCATGCACTTCCATCAGAGCCTATAGACGTCTTGGCATGGATTCAAAGAGAGCCTGGATGTTTCTGGGGAACACACTGCCACGCGGTTTTATGCGTGATCACAAAGCATCGACAGTGATTGCAAGAGGACCAGAACGAACAAGTTGCCGACCGATCATATCTCAGACATGTTCGATGGGCGACATGTCAGGCAAACGTGCAGGCCAGGGAAGTAGTGGTACTCGTCGTTCTTCGCAGAAATCTTGCACATTCCCCCCATATGCGGTCGAGGATTGTCGTGCTGAAATATGGCATATGGAACTGCTTGCAGGAGGGGCAGTTTCTCGGGCTATAAATTCTCCCTGACATTGCGATTACTGTTCAGACGTTGTCAATACGTATGAATCGAGACCGCACATTGTAGCCAATGGCGCCTCAAACTATCACACGGCGTTTGTCCGCTATGACGCGGAACTATGCTGGCTGGCCGATTACGGTCACTACAGTAACGTCGAACACGTACGCGACCATCGCTGTAGCATAAATTGAAGCGGTACTCGTCCTAAAACTCTACATTTTGCCACTCAGCACACCAATGAACACGTATCCATTGCTGTCTGAAGCATTGGAGGTTTCTGGTCAACGGAATCCGACGCAGTGGTATGCGAGCCACGCGTCCAGCTCTCAGCAGACGGCTTCGAACCGTCGACGCAGACATGACTACACCCGTTGCACTGCTCCAAAGTCGAGCCAACACTGTGGACGACGCTGTTCTCTCGGTTACGGCCATGCGGGCAAGATGGCGGTCATCTCACGCAGTGATCATATTGTTTGGTTGAGTACCCACTCGTCACTGTGTACGACCCTTCTCTATCCAGCATTAATATCGGAGGAGCGCGCCACGTTCGAGCAGTAATGTTACGGTACGACAAACCAGCTTCCAGGAGACCGATCATTCTCTTCCGTTTCAACTCACTTAGATGGTGATATTGCATCCCTTGTTGTCACCAAGGCATATCGGCACTTGTTTGAACGTTTCCACGTCATTTGACGACTCTAAAACGACTGAGGTTGGCGTAATACTGACCCTGCCTGTCAAACAAAGGAGGGCGCTGCTCGGCCAACGTGCACGCCATTTCTATTCAAATTTAATCACTTCTCATGGGTACACTATTCTATTCATCCACCGATGTTTTAAGTGATTCCGACCATTCCTCCTGAGTGTTACAATTTTCACAAACACCAGTTTAGTACAACAGTTCTTAACATCCCAATAATATCATAGACGTTGCAATACAGTAACGTAATACTTGTGTGGCAAGTATTTAATTGGAGACGGCGCATTCCCTGGAGCCTTGCTTTGATATGACGTCAGCTGTGTTGAAAGCAAAGACTCACTGAGTACGAGAATTCAGTCGAATTCAGTATGTGAATATGCAGAATAAGATTATCTAATATTTGCATTTATCAGTTAAAATTGAAACTTTTTCGTTGTTTATGGATTTTCCCCGATTTTCTGGGTATTTGACGAAATCATAAACTTCTGGCCCATGCCCAGAGTCTGCATAATTTTCCGTCAATTGATGCATATACAGTAATCCCTCGCGGATTCGCTATTCGCGAGTTTCGAATATTCGCGATTAGAGAAATGCTACCGATTTTAACATTCGCGACTTCAGCATTCGCGAGTGCGTCAAAAGACCTAGTTTGAAGGTTTATGGACAGCTTCAGATGCCAAATCCCGACAAGTCGTACTACATTTTCTTTGAAAGCGAGCACATTTCATTTCCTTTATCAATATCATCATCATCTGGGAAACAAACTCGGCAAACCTCGGAGTTCGAAGTATAAATTTCTTCAAAAATTTCACAGATGAAATTTCAATTCACATTTATAGAATAACACAATTGTAAAATAATTCAATTTAGTTGCGTTAAATTGGAGGTAAGGGTTTGGCCAAATAAACGGAAAATCCATTCAGGGTCTGTGCAACTCTCATTATAATTATTAGCTCACTGTAGAGGCGCTTCGGGAAATCATCAGTGAAGAAAATCTCCTCGACGGTAATGATGAAGTAACAGAAGCGAAACTGCGCCCTGGAGTAACTTCAGTGTCAAAACTGTTGATGGCGTTCTAAAATTAACAAGCTCTGTTGGAACTGGCATTCAAATGTGATCCAAACATGGAAATGACTTCGAAATTTAAGAGAGAATAGAAGTAGGAACTCTTCCATATTTGGATATTAGAACAGCGAGAAATGTGATGAAACGAAAAAAAATAGCAAATGCTATATCTAATCATTTTCAACTTTGAAATAAGTTTCAAACATTATTTTATTTCATTTTGCATTGTTAATTGTGAATTATGTTTGTAGTAGCGCTTAATAATTTCTACTGTAATTGATTGTCAGATTTTTTCTTTCTTTTTTAAACAGTTTTTCGATATCCAGGAACCTAACCCACCTTTCTTCATTAAAAGATAGACTGAACATTCGCGGATTTAACATTCACGAAGTTTTTTGGGAACCTAACCCTCGCGAATGTTGAGGGATTACTGTATTCGAAATTAGTAATATATATTAACTTGGCCTGACGTTGAAGTATGTTTATGGTTTAAAAGGAGACTTCTACTTTCTCGAACTCTCACGACCAACGTTGGAGAATGAGATGGCAACCTTATATGGATGCTTAAGGGCTCTACACACGCGAAGCGACTTGAGAGCCCGCGATTCGTGAGACAGCACTCGCGAGCCTGGCTTACGAACAATGAAGCAATTGGCAGCGGCGACAGATTTTCAACCAATGCAAGGCATCACCTCAGAAGTATGTTCCCATGGGTACCCAGTTTGAAGATTTATGGACAGCTTCAGATGCGAAATCCTGACAAGTGCAGCCTTCGGGCATACAACCGTGTAAAGGCGGCTTCACACATTCGTTATTCGGCGAGCCAAGCGCTCACTGAATCCCAACTAGGAGTCCTTGCAGTGTGGAGCGTTGCTTGCTATTTGCCGTGTACTCGCCCTACCCAGCCTGTGTGCTCGCCCTACCCAACGCAGATCGTTTTTTTTTGAACTCATCAAAGCAAGCGAACATTCCCCGAACACATCAGCTGTTCGGAATTGAGCGAGCAGTGGCTCGCTGCTCGGCAAATACCGTATGTGTGGAGCCGTCTCAAGGGATGTTTTAGAGATCATGGTGACCCTAAAAATGGTTTTAAAAGTATTCTACAATTGATTTTTTTATCAATCTTAGTAAAACGTGCTTTTCAAAACAATATGCTTTAGCTTTAAAAATATGACATCATAATATGCTGGATTATGAAGAAACTGGCGTGGAACAAAAAGAAAATACAAATATGTTACTTGTGTGTGTTCGTGTATTCTATTTTAAAGATTGCTTTCTTTCAAGAGAAATTATACATATTCCACACCTTCTCGAGTTTTCTTAATGAATCGTACACAAGATGTAAGAGACAGTATAAACCATGCAAAAATGAGTATATTTATTTAGTTTTTCTTAATCGATAGTACTCTAAAGCAACTACAGAAGAGCAATGGCTCGAACAGAAGGATTTCAATGAAGAGGGAAGACTTGTTCCCAAAAAGGGATGGGTTGACTGAAAGGAATGAGTGAATACATGAATCATTCAGTTAATCAATAAATGAATTATAGAATGTGAAATAAATATTATGGGTTATGCGTGACTTCTAGAATATATGCATACACTAATTATATTTAAATTTTCTTAGCATCAGGGACGTTTGAAATTCAATTGTGCTTTCATATTTTCCGTAATCCTCAATTCCATTTTTTTATTCGACAGCCACTAATTACTATAATCGAGAGATAAATGCAATAGAATAAGTGAATGGTTAGCAAAGTGCCACACAACTTTTCACCCAACGTTGTCAGTGTAAGTGTAAACCAGGATGAAGTGGAAAACCATAACAACCATCCCTAGGAGACATGATAACTGATGAAAGGGAATGTAAGTACTGCACAAAATGCAGCGGTTGGAAAATGCGTCCAGTGTAAATAATTTGTTTACTCCTTCCAAACCTTTTTACATTTTCGCATACTACTTACGTAATATGGAGGACATTTTGTAATGCCTCAGCAAAATTTGGCGGTTTTTTCGACATTAAAACTAGTTTTGAGTGTCTTCGATGCCAAACAAGTAGATAGTGCTTGTTCCGATATGTAGTGAATTTCTTCCTTTAACATGTTGTGTAGTTAGAATGCATGTTCTATAATACCAGAAAATTGATACACGATTAAACGTATGTCCGTCTATGTGTGATAGCGGCTAATGCTAGCGGCTATCACCGAATTTGACATTCCCAATCAATGCCGCTGATGTCGCAGTCACTTAAATTTCTAACGAATATTTTGATTTTGGGGAGTACTTTACATTAAGATTGAATGAGATTATCAAAATATTCTAACACGTGGATTCAAATTTTTTCTTTAATTTCTTTTGTATAGAGCAAAGTACCATTTATACAAAAAGGACATATTCGATTTCAGTTGAACTCTATGAATTTTCAAAAAAAGTTGCAGTTACCAAATTCGAGAAAGAATTTGCTGTTGTAGCATCTCTAGGGTGGCACAGGGCATCAACTGATGTCATTACAGTGCCTCTGACCGGGAAGTCCTAGGTTCAAGTCCCGACGAAGGCAGAATTTTCAACACTAGCTGGATAGGAAGGTCGAATTCAGTCGCTGTGTAGAGAAGAATTTTAGCGGTCGGCTGCTATGATCGGTAGTTTTCCGTGGTTTATCCGATCAATACCAGGCGATTGCTGGACCTAAAAAACGGGTACCTTATAGTACCCTAAAAAAACAGGCCACGCAACAACGCACGCCTCTTCCGTTTCCTATCCTCACTCCTTACTAGCACATACACTTACAGGCACTACATTATTACACTTGTGAGGAGACCGGACGTGCGCGGACGGGAGCTTAAGAGCTTGTCCTGGTTGGGGCGGTGCCTCCGCTGATGAGAAACACCTACGATATTTGGGGAAAACCTCGCTACCCGTCGATAGGTCGGCGCCAGATCTCACCATCCTGCGGGGGGGATGATCACCGCCACCTCCAGAGGAAAAATGCACAACATTTATGGGGCTACTTACCTTAGTCGTTGATGTGCCGGGAATCACTAATCAATCAATTAAACGCACCTCTATTTCTGGACGGGATCGTCGACGAGACAAATCAAATACGAAATAGTATGTTTTTGTGGGAAATTGTGGTTTAATTTTTCAATAGCCTTTGCCATCGTCATCGCATACCCACCACCTCCACCATCTCAACTACTTGACTCTACCGATGGATCAGAAGATTTGTTTAGTTGGTTCACGCTTCCCCTCACCTTATTGCGTTTCTCTTGTAAGAGCAACAGAATTAAAAAGTGCCATGGGTAGCACAAGTTCTTGCTTCGCCATTGGATTAGAGCGAATGAAAGTGTGGGCAAGTGTTAGGTCCATCTGTAAAGGTTTTTTATTACGTGGCATATCGGTAGGTTTTCCTTTGGATTGGAGAGCATGTAAGTGCAATTAGTGATGGGAGTTTTATCACTTGGCATTCTGTAGGTTCACCATTGAATTAGAAGACAAGTGTCGGGTGTATCTACAAAGGTTTTTTACGTTCTCGCCTTACGCAGTTCTTTTTATTTATGTGGCACATCTGTAGGTTCGCCATTGTATCAAGGCAGCTCCCCACATTCGGCATTCGCTGAGGAGCGAGCTACTGTTTGGCCTGTCCTGATCGTTTGGCGAATATTGAGTTCCTTTGATGGTCCAAAACACCGACACGCAATGGGTAGGGCGAGCACCGAAGTTTCGTCACTCGGCAAATAGCAAGCAATCTATTTACACTTCTCGCAATTCGGCGATCGGTCGTTCGCTACTCGCGGAATAACGAATGTGTGGAGCAGCCTTTAGAGAGCATGTAAGCGTCAGGACTATGTGCGGAGATTTTGTACTTCGTGGCATATCTGTAGGTTCGCCACTGCATTAGAGAGGATGTGTCAGGAGTATGTGTGAATGCTTTATATTACGTGGGATATCTACAGGTTTGCCACTGTATCAGAGAGCATGTAAGTGCCGCGTGTATCTGCGCCTGTTCCTCCGGAGGTCCCCCGGGCGGGCGTTGGTCGGGTGGCGGCGGCGGCGGCGGCGCGCGCGAGCAACCTCCATGACGAGTGCGAGCGCGCCCGCCGCGCACCCGATGGCCAAGGCCGCGAACGCCGTCTGCAGGTGGCGCACCTCCAGTTGCACGGGCGACGAGGAGGCTGCGGATGCGCCGGCGGGCGGCACGTCGCGGCCGCGCAGCACGTGCAGGCGCTGGTCGTCGCGCAGCCACTTGTCGCGGATGCCGCCCTGCGACACACGTCACTCGTTCTAACACATACCTCTAAACTTTCTCGTACATTCTTCCAAAATATACCCTCAGTTACCGGTGCATCTCATTTCAATGTAGGTAAAGAGCATCCCGTAGAACCTCGTCTACGTAACCGACTCCTCTTTCACATCTTCCTCCGTAATCTGGCTGATATTAGGTAATGAAATAAATACTCCTCCCATTAACAGTCAACAATATGTATTCCTCCACTTAAAAATTAGCTCTGATTCATTCTAATGTTTAAAGGAAGGTCGCCGTAGCTACACACTTCGCATATTTTTCGAATGAAAATACTCGCTCCTAACAATTAAAAAGCCGTATGGCTGAGCGTTGTATAATCACCTCATTCTGCAATAAAAATTATTAAAAAAAACACGCCACTCCTCAAGGCTTAAAGCCTATCCACAATAGCCCGCGAACGGAAACGGCAACGCGAACATAGTTGAAAGACGTTCTTCTCAGGCAGGCGTTCACAACACGACGGGAACGCGAAGTTTGATGACAACGGAAAGGATTGCCAACGTTTATCTCGGCCCGGGAACAGGAAGCCTCTCGACCAATGAAAGTGCAGCAAATGGCGGCTAAGTTTTCTGGTTGATCAAGCGTCTGTCAGTGATCTGGAGCTAAGTTGAAAATGTAGTCAACTTTCTATTCACATTAATACTTAGAATAAATTTCTCCAAAACATTAGATTTGTACATTATATTTTGTAATTTGTCTGTAAAATTTTAGTAAGTTGTATTTTCTGTTAGTTTATAGTTTTTTTTTGCTTTTTTTCATTCTCATTATTTTTTTTTCTGTTTTCGATTCGATCGATTGTTCAAGTATTTATTATTCATGGGTACACTCGCAGATATAACAGAAAGATGACAAATCAAAAAGTGAACACAGCAGCCTAACTAGAAGTGCATTGGTTTCGGCAACTGTTTCTTGAAGATGTTCATTTTTTTTGGTGTTTTTTTTTTAATTTATTTTTTTTTTTTTTTGTCGCTACAGGTTCACAACAGTTCTCGTCCCTTGGCGTTCATTCTGAAGCGCACGTGTCTCGCCTTCCCTTTCCCGTACCCGCCTTCGCGTTGTCGTTCTCTTTCGCGGGTTAAGGGGGGCCGCTTTTAGAGTAGAAAAACACAAGGCGTGGCGCGGCAGATTCAGTAGCGCACAGGGCGCGAAACGACGTAACGCGACTTACGCGAATAGTTAAAAAATGGAGTTGTCGAGAGCACGATAGTTATGTCTGAATGAAAATATGTATTTAAAATGGGAGGTATTAAGTTGTAAGCAAAGAACGGATGAATCCAGTGCGTCCAGTGATATAGCTTGGGGAATATCACTATTTACTTCCCATAATGATTCGCGATAAAGAAAAACTTTTCAGGTTTGTATGTATGTGGTGCTACAGAATGGCACAGACTTTCCCGTATTAGTTTTCTATTTTCTTGGGTCTTTGCTAGCTATTCGGAATCGCCACATACTCTTTCTTGCCAGCTACCATCTATCACCGCCAAAAGTACATTTTTTTGTCAATTTCTTAATTTTTCGATTTCCTATTGGTAGAACGAAAATATTAATTTTAGAATATTAAAGAACACAAAAACCTAGCCGTAAATGGCAATTTTTTTTAAAAATTATGTGCCGTTTAAGAGAGAATGGCGTTTTAGCAGTAGTAAAAATGCGAAATTTGGAGCTCATTTCACTGAAAATGTTTGAGCTTTCAAAATACTTTATTTGGAGTTATTTGAAGCACTTACACTCACAAATATAATAATCTTTACAAATTGCGGATAATGTGCATATTAAAGATGTGAGAGAAAGAAAATTTACATTTATATTTAAAAAACAACAAAAAAAATACTCAAAATAAACTTAACGTCATATTAAAGAGCGTAATTATCACTATCTGTTACAAAAGTTTCAAGAAAAAATTTGCAGCCATATATGAGAAAATGTCGTTTGAGCATTTCTGAAAATGCCGAAATTTGAACTACTTTTCATAGAAAACGGTTGTGTTTTCGAGAAACATTATTTGACATTATTTAAAGGATATATACTCGTAAATATAATAGTGTGAAAAAATCGCCGAAAATGTAAATATTAATGACGTGAGAGACAAGTACAAAAATGTACATTTTTGTAAATTTTGAAAAAAACAACCTATAGAGCAATATGGCATTTGTGTCATCTGATAGAGTACATTTACCACTATCTCTACCAAAAGTTTAAAGAAAAAAATTTGGAGCAGTTTTTGAGAAAATCTTGTTTTTGTAATTTTTTAATGTTGCACAATATTGCACGCAATATTGCACGAAAACTACTAAAATTTTGAGAAACATTTACATGATCTTTATGAAAGAACTCAATATGCAGAACAAATTTTATTTGAACAAAAGATCTCTATCTTCAATTTTATAGTTGGAGAAAGACGCCGAAAAAAAATTCAAACTTTCACAATTTTCGAAAATTCAGAGCTGTACGTGAAAATCGGACCTATGCCATGTTAATAAATGTATTTTACTCTATTCATACAAGAAATTTAAAGAAAAAATTTGGAGCCGTTTTTGAGAAAATTTTGAAAATCCCCGGGGGGCTTCATATAAAGTACCCCCAAATTTTGAAGATTGTTTTTCAAAATCTCAAAGCTTCGACTAGAATTAGATCGACCGGGGAATATCCATTTTGGAAGAAATCGTACGTATGGTTTAGGCACTAGCAGTGTTCACGGACGGACGGACGGACGGACGGACGGACGGACGGACGGACGGACGGACGGACGGACGGACGGACGGACGGACGGACAGACGGACAGACGGACGTTTCCTTTCAATTGGGTTTTCGGTATCAAGGACTTAGAAAACAGGGTTTCTGGCTACACCACATGTTAGGGATTTTTTTTCTTAATTTAGCGACTGGTTTTATCCACTTATTCGTTTTCACGGCCCGGCAAATAATTTTTTTCCGCCGAAAAATTGACCATTTTTTCGCGCAGCATTACATAACTTTCCCTATACTACGTATATCACTCCGTGTATACGTACGGATACGGGAAAGTAAAAATAGATTAGAGAATGTGTGAGTTTGGAGTAAAAATATCTATTACAAGTACTTGCAGAATCCATTGCCTGGACAATTTCGTCTCATATCTGTTCAGATGACGTGTGTACTTACTCTGCCAAATTGGCTGCTTGGTGAACACTTCCTTAAAGAACAGTTCTCCAACCATGCTCAAATGTGACAGGTTCAGATCTGGGGCAGTTCGCACAAGTTCCGCGAAAAAATCAAACTTGACTGATCATGACGTACATGAAATTGTTCTTCCCGCGGCGCGCCGTGTCTCGTCGCGGTTCGTTCTATGTGTTTCTACCCTTTCGCATGAACTACTCAGTACAATGAGAGCTACCTCTTATGGTATGCATTAGTTTCTCAGGAGACAATCTATGACACAGTAACTGTGATGAACATGTTACTTGAAATACTCTGAAGACACTGGGGAATATGTGCTGAAATCTGTTAACCACGCTTCATGTACTTTGTATATTTCACTCACAGGTGTCATTAGCAATAATAGTACCGCCGTTACAATGACGAAAACATTCCTAGAATTTTTCCGCGGGCTGAGTTGGAGGCTCTCAGTTGGCCGGCGGTTTCTTGGTACTCAATTTGCTCATCATTACGCAACACCAGACAGGAAAAGCCTGTTTTTGCTCATTAATGTATAAGAAATGGAATACCATAAAAATGTTGACCCGGTGATTACTTTCTCTCAAACGGAAAATTGACCGAATCTTGTGAGATAAAATATTACTGCTTCAGAATCGCATAGAACTGGCGATTCCCCATAGTGTCAAAATACGTTGTGAAGCAATTCTACCTTCAATATGGTTACAATAATTACCTAAACTAAGTTTATGACAAAGAAACTATTGTTAGTTTCTTTGTCGATGGCAAATGTATATGACTAAGTGTGCCGTTGTTCCTTTGTCACGCGACAAAGTAACCCGTGTTTATGGTACTACTGTTAAACTCCACGTTATTTGTTCCGAGGTTCCTGGGACATCTGATTGCAGGATGATTTCTGATGGAGAATTATCTGACTCTCTTCAAAGCGTCTAGAAAGTTCATTACGCAAAATATGACTCCACACTCTCTCCTGTATGAGCAGATTAAGGTAAACCATTCTTATGAAATTTGTAAAAGAAGAAAAGGGAAATGTGTGGGAACGTTTTCACTTTCTCGCTACTGTTTACGCAGTGTAGAGAAATTATTGTAATGCTTCGGGAAAAAATGGCGAATTTTTGTATCGATAGTCTTTACACGTAATGTATTACGAGTTTTTACATGTAAGGCCAACAGCCCTACATGTTGGATAACGAACCCAGAAATTATTCAAGATTAATCTCAGAAATATTACCGTACCGAAAAATCGATTGACAGTAAAACGTCCGTCGGTCCATCCATCCATCCGTCCGTCTGCCCGACCGTTCCTCTGTCCGTGTCTGTCCGTCTGTCCTCTGTCTGTCCGTCCGTCAGTGGACAAAGCTAGCGCCTAAACCATTCTAATTTCTCCAAAATTATAATTTCCCTAGCAAAAACAGAGCTTTCGGACTTTCAAACGGATATTTTGATTTTTGAGAGTACATTACATATAGCCTCAACATTTTCAAAATTTTCTCAAAAATGGCTCCAATTCTTTTATTTAACATTGTCCTCGGATAGCGTAAAGAACGATTAAGGGAATGGTACAGGTCTCTTGTTCGTTGAATTCCCTTATTTTTCGAAAATTGCAAAAGTGTCATTTTTTAGCCGTCTTCCTGAAATTACAATTTTGAAGAAAGAGATTGTGTTCCTTAATAAAAAGTGGTTTTTAAAAACATATATTGAAATAGGGTTATGATTAATTCTTCGAAAATACTAATGTTATTCACGTAATTTTGAGCGAAATATACGGAATTTTACATTTTTTAAACAATTGTTTTCTCAAAAACCGCTCCAAATTTTTTCTTTTAAGTTTCTCCTCGTATTTATCATGGGTCGGTAAAAATATGACGCTAGACCCATTTTAGTCGAACTCTCCGTAATTTCAAAAATTGCAAGAATTTAACATTTCAAAACTACAAAATTGAAGATAGCAATTTTTTCCTTAAATAAATCTGTTCTAGAAAGTAGGTTTTAAAAGAGAACATGTACAATTTTTTGCAAGAACGAGTTTGCGTAATTTGTGTCTGAAAGTTTGCTGAAAAAATAATACTGAAAAATTGTTCGTGTTTTCCCATGCTACGAAATCATAGCCACGGTCCTGGTCGATTCATATATTTTTTTATGTAATTTAAAAAGAGAAATAACACAATTTTTTTATTTACTATATGCAATTAGTTGCCAGTTGTACTAATATTGACTGAAAATTTCAAAACTGATTTATGGTATTCTGTGTCTGTGAGACGGCAAATGAATTGTTTTCAAATAAGAATGATCCGATCAGAAAAACCGTGATACCTACTCCAGGTATGACGGTGAATGAATCTCTGTCTATGGATATTTCTTGGTGTTTAGAGTACAAACAAAGTATAACTCTGAACATTAATTTTGCGTAGTCCCTTCCAGGGCTGCTCACATGTAAAAATCAGCACGAGATTCACAGCGTTGATGCATTGTAGATGGCTAGTGCCACTAACCTTTCACAAGACCAGAGCCCACAGCGCCCATCAGTCTCCAGTCTGAAGAGGCAGCGGATCACACTGGTCGCTCGCAGACAAGCGTTGTGCCCGGGCATATCAATTGAAGGGCCAACTTCAGCCCTGGCCTATTCGGCGTTATGTGGCTGAACTGGTTAATAGCTATTGGTTAAAGTTTTCATTGAGACTTACCTGTATCAATCGTTGCAGCAAGGTGCTTATTCTTCCCACGAACGGGGACGGCCGGGGCATGGCGTACATCGTGGTGAGAGACGACAACGCGCGTTCTTCCGCCATGTGGAAGGGGTTGACGTCATTTATAGCGTATTCGCGGTTGTAAACAAACGATTTCGACGAATCAATATTCGTCATGATAATGTAGTTCTCTTTCGTCACCTTGCTGAAATCAGTGACGAGGTCTGTTGTGAAATCGAATCGCCCCTCCAGCTGTAACATCTTATCGTCATCTGATAACTCGATAATTTCCTTCAAAAATTTGAAGACCCATATTCTCATCCCAGTGCGTGCAAGTTGTTCTATTGTATTAATTTCAGGAAGGTATTTTGGAACTGCAAGAAAACTCGTTAAAGAACCTTGGAACGAATTCGTGATAATGACACTGAAAATTAACCAGGTCAGAACAAACATTCGATCAGGAAACCTATTTGATCTCAGATTAATAGATCCAAACAAAGTACCGTTGATCAAATTCATGAAAGATTCCACTATCAAATCAATATTTCTTCGTAAACCAAGTCTCTTCTTGAGAAATAGAAACCATTCTGCAATTCCTAAAAGAAAGGTCATGAAAATGCAAATCCACGTAATCATTTGAAAGGGAAAAAAAATATTTTTGTACAGAGGTGCTTGTGGTGCTTTTAGAACTATGAATATCATGCTGTCGAAAGCATGTGGGTATGTGTGTTCCACATACTTATTTCGGCCATCTCTTTCAAAGAATCTGGCGTTTGCGTGCCAATCAGCTCGCTTGTGAACTACATCTCCGATTGCGCCGACGAATGTAGTATCGTTCAAACGAAAACCGTAATGTGGCGGATCAGGAGTCACCATCACAATTTTCACTTTCATGTGAGTCAAGATGGTAGTAAAGGTTAATCCTTCAACGCCACCATAGACTAATTCACCTTTTGAATTATTGGTAATTGTAGCTGTGTCTACGAAAGCGAAGAAACTTACGCGAAACGGATATCCTTGAGTATCGAGTGTTTTGTCCGGAAACAGTGTTATTGTGGGTATTTCTTCAGTACTCACTTCCATTCGATGTCCATTGAAACGATTATAGGAAAGAATCTTTATTCTTTGTAACCGATCTGAAGTTAACATGACTATTACATTATCTATAACTTGTTGCGATAATTCTATTAGAAGGCGCCATGCTGTTTCTTTTGAGCCTCCCAGGGTTTCATTACATATCACAATAAATTGACCGTGTGGATTCCAAAATATTGATCCATTAACTGGCAATAGAATATTTTCCATCGTGTTGTTAACGATGGGAGTATCAGAAATAAAGACGTATTTTCCACAGAGGTGATTTTCAAGAAGTTCTAAAGCATATGTTGCAGTAGCATTGCAGCAGCAGTGTTGACACATTATGACTAACTGCAAATGTCTATCTGCAAAATATTTCCATACAATGTCGCGTAATTTGCTGAAAGAATTTTCTTGAATGAAGCACACTAATTGTGTGTTATTTTCGAAAATCTGATTGAATATCTTTGTTATATCGTGTGTCAGGATCTTCAATTTTTCATTCCTCTCTGGGACTTGATTCCCCTCTAACACTGCTTTTTGAAATTCTATTCTTTCACTGAAGGAGTTTTGACAGGCAAAAAGGCCTAAAGAGTAGATAATGTATACAGTTGTTTTCACAAACATATTAGCGAGCACTCCAAACGAAACAACAATTGAAGTAAAGCTTCTTGGAATGTTTTAGCGCCACATTTCATGATGTCAGCTCTTATGGCATGATACATTGAAAATGAAAGTATTGAATCGTTTCTTGATTAGTTTCCACTCTTAAAATGCTCTTTTTTTTCGCGTCTAGCAATTCATGTAAGAAATCTCACAATCATTTCACAGAACATTTTCACATTATACTACCTGCACCAATAATGACCACCTCTTTATATCAGGTATATAGTATTCAACGAAGTGGTCGATAATTTGACTAGTAATTAGTGCTGTGAACTTCATTAGATGCATTTGTTTGAATTTAATTGAAATCAGAGATACAAAAACAGGTATTCGCAGGAAATAAAGTGTATTAAACTCTTGTTACAAAGAAATAATTACCTTTGTCTGGAAAGTTCTGCAGGAGAAATGTACGTGGAAAGTCACGAATTTAATATTATTTAATATAAAAATTGTGTTGAATTGGATTTAAGACAAACCTACCGAGCAATAATTAATGTATTTACATTTTCTTATTAGCTGTTCCTGGCAACTTCAGAAATTCAATAACAACGCGACGAGTAGATAAAGGAAATGTTTGTATTTTAGAGACAAATACACGAATCAAAAGTACGCTTGAAACTCACAAATACACGCTTCAAAGTGTGACATAAGTTTGAGTATGTTATAGTAAGTGCGATATGGAAATGAATTAATTTTGATCGTGCTTACTTTCTAAGGACGAATAGCTTTGATTATTATTAATTCAGAGTTCATGATTCCATTGCTGAACGGAGTTCAAAATACAGTAGTAAATTCTGCTTCCTCTAGTTCATAGTTCACAGAATTTGGTACTGTGTAAAGTAAGTTGAGAAAAGTAGAGTATCAAGAAAGAAAAATTTTATTTCTTTGTGTGTTAGGAATAGGGCCTGGAAGTTGAAGCATTTATTGTACCTAAAACAGGCACGCAAAAAAGAATTCATTTTTACTAAAATGGGCGTGCAATAACGCATTTATTGGGGCCAAAGCACAGGTGCAAAAGGACATAAAATGTGCTTTTGTTATTTTTCGTTTTTTATATTATAAACAATGAAAAATGACCATTTAAAAGAAATTATTCTAAAATAATAAATAAAAAGATACACATTTTTATTCTTACTCTAATATTAACATCAGCACGTACATGGAAAGAAACTATTTTTTATTTGTAATATTGATTGCACATAACCACACGGCATGATGAGTACGTCGCGAATATGTTTTACTCGCGACGCTTGCCTAGCCTATACTTGCATGCACTTCCGTTCAAGAGTCTATGATGCTTTCAATCGACTCCTAGAGAAACTTAATGGATTGAAATTGACTTCTATTATAACAGGAAAGGGGAATAATGATATACAAGGGTATGAGCGGACGGAGGAATTCAGTGATTCTTAAAGTTTATTTGCCTATAATTATGTACCCTGGCAATGGTTGTACTCTTTGATGGTATGAGTTACCTAATAGGAAGAAATATCATGTCATAAAAACTTAATCCCATTGAGAGACGAGAGAAGCGTTAGTTGGCTGATATTGAACCCAGTTGCGGTGCACCACCTTCCTGTCTGCACCAGCTACGTCTTCCGTGGCTTCCTCGCCATGGCGGTGGCGGCGGCGACGGGGCGCGAACCGTGTGGCGAGGAGCGGGGCGCGGCGCGGCGGGGCGGGGCGCTGCTCTGGGGGCGGGACGCGGGGCCTGCGATCGGGGACCGCGGGCGGCGGCGGCGGCGGCGGCGGAGGCACTGCCGCAGGTAGGCCGCGTGTAATAAGCGCCGTTTCCAGGAGGCCGCGGCGTCGCATCATCAATCATGGCGCGAGCTGCGGGGAGAGGAAGGGGCGGCGGCGGCGGCGGCTAGCAGGGAAAGAAGGAGGGCAAGGGGGAGGAAACCGTCACCTGCGGCTACCGCCGCTCCGCCCTCCCCGCCCCGCCCCACGCTGCTTCACCCCGCCTCCCGCCCTCCACCGGCGCCGCGCCGCGCCGCGCCGCGCGGCCCGAACCGCGCGAGACCAGAAAAGAAAATCCGCGGAGCCTTCCCCGCTGTCAGCCGGGCCTCTCCCGAGCGGGGGCTGTGTTATTTCGAACCGCCGCGCCGCGCTGCACCCAACTGTGTAGGAACATGCCTAGGGTTTGCAATGAGCGCTGCTTGAAGGCTGGGTTTTACATAATGGAGATGTGTTTTTGGTGGTTGATTTAAGGCAACTAGAAACGTATACAATTATTTTTAACTGAATTATAATGTGAATTATGATTTTTAAGTAAACCAAAAATATTGTCGATCGTTCTTCAAACTAATATGTTTTGGATATTAGCGATTTTGTTGTTCAACTGACTATCAAGGTAAGAAACTTGCCTGTCTTGCTTTTATGCTGTTTTTTATATAAAATAACAGAGTCAGTATGAAAATATAACATTAGAAAATCTCTTATATCATAAATCTTCTTTGCTAATCATATTTTGCTAGCTCTTCGTTTGAACAAAAATTAAATATTTTAATGTTTAAATAAATTTTATAGTATGTTTTTGTTAGCAATGAAGATCCTCTCGAAAAAGAACACATTTTAATCTTTTCCCAATTAGTGTCTTTCTAAAACTTACCTTCAATTGTGTAGGTGTTGAGAAAAAGGTACGCTTTAATCAGAGTATGATTATGAATTCAAATCAAAAGGCATTATGAAGATAATACCCCATGCATTGATTTAGTAGTTCGTTATTTACACGCATCTGTTCAAAAAAAGAGACCGAGCGATGATGCACAGCAAAATATAACATTTATTTTCAATTCCGTAACTGGATGGAAATGAACATTTTACATATTTTGGTATAGAATGATGTTGATTTAATGTTCTCAAATACTATTGCTGCTAATAGTATCCACTTATGTCGTATACAAAAATTATTGCTACATTGATTTAAGAAATAATTAAATGAATAATTGAACTCATATGAATAGGTTGGTTAAGAAAGAAATCAAATATACTCTGAAATGAAATCGAGGAGCTAAAAAAAAGGTCTTGATTTTTATTTATTCACTTGTGGTTTAACATGCACTCATTTCAACAGACAAATACTGCAAAAGAGTTCTGCGTATTTATCTGCAACTTACTACGTACACCAACAAAAACATGAATACAGATATACAAGCAAATTATAAACACCCAATGAAAATTATTTCTAGGCATTATTTATAATAGGTTCTTTTAAAAAAAAATCGCATATTGCATGTGTAGGTGCATCCATTGCACTTCGCACATGGATGTTCCCGTTTGCTCTGTAATCAATAATAAGAGACTACATTCAACCACTTCCTAAAGCTTGCAATCGACTAAAAGACGTGTCCTGCATTCGCCTGAGCTTCGGCAGTCCTCCCTTTTCCGCCTCTCCCCGGCGCGGCGAAAGAGCTTCGTCACTCGAGTAAGCCAACGCGCGCACCTCCTGATCGAGTGGGCGTGCCCAGGAGGCCACACAGCGCTCCCTCGCCCTCCAACCCCCCACCTCGGCCCGCGCACACATCTCCACCCGCCCGCTAGCCCGGGCGCGGTGCCGGATTTCTTCGCGAGCGCCCGGCACGCCCCTAGCGGCCTCCCGCGCACTCTCCGCAGGTGACACGTGAAGAGCGCCCGCCCGCAATACATCAGCGCGGGCGCAAGATGGATGCGCGTCGCGACGGCCGCCGCCGCCGCCGCCACCGCCCCCAGGGCGTCGTTACGGCCGTCGCCGCCCTCTTTCCCGGATATTGTCTCGCAGCGCCCTCCGAGCTGCGCCTCGCCTCGCCTCGCCCCCGCGGCCTCCACGGCCCGCCCTCCTCGAGTGGCATCTCCCGAAAGATCCCCGCCGCCTCTGGGAGAAGAGACTGAGTCACTCGCGGAGATGTGGGGAGCAACCATTTCCTGATGGACTTCACACTCGACCAGAGATCGCGTTACTTTATACTTACGGTGTTTGAACTTTGATGTTTCGAGAAAAACAATCAAAACAAATGGCCTGCGTCAGCAAAAATGCTGCTGATCAAAACCACAAAAAATGGTTTTCCTAAAAGTAGCATAAGCAATGCTTAAAAACAACAACAAAAATATTCTCGTACAGAATGAATTGAGTATTTTAACAGAAACAGTCTTAACGAATACTTCAAAAACACAGTACACTGCGGATATACGTATGTATATATATGTGTGTGTGTGTGTGTGTATATATATATATATATATATATATATATATATATATATATATATATAAAAGGCGCAGATCTTTACATACTAAGAATATCAAAAAAGTTGATGTTTCATGACGCAACATGGAACGCAGCATCAGCAAATATTTAATGTCGGCCGGCCCCTTCGGAGTATTGATGTCGCAAATCGTCAGCTGAGTCTGTGTCAGTACGCGTCTGTCAGTAAGCGCTATGTGGGAATATGCGGAATAACACAATTCGTTACTTGCGCACCAAAGGCATTATAAGAGTTCTAACGATCGAGAGCCTTTGGCCTGAGGGCGTTTTGTCGCCCGAGGTGATTAAAACTAGTTAACGCCCGTGGTACATACATCATTTTATTTTTTATCGAATTTTATTGATTCAGATTTACTTATTTACTAATTAATTAGATGTTAACTCGGTTTGTCTTTTCATATTTCCCTCCTATAACTCCCTTTCATAATTCCCTTTCACAATTCCCCTCCGCAAGGGAACATGTAGCATCATTCAACTGTTTTCATATTTCCCTCGTAATCACGATCCTCTCTATCCAGGTCAGTTGTGTAGCGTATGTCGAACTTCGTGTCGAAGGCAATAAGCTATAACGTATCAGTAAAAAGTAAAATATTTGTTTGTATTATAGCATTTTAAACGAACTTCTTGTTACAGAAATCGTTCATAAAATATTATCTTACAGTACAGATTACGAATATTTGCCGTTTACAGCACGAATAATTCCGTTATCATATATTCAGCCAATTTCAGAGTGAGAATTGCCGAGAAGTAGCGCTAAAGCGAACAGACGATCACCATTTGTTTTTCCACACATGTCAAAATACGCGTGAAGTGTCAGTAAAGTTGTTTCCGAAAACTAACTTTGATTCTCTTATAAATTTACAATGCTGTATCAAAACAAACATGTATCAAAAACGAGGTGTATTCGGTACATTTCTCTGCACTTGTCTCTCAAAAACATTAGTAGCTGCACAAATGAATAATTTGCTCATTCATGCAGGCAAATGTGTTACCAGGTTAGTATGCTAAACATTCTAGAACGCCCTTACCGGAAACATCGATTGGTATCATGAATCTGCGGTTTTTGATTGCAGGGAATTGATCGTTCGTTTTGAAAAAGTGTTGAAACGTTTGCAGTATTATGACAAAACGTTTATTCTTGCAAGTCGCACTACCACTATCTTCAACAAATGCTCGTATCCAACCCCTTTCCCGTCTCCTGCTCGTGCTCTGTCCCTCCCTTCCCGCCTTCATCCCCGGGGGCAGCGGCTTCGAGCAGAGCAAACGGGCGGACCCATCGGCGCATGGCGCGCGGGGTTTAGCCGCGCCCGAGGTTTGATCCCGCGCTCCGCAGTCACGGCATGCCCTCCGCCCCGCCTACGGCGCGCCCCGCCTCGCCTCTCCTCTCCTCTCCCCGCCCGCCCACGCTCGAGCTGAAAAATTAATTCGCCAGCACAGCGGCCTGCTAAAACACCCCCGCACCCACTCCAGCCCGCCTCGCCTGCACCCCCTCCCCCGACATCGTCTCCGCGCCGTAATTATTTCGGGACCCTCCTCGACTTCTGGATTCTCCCTTAGGAGTCTGCTGAGTCGTGAAAGACGTCTCATTAACGGCTTCAGATCATCGTTCATCTACCGCGCGTATTGATTTTGCTCACAAATGCACCGGAAATCTGTTCTGATTCCGGAATCTGCGCGTGAAAGTCGTCCGATTAGCCAAGAAGCTTTTTCAACTACCTCCCTCGAGTGCAAATGAGGTACTTTGAAAAATGGAAGTTTATCATCTTCGTGCACGTGGGTCTGCTGTAGGCCTCGAGTTAATCCGGGAGGTTTCGGCCCCGTCACATAATTTCATTTTAAGTTATTACCTATTGTTATATCTGGTTTGTTTGTCCTCGATTATCACAACAGTAACGATAATGACGATATACATTTTCTTAAAATTACGAAATGAAAAATGATTTCTAACACACAAAGCAAGAAAAAAATTAGCCCGACTAGCGTAAATAATTAGGACGGTTTCCTAATTTCGCGAAGAAAAATGGAGTTCGCCTGCATCTTCCCGGGCGGCATCCAAGAGCGCGGCCCGGCCTCGCCCCGCCCCTCTCCGCCCGGGGAGCCATTTTCCGGTGCGAGGGGCCGCGCTGGACCACTTTGTCCCCTCGGCGCGGCGCGGGCCCTCGCTCCCCTCGCTCGCCCCTCCCCCGGCGGGGGGCTCCGGGCGCCCCCCGCGGGCTCGCCCAATCGCAGCCGCCCCTCGCCGCCGCGACCCCTCGCGCCCCTCCGCGCGCCGGGGAAAAATGTAATTAAATGCTAATACGAAGCGAGGACGGCCCGGGCTGGGCCGGGCCCTCCCCACCCGCCGCCCGCCCCGCTGGGCGCCGCGCCTTCCCGCGCCCTGCCACGGCCCTGGCGGGAGGCGGCGGCGGCGGCGGCGGAGGGTAATTGTGCTGGCGCGTCTTGGCGCACATGAGGACGTGGGGACGCGCCCGAGCCGTCCTTTGTCCCCCGGGGAGGATACCGGTTGATCCCGGGTCCCCCGGGAGGCGCTGCAGCCGCCCGGGTCGGGGGAGGCGCTTACGGGACGTAAACATGCGACTTCCAAATGCCCAGCGCTGCGGCCCTCAAAGGAGTTGGGCACGCGTGGTGGCCTTTGTTGTCACGAAGAAACGATCGTTTTTCTTTGTTGACTCCTGATGCGTACCTGGGTTAAGCGACGAGCAGCAAAGAGTGTTCTTTTTATAATGCGTACGCCACTTTTTGTTTTGAGTTTCAACCGTAATATCTCCTTTGCTCAGACAGCGAAGTGGAAAAAACAGTTTAACCAACACGAAGACGAGACAGTAATTCTCATTGATGTCAAGGTAACTATTTCTTTCAAAGAATTGTCACGGAATTTAGGTAGAGGTAAAACGGTACCAAGACGGTTATTTTCACGGGCACAATCAGTACTGTGCGTTATTGTACATTTACTCGAATTTTATGATCTCCATTCCTATAACCTGCATGAATATTGTGATATACAAAACATGGCGTAGTGAAACAGTTGGCGGGAAATGCTGGGAGAAGCTTCAAATGTGATGTGTACGCGGTTACTAAGGAGGTTGTTATGGTGTCATACAAGCAGGAAGGACAATACAGGGCCACATATCTGTTACCGGTTGAGTGTCCGCGGTTGCTATGGGGGTTGCTATGGTGCAGGGCGGGTAAATAAAAACAATTTGATACTACGTTAAGAAAGGGAACCAGTGGTCGACGCGTGATATATGCCGTTTGTCAATACGAATGAGCACTTTGGATACTTACGGTGATGCAAATAACAGAACATTTTGTTAATTCGGAGAAGGGAACAAACCACGGAAAGTAGTAGACTTCTTAGCATAACAGGCATTGTTAATTTTTTTGTTGTTCGATCGTACACAGTTCGCGAGTAGGCGGCCATCAGGGACGCAGAGTAGATACAGTCATTTAGATGTCAGTTGGATTTAGGTGATAAGAGGAAAACGCCGTGGATTTTCAAGAAAGAAGCAGAGGTACCAGGTCCCGGTCAGCGATTAGAAGAACGATGACGTCGCATGGAAGTTCATCTGGACTGGTTTCTCCAGGGCGACATCCGATATTACCAAGAGAGCTCAGGGTACCATTTTGTTAAATATCAGAGGTAATGACCATAAAAAAATCAGGCAAAATCAAATAATCTGTTCAAAATAACGTTCATCAAATAAATTAACCTTTGTTATTTGAAAAAAATTAAATATATGGTTATCATCGTGCAACCTAACACGTAATTTAGTGCCACAATATCAGCAAACTTTCAGATTTCGCGCTTCTCTATACGGAGGGCGAATCGAGTGGCAATTGGAAGAACAGGTAAGCGGATTGCTACTTAAAACCGAACCCAAACGATTGAGCCAGCACGGCAACGTACGATTAATTAACATAAAGTTATTTATACTTGGAATTGTTTCCTGGCGCCCAATTCTAATGGCAGTTTGTTAGTTAAAAGAATGTTACAATATAGATTGAAACTCTAGCAATTAGGAATTATAATACACCCGTAAGCCACTGCACATTCTTCCTTTTTACTAAACAAAACGACTTTCTGAGTGAAATCTTGATCTTCAATTGAAGTGAAAATTAAGAGGTATGCCTGATAAGGAAAAGAAATAAGCATAACACATTATAAATCTGAAAGTAAAAAACAAATTGTAGGTTATTAATTTCACTGCCAATATACTCAATTAGAATTCAATTTAGAAATTGAACGAATCGAAAAAAGATATAGAAGTTGCAACAGTTTCATCTTCTAAAGAACTGCTTCTCATTTTGTCATTTGGACGTTGCGTGCCTTGCCTATCCTTCGAGTCCCCGCCGGCACGCGGTGTGGCAGGTGGCTGGGCAATTCGTCTCCGAGCAGCGCGCGCCGCTTTCGCCGGAGGGCGACGGCAGAGGGCGCGCGGGTCAGGCGTTTGCACAAGGCGCAATGCGCCTCGCGGCTCAGGGCCGCCTCGCGCTCTCCCTCGCGCGCCTTCACCCGCTCGCCATGGCGCTCGCTTGCTCAGGCCAAAGCAGCATACAACGAGAAGAGGGCCTTTTAGGAAATAAATAAAAGCTACAAGGAAAATGAAATTATGACTTTAACGACAATATTAATAAATTAAATTTATTTCATTTTTTTATTTGATTATTTATTTCATTTATTTCACAATTTTAGAAACAATTCAATACAAACAATTACAATGGTTTGGTCATGTGAAAAGAATAAAAAAAACAGAATTCCAAAAATAATTTAGAGTGGTTTCTGGTGGGTAGGAAGAAAATAGAAAGACCTAAACACAGCTGATTGAGAGAAATTGAGGGAATTTTAAAGGACAAGAACTTAACAGACAAGGATTGTGAAGATAGGGACAAATGGAGAAATCAAATTAAAATTATGTAATTTATTAAAATTGCGGGTACAAAAAGTTGTTTTCTATAACAATGTAAAACTGTGAAATAAATAAATAAAATTGATTTCATGTTCAACCATTTTTCAGGTTTTCCATATGGCCATATGGCTCTTCGTGAAATTAAATTTCCCCTATTTATGTTAAAAACGGGAAAATCTGAGATTGAACATATTAACGGAAATAATGTTTTATCATTTATGGCTATGAGGTACCTTCAAAATGTTCTGGTATTATTATGCAGAATGTGTAGACATAATTATTTTGATCACAAATGCACATTAAAATGTTTGTCACTATATGTGCTAATGGTGTACGGATTTTTTAATATAAATCCTAGATTTGTCAATTAAAAAAGAAATCGGGATCTCTCATCAGCTTAACAATTCATGATGGACCTTAAGCGCCCCTGCTTGTAAACTGATTGATGTCACATTTATGATATATTTTCCGTCTAAAAGTGGATATTTTAACGTCTTTTGAATTTTTTTATGCGGCTCCTAAGTTTGGGCCTTGGGTGATAGCGTTTTAAGACCGAAAAATCTTTCATCTTTCTTGTCTAAGGGAGCGATCTGAAGAGGAGATCCAATTTGTTTTGAATATTTTTGGAATAACAAACCCACTAATAATAAGCACTAAATGTACACCAAAAGTGATCTCAACGACGGCTAATGCCCAATCCGCACAAAATATACATTCTTGAATGTTAGTGTAGTTTTTATTCATTCCTTAACTGTTAATTCGACCATTCACATCATGTTTCGAGGCAACACTCTTAACAAACTGACATAAACATTTAACATACATTTAGCAGTGGTAATCTTACAATTATTGAAATGTATTAAGAATACATTTTGAAAATACAAAATACAATTGTATTAACGTTTTGTCCAAACACATATTGAAATTAAACTTCGAGATGATAATGCTAATTTTGTGGAAGGAAATGAAAAGAAAATGAAAGGAATTGAAGTATTAGTGTCTGTAATAATTTTTCCTTTCCCATTATGAAACGAAGAAGTTGGAGGGTTGTATTATTATTAAATCGAGTTGTAAATTATTGTAGTTTTTAACTTTCGAGTAATGTATTATTTTAATGAGATCTTCTTGACATGTTTTTAAAGCTCCCTTGTTGGTGTATTAGAATACTTTGAAATTTTTAAAGAATTATTTACAATTAGAATTTTTAAAATCAATTAATGGAACCTCTATTGAGCGGACACCACTTCTTGGTGGACGATGTACTAGATCCGTAGCCAAAATTTCAGAATTTTCATAACCTCTGCATAACGAACATCTCTGAGGAGCGGATATTTTTTTCGATGCCATGTGTGTCCGTTACAGAGTTTCACCGCACTTCCTTTACAAAGTTTAAGAAATTGTCGAGGAAATCTTCAAGACTGATGAATTCTAAGCTCGTGTAACTGAAAACCAGAGATTATGGTGCTCGGTCAGATTCCTAGTAGAATATCTTTCGTCACCTCTATTTCCTCATATACAGCGATTGGGCGAAAAGTAGCGTAGGGCAGCGCGGCTGGCGGCCAGGCGCGGAATTAAAAAACAATCCGGCAGCGGGCGGCGGGCAGCGGCGCACTCAGAGCGGCGCTGTAACCCCCGACCGCCGGTTTTATCGAAATATCATTACACCGCCATCATAAGCGCATTACTACCGGACGTGATTTATAATTTGGAAGCGAACGCGGCTTGCGGCGGCGGTAGTGGTGGCGCCATGTTGGGCGGCGAAGCGGCTCGCGGACCGAGCGGCGATGACGATGACGATGATGATTATTATTAAAACGCGTCCATTGTCGCCGGCGGCGGCGCTGTCATTGCGTTTAATGGATTTCCCGTGCTCGCGCTGTCGCCGCCGCGTCCCCGGGCTTAGAGCAGGCGCCCCCAGCCTCCCCCTCCTGCCCCCCGCCCCGCCCCGCCCCCACCGCCGGCGCACGCGGCCGCTCCTCTGATTGGCGCGGAGGGCGCTGCTTCCGACGCCCACGCACGCGAGGGAGCGCTCGAGGGCTCCCAGGCCTCAGCCCCGCTGAGCCAGGGCTCGCGCTCAAGTACTTCCTCGTGACGGGCTCCATCATGACGCAGGCTTCGGCCAAAAGAGGGCGATTCACAGATGGACTCTACTTTGAGAACCGGTTCTGGAAATATCTTTTTGGATGTTGTTGAAATATTTTTTTCAGGTATATCGTTGCAAAACACACATCTTTAATGCAAATAATAATGTCTAAGAAAACGAGATGAGTTCTGTTCGCCATATGAATGGACAGAAAGAGGCTTTAGTTTGAGATGAAACATTCTGAAGACACTAGAGATATATTTTTAAGAAAAACTGAATATTATTTTGACGCGACTTTCTGATCTGAATTCACCTTTTTGCGAATTTCCGATTTTCGCTATTTTTCAGAATGTAACTATTTTTATGCTTCAATTATTTTGAAACGTCTACAAAGGTAAAAGCTGCAAGAAAAGAGTATTTGAATTCGCGAAAAACCTCCTCAATTCACAACATGCATAAAACATAAATCAAAATCTTATCCAATGAATCATTCTATTTCCCTAATGCTCATTACTTTCTAAAATTCGGTAGTCTTCTATCGTCCGCCTGCACTTAATCTCCCTACGCGTGTTCGTGTGGTGGAGTTTAAAAGAACGAGTCAATTAATGCATGTCCTCTTTGTCCAGGAATAAATCTTTCCAATCAGTCTCCACTGAATAACCTACAGTGGCTGTCAACAGATGTCAAGAGAAAAATCACCGTGGAATTATCCTGTATTTTAAATGCATGAAGCCGTGTCATAAACAATTGCCAGCGCCTCAGCGACCGCGCCTTCAACACTGGTCCCCCTTTCTGGGCGGGGCAATGAATCCCATTGCGTTCTCCAGAGGCCCCCACCGCTGCCGCTACCGTCCTTTCTGCCACTGCTCCCCTCGTCACAGTCCTCTGCCAGGCGATCTTGCCACCCCCTTCGCCACTAAAGCCCGCACATCAACCATCATGCGCTGCCCTTCCAGTGTTTCCACTGGGATAACAGAATGAAAAGAGGAGAGAATTTAGACGATCTCCTGTCAAAGGGACTATGGGCGAAACGGGAGTTTAGAGAAAAACGCAATTGAAAGTTTGTACCACTTTCATTTAATATCATTGTCAAGTTAAACATCAAACTGAAATAATTGCTTATATAATGAACACCTTTACAAAGTATGTATTAAGTCATTCTTGTGACATACACATTTCAACATATTACAACATAATTTATAATAGAACTAAAGTACCCTCTTCCAGCGACCACAAATGCTCTGCACAAAAAAAAGTGAAAAATAATAGTACGATGTATAGGAAAATAAATTCAAGGAAAAGAAACCTGTAGGAGAAAACACCTTTACTAGGATTTCATTTGAATTTCCTCCATAACACATTCAAGCCAATTCTTGTTTGCGAATGACATGAAGAAAAAAGATCCGTAACATATGACTTTGGTGGTTTAATGGCATTATAAGGGACCAAGGTAGTATTTTGGTTTGGATTCCTTATCAACCATATGTGGAATGTTACGACTTAGTGTAAGTTGTAGAACACATAAGTTTAGTGGTGAAGTGTCGTTGGCATTTAAAATTAAATGATCACAGGTGTTGTCATTGCCAACAATGTTTGTTGGCATTGACAACACCTGTGATCATTTAATTGTAGAACACAGCAAAAAATCATCTTTTGTGTACTTCGTTTGGTCATATTTCTGGATCTGGAAGAAACTATTGTTGTTTTTTTTTGTTTTGTTGTTTTGGTTTTATTTTCAGAATAGAGGCTTGGACTCTTCCGTTCAATTCTTTATAATGCCACGATCCATTACAACATTGAAAGGTGATAGGTGAGTACACCATTCACCCATGGCCTCCAGATAAGGTCTGGCAGTGGTAATTACTGCATCTTTCTTCACGACACACAAAACAATACAATAACTTGCAGACCACAATACACACCCAGTGCGAAGAGCTTCTTGTGTATAAGATTATTCAAACAATAAATAACTTCGCTCAGTGCTGACTTATCAAAAAGAAAATTTCACAGATTGTAGATTACAATATGACGGTTCATTACAACAGATCTCTGGAAAAGAGGCCCATGAGCCTGCAGGCTCTTCGTCACAAGATCGCCTCAATTTCAACAGCCAAAAAAGTTTGTGGATATTCCAAAATCATCACTTCAGATATCATAAGAAACTAAACTGAACGTGTAGACAAAGAGATGCAGTCAGCCCTGTTGCTTGTTATGTCCCTTGCGTCTTAAAGTCGTCAATACTCCTCTCTCATCTTTTTACTGATCGTCTACGCTGCGTCGTTTTCATTTCGTATCCTCCACTCTCCTATCTCCACCGCGTTTCCTTCTTGCTTGTGTGGCTTCCTCCGTCACTGACGACAGCCAGTGCGCTTTATATGTCAACCCTGTTCCTCCATTCGCCATTTTGATCGCCGCCTTCCATTTCCACGGAGGACCTTGCCGTCGTGAGCGCCACCGCCGCGGCTGCTAGGGCTTGGCTCCAGCTGAGCCGTTCGTAAGCCGCCGAGGCTTACGCGAACAAGAGTCACAAGAGCTGACTGAGTTTTCTGCGACTGTCAGAGATCGTCGTCGGTGGATGAATACGCATACCTCTTCGTGGCATGCGTATGTTTCTCACGTTTGGGCGATGCGAATGGAAGATGTTTTATTCATTCTTATACGTCTTGACACGTGCAATGAGTTGAAGCGATATTACAGGAATTCGCTTACCGTTAATTTTTTACGAAGATATTTTTCTATTTTATTTTAATCTTCCATAAATAGGAAGGTATATTAATAATGAATGTTGTTTAGCTGTGCTTACTAATTAGCTGAAATGATCAGAGATTACTGACATACTTGTCAAATATGAAACGAATGACAGATTTTCATGAGCAAACAAACATCCGTATCTATCACACTCCCGCCCCATATAACATCTCCCAACTCCCCAATTCATAAAAAAGTAATTTTGCAAACTAGACTACCGGGTATTAAATTCGAGTTGAGGATAGGTACATTCATATTATTGCATTGTACTCCAGTTAATGTAAATGTAAACAAATTCCATTGTTACATCTATATCAATCTCCATGCCATGCGAAGGACCTCGTACTTTAATCAAGTGTCAAATCTTCACAAAAGCTCATTAGCGCTTGTCTCCCCAGCCACAGAGCAAAACGTGGCTTTTGTGTAAGCGATACTGCTGAGTCAACACCAAACATGGAAAACATCCCGAAATCTCCGATCAGTAGAGCTCCCTTCGAAGGTCTGTGGAAATTCCTGCTTGTTTACACGTTTCGAGGCCAGCGCAGCGGCTGGAAGACGCTTACGCGTTTCGGGGGCGAGGCGAGTCGGGGGCCTTCCCCACGCCCGGACGTGCTCCAGTACGCAAACACGCTGCACACAGCGGGGCCCGTCTGTCTGCCGCGCGAGGGCCGCGCCGCGCTGCGCCGCCCGCGCTCTGACTCACAGCGGCCGGGTCGTGACTTGCACCCCGCTCCGTCAGCTGCTGCCTCGGCGTCCCCGCCGCGCCTCTCCCTTCCCCTCCCCGCCCAGCCCCGCCCCGCCCCACGCCCCACCCGCGTTTCCGCCGAACGCCGCTTCCCGGTCCTTCCGGCCAAGAGCGTTCGCTGCACTCTGCTGCTGCCGTCACCCACTCGTACCCCCTCACGACCCACCCTCTCCATCCCTACCAGTGCCGACAGCAGTCACCTCCGTTGTTACAGATAGGCATTTTCGTCTGTCATCACTTTCATAGCATCACGATCTCCACCGCCAACACCTTCATCACTGTCACTGCTCCCATTTAAGAATGACAACAGAACATCGATGTTTCAGAACTTGGATATTGAAAATTAATACATCGTTGTTAATAATAGCTCGCCCCAATTCATCAATGTTTTTAAACATTGATATTTTTAAAGGTGGTTTAATAACTTCTATCATTTACATTCATGAGGGAGAGAATTTAATTCACGAGAGAATGTGCTTATTAATTTATAATGAAGATTTAACTAACAAAACTAGTGGTACTAAAACATTTCATACTTTTGCAATTTTCCGAAATTCAGAGACTTCAACAAAAGTCAGACCTGCGCCATTTTAATCTTACTTTTTTCTACACGAAGAAAAAATTTAATCCAAAACTTCGGAGATATTTTTGAGAAAAAAATTGAAAATGTTGGGTCTTCTTGTAAAGTATCATCAGAAATTAAAATACCTTTTCAAATTCAAGTGGCCACCACATCAGCCAGATCGATTCAGGAATATTAATTTTAATGAAATTCCTGCTTACGTTTTAGCCGCTAGCGATGTTCGTAAACGTTCTCGTTGCGGGAGCTACATAGCTTCAGCCCAGCCACGCAGAAGCTTCAGTTCGATTTTCCTTTTGCTTTCCAGAAATTTTGTCGAAAACGAATGGCGTTTTTCAACCAAGAGTTTCAAATTCAAAAAATGTATATATTTTTATTGCTATGTCATTTCAATTTATCGTACACTTAATTAGATGTACGATGTGAACTGCGTAGAAGTGTGATGTGATCCAAATTCGTTTTCATTCTTTCATTCTCATCTTTTGTGATCAAAAACTTTGAAATCGCTAATGCATTGCGAGTGCCTTAGAAGCGTTTTGGCGGGATTTAAATAAGGGCTTGAAGAATAAGGAGAATTAGGATCGCAAAGAGCTATCATCATTTTACCACGTTTTACCAGCACTTTAGCTTGAGCTCACTTTGCTTTTCAGCGTATTCACGGCCTCGGGCTCTTCCACTGCAGACCCTTACGTTTTCTTTTCGCTTATCACCCTCGTAGTTCCCGCCGTTGCCCGTTGCCTAAGCACGAAAATGCGCTTTTGACACGCGTGTTTCACGCTTCGAAACATCCCGGTCTGCTCCCGCTCAACGGACAAGCCAGTTTTTGAGTTGTCACGCTGTAGACTTGTATTCAATGAGACAAGCATGATAATGCCATAATGAACTTAACTTTGCTAAGAGATTTGATGGATGTGTCGAATATTTTTGGAATTTGCAGTCGATAATAATTTTACGTATTATTTCGTCTGTATCGAGTCATAAGTTGCTTTGTTAACTTCCAATATGCAAAATTCATATCAGTATGTGAAAGAGGATGATTCTTTGAGTGGATAGATGAACACAATTGTTTTTTTTTCGAGAACTGTCTGTAAGCACTACTATTTAGCATAACTAGATTTTTTAGCATAATTATTTTATTAGTATGTATTTTCTTTATCTTTAGATAATTTTCATAAGACTGATAAGTTATTTTGTCTTGAATGTTATTCTCTTTTCAGAAAATATGCATCATCACTGTGGATAGACTTGAAGTAATTTTTCGGTTTTTAAAAATTCGCCATCAATAAATATTTTAAATAATACACCAATACGATTCAAATTATTTTGCAAATATAAATAACTTTTGTAATTAATGCTAACAATATAAACAAGTGGTGCTAAAACAGCATGTATTTTCTTGCTCGTATTTTCACGCAAAATTACGCAAAAAGTACTCCAATTTTCGAAAAATTGGACATGATCTTATTTCAAAATCTATCTTTAAGGAACAGATTTCATTAAAAGAAAAAAATCTCTCTTTATAATTATAGTTGTAAGAACGCCAAAAAATTTTTGAATTAATGAAATTTTAGAAAAATCTGGCTTTTTAATCGACATAAAACCTGTAACATTCTCTTAAACGTCCTTCATGCTATCTAATAACAAAATTGCATCAAAATCGACGAAGCTCATTCTGAAAATTTTGAAAATGTCTCAGGGGTTTCATATAAAGTACCCCCAAAATTGAAATTTCGATTTCAAATTCAAGACACCGGGATATCAGTCAGATCGATTGCGGAATATCAATTTTGGTGATAATAAACTGAACGGTATAGTCGCTGGTGTTGTTCACAGACGGACGGACGGACAGACAGACAGAGGGACAGACGAACGGGCAGACAGGCGGTTTGCCGATATTCGATTTTTCTGTATCAAGGACCAAGAAAACATGGAATCTGGCTACACCATGTGAGAGAATTTTGTTTTTTAAACTTAGCGACTGGATTTATCAACTTTTTCGTTACCACTGGTCTGCAAGTAGAATTTTTCTGCCCAAAATTCGCCGTTTTCTCGCGCAGCATTACATGACTTTCTCACTACCGCTTAAGCGGGAGGTCACTAAACACGAGTGTACTGAAGCTTACTTCAGTCGCATTTTTGCAAACTAAATTCTATGTACCAAAATTATGTTAGATAACCGATTTTAAGTGTAATGCGCGAAAAAAACAGATTTCCTTTGGTAAAGAGCAGTTTTCTTTTTCTATCTCTAGATAGAAACAACCTCTTGTTTCAAATTAAGGCAAGTGAATGAGATTTGCTTTAGACCATCTGGTAGCTTTCACAGAGTCATCTGGGGAATCTCCAAAGAGCCACAGGAAGATAAAAAAAATCCTTATGACGTAAATATTGTGGTCAGAAAAGGGGAGAAGCCGATCCCTGGTGGCCGAGATCGCTAAAGCAGTAGTGTCGTAGCGGTCTTAGACCGACGGATCGCGGGTTCGAGTCCTGACTCGGGCTTCGATGTATTTGTGTTCGTCCTTTCACCCCCTATTATCACCATATCATGTAATCTCTACAGTTGCCATAACTTTAATCCCAATATTGGTGGCTAATGACCTAGATATTGATGCGACGTTAAAAAACCAACAAAAAATGGCGAAGAAATGACTATTGCTTTTGTACCATTACTCAGAGATTTTTCATAAACGTGTGGCTTATGAGAATATACGGATTAATTCAATTACTCATTTTTCTCTATTTGGTGTTTATGAATTGCTATGTTCGACGGATGAACGAAATAGACAAAAAATGCGCACGTGAGGTCGTCATTAAAATATCTCATGTAAGATTACTCATATATCCCCACTTTGTCGCCTTTTATTACGCACATTGTGCGTCTTGTGATGTGACTGACACACCAAGATGTGCGACAAATTTGATTGCAGTGTTTTTAAACCAAAGCGTTTATAACAAGAATCTTGTTTTGTAATTCTTTTAATTCTGCTGGAAATGAATTAAAATGGCACAAATAATTCTCATTCGCAGCGTGGTTATACGATTCTCTGACTGGTTGAAGTAGCTCAGGACTGCATTGTCTCTTAGAGGTCCTTGGGTTCGACTTCCGACGGTGGCAAGATTTGGAAATGAATTCTAGCGGTTGGCTGCTCTGATCGGTAATTTTCCGTGGTTTCTCCGTTCAACATCAGGCGAATGCCGGAGCAGTTCCATAACAAACGGGCCACGGACCGCGCACGCTCTTCTTTCCTCTTCCTTTCGATATTCCCTCACCCTTTACTTATGCACACAGTTACACTTACATGCACAACAATACCTCACATGGTAGACCAGTTGGGAGTCTAGAGCTGGCTGGACCGGTGCCTCGCTGATGGGAGATACCTGAATAGGGAAACCCGCTAATTGATGTGTAGGTCAGCGCCAGATTTCACCATCAAACTGGAGGAGAACACCACTACGCCTGTGATAAAACGTGCACTCCTCTTAGGGGACTAATACCACAGCAGTTTACACGAAACACGAAATAATCAATCAACCATTCTCTGAGTATTCAAGAGCTCCGCTTTTAACTCGCTAAGGCAAGTTTGCATGCCTGATCACTTTCATTGATGCGTTTAGAAATACTTCAAAACGATTTTCCTTCAACATTTCATTCCTTCTCGGCTATTACATCCATTAGATGTTTCCTAGCATTCATTCATCCCACTATTTGGTATTTTAATAACGGGCTTCCATAAAAACACCAAGTAAATTTTCGGATCGAGTTATAAGGTGCTCGCTAACGACAAGGGAAGTTTCAGGAGCAAATGCAGGACGAGACATGAGAAAATAGAAAACTTGATCCCGGCTGAAAGGAACGTGCATGTGAAAGGAGCCGCAGCGCCTATGCTTCACTTGCTGCAGCGGCGCCGCGCCGGGGCTAGCTGGTCAGCAGCGGCCCATTGTGAGCGAGCGGCGAGCGCGCGCGGCTCAAGGCGAACGGGCGCAGCTTGCGAAAGCGCCGCGCGCGGCGCCTCACGCGCTTTCTACGCAACGCACGCAGCGCTGGGAAAACACGCGTTGCCACGGCCGCGCGCTTAGGCCGCCCTCACTCAAGTCACTTTTTCCTTTTTCAATGTTTTCATGCCGCCAGGACGGTTTCGCGCTATGACAGTACACCTGATGTCATGTGCGCGGCTTGGATCTTGCATTCAGGTCGTGAGTGGGGAAAGGGAGAAACATTGTGAAGGAGGCATAGGACGCACACGAAATCGCTATCCAGCAAATACTCTTGAACAAACTGCTGTCGAGTTTGTTTGATGTCGCTTCATAAATAATGGGCGCCGTTGCTTCTGGGACTCGCAGGCAACCAAGTAAAGAGACATCGTGCTCAGAGCCCCTGTTTCCAGTCACCCTCGACGTTACCTTCGGAATACTTGGAAATACATTTAACATGGAATTTTAAAGGTTTGTTTATATCCTACAATACACTAAAAGTTTGGGGGCGCGTTACAATCACTCCCTGTATTATTCTTTTTCATGACGGTAACCTGATAGTAATAGTAAAGTATCTTCCCCACCACAGTTATTACTGTGAATTTACTTTTCGTCAAATAACAGTTTCTTGATCTGAAAATTTACATGAAATGGGTCGAGAACAATTTCTGTTTGAGGAAGTAGAGAAAGGAAATACGAAGTAGACACTGACGAAGTGTAAGTCTCGAGTAAACTGAAAGCAGCGAGGTGAGAGTGGGCAGGAAGAGAAGGCGTAAGAGGTTGAGCTGCAGCGGTGGCTCGGTGAGAAATTGTGGACGATGTTAGTCGTCGTTCCTGCCTCCGAAGGAGCTGACCACATTATTCTTCGGCATTCTGTCAGCAAGAACTGGCTGTAAGTGTTTGTGACTCGACCGCTCGTAGATCTCGTTTCACTGCATTTCTGCTCGTACATCAACTCTCTGGCTGGCGAACTTCTAGCTCGTTTCGTTTACTTTCTCTCGTCATTCTATCTACATTAGTTTTAATGGGTTTGTGAGAGACTAGTTACTATGTAATACGTACATTCATTCATTGATCCAAACTGTCAGTGTTTGATTTTCCATCACTACTTTGCAATGGATACGAGAAAATAAGCAATTATTCATAATTGATAAAAACAAGGTTTCGCAGCTGAAGTATTATTGACAACCAGTAAAAACGAAAAAAACAACAACATTTATTTAATACACATTGTTGCCGAGCAAAACCTCATTATATTACATTTCAAAATGGAGAAATTCATGCGGCACTGAACAGAACAGCAGCGTTGCAAATGCTCTGTAACTGTGTAAGGTGATATGAGTTAGAAAGTTTGGCAGGTGATCGCTGAAGCGCCGTCAGTCTTGCACATGTTCGCGGCGCCGTCAAAGGCCGGGTATCACCGGCTGTCGAGACCTCACCTGCCACGGCCGTGTAGGCGATCCGAGCTGCTGCGTCACTGCCGTCGCCTGCAGGAAGTGCGGGCGAAGCGGCAGGTTTCGTTGTAGGACTGTCTGCAACTCTCCTCTTTCCGTCTCAGGTTTGTTGCGTCATTTTATCTCTGAACTTGCACGAGATAGTAGGGAATTCGGTAATTGATATAAACACTTCAGTGATTTGGTGTTGAATTCATTACTTCATTTCTTTGGAAATTTAGAAAAGTTTCTAGTTTGCTAAAGTAGGTTGTAGATATTCGTGTATTTTTCTAAAACTACAAATAAAATTTATTTTCAAAATTAAATTAATTTAAAAAAGCCTGTAATTGAAAGTTAAATTTACATTAAGCTACAAGATAATTGAATTTCTGTACATATGTGAAAAAAAGAAAAAAAACATATGTTTGAAGAATGTATGCGAAGTAATTTGTTCACTTTTCTTGTGACGGTGACTTATTTGCATTTTCATTTCTGTTGCGGGTGAATCGATTTAAGTGTACAATTGAAAACCACAAGTGTACAACTATATGTGTAACTGATAAGAGAGAAAACGGAGGTTTCCGTTTCGATATATGCAACAAAACATTTCACACAAAGATTGTCTCTACAAATAGTAGTCCATTTATATTCTTAGGATTACAATTGAATTTTTCACAAACAATTCTATTTCAATTTCAATTACAAAGAAATCTCAATCGTAACCATAACTATGGCAATAGTGCGCTTGCTGCTTATTTCGGCTCACGTGTGTCAGACGAGAAGCAGGCGGGAACATATTTAGTGGTTGTAGTTTCGAGTCCTCTTAGCTTATAAGTATAAATTTGTTCCATGTGCAGTGTGTTTCTCTAGTTAAACTAATGCTGCAAATTGCACGGCATAATTAACTAGCTGTGCTGCAGAATGGCACAGACTTTCCCGTATTAGTTTACTTCCTTTGGTCTCGACTAGCTATTCGGACGTGCCATATATTCTTGCCAGCTGCCATCTACCACCGCCCAAATTTCGTTCTTTTAACATTTTCTTAATTTTTCGGTTTCTTAATAGTAGAACGGAAATATTATTTTAAAAGTTTTAAAGAAAAGTGAAACTAAACTAAATGGCAATTTTCTTTGAAACATTTGGAGCCGCTTTTAAGAGAGCGCGGTTTAAGAGCAACTGTAAATGCCAATTTTAAGCTCTTTTTCACTTTAATTTTTTGTTTTCGAAAAACTTCATTTGAAGTCATTTAATGCTCTTTAACTCACAAATACAATAGTGTTTACAAATTGTGGGAAACGTGAATATTAACAGTGTGAGATCATTCAAAAAAATTACATTTGTGTAATTTTTGAAAAAAAAAACAAAATGCCCCAAATTGAACTTTATGGCATAATAGAGATTTCAATTAGCATTACCCGTTCAAAAAGTTTGAAAAAAATTAGAGCCATTTATGAGAAAATGCATTTAAGCGTTTCTGAAAATGCGAAATTTTGAGCTAGTTTTCAACGAAAATGGTTGCTTCCGAGAAAATTTACTTGAAATCATTTAAAGCACATTTTCTCATAAATATAGTAATGTGAACAAATCGCCGCTAATATAAATATTAACGACGTGAGAAAGAAGTGAAAAAAAGTTCAGTTTTGTAATTTTTGAAAAAACAAAAGAATAGAGCATGATGTTTACGTCATCTCATAGAGTACATTAGGCACTATCCCTACCAAACGTTTAAAGAAAAAAATTTGGAGCCCTTTTAGAGAAAATTTTGAAAATGTCCAGGAGGCTTCTTGCAAAATACCCTCAAATTTTGAAGAAGGTTTTTCAAAATCTCAAAGCTTTGACTAGAGCTAAATGGAAGGGGGTTCTTTCAATTTGGGAAAATTCCTACGAGTGGTTTAGGCGCTAGTGGTGTTCACGGACGGACGGACGGACGGACGGACGGACGGACGGACGGACGGACGGACGGACGGACGGACGGACGGACGGACGGACGGACGGACGGACGGACGGACGGACGGACGGACGGACGGACGGACGGACGGACGGACGGACGGACGGACGGACGGACGGACGGACGGACGGACGGACGGACGGACGGACGGACGGACGGACGGACGGACGGACGGACGGACGGACGGACGGACGGACGGACGGACGGACGGACGGACGGACGGACGGACGGACGGACGGACGGACGGACGGACGGACGGACGGACGGACGGACGGACGGACGGACGGACGGACGGACGGACGGACGGACGGACGGACGGACGGACGGACGGACGGACGGACGGACGGACGGACGGACGGACGGACGGACGGACGGACGGACGGACGGACGGACGACGGACGGACGGACGGACGGACGGACGGACGGACGGACGGACGGACGGACGGACGGACGGACGGACGGACGGACGGACGGACGGACGGACGGACGGACGGACGGACGGACGGACGGACGGACGGACGGACGGACGGACGGACGGACGGACGGACGGACGGACGGACGGACGGACGGACGGACGGACGGACGGACGGACGGACGGACGGACGGACGGACGGACGGACGGACGGACGGACGGACGGACGGACGGACGGACGGACGGACGGACGGACGGACGGACGGACGGACGGACGGACGGACGGACGGACGGACGGACGGACGGACGGACGGACGGACGTTTTCCTTCCAATTGGTGTTTGTTTTCAAGGACTTATATAGAAGAGATTCTGGCTATACCACGTGTTAGGGGATTTTTTTCGTAATTCAGCAACTGGTTGTATCCACTTTTTTGTTGTCAGGACCCGGCAATGAATATTTTTCCTCCGAAAATTTGCCATTTTTTCGCGCAGCATTACATAACTTTCCCTATACTACGTATATTACTCCGTATATACGTATGTACACGGGAAAGTAAAAATGAAATTCTGAAACAATGAGAGAATGTAACCTGATGATGCAACAAGGCACATGAAAGTAACGTTTAAAGAATGTTTTGCAAATTGCGGCCTAGTGGACAACTACCTCACTCCCTGCAGTTCATTCAGTCAGTTTGGCGTCCGAGGGTGTGTAAGCTCTGCTCAGAGAGAAAGGAGAAGTTCGCTGCCTCCTTGAAGGTGCGTGGGCGAGTCGCACGTGGAGTCGGTTCACTCGACGCCTCCCTGCGAGCGCCGCGCCGCGCCCTCGCCAGTTCCATTGATCAGGCGCAGGCGGCGCACGTGATCCCGGATGAAGGCTGCTGACGCAAACAGCGACTCCGGGATCTCGCTGCTCTCAAAGACCCACGCGATTAGTTGCGTTTCTATGATTTTATTTAGTTTATTTATTTATTTCTGTCATCATCTGTAATATTATGTCAAAAGGATCAACATTTAGAAAACATGTAATTTCACATCAATGCTCATCTGGAAAGAAAAAACCGTATCGTACGGTACTGAAGTGGATAAACATGAATTAAAACTTAGTAAAATTGTATTTTATGAACCAAACATTCTGAATAGTGGTTTTTAATTCCTAACGCTCGAGATATGTATAATAGTTGCCCAAACTCGTCGTAGCTATGGGGTTAGGCATTTTAAAATTTCGCACCACATGGACTCCCAAAACTACCAACTGTGTTTTTTAAAGTTCACATCCGTCGTCAGATATCGACATAACCATTACCTCACAATCAGACTGACATATCCGATATTTGTTTGGTTGATAGAAGAATGTTGGTTCCATTCTGGTTGAGAGAATTTGGGATCTGATCTGAACAGCAATTGTCAGGGCTTTTAATTTTTCCGGGTGTTTTACCAGATTTATATTACATGCTCCAAATATATAGTTATTTATGATACAAGCGGTAAAAAATACATTTTATTTTTCGAAAAGGAAAGGTTGCGACTTCATGCCCATAGGCCGAGTGGCACAGTTCTATGAGAAAAATTTTTAAAAAACTTTTACCACGCTGTCACGCTATTTTTAGACACCCTTACTGAATTTCATTTTATTTTTATTCAAGTATACAAATAATTTGAATCAGTGATTTTATAAAGGGCATGAGTCACCTTTTTTCACAAATTGAGTTTTGAACATCATCTATTTTCTTGAAGGTCGATACATCGTATGATGTACCACGAACATGAGAATCATTAACACAGTCTCAGTTACAGACATGTCAAATTCTCCTTGACTGTTCAAAGGACGTGAGTCGTTGACTCATGCCCATTCTGCTCTCAGCAGTTGGTAGCTCCCTGAAATGAAAAGAGAACATCCTCGTATTGGCTGTACAAAATCAGCTATTGGTTCTTTTTCTGGCAGAGGCTAGGAGCACGTGTTTATTTTGAAGATTGTGTTTAATATTGTGTTTACCTACCTGGGTAAGTAAAAATTATTAATGTACAGAGTAATATGTACGTGTTCGTTCCTTGGAAGATGTCAAAATGGAAGAGGTAAAAAGATGTGCAAGGAGAAAGATTATGTATAAGGGATTGCTTTTGCTTAAATGCGGGTATTTTATTTACCACACAGAATTTCTTTTACAATAGACAATTGGGTGTTAATAATTTCTGCATTCACAATTTGGCCACTGACAATACAAATCTGTATCAGTGTCATGAAGGATTGGCTAGAAAATCCCCTAATGAGGCGTGTTCATTCCTGAAGGACAACTTCTCAAACATTCCAGAAACCATAAAATAACCTGTTCAGTGACAGCTGTCCTGGTCAAAATAAAGATCATAAAGTGTTTTTGAGTCTTATTATTAATAATAAATTTGAGAAAATTGTTCACTTTTTCGAGTGCGGGGATATAGATTCTTGCCCTGTGATCGGGATTTTGGGGTACCGAAAAGAAAGTTATGGAGGCATGACGTATTATACACTCCACATGAAATTTCTTTTATTATGAAACAGGCAGGGAATCGTTTCAATGTAAAACATGAAAACACAAGAAATTCTAAATCTCAGAACCTGGTGGCGTATATAATTAAAAAAAGTGAAAGTCAGTGAAAGTTAAAGGACAAAGATTCCACGTGATCAAAATTTGAACTTTCAACCATCATTGTTTACAATATTTGTGACACAATGTCAAATGAATATCGTGCTGAAGTAAAAACAATTTAATTTATTGGTGGGATAACTGAGCATGCCTTCGTAGTTGCAAGAGCGCGTTGGAGTTGAAGAAAATTATGAAGAAAAGATTCCTCCAAATGGAAAAAATCAATGACATCAAGAAGACCCTTAAGTACACACCAACAGAACAGTCTTTTTATAATGAACTGATAGAATGGCCAACCCGTGTGGAAGGAGTCAACAGTCAGGATATTTTTGCTGAAAAATATGATGAAACTGACTAAGGAACAGACTGTACATTCTAATATGAGTTATATTTCATGAGCTGGAAAATAAAGTAGTTTGTTTGCAGTTCAGTACATGATTTCCACGTTTACAAATATAATGTAGTCTAAGTCCATTGATTGCATAAAGGGCACAAGTCATAAAACAACATAATTTATTTTCAGGGTATTATTGCACAAAACCCAGTATTTGACAAACTTTTCATATTTATCTCCATCAGGGAATTACAGTAGTATTTTTTTCCAAATTTTGAAAGACCCCTTGTATCGAACAAAACTGTTTTTGTCTCTCCTGAAAAATTCTGTTTTAGTGAGTCATGTCCTTTGTGAAATCACCGATTCATTTAATGATAGATGAAGGTCAGTAGTAGCTGATATGATCAGACAAAACTATTTTGTTTTCTTTGTTGATTTCACAGATATATTCTCTTAAGGATCGTATCTCTTTTAGCATTAGTACAAAAAATTTAACTTTAAGCACGTCCTGGAAGAATCGCTTTTACAAGAGGCTGTTTAAAAATGCGACTTTTCGCTCTTCGAAAATCAACAGCTGTCAGTCGAGATCGAATCTGCGAACTCGATGTTAGGAAGCTATCCGTAGTACCACTGAGCTCGGTCCATTCTGAATAGAAATGAGTGTACAATGAAAATTAAAAATAATACTAAATAGTAATGTTCATTTTGTATTGGCTCCATAACTTTACATTATAGATTACAGTGTTACTTGGTTTCCTGTTGGGAAATAATTTTGAGTGTTCCTCAATGAGCTTTTGTTCCGGAAAGCTTCCAGCAGACCTCATGGATATGTGCATGAAACCCCACTCCCTCTAGGAACCTGGGTTCTATCACAATGTGAATTGGCGTGGGGAATGTCGTGGTTGTAATGCCCTGGAATTTTTATTTCAACACTTTGGAAATGTTTAAATCAAGGAAATTAGAAAATGACAATGGAGTTGGTAAATAGGAGAATGTTCGTTTGCCCATTTACATTGTGCTTCGATTCTACTTTCAAAGTAATGGTAAGAGGTAACATGTAGGAGCAGTCAGAGCCATAAGTGTGATCATTATTGATCGTACGTTCAGTTAGTAGAAAATGAAAACGTTGGATTTGTTACGTTACCTCTGATTTTTTTTAAAGCCGTTCTTCGAGAAAATGCCTAACTCGCAACTTGTTTTTAAATAACAGCACTATTAATACTCTAAATTTTATTGCTCATCTTTGTAATTGTAGATTTTAGCATTTACATTTTGTCTAATCCTTCCTCTGCGTTGGATTGAGCAATCTCGTGCAGCACCTTGCACCTGGGAACCTTCCTCCTCCGACTGGTTGAAGAGAGGAGTGGCAGCGGTGGCTGCACAGCTCCCGGGTGGGGTGGGGTGTCGCAAGCGCGCGCCGATGGCGAAACGCGCGGAACGCGGGGGCAGTTGCGCTTCCCCCCTCTCCCCCACCCCTCCCCCTCCCTCCCCCCTTGTGACCCTGTTGCCGCCTCTCGTGCCTCTGCGTGCGCGCGCGCGCTGTGATGGACGGCCCTCTGCCGTGCGTGGAACGCATGGGTATTACGGTTATATCTGCCTTCCTGGTCGCAGCATCGCTTTCTTGGAGCAATTAAGTGATTAGTCGTTGCCTTCGAATAATTAACGGTCGTTTAGGTAGGAGCTGTCGCACCGGGAAATAGTTCCAAAGGTTAACGACTTCATTGTTTTGAATGAGAACGAAGACGTGAGACGAAAGGATATCATGTATGTTCTTGGCGGATGTACGAGGTAGTTAGTGTGCTGGACGAGTGTGTTGTCAAGATGATCAATGTGGGAACCAAGGCAGGTGTCTCATTATGTGAGTAAACGTATTAAAACTAAATAAGTAAGTTCTTTCTTATCTCTACCTGATCAAGTTAATATCAAAGAATGTTATTTTACAAGTTTATCTTCTAAAAAATAGAGTTCGTGTAACATTCATTAAACTTACTCTATTCAAAGACAACTTAATTATTACCTAACGACGTTGTCAGGAAAGTTAGGCATATTGCAGTAGGAGAGGCGATTCACGTGTATTCAATCCATCTAGAGAACTATAAAATTGCGGTGTGATTTCCTAAGAAAGAAAAGAGTAAGAAAAAGATCTTGAGCTTCAGTGTCTGGAAGATGTATGATTACTCTAAAATGTAATAAATTCCTCATATTATTTTACGTAGGAAAAAATATGAGGAATTTAAAACTATGAGGAAAAAATATGAGGAAAAAAAATGCTACAATGCCAGCTCTTCAAATTTGTCGAAATTTTAAATCCTGTAGTTAACATTCAAGAATTGCTCCTGATGACATAATTTCACATTTTCCTTAATCTTTTATTATGATTGATTGATTTTAACGATGTGAAGCGTTTCTCCTATTCGCACATTAAATATCAAAAAGCTGTCAAATATGTGATCGAAGAGATTGCAATGTTAAATTTTCGTCTCTAATCCATACAGGTGTTCTGGATGGATATCATAATATAATTTTTTGTTAATTATCACAACTGATGAAAAAAAATTGCATTACCTTTCTGACGACCTGACCTTGTATTACCTTTTAGTACTTTTACTAGAGATGTAGATTGTGTTTACCTTTTATTTTCAATTGATCCGTGTCGATAAAGTCGATATTTTAAGCAACATACTCTAAATTATTTATTTTTCTATCGCTGAGGTTGCGACACGGAACATTCAGCTATTCTAGCGACACAATTTCTGAGACAGAGTCATGTACTTTACTACGTAGAAGAGACCGAGGCTAAGTGTTCACAAGTGTTGAGTGGTGACTCCTCCATGTACTTCCATGAGTGGCGTGCGGTGATAATTTTAATAGGGGAAGAACTTTTGAAGTCCAAGGTATAAAAAACGTAAAACAGTTAATGATATGAATTTTCACAAAATGTGAATATTAACCCGGACATCTTGCATACGAACGTAACTGGTCGCCCGGGAGTAAACAGACCCCAGGGAAAATTTCGTTGGCTAAATTCCTTCGAACATTATAAACAAATATAATTCGGTATTTATGTGACTTACAACTTAACCTTATTTATAGAGTTTTAGTTATTTAAAATTATTAACAAATTTATAAAATCCATCAGTGCATTAAAGCATATTTGTTTCTTTCATCATATGAAAAATAAGTGCGTAAACTTTAATATATGGTAAATGTTAATTTGAAAATGCATCTACAGAGTTCAGTAATAATTGTTTTTACGATCTATACAAACAATGAATGCAATGTCCGTTCTACTGTTTTCTTAGACTTTTCACATTCTCTGGATGCTCTGCGGTTTAAATTCCTCGGACAAATTTCACGTCCTGTTAGTTCTCTTTCTTGCATCTTGTGTTTCTTGTTTTTGCTCTGAATGCCAATATTGTATTATTTTTGGTATCAACTCTCGCGACAATCCTGGTAGAATTTGTCTCATAATAGACCAAGGGCGAATACGATCCAAACTTCCGTCTTCAATTCTTATGTGTGGTGATTCCTCGAAATATCTGTAATGTTTTATTCTTCTGAAAATTGATCGTGCCTACTTCAAATGTATCACCGGAAATGGAGATTATCGCAATCCGTGGGTGTTGCGCCGCCCGTGTCGAGCGGCTCTGCCTGTCAACGCGGGTTGTTCCTACTTTCCTCGCTAGATGCCGTGACTACTGCTCGGAATGATTTCACCGATGCATTCCCTTTCCGCAAAGGAGAACTGCAGAACGGTACGCAAAGAAGTAGTTTATTTAAAATACTTTCTTTAACTTAATATAAACGTTCTCGGTATTATTATGAGCTTTGTACTTTCATTGTATTATAATGTAGTTAGCACGTACATAAAACACTTTCAAAAAGCCAAAGTAATGTATTATTTCGAACTTGAAATTGCTACCAGTCGATCACAATGGAATGAATTCTAATATTCATTCTCTTCACGGACTCACGGACTGACTCGACTTTTCATGAGGCTTCACAATGTCGATCGCCTGCATCTTCGAAGAACGAAGCTTCGCTGACGTCACGAGACGAATTTACACACCGTTTTGAAAACATCGATTGTGGCGGTTCAACCTTTAGTACTTAGCTCAGAATTTGAGTTGAGTAAATAGTTTTGCTGTGACCTTAAGCAACGAATGTTTTAAATATAGAAAGGATTTTTCTGTGCTTTGCTTAGGGGAATGACTATTCCCTTCATTCCATGGAATGCACGCCACTGACTTCCATACTGCCTGTCATGTGATCTCGACATTGATAGTGTAAATGTCGCATCAGATGAGTACATCACTAACGAAGTTCGGTTCATTATAAAATTTACACTATTTATAAAAGCAAACGTGAGTGCGAGTCTGAAATAGTAAAAACTTAATTAGAATGATAAACAGCTAATGCTACCAACCAAGACTTGAAATGAATTTATATTTTTGGTCACGTAACTTTCAATATTTTTTTAGTACCATTTTTTTGTAAAAATACGTAAATATGAAATCCCACATCTTGGAATAAGTGATTTCATACGCCACATTTAGCTAACTTATTTGTTTCGATTGATCTTAACGAAGGTGGACTGTAAAATTTGTAAAGGAAGCTGGCAGTAAAATTGGCTTTTTGCTCTTCGGATTGATTTTGTTAAGTCGATATAACAGAATCAAGAAAATATACAGTATTAAGAAAGTGAAAAATTAACTCTTCTCTCAAAGGTGCTATATTCTCATCATTTTTGTGAAAGTCAGAAAAAAAACAATTCACTTAAGTCATAAGTATTACAACATACCTGTAGTTACAATGACCAAGAGAGATAACGCAAGAATACAAAGTGTTTAAATAAGATTTCCGAAATCAATTGCTGATCTTGGGCTTACAAACAGAAAAAGGAAAAACAAGTGTTAAGACGTCTGGGTATGTCATCTTCAAGAATAAAAGAATGAATACTGAAATTTCGGGACCCACCACATTGGAAGTATGCGGAACAAGAGAATTCATAGGACTTCTCACAAGGACGAAGATATCCTATTCACCCGAGAAAGCAATGGAAAAAACAGATGGGAACTGACGCAGAATTGTCTGTTCCTTCCACAAGGAGAGGAAGAGATTGTTGTATCATTAAACATTTCAGGCATGTGCAAGAAGAGATTGACGGGTTCTGAACACTCACATGTCCGTCTTAACTGTCATAAACATTTTCAAGTTTATGGACAATTGAACATGATATGCACGTTTGGGGCAATAGAAGCACCAAGCAATCTGATTTTAAATTATCAGGATGAATTTGGTCTTCTTTCCTAGTAAATTTGAATATTAGACTCTCAAAACGTCGGAAATGTATGGGATTGACTTTTTGTGTAAAATCTCAACCCTAATTAGCTTAACGCTGATAAAAGGCACGGTTTAAACAAGTACCATTAATTTTTGCCCTTCAAACGAGGAAAAATATAAAGTTTACAACGTTGAACTACGAAAGAGAGGAAAGCTTCGATTTCAATGAACTCCTGTGGGAAACGGAGGAGTTTGAATTTTATTCGGGGTCTTCCTCCAACTCCAAAATTGCAGATAGAGATTTTTTCTTTAAATAACATTTATTCTTCATAGCGAATTCTTTCTTGAAGGTCACGTACATATTTTTGAAAATTTTAGTCGTTTTCGCGCAGTATTGCGTGCAATATGTGCAATTTTTAAAAAAATACAAAAACAAGATTTTCTCAAAAACGGCTCCAAATGTTTTCTTTAAACTTTTGGAAGATATAGTACTCTATGAGATGACGCAAACGCCATATTCCTCAATTCTTTTATTTTTTCAAAATTTGCAAAAATGTAATTTTTTGACTTGCCTCTCACGTCGTTAATATTTACATTAACATTTCACTTTGTTATATTTATGAGTACATGTGCTTTAAATAATGTCTAATAATGTTTCACGATAACTCTACCGTTTTCTGTGAAAACTAGCTCCAAATTCTGCATTTTCAGAAACGCTCAAACGCAATTTTCTCATAAATGGCTCAAACTTTTTTCTTCAGACTTTTGGAACGGATAGTGCTAATTGCACTCTTTAATATGACGTAAAGTATATTTTGAGTGATTTTTTGTTTTTTCAAAAATTACACAAATGTAATTTTTTGAAAGATCTCTCACAGCGTTAATATGGACATTTCCAACAATTTGTAAACACTATTGTATTTGTGTGTTAAAGTGCTTTAAATTACTTCTAATGAAGTTTTCCGTGAAAAAGAGCTTCAATATTCGCATTAACAGAAGCGCTTAAACGCCATTTTCTTAAAAACGGCTCCAAATTTTTGAAAGAAAATGCCATTTAGGAGGTTTTACTGTTCTTTAATATTCTTAAAATAATATTTCCGATCTACTATTAGGAAACCGAAAAATTAATAAATTTTCGAAAAAATGTAGTTTGGGCGCAGATAGATCGCAGCTAGCAAGAGTATGGGTGCAAGTCCGAATAGCTGGCCAAGACCCAAGGAAATGGACAACTAATAAGTGAAAGTCTGTGCCATTCTGTAGCACTACTAGTTTCTCATGTTGAATAATTCATTGAATAATCATGTGAACTTCTAGGGAAACCATCTTGCTAGACCGTTCGTAGGTCGTGCGACAAGAAGGGCATCATCGGTATGCCCTTCCCCGTCGCCAAGGCTTACCGCCCTCGGCCGCCCGTCCGTCGCCGGATTCAATACTTCGCCCCAGCGCCGCCGGCAAACAAGTCGCCTGCCATCAGCATGCAGGGCGCGCTATCGCCCGGCCCAGGCCTCCCCTCCCTCTGCACCCGCTCGCCCCCACAGTGGGCCTAGCGGCGAGCGCTGAGCACTGCGCGCTTCCAAGAAATTGCGAACAAGTATCTCAAATGGCAAAATGTTATACAATGACTATTTGAAATATTATGAAATATACTCTTGTATAAAAAACAACGTAAAATCAACATTTTCCTTTTGCTCCATTGAATTCAACATTTTTGGTTAACACTTCTATTGATTTGTTCCTGTTTGTTTTTAATTCTTTGTTTCTGTTTATTTTGATTTTTGGTTTTGTGAATTTATTTATTAGCACATGAGAATACCGAATAACTCGTAACAAGATTCCATTTTCTTCATGTAAATGGAATTTATTACAAACCTGAGTGTTGCTGTCTTCAATTTTTACGTTCATGTAGAAATGCATCTCCGTTGTACATATTTAGCTTTTCTCTCCTTTGCCTCATACCACGACCTGTAATTGAATGCAATTGCAACCTGCATTCAATTACATACTGCATTATTTTATTACATGTAATTTGTGTCTCTATTCGCAATATTTTGTTCTTTGAGGTTACGTATTTTGAGGTAGAATGTCTTGTTGTAATTACGCTCCACTTGGCTCGTTCGGGTGCATTGTGCCGGGCCGCCGCTACGCGCGCTCTGTATGCAGCCGCCGCCGCCCCTGCGGCCAACCCTCCCTCGCGCGTCCCCCGCCCCCTCTGCCACCCGCACCCTTTGGCGCCGCGTCTTATCTCTTCTAATTAAATCTGTAGATGTGGGTCCGGGCGGTAACTGGGGTTGCCTGTGAGGCGGGGAGGGGCGATGGTTAAAGAGCGGCGGGGAGGGCGGCGATGGAAAGCAAGTAAACTAGAGAGTAGGGGTGACGAATGCACGACAGAGAAGCTGGTAATGAAAATGACTTTAATTCACAAAATAATAGTAATAATAGTAATAATAATAATAATAATAATAATAATAATAATAATAATAATAATAAGTCTGTTATTCTGAATGCCTACGGCCTCCGAAACTTTTTACAATTGTATAATTAATAAAATAAATGGCAAATAATATACTTGGAAAAAAAGAACCATTGCTATTTGAGAACTAGGCCTTCCACTGACACAGAAATATGATCATTAATAATAATATTAATATTTTTATTTAATATTATTATATTAATAATAATACACTTCAATAGAAAATATATTCTTCACTTTTAACTTTGGGGCTTCTTTCTCTTGTGAATAACATAAAATAAAATATTTCGTAAATGGCGAGAGATTTGAGAGAGATTTCCGAAAGTCACAATAAAACTAACGGCTGAAAAGTAATCCTTGTCTAATATGTATACCTCAGTTTCCTTAGAATTGATAATTACTGACCTTCACAGAGTAATTGAGAGACCTCTGCAATGTCCAAACCTGATAAAAAAGTAGAAAAGAAATGTTTTTGAACATTTTCCCATCAAAACATGCCACCTATAAATTGTATCGTCAGTGACGATCTACAATGCTCAATAGAAGCCTACTACGTACTAAAGAATGTATCATGTTTTTTACAGGAATGGAAGTATTAACGTGAGTACCATTAAAAAAAGTGTTTGCCATTTAATATCTTCTTCTGAAATCAGAGAAAAATAATATTCACGCACACTGTACTCAATAAATTATACAATAAGGTTTTTGCATCATTAGGAAACTTAGGGTTATATTGCTTATTTAATTGAAATGAGTTATTCGCAGATATATAAATGAAATATAAACGTATTGTGTTTTATTAAAATCACTTACAAGAGAGACATTCATTTCAATTGCAAAGCAACAATGTGTAGCAATGTTCGTAAGAATATATGCGATTTACGACGACTGAACTAATAGGAACCATGGTGAAAGCGATAGACAGAGGGATGCGGGTGTAGTGAAATGTCAGTGGGTTTGATTGAGTGATGATTTCGGGAACTTTAAAGTCATTATTCCCGTAAGTGCAGTGCATGTTTTTCCTCAGGAGATGGCAGTGTTCTTCCCCCGCTACATGGTGAGATTCGGCACCGACCTACTGTCGGCCAGCATGATTTTCCAACCAGATATCTCCCTACAGCGGGGCACCGCCCCAGCCATAACAATCTCTGAGCTCCGACCGGTTTACCGGCAAGTGTGGTCGTGTAGTGCATGTAAGTGTACGTGTGTGTAAGTAAGGGTTGAGAATAAGACAAGGAAGAAGAAGGAAAGATCGCGCGCGGTCTCTTGTCTCGCGCGCATTTTTAAGGCATTGCTCTGGCAATCGTCTGGTATTGATAGGAGAAACCACGAAAAACTTCCGATCAGAGCAGCCGGCCGCTAGAATTCTCGTCCAGACAGCGACTGAACTCGACCCAGCTATCTATCAGCTGGTCTTGAAAATCCTGCCATCGTCGGAACTCGAACCTAATGCCTCCCGGCCAGAGGCACTGTGGTGTTATCAGCTGATGCCCTGAGACACCCCCCCCCCCCCGGTAAGTCCATGGAGAAAATGTGAGTGCAGCGGGGCAGACGCCTGTGCACTGGAAGCGGATCGGCGCCGATGGCGGGGGATCACAGTGGATGCATTCATATGTATGGGGCGCCACGACTTGTTTCTTGCATTCCTTGAAACGAGAAGTGGGGACTGCGGTCCGATGACTCACTCGAGCATTGCACAATGTGCGAAGCTTGTATGATGCAATATCTTGGCATCTAGAGGGGCGTATACGTTTTACTTGCATAAGGTTTCCATCAATGAGAGGTTCACTGAAATCACTGCAGATTTAACAAATATTACATAATTTGCGATATGCATTGTTTAAGAACGCTGGAAATCTTAGTAATCTTTCTGATTGCTGAGTGAGTTTCAAGGCGGAAATACATCAATAATGTATTCAGAATCACGTTTCTAAATTTAATCATGTAGAGAATGTGGAGATGGAATGACATTCAGACGTCATTTATAAGTTGTGCATATGCATACTTTCTTAATTACTAGGAATGTATTTAAAATTTTTTTAACCTGTGTTACTAATTAATATATTACTAGAACGAGATCTCAATTGAAAATAAATAGTAATACTTAATCAATTTCACTTCTTAGTGAGAAAATAATTTGCTCCACACAAAGTATCACATATCTACTCGTAGCAAACAATTTCCCTTTGCCTTTTTTGCAATTTGCCCAATTGCCCTTTCCCAGTTTGTGCATTCATCACCTGCAGCTGATTCAATTGCTGCACTTTGAAGGATGTAGGCAGAAACCAAGTAGTTTGGTGCCGTTGACTTTCTTAAGATGACTAGTGTGCTTCGACAATGAGAGCGATGGTATGATGTATAAAGTGATATGGGTGGATTGAAATTGTAGAAGTAAAAATCTTAGTCACTATGTTATGGAGGTCATTGTGCCATATATTAGTGGTCAATTTGAAAAAGTAGAAAATTGGCAAACTTGGCTGACATGTATGACCTATACTCTTTCATGTCTTGTAGAGGTCAGGACAGTCAGTGATTAGATCCTTTAGAACTATTTAATACTCTCAAATAAAGACTGAGCTTGTTTCTTCAGGGTACAAAAGGAGATAAGGTTCAAAAAACAACGGAAATATCTGGTACAATTGTTTTAAATTTACAATTGACATTCAGCAACACAGCATCCATATAAAGTGCTACAAGCATGGACTCAAATTGCCCAAGGAGCTTGTTTGTATGTTATGTGAACAATATACTGGTGTCGAATACGAAACGACCCCAGTATCGTTGGCGATTACGTATGTGGACAATGTGTGTATACGTCTGGAGGTGCTGGTGGTAATGATGGTGATGGTGGTGATGGTGGAGGTGGTGTTAGTGAAGGTAAAGTTGGCGATGGTGATGGTGGTGATTGTGGTGGCGTAGGCGATGACGTGGCGGTGGCGTGGGTGATGGTGCGAGTGGTGGCAATGGCAAATTCTAATACTCAGCCCCTTGGATGATCTCCATTCTTCTTGCTTTCCAATACAATTTAGAAAGCCATTTTGGAGATGGTAAAGACAATTCAGAACAAATATACGAGTTCTTTTCCGTAATGCATTCCAAACTATCAGCGTTGTTTTACGAAACGTCCCTTATTTCCTGGGCAGCCTTGGTAGGTTAGGGCACTCTGCTGGAAATGCGAGAGGCACTAGGCCTGAGTAGTGCCATCCACAAAGGGAGGGCAGCCATCGATTTCACTCCTCGCGGCACTTCACTGCTCTGGCGACCGCATGCAGCGGCGCCGGCGTCACCCGCGCGCCGGCGGCGGCGTTTTCGCGCCGTCATCGCCCTCCCGCGGGCAGCGCGCTCGGCGGCGGCGGCGGCGGCGATGGCGATGGCGGCGGCGGCGGCGGCGTCGCGGTGTCGCGCACTTGTCGCGCGCGGCTCGGCGCTGCTCGGCGGAGGGGTCGCGTCGGGCCGCGCGGCGGCTGCTGCGGCTGCCGCTTAAAAGCGCGTTAGCTCCCGCTGCGCGGCGCGCGGGCCGGGAAACGCAGCGTCATGCACGCCTCCCCCGCCCCCCCCTTCCCTCGGCGCTTTCGCGTGCGCTGTCCGGCAGCGCCTCCGCTCCAGGCCAGCTGCGGGCGCTCGTGTACATTTGGCCTGACCGTCGTACGGATGACAGGGTAGCTCTGGATTGCTGTACAAGAGAATTGCCGAATGGGCGACGATAGGGTTGTTGGTCAGATAATGCAGTACGTATATGTCAACCGGAATTCGATTGCCTTCGTACGTCGGTGACTTCCGAAGACTATCGCCTTATATGTGAACTGATAGAGAATTGCAGGGGGACTCGTTCTTAGAGTATCTGCTACAACCATATGCAATCATATGTAAGAAGCTGGCCATCCATCACGCTTTTCATTAACCATGCATCATAGCATTTTGCAGATAACCCTAGGTAGCATTGAAGAAAAACATTTTTAGGGAAGAATGGCGAATAGATTGGTTCAGTGGTAGTCATGGTTCTGTCTTTGGGCGAACGATACTTGTATTTGGCGTCATGTGGTATGCACAGTAGCGTCTCATAAGATTAACTCCTGGGAAAAGTGGTTTGGAGTATACTATTGTATATTATGATGACCTTCAGCATCAGATGATAATTCAGGAATCATTGACCAGTGCACTGTACAATGAATATGATATACAATTCATTCTCTTGCTATACTTGCAGATTTAGTAAAATGTCCTGTTTCATTCTTTTTCGCTCTTTCGACCTAACGTTCTCAACGAATTCGTCAACTTTCCGTCCTGATCAACTCTTTCTCCCATTGGTCATGTGTTGGAGACGGTTGGACATAGTCTCTCCCGGTCTTCTAAAGAACACAGATGGGCCACCATGAGTAATGTGATTGTAATTCCAATTCGTAAGACGATATTTTCCATCCCTGTAATTGACGATCACCAAGCAAGAATTGCTGCCTGCATTATTGCTGATGTGAGGAGTTGCAAATAGTACGTCACCTGTTAAAACACCTCTAAAATATTATTTGTAGGTGAATAACCTTCTGTTAATGATAATTCCATGCATACTATCCGTTTAACAAGCAAATAAAATGTTGATCTTTTAAGTGTTGGGGCCCATTTTTCAGTTTGAATGCTTTACGTATTTTGCAAGTATGGCATACACTTTTAAGAAACAAAAGTGTGGTTGTTTTCTATAGTACACACACAAAATATTGACAAAAGAAAAAATAATTATTCAATCTGTACCTATATGTTTTTTTCGTTCTTGCGTAAATATAGTAACTAAATCCATAGACAGAGAAAGAATTCTATACGTTGGTTTATTCTGGTTTATTGAAACACGTAAGAAGCGATGCAACGATGAATAAAATAGTCGTAATATAATGGCATAAAGTAAAAGTTTCGTCCGGTGCTTCCAGAGTTGATACCAGCAAAGGTGACTCAGGACATCAACTTAAGTCACCGCACTGCCTCTGAACGACAGGTCTTAGGGTTCGAGTCCCAACGGTGGCGGGATTTTCGACACTATCTTATCAGCAAGGTCGAATTCAGCCGCTGTCTGGAGAAGAGTTCTAGTGGCCGGCTACTCTGACATACAGTTTTCCGAGGTTTCTCCGAGTACCGGACCATTACTTCAACCAACGGGCCAATTTTCCGCGATCTTTCCTTCATCTTTCTTATCCTATCTCACCGCTTACACACATTTGCATTCACAGGCACTACACTACCACACTACATGTCGGAAGGCAAGCCAGGAGCTTATAAGCTTGTCCCGGCTCGAGCAGTGCCACACTGGTGGGATATACCTGATTGGGAAAAACTCCCGCAAACCGACGTAGGTCGGCGCCGGATTTCGCCATCCAGTTGATCACCGCCACCTCCAGTGATAAAAAACATAAACTACATATACGAGACTGATGATCTTAGCAGTTGACGCACCCGGAATCATTAATCAATCAATCAATCAATCCAAATTCATTATTCATAGGGTAATATCGTCTTTTAGGAAGATCAACCAAAATAAATGAATCCTTCAAAGTCATTGCAATCTGGATTGGCTTTGTTCAGATCCTAGAAATATACATCCGTAAGCCATATATTACGACCGCCCTCATTATGGTAATTCCAGGGCCTAACATACTTGGAAGGTGTATACACGACAAGCTAGCATTATGGTGTACATACAAGTTAAGTTCACAGGTTCGTTGTTAGTAGTGTTTGCGAATTCAAAATAGAAAATGTGGACAATCTACTTAGAATTCACAAGGCTACTGTTTTGACCATGTATCAAAAGTGATACAAGAGTTGGAATAAACATGTCATCCATCTATGTGTCGGCCACGGAACATTGATGCATGAAGACAGCAGAAATAGTCGCGGATTGTTGTGAGCAACCGCAAAGCCAAGTTCGAGAAATCGCACAGAGGTACACTACCTATACCTAGCACAATGTTTCATCGCACACAGTTCACCGAATATTGATGGTGATGGGGGATGCAGAGCCGAAGAACCTCTGACATCCCCACGGTGACTGCGCGCCACCGCCAAGAAAATGGGCCAAAATCATCGAATCCTGATTGCATACGATTGGATATGGGACATCTGAATCGATGAATCCCATCTTTTGAAATATTGTCGACGGCCGAGCAAGTGTGCTTCGGTTAGCGCCGGAGGCCATGTCACTTGGGGACTCTGTCGGGAGAAGGAGGGCGATGCTTGGCAAACATTCGAGCCCAATTTTCTAGTACACCAATCGCTAGCGGTTATCCCTAACAGGAATATGGACATTATTGGGGATCAAGTTCATCCATTAAAAGTGTTCTATGCTGACAAAGGTTGCTTCCAACAGGAAAATGCGCCATGTCACACTGTTTGAAGAATTGCTTGTAGAAACGCGACAGTTAATTGACACTACTAATTTCGTGGCCTCAAAATAACCAGAATATGAACGCTGTTGAACACATATGGTTCGTTTTGGGGAAGCATGCTGAATCACTTCCTGCCTGCATTGTACGCAAACTTAATTTTCTACAATTGTGGTACCCGATACCTCAGATACCTTCCACAACCTCGTTAAGTCTTGTCACGCCGAGTAGCAGCTATTCTATGGAGAAAATGTGGTTTTCCTCTACTTTGAAAGATAGATTGTAGTAAAATATTTCACATATTATATATTGTGAAGTAATTAGAATTCATATTTATAGACAGACAAATTTCGTAACATAATTTATTTCATAAGCTTAATGTGCAACGATTTCGGGGATTGTTGTTCCCATCATCAGGCAGACATATGATAACCCACAAAACAAAAAACAAGTTGTTAAAATGATGGGGGCAACAATATCCGAAACCATTGCACATTAAGCATATGAAATAAATTATGGTTACGAAATTTGTGTCAGTAAATATGGACTCTACTTCTTTCACAATATGTAATTAATTAAGGCAGACTAAATAGGTGCAAATAAGAAATAGAAAATATTTTACGTTTTACAAGAATGTCTCGCATTACGTAATTCATCACTTTTTTTTAACCTAATATCACTTGCATCTGAATTAATTTTTTGAGGAGTAATGAAAAGAAATACAGGTAAAATGATCCTGAATGGTTTATATGATTTTTTTCATTGCACGTTAAAGAAGGAATTCGGTACTTTCTGAAGTTCTAAATGACGACAGTTCCAAACAAACTGAAATTGTCATTAATTACACTTGACATTGAGAATTGATTATTTTTTTGTGTACACGCCCTTTTTACCCGTGAGTCCAACTGCACGTGCCCGAGTCAACTAATATTGCTCCTATTGATTTTTCAAGTTTACGTTTTCCATTATTTCTCTGTGTGCATTAAGAAAGTACTTTTCGGCAGTTGTCGGTTAAAAAAGTAATTACTTTCGGGTTTTGTTTAATTCATTTTCTATTAATCTTGAAAAGAATGCTTTTGTTGATCCAGAGTTTTTACTGTATTGTCAATACAATTATAATTAAAAACCCTTTTGTTGTACTTGAGCATGGACAATGTTAGATTAACATTCTATAATAGAAATAGTTAAGTCCTTTTTTTACTCACACTTCCCAATATCTAATTTACAAATTACATTTACTTTTGAAGTATTTTATTAAAAGACAAAGAGTAACTTATCAAAAACGACGGTACGAAATGAACTTCCATAACAACAGTTTATTGTAATGAATAGTAGAACACAATTTACTTTCTTTAATACTGCATTTAATTGGGTTATACAAAATAAAGTCAAAATCAATATAGTGAAGCCTAACGTGGTGTTGCTGTATTTTGTAAATTCCCTCACTCACTCTCATTACCGAATTGGGTGCCGCAAAAACTACCTAATTATACCATCAGATGTCGCTCCAGCAGTACCAAATAAGGCCATGATACTAGGGACCCGTTGGTTTTTATTGTTTGTAACTTATGGGTTCGTCCTATCCCATACTTTTTAGGTAGCATATCTTTAAATCAGAAAGTAAGAATATACAAAAGCTCCAAGTTTCTCTCTTGCTCCACTTGCTTAACCTTAACGATACATTTAGAAAATTATGATATACGATATTGGCAATAAAGGCATTTCCATATTTAAAAAAAAATATATTTCTAAAATTTGAGTCAATGAAAGCTCACATTTTATTATCCTATCGTGGAAACAAATACCTTTGAAACGTTCCCACCGAACACGAACATGGGCACAGCCAGTGGCGCGTATGTTCCCCAGAGCGCAACCGACGCCCACTCCGCCCTGCCTCTCGAGGTCCTCCGGCGTCGCGCGTGGAATTCTTGGGTGCCGCCAGCGCCGCCAGCGCCGCCAGGCAGCAAGCCTCCGCGTCCCCGGAACAGAATTCTTACGACCGCCGCGCCGCCGCCCTCCACAGAATTCTTCGTCGTCGTCGGGGGCGGCGAGGAGGAGGAGGTGACGGTGACAGCGCCGCGCGCCCCTCGCTCACTGGATGAGCGCGGGGCGCCCAAGGGTGGCACGGGGCGGCACGGGGCGGCGCACAATGTCCCAAGGGCGGCACCGCTTCGCGCCATTACCAAAGCAGCGTTCAAAAAAAGAATGTTCTCGAAATTGTAACATATAGGAAAAATGAAACAAAACGATATTAATGTATTTTGTGCTTTGTTTACTTTTTCTAACTTTTCTTTATTCAAGACTTGCATTATTTATTTTCTTAGTAAGATATACATCCATTTCACTTGTTCCAAAGTGTCTCATTGGCATATAGAGTTCAGAATACGTAATATTTTTAATTCCTTTTTACCTTTCGTCCCTTTCAATAAGTTGGATGAAGTAACTCAATTTTACTATTAAAATGTTGGTCATGATGGCATTGTTATTGACTGCTCTTGACAGCAATACTATTTTTTCACGAATTAGAAACTTCGTATCACAAAATTTTCATTGTGTCACTTTTGAGCCCGAAATGCTTTGCTCATTTTAAGGCAATAGGCTTTTCCCACCGATTTTTTTCTCTTTTTTGACTAAGCGCGACTTCTGACCCATTCGGGAGCAGTGTGCGACGTGGGGCGAAGCGGGCCGCGTCTTTAAATAAAACCACGGCTTGCGGGCGGGCGGGCGGGTGGTCGGGGCGCTGGGCGTGCGAGAGGACCGGGCGACGGGACGGGACGGGGCGGGCGAAGGGCGAGCTCCTTCCAAGCCAAACAGCGAGCGCGCCCGGCGGGTCCGTGTTATTCTTCTCCTCTCCCGCGCCGCCGATGATTAATGATGGCGGCGGAGGCGGAGGCTGCGCCAGCGAGCGAGCGAGCGCTCGGGGGTTGCGCGCGCGGCCGCCGCGGGGGGAGGCACAGAAACTTCGCTCCTCGCTCGCTCGCGGCGCGCTCCGCGCCTGTCGCCGGGGCTCCTCCAGGAAATCTCCCCGGCGGCGGCGACGAAGGCGCGACACTTGTGCCGCCCCCGGCAACGCGAAGCTGGCGGAGGACGCTCAAGCGCACGCCTTCTCTCCGCCCCCCACACCCCTTCTCTCCGCCCAAAGTCTCAGACTTCCACGCGGCGCGCGGAACGCATGTGAGTCAAAATCTGCTCACGGATTCGTCGCTTTGACAACTGATTAATAGCCATTCTTCATTTAATATTTAAAGTTGAACATGAAATACTTATCAAGAAACTCTAAGAATATAAAAAATTTTAAAAATCCTATATTAAATATTTATATAAATATTTGTGAACTATTGAGTTACATCCCTCCGTTATCACAGATTGGTTGCAATTACCTTCGTGGTATATGATTTTTTTCGTGATATATAAACGCGAACCCTGCATTCATTGAATAAATAGGTGCTCAGATATATCGTAATGCTTCTGTTGGAATAACGAAGGAAAATATTTCAGAAATGCTTTATTTTATTTAGACATGATAACCAAAGTGCACGAACATGCATTGAATTTGATATAATGATAGTCTTGTTGCTATTACAATTCCACTTTCATTCAATAAGAAAATGTTACTGACGTTTTAGAATAAGCAAGTGGTGTTGCTATGTTTTGCCAGGTGCGCCTTTAAAACTTTCTGAAATATACATTATTAATTAATAAATTTAGTTGTCAGAGACGCTAAATTTAAAATTTCTACTTAAAGTTGTTTCACATCTTTGCATATTTATGTCCAGAATTTGAAGAAAAATACTAGGAATTTAAAGGCAAAGAATTGGAATGTACAATTATATTAGTTTCAGACACCTTCTCTCTATTTACGTCGTTGAGAAAGATAATTGGGTGCAACGTGTGACCGATATCTCTGAGAACTGTAATCGAAATATTCTAACAAGACAATCACAGACATACAAAGACTTCTTCTTATAATAGAAATGAATGTGAATGATGTACCGTTCTCTTATCAGGATATTGTTACTGGAACATTAAAATATAGCTCTCGGAACCCTTCAGAGATTTCGCGTCAAAATGAATAAGAAATATTTCCTCCGAAGCATCTCGAGAATGGCAGGCACACAGATTCCAAACTAGATTGTATTAATTCGTTCGTTTATCTCCCCTCCGCAGATGCGGCCGGCGTGTCTATCATGCCGCGCCGGGATAAAAACCTCCCTTTAGCCGCCTCCCCGCCCTCCCGGCGGGGGAGCCCTACTCCATTTCCAGACGTAAAAAAATCGACCTTCCCCGGCCGCCGTCATTTCTCAGAGTCACTCTCCTCCGCCGCACAGGTGCTCGACCCCCGGGCGGGCGGGGCGGCGGTCGCCGAGAGGGCCTGCCGGGTCAGCCGCATCCACACTCCACCACATCGCAGACACTCCGCACCAGCTGCCAGTGGCACCCCAAACGCACCTTTGATTCCAGGTTCCCGACTGAGTATGCGCGTTTCCGTTCTTTCTTTTAATTATTTTTTTTATTTCTGCAAATGATATTTGTTTGCTTTCTTTTCCTTACCAAGATGTACAGAACAATTGATAGGCCTAATGGAAATGCAGGTACTTAATAGATGATACTAAATAAATTGAATTAAATTGTATATGAAATAAATGGATATTTATATGTTGAGAAGTCTCCTACCTTAGAGTTCTGATGAAGTGATTGTGATCATTTAAATTTATGAATTGGTTATGGGCATTTATTTGGATATTTAATCTACCTCTTAAAGAGAAACTTTCCTCCAAAACATTTTCACCACGTACAACATGGAGTAGCGTTTTGTATTTGAAGGAGGATTATTCCCCAATTTATTTTATTATTATTATTATTTTATTATATTATTATCCAGAATTGCTCTGCTTAAATTTCTCGCTGGTAAAAAGTTCATTATTACGAAGAGCATTTCAAAGTACGACGGAGAGTTTAGTTCCAGGAAATGTTAAATGCTCTTAATTGAAAAAAATAGAAATAACAGTAAGTTTGTGATAGTTGTGAAATTTGAATGATGAGTTTCATTAAGAAATTCAATGCATTCCATTTTATCCGATATCCGGAGTGTCATTCTCTGTCAGAATATTTATTTCTAGAGAACCTCCAAAATTATTCCTCTCAAAGAAGAACACTTGTGCGAGAGAGAACAAGCGCCATATTGTATAATGCTGATAAGGTCGAGAAGTTAAATGCTCTCATGGTTTCCTCGCGGAGTGCAGGTTTTCGGGAACCATAGTGGGCGCCGGGGAGTGTACCTCGCCTTCTGCGGCCCGCGCCCTGCCGTCAGCGGGTAACAGTACCTCGACCGCGTGGTAAATGGCGGCGTCAACGGCGACAGGCGCGCCCGAGGAATCTTTGAATAATTTTAACCAGCGGATCCCTCGCGGCCAAGGCGGCGCGGCGGCGAGAGCTTCACACCTCCTCCGCGTCATTAGTCCCCGCCGCGCCGCAGCCCCTGCCCGCCACCAGCCTCCGCCGCCTTTGCCACCGCCGCCCCGCCGCGAACCGCAACCGCCACAGCCAGCGCCACCGCCGCTCACCGCCTTCTTCATCCCGCCATCCATGACCTCCGCTAGTGAAATCTCGGGGTACTCGTTGATCTCACCATCTCCTCTGTCGTCAAAATTACTCTCGTTTTCGCAGTCGATGTCTGTGTAATCGTTCCACGTATGTGTGCCAACAAGAGTATATGCTATTTTTTCATCTCTCAATCGTTGTAATTGTCCAGAAACCTGTATTACTTACCTGCCTCTGAGTATTTCTTGCCTCCATCATTCCAATTTTTATGCGTGGTTGTCAAATATTTATTTCATTGCTTCATTATTTACGTCTTCCTTAGCTAAGATCAAGATTTATTCTTTCTCCAATGAGACATCATGGCTATTTTTACTCTTTTGACCCACATGTATCAATATATTCATATTCTAACACCCTTTTCACCTTTTGCAACATCACATTTGCTTCTTACATCTATCTCTTACCCACCTCCTAATATTCCATACTTGTCTCTATGTCGATCTTTTCGTTTTCCTCCACGCTCCCATCTCATCATCGTCCCCCGCCTCTACGTTCGTCTTCACATCACCCTAGTCTTCGTCTTCACTTCCACTTCAGCCTGCCTCTCCCTCCTGCGTCCCTTCCTCTACCCGTGCGTCCGGCTCCCCTCGAAAACCGTCTACTCCTCCGCCTCCGAATACAACCTAATCCTCCCCCTCCATCTCCATCACCAACTCCGTTAACGCCGAAATCGATTCCACCTTCACATACACCTTCACCTCTGCCTCCACTTTCTCCTCCTTCTCCTCCGACTCCACGGCCACCCCCGCCTGCGCTTTGTGCAGGATCTCTCCGGAGGCTGCGCGTCGTCGTCGTCCTCGGCGGCGGCGGCAGGGGCACCGTGCGCGCCCGCACCTGGCCAGAAACAAAAGGCGTCGATTTTTCACGCGGCGCGCGCGCCGTGTCGCCGCGACGGAGACGTATGGCCATCGCCGCCGCCGCTGCCTCCGTCGCGGGCGCTGGCGGCGCGGGACACGGCAGTGCGCAGCGGGCGCAGCGCCGGGACAACCTGGCCTTCTGTGAAGGCGCTGCTTGTCGGAGGTTGCTGCTCGGCCCGCTCACGAACGACCTGTCGGCGGGAGGCATTGATGCGGAAGAATTCGAATTACGAAGAAAAACGCGGGTCTGGCATTCTGGCTCCACGTGCTCATGATATTACTTGGAAGTTATCTATCATCGGGTGACATAACGAATTACTAAAATGTCAATCAAACGCATACTGGTATATTGAGCACGAATGTTTATGTGGACTAGATACGAAATGAATGAAAATTATGTATTTTCATTGTGTATTCTTTTGTATGTTTCCAGTAAGTTTAATGTGTAAAAATTCTGGGGATTACTTATTTCTACTAATAACTTCTTGTATCGCTCTTTCAGTATATTTCTCTTCATTTTCTTATCATTTTAATGTACGACTAATTGATATGAAGCTGACATTGTTACGTAATTCTTCATCGATCTATTTGTGTCAATACTTGCTCAAGTATTTATTATGTAACCGCTTCTATTTACCATTTGTATTCCACATATCTCGAATTCTTCCTGAACGATTCGTATTCGTATTCAATTCGTATTTTCTGTTAGTATAAGACAAATTTGTTATTCAAGAAAGTGAAAATGTAAGACAAAAGAAAATAATTTAAATAAATATTGTATGTGAACTCTCTAAATGAAAACAAAAATTAAATGAATAATCAGGAAAGAAGAAGAAAAGGCAAGAAAGAAAAGAAGCGATGGAGTTTTAAAGGATATTTCTCGGTGGATCTGTTTATGCATTCTGCAGTACGTCCCCCTCACTCTTCTTTCAAGCTCACGAGTTCATCAAAATGCATGTGCGTGTGCCTGGGTCTACCCGGAGCAACGTTTTAACCCCTGAGTGACGGCTGCTTGACGGTTGAGGAACACAAGATGACGCGTGGGAATTCTACAGGGATACATTAGTTACAATTCTTAACCAGAGCATCCTAACCTACTGAAAAATTATTAGATAAAAATCAATTTCAAATGTTTTTAAAGCATAATTATTATTCCGATTGACAATATTTTTTTGTATCAGTGAGTAGAAAATATTCCACTTTCTAACACCTCTCTTACATGAAAATCTGTTTGCATGTAACTCATGTCATGTAATTTTAAAAAAATTTGATGTACCATTGAACTTACATAAATTTTCATTACAATAATTTGTAATTTTCATTTCGTTTTGCTTTTAAGCGAAATTTGCAATGAATTAATAATTGGATTTTTTTGTATTTATACGTTCAAACCTTACCGACTACATCCTTGACCCTTTGCTCTCATATTTAAGTTATCATTCCAAATTCCTAGAATTCCGCGAGAGATGTATTATAAAACCGTTTAATGGGATGAACAGATTCATTTACCTAAAAAGTATTGTGAATTACACGTTATATATTAAGTTAAAATCAATAATTGTTACATGCCGGTAATAAAGTGATTTATGCGTTGCTTGTTTATCCAAATTATAAAACCATGTTAGTGTAAAAAGGTAATAACTCCGAAATGGCACGTTTCAATGACGATTTCATAAAAATAAAAAGCATGTTTTGCCAGATGCACTTCTCTAACTACCGTAAATGGGCAAGTTCAACTTTTCCAACTTGAATTCCTAGTTATGAATTGTGTGGTTGAGTACACAACCGTTACCTAATTGATTAAAGGATGTAGTACACACTGAATTATTATAAAATATTACTCCAGAAAGAAGTATGTACTTTGCTTACTTTTAATTTGCAGCTTTTCTCTTCATAACTTTTCCCAAACACCACTCGACTCTGATCCTTTCATATATATGAACACACTTAAGCAATAAGAGATCACTCAGAAAGGGAGCTTAGATTCCGTACATTAATTAGTTTTACCCTAGAATTCATTATGAAATAAATGAATCGCACACTGGAAGAAAAATTTGCCACGATGACAACTATTTTCAAAGAGCTCGCCATTTTAAGGTGAATTTTATATAGTGGGGACTACAGTAAACCTTCATTAACACAAATTCCAAGGGAAGCGAAATAATCAGAGTTTGTGTCCATATTACTGTAATTCCTTGCCGGAACCAAAGTTTTGTTCGTGTTACGGAGAAATTCGTGTTAGTGTAATAAGAATTCGCACTAGTTTCGTAACATTTTGAATGTATCTAGATAATGCAAAATTGGAGTTATCATGTGAGCATCTTTGGTGCGTAGTTACTAATGACTCTGGACACATGTTTAAAGGTACAATACCCTAGTGAAAACATTTTTAAGTACATCACTGTTCTTATTAGTCCTCTGTACAGTGATTGATTGAGCCACGGTCGTCCCTCGACGGGCGATCATCCAGAAATTTTTCTGAGTTAATCGCGAGAGAATGACATATGGATTATAGTCTAATAGAGAGATCACTTGCCATTGGCATGAGTCAAAGAGTGTCAGTGTTAGAGTCATAGATATCGGAAAGGTTTTTGCTTTGCTTTGGGCATTACACCCGGTGCCAAATTCTTCACGCTTATACGCAATAAGTATAGCACTGAAATATACTTAATAAATCAAACGAAATTTTGATTCTAAGTCATCTGATAACATTCTTTAAACAATTTTTTAAACTTTTTTTTCAATTTTGGGTATTAGTACGAAACGCAGAAGCCCTTCATTGACTTCTGGCCCTATCATTTGCACCTTTGTTGCAAGAATTTAATCTGCTTCTAAAATTATAGTAAATTATAGTAATTCATAATATAACCATGTGTCGATGGTTCTATTATGAATGAGTATCTCCCAACGTAGGTTATGTGTTTAATTAGACGTATGTTTTTCCTACAATTGAGACATGCTAATTAAGTGGGTTCATGCAGCTTTTTTTGAATTTCCCTCCATGCCCGTTCATGCTTCAATGCTTTGTAAACAATACATTACCTGGCTTTTTCCTAATGGATCGCAATTGATTTCCTACCCGAAACTTCGCTAGAAGTATTTACTAACGAAATTCCCCTTTTAACAAATGTTGCTGCAGCTTTCAAAACTCTTTCAATAGAGTAAACCTGTCCCTCCCTATACATATCCAGCAGCTCCATATTGTTATACTGGTCGCAAACTGGGAGTGTTTATTAGTTCTTCTAATTCACTATAAGTCGACCAAGCGAAGAATGAAGAATGGGACTGCGGCACGTCGTGGAACTAACAGTGTAAACACGGGTCGGTACAGTCAGTTTCGCTAACAAGTCTCCAGGAGCGTGAAGCCAGAGACTGCTTCTACAGAATCACCATGGTCTCGTTCATAGATGTTGTGAATCAGCTGATCAAATATGACTTCAGAGACACATCATGCAAGATTTGCACTGTTTTATTTTTGTCCCTTTAAGTTGTTTTTTTTTTACTTTTCACCGTTCTAGTACAAAAATGTATTAAAAAGTTCTATTTATACTGAATTTTTAATACTCATTCATTGAATTTAAACATTTTGTATTCTTTTTCTTTCATCTTTTTTCCCATAGGCTTTAGGCGGTTTTTTAGTTATGCAATAAAGTACCAAAACATTCAGTTTACTGCCATAAGTATCTACAATATTCTTCATTATGGCGGTAGTTCCTTCTTACATAAAAAAATAATTTTATTTTGTATATATTCTGAGAAACTACTTAAGTTAAAATAAACCATTGATACGAATGCTACTGATCATCGAAAGAATGTTTCAAAATTTTGAATCGTTTTGCAGAGAAAAGTATACTTTTATTTCTTCCAATACGAGGTGCAGACATGTCTAAATATAGTTAAAATATTAATTGGGACGATACTAGATTTGCAACGAATTAAATCGCACTTTTTTCGCAATAGTTTGGCACGGTCCCATTTTAATTTTGAATTGAGTATCATTGTACCTCCGTCTCTGTCGTATCGACTGTAAACACAGACGGTGGCGCGCTCCTGTAAACATCATTCCAACTTGGTCGAGATATACTACCCTTTCATAAAAACAAATACGCGAAACTAATATGCACCTTTTTTTACTAAATGTAGAACTCGAAATAGCAGTGGCGTAGCGTCAGGGGACGCTAAGATGCTGAGCATCCCCACGTCAAATATTAATCAAAGAATCCTAAATATTGTATCGATAAACTTACAAGTGGTTCATTGAGCGAAACACATTTTTACTTTCCCGTATACGTACGTATACACGGAGTGATATACGTAGTATAGGGAAAGTTGTGTAATGCTGCGCGAAAAAATGGCCAATTTTCGGCGGAAAAAATTAATTGCCGGGCCGTGAAAACGAATAAGTGGATAAAACCAGTTGCTAAATTAAGAAAAAAATCCTCTATCTCGTGGTGTGGTCAAAATCCATGATTTGTTGCTTCTTTATACTTAAAAATCGATGGACGGCATTCCGTCCGTCTGTCCGTCTGTGGTCAACGCTAGCGCCTAAACCGTTCGGTCGATTTTCTTCAAAATTGATATTCCCCAGTCGATCTGATTCTAGTCAAAGCTTTGTGATTTTGAAAAAGATTCTTTAAAATTTGGGGGTACTTTATATGAAACCCCCCCCCGGGGATTTTCAACATTTTCTCAAAACGGCTCCAAATTTTTTCTTTAAATTTCTTGTATGAATAGAGGAAAATACACTTTTTAACATGGCATAGGTCCGATTTTCACGTACAGCTCTTAATTTTCGAAAATTGTGAAAGTTTGAATTTTTTCGGCGTCTTTCTGCAACTACAAAATTGAAGATAGAGATTTTTTCTTCAAATAAAATTTGTTCTGCATATTGAGTTCTTTAATAAAGGTCATGTAAATGTTTTTCACAATTTTGGTAGTTTTCGTGCAATATTGCGTGCAATATGTGCAATTTTAAAAAATTACAAAAACAAAATTTTCTCAAAAACGGCTCCAAATTTTTTCTTTAAACTTTTGGTAGGGATAGTGGTAAATGTACTCTATCAATGACATAAAAGCCATTTTGGTCTATCGGTTGGTTTTTTCAAAAATTACCAAAATGTAAATTTTTTTACTTGTCTCTCACGTCGTTAATATTTACATTATCGGCGATTTTATTACATTATTATATTTACGAGTATATATGCTTTAAATAATGTCAAGTAAAGTTTCTCGAAAACACTACCGTTTTCTGTGAAAAGTAGCTCAAATTTCGGCATTTTCAGAAATGCTCAAACGTCATTTTCTCGTATATGGCTGCAATTTCTTTCTTGAAACTTTTGTAACGGATAGTGCTAATTACACTCATTAGTATAGCGTGAAGTTTATTTATTTTTTTTTTGTTTTTTTCAAAAATTATATAGATGTAAATTTTTTGAAATATCTCTCACATCTTTAATATGCACATTATCCGCAATTTTTAAAGATGATTATATTTGCGAGTGTAAGTGCTTCAAATAACTTCGAATAAAGTATTTTGAAAACTCAAAAATGTTCTGTGAAAATGAGCTTCAAATTTCGCATTTTTAGTAGTGCTAAAACGCCATTTTCTCTTAAACGGCACATAATTTTTAAAAGAAAATTGCCATTTACGGCTAGGTTTTTGTGTTCTTTAATATTCTAAAATTAATGTTTCTGTTCTACCAATAGGAAACCGAAAAATTAAGAAAATGACAAAAAAAATGTACTTTTGGCGATGATAGATTGTAGCTGGCAAGAAAGAGTATGTGGCAATTCCGAATAGCTAGCGAAGACCCAGGAAAATAGAAAACTAATACGGGAAAGTCTGTGCCATTCTGTAGCACCACTAGTTTATTAATATTTAAAGTGGTTTCCTGTGATTGAATTCGGCGCGTTGGTACAAGTTGGCCTCTGAGTGCTTGGATGCTAAAATGGTTCTAGCATCTGCCAAGAGATTGCGAAGGGCAATGACGTATGCGCAGACGGTGAGGTTCCCCCCTCCCCACCTCACCCATCTCCAAAAGATTCACGAGTTTCTGACGCTAGCGTACGATTGAGCAGGGCGAGGCGGATGAGCAAGATATGTATAAGTAAGTTGCTCTTTTATGCACGAGAGCGCAGCACACTTGATGCTGCCAATGAAATATTTTTCTTTCTCACTTGAGATTCTCTGCTTGGTCATGGTCATTTAATAGGAGAAATAGTGTTTGCCTACTAATTCTTGGATAATATCTAAGAAGATGAATTCTTCATAAAATATATTAAATATTATTTTGGTCTGAACTGTGTAAATTCACAAGTGATCTCATTGCCAATCACGCACGAGAATTAAAGCTGAGCCATTGCATAATTTGCTTTCAAGAACTCTCCTGACATAAATCTGTTGAAGTATTGTAACATTTGTTTTCATAACATAGATTCTAGAGAACATTAAACATCATAATGTTTGTTGTTATTGTTATTTGGCGTTATTTTTGAGCATCCCCAAACGAGCGGGTCACGCTACGCCACTGCGAAATAGTGGTACGCATTAGATTTGAGTATTTATCCGTTCCGTAAAACTCCAGTTCCTTCATTTTTTTTGTTTATTACGTCACAATCGATTGCTAGAGTTTACAAATTCAACTTCGTTTCATTTATCATTGGTTTTTTATTGAGAGTTTTTAGTTACGATATGGAGGGCAAACAGGGAAGATCGTCTTACGATCCATTGTTATATTACATAAATTTAAATAAAAATATATCTATTATTCTGTCATTGATGTGCATTGCATTCGATACAAACCCTTTTTTCATTATTTCAAGTTTCAAATGTGGAGTGTTCATTTGTTTCGATGTGGCATTAGATTCGCGTAAATACTGTAAGTGTGAAGAAGCTATGTGCAAAATTGATGTTTAACAATTGCTCTCAGAACCTCGTGTCGCAAGTTATATAGTAATAATAATAATAGTGTTTTTTTGATGTTTTGTTTCCCGTTGATCCTTGTATATATATAATTGAAGATGGAAGGTTGGGGCGAAGTTGACCGTGCAGGATCAATATGAAAACTTCAGGAATATTTGGATTTCATTTTATTGACTTTTTAGTATATTTATATTTTTTCAGTATATTTATCTATGAAAGGTACTGGATAGTGATTATTTCTTAATATACTTTTTGCTATACCTATGTTTTTTTTCATGAAATTCCTGATTAGATAAATTTATTGCTGAATCAATAAGGTAATAAACAATGGCTATTTCCGCGAGAATGAGGTTAAGTTTCAATTTGGAAAGTTAGAAATAGTAATTTTAATTCATATACGTTTTTTATAGACATTTTTACTACTCATGTTTACCAATGGTATAATTAGCATTTTAACTGTATCTCTCCTTGTTCATGTCTTATTTTTAAAGTTTTGGTTGCTCTGGATAAGGTGCAAGCATTTTGCACGAAACATCGAGTCAATAAAATGAATTCCAAATATTCCTGAAGCTTGTATACTGATCCTACATGGTCAACTTCGCCCCAACCTTCCATCTTCAACTATATAATAATAATAATAATAATAATAATAATAATAATAATAATAATAATAATAATAATAATAATAATAATAATAACTCCACCTAGGGAGTACACGACCTTGGAGTTGGTGGTGGAGCTTGAGTACCCCCATGAGCCTTAAAGCTATGTCAGTGGTAGCCTAGCTACCGGTAGGGCCTCCCTTGCTGAATAGGTTGAAGGGGAGGGGTCAGACGAAGAAGTACTCCATTTTGAGGAGAGTGGGAAGTAAGTAGAGAGGGAAGGGTCATGGGTCATGAACCTTTGGACTTCCTGTTGTCGGCCCATAGAGGGTACAGGAGAGAAACTGGGTTGGCACACCAGGCCACTGATTAGAGTGGAGGCCCGAACCTTGCATTAGCCAGCGAAGGAGGCTGCCTTCAGCAGTCAGTGAAAATCCCGTAGGTTTTAGTAATGCCGACTGGCGATCGGAGGGACCCCTTGCTGGGCCCTGCGGGGGGATGCCCCGAGGCCACTGTGGGTCGCAGTAACGGATGGCAGGAAACAACCCGAGGGTTAAGTGTGATCTGTGAACTCGAACTTGCGTCCTGCGAATCTTCAATTCAAACCAATGAGCAAAATGGATAGAACAAGCAATGTAATGAATCTTAACGTGCCTTGTTCTACCAATGTCCCATACCTGCTCAGAAACCGAGCTAATGTCACCTTGTCGACGTCTGGCCATCCCACGGGTGTTAGTCCCAGGGACCCAGAGCCGGCAGTAGCTCGAAGCCATCGTCAGAGATGGACCCGGGATGAATTAAAGGAGGTGATATGGTGCTTTTACTATGCAAAAGCGAAAAATGGGGGCTCAGAAATAGAAGTTTTCAAGGTATGGAGAGAGCGGAACCCAGATATGAGACCTACCCTAGACTCAAAGAAGCTTGCCAGTCAACGACGATACATACTCAGCAGTGGAAAATTCACAGCAGAACAACTTGCTGACATTGAGAGAAATGCAGAGTATGTATTTCGCTCGAACAATCCACATGACGAACATGTAGAACTTGAAAATGATGATCCCGTGGAAGGTTCATCGCTTTCCAGTGAAACACACGTCAGTGGTGAAAACTCATCTGGCAATGAATTACACGATAAGGACATGATGCGAAATCTCCTTCGGCGCGAGATAGAAAGAGTTAGTCAACTTCCGTTTGAATCTCGCGAACCGTTGAGGAGAATATACGAAAATGCCAAAGCTAAAAGAGTGATAGAAACAGTGAATTCTGTCTTAAATGAGGTGGTGGAGACCCCAGGCAGAGATCTAGATATTACTGAAATCAATCACATCATATATGCAACTGGATATCTAGTATCTCAGATAATTTTGGGGCCAGCCAAGTACACCGACGGCCGACAGCAAAAAAGAGTAAACAGCTCTGTACCCCCATGGATGAACAGAATTATGAAACGGATAGCCGACACCCGGCGTGAAATATCATTCTTAGCTGAGGCATCTTCTAAATCAACGCACACCTCTAAAGTTCAACGAAAAATATTCAATGTTGAACAAAAATACCAAATTGAAAATGACACCAGCAGGCTAATGGTAGTTGAGAAGCTAAAAGAGAAAATTCACAGCATGGGCTCAACGAATAAGAAGGTACAAACGTAAAATAGATTTCCGTGTACAGAACCGGTTGTTTGAAACAGACGCGAAGAGATTCTATCGCAATCTGACTCAAAAACCGAATGGCAAAGCTGTTACTCCTTCAAAAGATGACGTCGAAGCATTTTGGGCAGGAATCTGGGAAGAGAGCAGATCCTACAACAAAGACGCATCTTGGATTCAATCTGAAGTTAATGCTGCCGATGAACTTGTAGAAACAGTGGAAGATGTTCACCAATTCTCGGAATAGGACCTCTTCCAAGCAATTGAGAACATGGGAAACTGGAAGTCCCCCGGGATTGATAAGATCCACATTTATTGGATTAAGAAATTAACAGCAATACATTCTCATCTAGCAAAGGCTGTTAATAAAATTTTTGAAAACCCAAAGGAAATCCCGGAATGGCTCACACTCGGCATCACGTATTTGCTACCCAAAGCGGGAGACAGCTCTTTGGCGAAGAACTACAGGCCAATTACTTGTCTGCCAGTACTGTACAAAGTTATAACTTCAGCCATAGCTGACAAAATGTATAGACATCTAGATAAGAATCATCTAATGCCAGCTGAACAAAAAGGATGTCGTAAAGGCTCTTATGGGTGTAAGGAAATCTTGCTACTGAATAAAGTCATCTTGAATGATGTAAAGAAACGCAAACGTAATTTGAGCATGGCTTGGATTGACTACCAAAAGGCCTTTGATAGTGTACCACACGATTGGATTTTGAAGAGCCTGGAGATCTATCGATTTCATCCTAGACTTATTGAATTTTGCAAGGCTAGTATGAAGTCGTGGAGTACCAGGTTACTAATCCACAGCGGAAAGGAAGCAGTAGAAACCAGAAGTATTCAGATTAACAGGGGTATTTTTCAAGGAGATTCACTATCCCCTCTGCTGTTTTGCTTTAGTTTGATCCCACTATCGAGACAGTTGTCGCAAGCTGACTTTGGTTTTAAGCTCCATGGTGATGAAAGGCCAGTATCACATTTGTTTTACATGGATGATCTGAAAGTGTTTGCCAAGAATGAAGCGATTCTCTCCCAAATGCTGTCTGTCGTGAATGACTTTAGCAATGACACCTGCATGAAGTTTGGTCTTGACAAGTGTGCAAAAATCAATTTAAAAAGAGGGAAACTCACAACGTCTGAGAACATTGAAATTGATACGCACACTGTGATTCAAGATCTTGAGCCAGGTAAAACTTACAAATATCTGGGCATTGAAGAATGTGAAACCATCTCGAATGACAGAATGAAAGAGAGAATTCGTAGGGAGTATTATAGGAGAGTGAGACTGGTCCTGCAGTCCGCTCTGAATTCCAGGAATAAAATATCTGCAATAGGTAGTTTGGCGGTACCTGTAGCCGAATACAGTTTTGGACTAGTGGACTGGACTGAGCAAGAAATTCGCACCGTGGATCGAAAAACCAGAAAACTGCTAACAATGCATCATGTTTCCCACCCTCGAGCTGATATACATAGACTTTATGTGTCACGTAAGGAAGGAGGAAGAGGCCTCAGACAAATTGAGGCCTCCTGGCACAACGCAATAGTCGGGTTGGGGAAGTATGTAGTCAGCCATCAAGACGACCCTCTAATGAGGCAGGTCATGAAATCTGACCGAAGAATGGGAAACAGAGGCATTGTTAGTGTAGCAAGAAACATTGCGAAGAAAACTAGGCAAGACACGTCGAATAACACAGACACTGAACTTCTGATGCTGCTAAACATGAAGTGTGAGACACAAAAAATGTTAAAGAAATCGTGGAGAGACAAACCACTCCACGGTCAATACCTAAAAAGAATGGACAAGGTGCAGATCAATAAAGATCAATCATTTATGTGGCTTAAAAGGGGAAGGATGAAGCCAGAATCGGAAGCACTTGTAATAGCTGCCCAAGATCAGGCCTTGAGAACACGACATTATGATAAAGCGGTTCTCAAAATTTCCCAAGATGACAAATGCCGCATTTGCCTGAAGCAAGTAGAAACCATTGATCATATTGTCTCAGCTTGTCCAATCCTAGCAAAGACCGAATATCTTAAAAGACATGACAGGGTGTGTAGCTACCTCCACTGGCAGATCTGTACCGCCCTCGAAGTTCCAAACACATGCCCCAAGTGGTACGAACACTCACCGAAACCGGTGACGTCTGTTGGATTGTGTACGATATTGTACGACCAACAAATTCAAACTGATCGCACGATAGCGGCAAACAAACCGGATATAGTTATCCGGGATTTGGCGAAAAAATCGTGTTTACTTATCGATGTTGCTGTACCTTGCGATCAAAACGTCGTTACCAAGGAGGCAGAGAAACGTCTTAAATACAAGAGTTTGGAAATCGAGATCAGCCGAATGTGGGGCGTAAAAGCACAGGTCGTCCCGATAGTTATCGGAGCTCTGGGATTTGTTCCGCAAAATTTGTGTAAGAACTTGTCTAAACTCCCAGGTAATTAAAAAGACTGGGAAGTGCAAGAAATTGCTTTATTTGGAACAGCCCACATTTTGCGTAAAGTATTGTAGAGGCACTGATAGTCACCGAATCTGCTCCTTAGGTAGCTGGTTGCAACCTGGAGTAGATTTTATATTCAGCCGACTCATAAGATCTTTAGTCGTGATGTAATGGAATAATAATAATAATAATAAAAATAATAATAATAATAATAATAAAATAAAAATAATAATAATAATAAAAATAATAATAAAAATAATAATAATAATAATAATAATAATAATCCTTTTTTTGCGTTGGCACGCATTCGGTAGTAACGTGTTACAAAAACAATTAATAAAAATTCCCAAAACCAGTGTAATAAAACGATAGCATTCTACAACATTTACAAGCTTACGCTAAGCTTGTAAACCTTTCTTATTCTAATCCTACTTATAGTAATAGGGTAATCTGCGTATATCTACGTGCCCGTGTTTTACTCAAGATTGGACCTCTTCTGGACCATTCTTTCTGGCAAGAGAAACCTTGGTCTACTGGCGATGGCACACAACCAAACGGACCATTTTTCGCTGGAACGTTCTAAAATAATTCTCGAAAAAATTATCTTTGAGAAAGCATATAAACTGCGTTTTTAGTAACTTACAAAGATTCTTCTTTGCTTCCTTTTCATACGAATAGATTTTTTTTATTTTTAGCTGGATCCTTCTAGAATTTTCTGTCGATTCCACTAATTAAACAACTCGTTGATGATACATAAATCTAATATTGCAATGAAACAAAAACATTTTAAAGAAATATTTCTATCGATGATTTTTCGTGTAACTTTCTGCGACCGATCATGAATGAGCCAGGCAAATGTATTAGTTTGAAATTTTTTTATTATAATCTTTTAAAGCATTATTATTTTTAAATATGAGAATTCTGCCACTCTAAGCTAGTTTAAAATAATATCTATAAGAAAAAATTTACGTCAAAATTTAGAGAGAAAAATCGGTACACAAACAATAACGTGTCTCACAGCAGTCATTTGACAAGCAAAGGCCATCGCACAACACTAATCACATGCACACATTACATACGCACACATTTGCATAGCACATACTACGTATAACAAAAACCGCCTCATATGAATCTCCTCAAACTCAAACATACAGAGTGCAATCATGAAGTGTTGTTCACAAAATATTTAGTACACCTGATTATTTGCTACATCTGGTCATATCGCAACTGTTGCTTTTGAGAGCATCGTAAAACGGTGTTCTGAGTGATCTACAACAATGATTTGCAAGAATAAATCATTGAAATCGGACAACACCAATCTCATTGCTATCCATCTTTATGGGAAGCCATTCAGTGCGTATTAAAAAATCAACTCTGACGTCGTTCAGGCGAGTCAATTTTGAAGAGAGAGAGAGAGAGCTGTGTCTCATACACCATACTCTCATTGAAGTCCCTACTTTTTTCGCTTCATGGTAGTCTTCAAAGTATGTGTTCATCATCTTTCCATCCAGAAAAATCAATTTCAGAAATATCGGGCTTTCAGAAATATTTCCGATTTGCCAGATTCTAAGTGGCATATGTGCTTGGGAAAAAAATGTTTCTTTTGATGAAAAACTGATTTGTTTCTGCATGAGAATTCTTTGAAATCAAAGTTATTTTTTACAAAAAAATATTGTTTCATTTCCCCGAAATGTCTACCGTTATCGTTATATTAACTTTTGCCATTAGTTTTTAAATTTTTTGCTGTTTTTGAATCCTTCATGAATATTTTCATTTTTATCTAAATACATTAATTTTCCTTTTTCACCTTACGTCGGAAGAAGAGAAAATGTAATCGTGCACCGGAAATCGGCGAATTTTTTATACAAAATCTCTTACTTTCGAGCCCTGGAAACGAAAATGTGGATAAATCTTGTTCCTTCATGTAATGAATTACTTCCTCCAACCCGTTGTGTAGTCAGAATCCATGTTTTGTGAGACCTTAGTAGCCGATTGACGGCAACTCGTCTGTTTGTCTGTGGTCAACGCAAACGCTGAAACCATTCTCACGATTTTCTCCGAAGATATTGCCCGATCGATTTAAACGAACTTGCGTCCCTCTGAGTTTGAATTAGATGCTACTTTGATATTTGCGGGTACTTTACTTGAATGAAGTTTATTTTACAACTTTGTTCAAAACAATAGTTGAATAACAATATTCACACATATACATAACAACATTACACATACAACAATACATACACATACAACACACAACAATACTTATACATAATTTACACAATACATTCTAAGAATATTATAATACGCTACGAACTAAGCCCGTTCCTGTCTTTATCAAACATCCTGTTCCTTTCACCTTTGTCCTCAAATAACCACCTCTCCTAATCCTGAATATTCCAACTTGCCCACATTCTTCCTTCCTCAAAAATCGTACATCTTTCTAAAATATGTTCCCAATCTTCCTCTTCCATCTCACAGATCCTACATCCTACATTTTTCTCCCTCATATTTAGCCAATATTTACTCGACTTTACCTTTCAAGTAACTGGGAATATTATCTATCTGAATAATTTCAAACTTTTTTAAAATTTTGAATTCCATATTTTTCCGGAATTCCGTATTTTTCCGTGGCATTATCAGCCAATAATACCACATCATCAGCATAACCTAAAGACCAAATTTTCAATTTACCAGTCAACAACTCACCATCTTGGCCCTTCCATAATTTCGCTTCTAAACCTACCATATATAAATTGAAAAAACCTCACTTCAAGCCTCAGATTTTCAAAATATTCTCACAAGAAGTTCCAAATTTTCTTAATAAAGTTTGTACTCAAAACTTTTATATCGCTTAAAAAATGAGCCGGTATCGAAATATCCCTGATTTTTCGAAAACTTCAAAAGTTCAAAACATTTTTCCGCGTCTCTTCTCGTACAATACTAAAGATACAGATTTTTGTGAATGATATCTGTTCTTTAAAGGCAGATCTTACAATAAGATCATTTATGATTTTTCGAAAATATGAATAGTTTTTGAGTAATTTAATTATAAATAAAAGCAATTTTAAGCATTATTTTCTAAAAGAAGGCCCCGTATTTTTTATATTTTTCCTCGTATGTATTAAAGAGAAGTAAAAATTGCGATTCCCATTTCCGGCAAACTCTGTAGTTTGGAAAATCACAGAATTTTTTTTCGAAAGTACAATATTGAAGTTAGAGATTTTTATCTTCAATAAAGCCTGTTCTAAAAAAGTAGCTCCGGTCAAGTACATTTTCTTCAAAAAACTAAGTGTTCCTTGAATTTGTGTTTGAAATTAATGAAATTTACAAAACCTCTCCAATTTTTTTCTGTAATTTGTTTGCAAGGAAAGAACAAGGAACGCTTGTAAAATAGCTCAGGTCTCATTTTGGTTGAACTCTGAATATTCTAAAATTGCAAAAGTTGGGAAAATGCGAGAAAGTGTGTGACGTAGCAACAGTTGTTCTTTAAGTATTTCCTTAACTAGTAACAGATGTATTGTTCTCCGAAATTTGAATAATTATTTGTGTTTGGCTGTGAACACAATGTTCCTTTTTTGTTGCTTGTGTGCGTTGACTGGCTGACCTGACTGGCGGCATTCCTTTAACTAGAACAATTTCGTACGGCATTATTTTTGCCTATTTCTTAGGGCGAATTAATAACTGGAAGGACCTAAGCATTACCAAACTACAGGAAATCAATATATATTCAGCATGTGCAACTGAAATCGATATGAAACCTTTTCATACACACATTTACTATTCAAATAATAAAAACAACACACACACATAACTTAAAATAACTTTTGTCGGAATATTTGTACAGCAACTTTTTGTTTCAAAAATGCACTCTTGCAAATGCATTTTTAAACACGAGTTAAATTCATCATGTTGTGTATTCCTAATTAATTAGTTCACTATTTTTACTTTCTCGTCTTACGAAGTTCCTCGTTACAAGAGAAAGTTACGGAATCATGCGCCGGAAAACGGCGAATTTTCGCCAGAAAGGTGCCAATTGCCGGGCTCTGGTAACGAGAAAGTGTATAAATCCTGTTAGTTTTTATTATCGTGAAAACTCTTTTCGTTGAAGAAAGTTATTGGGGGCATGTGCTTGTGCAGTGTGTCGGGCGCGGGCGCGGGCGGAGGAGCAGTGGGCAGCGGAGTGCAGGGCTGTCTATCCGCGCGCCGCATTTAGCCGGCGGCCGCCGCCTGCGATTACGCGCCGCGCCCATTCACGCCCCGCCCGCTGTCGCGCGACGCGTGTATTTCCAGACCCGCGGGCCGCGCCGCGCCGGCGAAGGCCTCCGCGCGGACAGGAGCCACCGAGCCAGAAAATGCATTCTCTGCCGCTTCTTTTTGGGCGCTCGCGTCTAGGTGAGACACTTGTATTTCGGAGAACGGTGGAGACGGATGATGCTTGGGATGCGGAGGCGGTCGGGAAAATGTTAACAGCTTTGTAGACCTTGGGCGGAACAATGTGTAATGCGTACCTCGGCCTCGCTTGGAAATGAACACAGAAAATATTAAGGAATTAAACATCCAGATTTCCCACATACTTTCAGCATAACGGTGTTGTTAGTAGCAAAATTACATCGAATTATGCAATATTGTTTCCATCTTGGTGCTTCTACAAGTACTTATACGTGTCAACTGTATATTCATTTTGTCATCTCCTCTCCTTACATTTTGCCCCTCTTATTCTAGCGATTAGGCACGAATTCTCATTTCTGAAATTGTTTTCTGAACCTATGATATAGATACGTGCACAGTACCAACCACAGTGAACATACCAGCGCAAGTTGTAAAATAAAATACAATAAAAGAAAAATAACGATGAGAGAATCACCAACAATCTTTAAAATTTCAAAAGAAGAGAGAAATCCCTTAAGCAGCTCTTGCTCGCATCCCACAGTGACGTTCTCCCTCGCCAGTCGGCGCGTCATCCCAATCTGCGCCCTTGGCAGTCTCCGGCGCTGGGCGTCGCCGCCTCGCCTGCTGGCGTCCTCGCGCGCCGCCGCATCCCGCAGCATCGCCGTCGTCGTCGTCGCCGCCGCCGCCGCCGCCGTCGGCCGGTCCCGCGAGGCTGCTGGTGCGGCGCCTCCGGGCCGCCTCGGCGCCTCCATTAATCTTGTGCTCGTCGTCCGGTGGCGGCGCCGCCGGGACGCGCGCGGGCGGGCGGACGGACGGCGCGGCGCGGGGGCGGGGGCGGGGACGGGGACGCCGCGCGCGTGATTCTCGCAAGGGCGCCTCGCCCTCCGAGCCCTTGCCCCCGAGCGAGCCGCCATTTATCTTAAGGCCGCCGCGGGACTCCGCGCGGTCACTCCCTCGGGACCCGAACCCGCGACTCTCTCCCGCGCGCGGCGCCGACGAGCAGTTGGCAGCTCCTCCTCGTGGTCGCCTCCGCCGCCGCCGCGTGGTCTCCCGGGAAGGGCAAGAAATTCCGCGCCGTGAAATATGGCCGTTTGGCGCTGCGCCCCCACCCCTTCCCCCTGGCGGTGGCTCTTGAGGGATGCGGTCGGAGAGGAAGGGGTAGGTTGGAATCGAGAGTCGCTGGTCGCGCTTTCGTGGGATTGCGTTCGATCGCTGGGTGACGGACAGTTTGGTGAAAGGTTGAAGACGATCGGAGATTCAAACCGTATATTGTGAATGGGATGATAATACAAGTTTGACTTTTGCTTTCTTTTTACGGTGTTAGCTTATCTCGATCTTGTAAAAATAGAGTTATTTCTGCAGAAAGACAACAGTCATGTACAGTAGTGCCCAGTGAAACCCAGATTTCCTATCTGGGTTTCTAGATGTAGACCTGATATCATGTTTGTTATAAATAATTTTTCATTTTTGATGAATTTGAAAGGTATTTTTATTTGATTTATTATTAGTTACAAAGTATTCTATTGAGATATACAATTTTCATTTTTATATGAAAATTAGAAAAAATACTAAATTCGAGAATATGTTTCTGGGAGGGGTGAACTGAAGTCCCCTTGAGTGTTCTTTATCATGTAGCAAAATACACAAAAATTGAAAACTGCTTTTCTGGTAGTGAATTTCCAGTCTCTGGAAAGAGGAATATTGTGAAATAATAAATTAATTGTTTTCTTATTTCGTCCCTAATAAGCTGATATCCAAATTCGTAATTTATCGGAAATTCAAATTTTTTTCTCTATGCTTCCGAATCATTTCTTTTACAAGTGTTAGCTAGAGCGGTTTTCTTCCGGGTCCCTTAAAAATGAAATTATTATTTGCACACGTGCTTATATGATATTATGATTCAAGAAATAACTTTATGAATGTAAGTTATTTCACTCCATATATTTTGCTTTCTATTCATCTGCACCATAAACGTTCATGATTACAATATTTCAGGACGATAACTTGTTTTGATTTGAAGTAATTCAAAAAGAGTGAGAAAAAGTAATGTTAAATATATAGACCCTATCAAAAACGAAGTTCAGCGACACGCACGAATGAGTGAAAGAAAATAAGTATCTGAAAGATTAAATAAGTTTCTGATACATGAATGAGATAAAGTAAGTATCTAACATACATTACGATATATTCTAATCGTCAGTTACAATATTAATATTCCAGTTTCTGAAAGTTCTTCCAGCAATAATTGCTTCATTTTGTAGTATTGTATTGTATTTTATTTTAACGATCAAAAATTAATGGTTACTTTTGGTCAATTTTATGTGACGTTTTGGGTATTTTTGAGTGTGAAATAATTTGGTATCACTAATTTTTTTGTTTCGTTATATTGATTCGCAGTCATCACTTGCCGTTTGAAGGTGTGAAGAATATTAATCTAGAAAGAAAACTTCGTTCAATATGGTTCAACCACATGAATTTTCCGATTTCATAGTGTATGAACTTATTATTTCAGAATGTGTCAACTGGTTTCTAGAAATTTCCCGCTTCTTCGAAGAACTCACGTAAAGTCGAAAACATACCGTCAGGCAGAAATCATCTTCGCGTTTTGCAATCTGAAAAATTGTCATTTTAAGAAGTAAATTTTGTTGGTGGGAATGAAAAGGCATAATAGCAGAATCGAACAAAATGCCATTTTAAAAAAGTAAATTTTTCTTTTATAGGCATGAAATCACATAATAGAACAGAAACTTCTCCGATTACCTGGCTCCAATCTGAGAACATCCGGCCCGCCCTGTGCCTCCTGGCGCAGGAAGGAGCGGGCGCGCGTGCCCATCGCGCGGACACTGCAGTGGCGCCGGCGGCGCGCCGGGGGCGGCGCGGGCGGGCGGTCAGGTGCGCCGCGCGGCGCGGGGGCGGCGACAGCGGCGCATTGTCGCGCGACACGGCGCTTTGTGACGCGGTTTTGTCCGGCGCAGGTGCCCCCACCCCCCGACCCCATTGTCCCTCACAAAGCGCCCGCCGCACTGCGCGTGATGGGTTTAAAAAATTATACGACACGTTGGCGCAGCGGTCGCGCGCGGGTCGCGGCGCGGCGCGGCGCGGCGGCGCGGGTCGGGCTGGCGGCGGCGGCGGCGGCGTGTCGAACAGCGGGCTTTGTCGCCCTCGCCCTCGCCCCGCCCCGCGCCGCTCCCGCATATTCATATCTAATCTACCCCCGAGCGCTTTCAGTTGTGATGCCTGCCCACCCGTTGACACGCCGCCGCTACTCTCACTCTGACGCTATAGAGCTCTGGAAAAGAGGTGAAAGAGCAGCCGTATTTTTGTGAGCGCTCGCTGTTTAAAAACATGGCCGCGTGGAATACAGTTCAATGTTTTCGTACTGTATTTTAGGAACTGGATTTTTAGTTCTCTATTATAATATCAACTATTATATTGAAATCAAGTAGACGATTTCTTGGAAAAAGTATACGTAAGCTTTACCTATTTGAATTATAATACATTTTGCTCATTTTTAAGTGGATGTTACTGTCATCTGGTCTAAGAAATACCCATTTCATCATATTTTATATTTTAGTTTAAGGATTTCTTTCGGCTTACCTCCTAGTTCTTTAATGAAATAAAAATATTAGCTTTTTTAAAAAAATGTGGTGATTCATGAACTTTCAATAAAAACTTTGGAATCAATAATCTTCTTCAGGCATGAATAATTCGAGCCTAATGTTAATAAGTATGGCATCTACGTATTTCGAAATATTAATACCCTGAATGAACATGACCTGTTAAATGACCATAACATGAACTGAGATGCTTTTATTCTGTTTTAATGATTGTTAACTCTCTTAAACATTAAAAATTATGTTCAAGAAAATATCTTAAATCATAAAGATGTTTCAATTTATTGAGTATCCTCTTAATTCTCTTCCAGGAACGTACGACTCATGTTCGTTATCTCTATTAAAAAGATACTATTTTTTACGATAATCCATGTAAATACGCGTATAATTAGAAAAAACCTTACCTGAATTTTATCTTCTTTTCCAGTTCCATTCTCTCTACTCATTCACAAAACTAGCAAGTTTTCTTCTTTCGAAAAGACATCCGTTTTTTTAACCATCAACAAGGTTTATCTATAGTACATAAAAGCTTTTCACAAAGAGCAAGGACCACCAAGATGTGCATGCAAAACGACCTTCGATGAATTTACCCAGTTTAAACGGCGAGGCGACCAGGATATTTGTTACAAGCGAAGGTACGTCTTTGCCAAACACACTTAATAAAAATCCAAAATGTTAAAAATGATTGGAAAAGCTTCTTGAACAAAATATTAAGTTCAGAAACAAATTAAACAAAGCACCATGCTTAAAGTAAGAGGAATTTAGCGATTGAAACCAGAATCGTTTTGGCATAACTATGACACGTCTTCAAAATTATATATTTATTATCTAATTTTCAAGAGAAGTCCTCTGGAACTGCCTTCAGAAACGTCTCAAGTAATGTTACCGAGTAGGCTTATTGTATAAACATAGTTGTTCGAGGTGCACGATCTATTTACTGTATTGACAATGGCATTCAAAGCCATAGCTTAAGAAGATGTTCAAGATGTTCTTTGTAAACACCGGAAAACTCCAAACAATATTCTACTCCTGCTTGTAATAATTTCCTTACCCATCAAGGTGTTGTCGGCCAGTTGACGAGCACCGCCCGTCAAGACTCGAAGTCGCGCCACGCTTCGCCGCACGCCATCGTGTTCCTGGCGCGACGCGACATCTGTGCCCAACGCAGGGAACTACAATGCCCGTGCAGCTGTCACGGCGCCCAAAATTTATGGCGAAATTCCGACGCCCCCCCCCCGGTCGACCTGGTGCCCCGGCGGCGGTGGGCGGGAAGGGGCCTGCGCGGCGACGCGGGGAGCAGCGCAGGGGAAGGACGCGCCTCTGCCCGCCGTTAGGCCCTTTGTGCCTCGCACTTGCGTTCGTTCGGATGCTACGAAGACTCCCGGCGCGCAGAATTAATTTGATTCGCAGTTAGATATGCCACGTTGTGCCGTGTGGTGGTGCTAACATCGGCTATGTCTTTCCAAGCGGTCATGAAATTCGCCCTCTATTAAGAAGTTTAATACGAGATAGTTTGATGTAAGAGAAGTTAATATGAGAGATCATATATGTAGCTTCCGACGGCATAAATTCGCTTATGATTGATTGTGGAATATATTGAATTTAGGTAGGTAACGATGCATCATTATGGTATTACCTTGCTAATTAATTTCTGTAAAATAGAATATTCATCGCTCTTTTACCTTTAGTCTTATAGATTCGATTATAATTAACTATTTGTAACTAATTGTATTTCAATGTTATCGTTACAAAAGATGGAATGTCACGTTTCTTCTTCGGGATTATCACGCGTTGATTAAATGTTGGGTAGTTCTTAAGCCGAACTAAACAGTTACGCGTTGCTTAAATGTTGGATAGTTCTAAAGTCGAACTAAGCAGTCACAAAAACTGTATTATTTTAAATTTATGGCCGCTGAAATTGCACTGCGAAAATGAATGTCGCAGGTGTTCCTCGCATATTCGTCCAGAGGACCACCTGCTACGATCGTTACGTGTATTGAGGTGGGTGAATCACTGCGCAGCACTTCCGTTTGGACAAACAAATGACGTCCAAACCGCGATAGCCATCGCAGTGAAAACGACACTGAGTCAACACTTTCATCCTTATTCACACCGAGCGGACTATTTGTCAAAGGGTCGAAGCTAATTATTTCACCAAGTTGGAGTTAATAAATTGTTTCCTTGATTGAACCTCGTGCTCTACCTAATGAATTGAAGTGAAACATGCAACTTGACATGAGTAGGGCAGTGGGCGTATTTCAATATTTCATCCATCTCTCTTGAGTTCCCAGTGTTTCTTTATCATGTAAATGTTTTTGAAGGGAGTTTTTGGTTAAAGTAAAAAGGACTGGATTTCCAGGAAGTGTTCCGTTGACTTTTGTAGTCCTCTACACTATAAATGAGTCAATTTTATTAATATGAAATGGATAATGTAAAGAATCACTAGTATTATTTTAATTTAAAAACTGAAAATATTTTTTTTAATCACTGCCATGTTTTTTAAATGCACAAAGCTCATCTTATAAACACTATTCGTTACATTTTTGGTATTTCATTACAACTTAATGATTTTTATTGTGATACTCACCTGCAAATATCCAAATTTGGGTCGGCGGGCGGCAGAGGTATTGATAGTAAACACACGTGACTTTGTCAATATCCTTTATTCTCTCATAAGAGATCAGGAATGAGGACAAGGTAGGGGAAGGTATACAAATGGGTCACAAAGAAAGAAACAAAACAACTTCCATCTCTGGCAGACCTGAAAAATATCGCAAAATATTAACGTTACATCCTCTTCAGAAATGATAAATACACTTTAAGTTGTTAATATATCATTATTTATAAGTTTATATGAGCACGTTTTAATTTTATAATCGTTTATTCTAAAGTAGGGTAAGTTTTTAAAATAACCCACTACTTATTAGTAAATATATTTTATTACAAACAGTTATACGTCTAACGAAATTAAAATGCAATAGTAAAATTAAAGCTTAATTTAAATAGGGAGAAACTACTAAGCATATAATACTATTTTAAATCACAACTCAATAATATAATTGTGCTCTTTATTTTCATTTTATATACGATTACGAAAGGAACATTTTGATGTAGTGCTAATTTAAATATATAATATAAGACTCTCGCCATAATATATTCTCAGTCTTCTGTTGCCGGATCCAGTTGCGCTCGGAAGAACCGCATGGATGACTGCTCGTGGCTTTGTATGCACCACACAAACCTCTCTAGAACCGAATTTGTCGCCCGGTGTCAAACAAATTCGGATCTACAGGGTAGATGTAGAGCATTACATCTGGAAGAGGCCGAAGCCCAAGCTGAGAAGCAGATGACACGAATCCGGCTACACCTGTTAACAAAAAGAAACAGATAAATATATTATACTATCATAACTAATTTTTATGCATTATTTATTTATTTGCTGAAACAGAGCTATAGCAATTAGTCAATAACATTCTGCAGTTAATAAATAATGCATTTACGCCAGCGTATGTGTGAATACGCAACATTTAACGGGCATAATTACAAGTATTAAATACTTGTAATTATGTCTAACAAAACAATAACACGTCAGGTCATTTTAAGCTTAAATATGTCAACAAAGTAAAGAATAGGCAATTATTTCAAGAAGAGAAATTGCATTATTTTTTAATGATATTTATTGATAGTTTGAACCTAAGTAAATAAATTTGTGTACATACTCTGTTAGAAATATCAGAAACTATCAGATATTTTTCTACAATTAGATAAGTCGTAGACATGTAATTTCACGGCAATGTAACAAAGTTGTGCTGCAATTCGGGACGAAAAAGTATTTGAGACTGCTCTAATGTGTAAGGATGGGGCTCTTTTTCCATTAAACACAAGTATCACCGGTTTAGATGGCTCAGGGCTTCAATTGTTGTCACTACAGAGCCTCTGACAGGCGGGTCCTAGGGTTCGAGTCTTGTCGGCGGCAGAGTTTAATAAAACAATTCAAAATTTAGACATAAATTAATTTTTAGAGGATTAGGTTTGTTGTACAGAGCGTAAAAGTGCAAAGCGACAGTAATTTTAGACACTATTTGAAAGCAGCAAAGATTTTAAAGTTCTTGGAACAAGCAGGAGTTAAGCTTCGATTCCCAGACCTCCCCAGAGGAAAGCAAGTCGTACCACAAGCGCTGACAATGCTGTTCTCATGCTTGAGCTAAATCACAGCCATAAATATGTTTTAAAAGAAAACATCCCAGCCAGAAAGGCATTAAAAGTGAAAACGCTCAGAAAGAACCCACCAGCAAAAAAACATCTCGCAGTGAACGAGCCGAGATAAAAGCCAGCAAATTCCCGCCCCCGCAGCCCCGCGCGCTCCGCCCCATCCATCTCGGGGGCAGCGGCGCGGGCGCGTCCGCGGCCAAGTCGTCGCGTCGCGGTCAGCGCCCCGCCCCCTTCGCTCCTCCCTCCCCTGAGGACTCGGGTTCGGGGGGGGAGGGGGGTCACTCTCTTGGCTGGCCCCGCGCCGCCGCCTCGTAGGAAGGATGAGGCAGCATCCGCGCACCGCCCTCTGCCCACCCGTTGCCCAGTGCCTCCCCATCCCCCCTCTTCAGTCACGCGACGAAGCCTCAGCCACCTGTTCCGGTGATCTACGTCCTGGTCTCTCTCCCTTTGCCGTTCTTTTCCGGTTCCTCCTCCTATCGTTCATCTGGACGCTGCTGGAGTAATTCTGGCCATCTGCACACTGCGGCACGTACGGTCTCTTGCAACGGTACATCATGGTACTCGTAAAATGACCACGTAACGACTAACACTCGTATGGCGCGAATGTTCCACTTACTGTCGTTATTGCCTGCCGATTATGCCAAACTACATCTCTCCGATTTTCAAGCAAATCCGATGTATCTCTCCGTTATTCGACATTATCTCACACTTCACTGCTTAACACGGTTTGAAATTGCCAACCCTCACTCTTACATCATTCACTTATTTCCTTTACTTGAACTATTTATCAATTATTTCTCCTTCGGCTTCGTGCTACCTCTAAGTCATTTTTCGAAATGTCTGCCTACGAACAGGCATGTTCACATTAACACCCTCACATCATTTCACTATCACCCTTACACTTCTCATCCCTTCTCGCATCAACTGTGGCTCCTTTGTAATCCACACTTCCCAACACAAAGCACTGCCCCCGCCGCCAAACCCTCTTCCACAATATCCCCTGGCCACGAACGCGATGCGTTCGCCAGCGTGCAGGCGCCGCTGTCACCCCGCCGTCACCACCATTGTTTTTTCCATCATCACCGCCGCCGGCGCGCAAAAAACGATCGCCCCCGCCCCCACCCCCACCCCCGCCCCCGCCGCGGCCCGTGCCAAGACCGCATGCAGCGGCGGCCCGGCGGCGGCGGCGGGGCGCGCGCGCCGGGGTCCTCCGCCGGGGGCTAAAATATGCGCATTTTTAGCAACTTTCCGCGGCGATAAAAGGCGGCGTATTTTTTATCTTCGTTGCTCATGGAAATTGGTGCGGGAGTAGCGCCGCCGCCGTATATTCGCGTAAAATGAGGGAATTGCGTTCCCGGAATTATAGAGTGCGCGGCGGAGACGAGGTCTGGCTGGCGAGGGCGCTGCGAAACGAGAGCTGCACCGCGGACGGAATGGACGGACGGTTGGAGTTGGCTTTAGCCACGGCAGCTTCTCGCTGCTCGCATTTATGTGATCTTACAAGATGGCGCCCTTAATGTTTAAGTGACGCGTCAAAGAAACGTAAAGCGATTTCACTATGAACTGGTGTGCGTTGCTCCTCGTAGTCTAGTGTCTAGTACTGCTAGTATTTTCGTTTGAGTAGGAGTAGTTAAGTTTTAATGTCATGACACTCGCAACAACACACGTTGTGCTGGAACTAGACCGTATAAGAGGAGAATACCTTATTACCTTATAAGTAATAAGGAAATGATAACTGACTTTCACTCAGAATTTGACGCGCTTTAGATTAATCCCTTAATAGCACATCAGAGTAAATACGTAATCGTAATATGGAGTGATAATGTTTGGAAGAAATTGCATTAGTTTTGTTTACCTCAGCATATACTACCGTCGCATTCGCTCGACGACTCGACGTGTTCCATGTAACAGCTATAAACAAGAGACTTACGACCGCTAAAAACATCCTGAAGATAACACACTCTTACCATGCAATATATAACTGACAAAGTTTAAATAATTAAATTTTGGAAAATATTCTCCTGCTAGTTAGTTTTCACACACTTCTTGCATTTTCTTCTCTTGAATTAGTAATTCTCACAGCGTTCTTATCACAGATCGGAAGTGTTTCCTTGAATTCTCATTTTGAGACGCGAATTCCTCGCATTCTTTTGTTAACAAACCTCCATTGCCTTAATCAATAATCATCTAAAGCGATCGGATTCGAGTTGTAAAGATTCTGTCATCTGGACGCCATCTCCAAACCTTCGACTTCCTCAAACCGTAAAGGCCGCTTCACAATTGCCCGCGAACGGTAGCGGCAACACAAAGGCATGGTCATTCAATAAATTCTAATGGGAAGAAGAATCGAACTGCGAAACTGTAGCTGCAGAACAGAACTTCAGAAAACTGTTGCCGAAAACAATTCACCACTAGTAGTTCCGCTCTAGACGTTTTTTTGATTCTGTTCCACACCATTGCTTTTGTATTATTCTGTCTGTTCTTCATTCATTCACGCTCTAACTTCTATGTCGAAGTACGTTCTTAGCTCCAGATCTGTCATGCGTTGAATCCACTGGAAAACTTCGCCTCCATTCGTTGGTCGTGAACCTTCGCGTTCTCGGTTCGCGTTTAGTGCTGACCATCCTTCTCATGCAAGTTCCCATCCTGCTTCGTTATCCCGAACTGTAGTGAACGCCTGCTGGACATGTCCATCTTTGAGCTTTCTTTGCTTTCCCGTTTGCGTTGCCTTTCGCGTTCGCGGGTAATTGTGAAGCGACCTTAAGAGGCGCCCCGGCCACCCGGCGGTAGGGCAGCGTATGCAACGTTCTGGGGCCCGGAGTTACGGGGCCCATATGCGGTCGTTGTTGAAAAGTGGTCGCGCGGCGCCGCGCCAACCCGGCACACACAGGCGCGTCCACAAAGGGTGTAAATTCGGCCAACGGTCTCCGCGACGCGTGCTCAAGTGGTTACGACGTGTTTCGCAACCGCCGTAAATTCGTTTAGCGTGTTGACGCTCGGGTCGTTAAGCGCTGCCGACGCGGTGCTTCTTGTGCGGCAAAGTACGTTGTACGCTTTGATTACGGGCTACAAAAGATGGGAATCTTCACTCGTTCACAGTTGAATTACGCGTGGGAGAATTGAGATTTTATGGAGTGAAGAAGAGGCAGGAGGGCGGGCGCGCGGGATGAGCACAGCCTGACGCAGGATTCAGGGACATCTTAATAGCCAAGCTTCTTTCCTGAGCCACCCTCCCGAGCGTCATTTGAAACGCAAATGAGATCTGAATCTCTTAGCATGATTTCACTGGATAAACAACTTGTTTTCGAGCACGGAAGATGACTTAGAAAGAAATTCGAGACTCATTAAAATGATTCACAGGTATAAGTGGCAGTTCTTGATGGATAAATTAAATAATTATTTTCTTTCGTAATTATCTAATTACTTTTTGTCTAAAAAGGAATGTATATTATTTCTAACTGCAAATTATCAGGCAAAAAATACTCTACTTTATGAATCTAAAAATGGTATTACTTTAGTACGCTGCCCTGTATACAATCAGCATTAAAAGCAGTAACATCAACAGTTGTTGATTTCCAATGACATGGTGATAAAACATTGACGAAACTGTTATCCCACGATAACAATCACTAAGAAATAGCACATACTTAATTGCAGCTCCGACAGTTTTATATTTTTTTGGATTAAACGTCCTTTCACTTATTTTCGAATAATACCCATAATAACCCTATAGCGGGTACCCTTTAGATAATGCCTGGCGCATCTGACCCCATTGTTCGGAACACCTGCAGAGGGGCTATGGAGATACGTAACGTACGGCAAAGGCGGGTGCCGTGAAGGGACGGTGCCTAGCAGGTGGGCGGACGAGGTCGATATCCTGCCAACACCTGCTCTTCCGATTCGCGGGTTCGATCACCTCTCAGCCATTTTAACATCAGGGAAACGTTCCCACAAAATGAAGGTGCGAGTGAGAACTGAGAAACATAAGATAGTATTGAACCATTTGAAGCGATGTCAAATAGCTACTACTCCTACAATTTCAAAGAAAGGAGATGATTTCACAAAACGGCTTTGGACATAAGTCCGTCATCATGTACTAAACGAAAAAATTAGTGAAATTTGTGAACTTTACATTGTTTAGTCTTCTGAGATGTATAATTACAATATTGTAATGATTTGGAGGAAATGTACTAATTATGGGTATTTCAAAGATTCCACAAAATGTGACTAATATAATAGGGTCAATTCATTATAGTGGCTTAGCAAGATCCAGTGGCATCTGGGATGGGTAGGTATGGTGTCATTTCACTCGCCATTCAGACTGATCCCTTTGTCCCCGCTATCATATGTTTTGTAAAAACTGAAGAAGTTTACAGTTTTGGCAAATTTAATTTAAAACGTATTATTTCCCTACTTGTTCCCATGTAAGTCGTATTAACGTGCGTGTGGAGGACTGAGGACCAACATAACATTCTTTTCTCATTGCCCGAGCTCCAATGCTAAAATGGCAATTTTAATGTTTGCTTCTGCATTTTTTTGCTACAAAACGGCGTGTAATCTCCTTGCCAACTGCATCAATTTTTAAGATCTCTGGAAAGGCATTAACAGGTCTTACTACTGGAGTATCAAGTTAGAGCTCAAAAGCTTGAAATCTGCTTGGGTTACGCGTTACACAACCACAAAGATATAAATATCCATACATCCTTTCAGATATTAATATAAAATCCACTTTTTTCGTCTCAGGCTCAAGACGAATTTTATCTCTGTAACTTGCAGTTTATATATTTGTATCGAACCCAACACTTTTTCTCTACACTATGTACTCTCTATACTAATTTAATTACAATGACATTATTAGAAGTTTGGCTACTCTCCTACATTCCACTTGTTTCCTAGTTTTGTAAAACGTGTTTTCTTACTTCATTTTATTACTATTCATTGCGTATATTTCATCCTTAAAATCATAACTCTCCGGTGAGAAAGTGGAACTCAAACACACTGCACATAGGTTATTTTGAAAATCAATATTACCGTAATCCCAAAATTTGCTTATGATTCTTGTTAATGAATTATTTCTTTTAGTCCTACTCCAACACATTAAACACCAGATTCTTCTGTTGCCGAATGTAGTACACATTAAAGAAATCTTAACGAAGGCTCTCGTTAATAAACGTTTTTAAAGGCATATTGTTCGGCGAACAGATGACAGATAAAAATTGGAATCAAATTGACTAGCTCATCGTTAATCGTCAGCATATCAAAAGACTTTCAGTCTAGATATCAAACAAACCGACAGCAGGTTCATTAACATTCTCATTGGCCTGAAGAGACGTTTGCGAACAGGAAAGTAATCTCATCATCATATCGCGCTCCCATCAACATTTATCGAATCGGCATATCGAGGCGGTTCCTTTGAAGTATATCTCAAAGAGCACCCACTTCACTACGTCAAATTTCCCCAAACTGAAAATCATTCATCGTTTTGAAGTTTCAGAGCGATATTAATTTAGAGGCAAAGAAGTAACTTTTCCATTAATAATGGAGATTGAACGATGCGATACGTCGTGATCTGATTCGTCAGTATTTTGTTCTGTTCAAGAATCGGTGACTGGCCTTAACTTTTCAAGGACAGTATCAGGAAGGTCGATAAATGATACCGAGATTATAATGGAAATGTGGAGAAATGTTCGTAAAATAAACATTGTAGAATTCACGAGCATGATGTAATGAGGTATATAGTTCACGAGATTTGGTCGGAGTAGAAACAATTAAACAGTTAGTTTGCCGGTGATTCGGAATATTTTAATTCCATCCTCAGGACTATTGTGCAAAATGACAACAAGGCATGAAGACAAAATCAATATGAATATACATTATACACATTAATAATATGGTATGCAAAAATGATAGAAAATGTACATTTTTCCATCATAGCCCGGAGTATGAAATTAAAATATTCCGAAAAGTCTGCAAACTAATTGTTTAATTCTTTCTACTCCGACCAATCCCGTGAACTATATCCTTCATGTTCGTAAATGTTAAAACTTTTCTTTTGTAGAAAATCATAATAAAATACATTTTAAACACCCTACGCTCACTGGCTCGTTTATCTTCGGGAGCAGTTCGTGAAAAAATATTGATAAGGGGTTCAAATTAAAGAATAAAAACATTACGAAAAAGTATTTGATGGCACCTCTTTGACTTGGGTTACGGCCATGAACTCACCCCTACACATGGTGTTGAAAAACAACATCCAAACGCAGCTTAAAGAATTGTTCTTAAGAAAACCTTCTTTGGTTGCATTATCAATGGATGTATACTAAGTAGAATACGACGTGAATCTGAATTTCTAAACAGGAAGAACATCTATCTAAATTTTAAAGAAAATGGATTGTGATAAGTGATCACAAATCTAATTAATTTCTCTCAGAATAGAAACTCTTTGGACATAAATTTCATTTGTTTCTATTGAGGTTAAATACTGTTTAATGAAGTTAAACATTACGTTTAATTATAGTCAAGTTAATTTATCAAATCTTAACTATTTTTGTTACGACAGAAAAATAAGTAAGTCTTCAGGAATATACAGCTTTCAATTTTGAGTACTGAAACCCTCAGACTACGTTTTTCAGAGTTTTTTTCTGGAAATTCTACAAGGATTCGACAACAATAAGGTCAACAGACTCGTCTCGTGAAGAGTAATCGAACGAAATATTGAATCATCTCTGCAGGTTCTTAATCCCATCTAGCAAATGCATTTCAGATGCTTACACCCTCCACTGCAAATGTTGTAGCATAGCGTGTGTTATATGCTTACTTGCATTTCATGTACCCACTGCCTCAACTGTGCCCGAGCGCTGACTAAAGAGTCTGTCTGACAGAAGAGTTTATCAAATCAACTGTACCTGCTTTCTTGAAGAACAGATGAGAATATTATGAATTTAAGAATTAATATGCGAAATCGTATATAAAATTACGCTGAAATATTTAAATTTCCTTTTTATGTTTAAATTAAAATAAATTCTATAAAAATTAAGCAGATGCAATTTTGTTATTCTCAAATACGAAATTTACTTGTTTTATTTATTGAGGGGTAATTAATGCACTTTGCATTTATTATTACATAAAATATTTTATTTATTAATTAATATCTATGAACTACTTACATCGAAATATTTTATGTAGTTTCCCAACATCCATTTGTAAAAAGATTGAGCAGAATAATATTATTCATTACTTTTAGATATCGTTAACGCGTTTTCAAATTAACAATATATACCATATGTTGCTAAAACACCATTCTTTTGACAAAACCATGAAATCCTCTTATATTTTTAGGTTCAAAGTTAAGCGATGTTTCATTTTTGTTTGCCCTCGAAAAATCAACTTTCCAACGTCCCTCCCTTCAAATATCGCGCTCTACTTCAGCTGCCTAATGCAGATATTTTGTTCGTGGTGAAATCAAAAATTCATCCCGGCGTTTTGGTGGCTGCGCGGGAGGCGGCGCGCAGTGCGAGCGAGTGCCGCTAGATGGCTCTGCTGCCCGCATTGTCTGCGGAGCGCGCCCGCACTCGGCAGCGGCGGCGGCGGCAGCGGGCGTATCGACTGGTGAGGGCGGAGGCCACCGCCCCCGCCGCCCGCCGCTAACAGCCGCTAAGTACCCTCTCGTCGGGCAGAGCGGGGAGGGGCGGGGCGGGGCGGGGAAAGGCGGGGAGGGGTGAGCGGTGGAGTGGAGTTGGGGCGCCGTGCGCCGAGGCACTGCGCCCTGTGACGCTGCTACCCCAACGGCGGCGTTGGAATAGAATTGTGGTATTGCGCCCAGATTTTATAACAGCAATGTCTTGTTTTACACTAGGGAAACGATTTGAATGTCAGTTGCGAGTATGCAGATAATTCGAATATCTATACCCGCAAAGGTGGCTCAGGGCATCAATTGATGTCATTGGAGTGCCTCTGACGGAACGTCCAAGGCTTGGAATTCCGACGAGGGCAGAATTTTCAACTCTAGAGTACACAGCTAGCTCGAATTCCGCCACTATCTGACGGAGAATTCTGGCGTCTGTCTGCTCTGATTATGAGTTGTCCTTGGTTTCTCCGCTCAATACCAGGTGAATGCCGAAGCAGTACCATAACCAACGGGCCACGGACCGCGCGCGATCATTCCTTCTTCTTCCTTGTTCTTTCCTCACTCCTTACTCGCACATGCACTTACACGATCTACACTATCTCACTTGTCAGGAGACTAGTCGGGAGCTTAGAGTTCATCCCAGCTGGGGCGGTGCCCCGCTGGCGGAGATACTTGATTGGGGAAAATCCCAGCAAGCCGAAGTAGGTCGACGACGGATTTCGTCATCCAGCGGGGAAAGATCACCGCCACTTCCGGCGATAAAACACGCGCATTGCACTTACGGGACTAATGACCTTAGCAGTTGACGCCCGCGGAATCACTCATTGATCCGGGGCCCCCCACATATTCATTCTTACACATCCTGGATGTGGGTAGGAAGAGGTGTGAGAATCGAGGAGAGGTCCGAGAGATTCGGAAAAATGGTAACTACACGAAATATTTATACCTATTAGTCAAAATTGTGTTATTTGCCAGTAGATATTAGATGATCAAGCAATTTATTGGACTTAGTGAAACAAAATCCGTTTGTTGTAGCCCTGATGTAGACTTAATTAAAGCCAAAACGTTGGCAATTTGAATTGATGTTTCAGTGACCTAAACTCAAGAAAAAGTCCGTACTATTTATCAACGAGGTCAAAAAATTAAGCACAAAGGAAGTTAACTAATATTTTGCGGTTTGTGCTTGACAATATTTTATATAGTAATTTTTTTAGAATTTCAATATTACATTAATAATACTCATATAACAATATTTCTCAATTTTAATTTTAGAAATTCTAATTAAAAATTATTAATTGGCATATAATATAGTTTCGAAAGCTCCACACCATGTGTGTTTCTCAAAATATGCCCTTGTTAGTTCTCTGCATGTTCCATTAAGAAAATTCCTATTAGTTTCAAATATAGTTATATATAATTAGCTAGAGATATGCTCCTCGTGCTCTAAGAACCAAAACAGGCCCACATACGACCACATCAAATCGCATCACAGCAATAAATATATTTTCAAAGCGTTCTAAGTTTTCATTTTCCTAAGAAAATAGATTGTTTCAGCAATTCATGTCGAATGAGATGGCATTTTTTTGAAACGGAAGTTAAATATTTAAAACAAATACGTTAAGATTTCGCAAAGCTTCACACTGTCCTAGGTACTACGTACTCCTCACACAACGGGCACACATTAGCATTCGGCATTCCATGGACAAATGCAAGGAAGAAAACAAGTGCTGAGAAAATACGACGTCCCATAAATAGACGCGCGTTGCGTCGAGAGGTGTTGCGTCACTTGGAGGCGCCGCGCCGCGCCGCGACGCGACGGGACGCGCTTCGCATGCGAGGAGCGCGCGTTGCATAACGAGCCGCGTTTCGTCGCGCGGGGACTTCTTTCTGAACGCTGCCACCCACGCCGCGCCCGCAGATGAGGCCGCCCCGCCACCGCTGTTTCCTCGCAAACGCCCCAATTCCTTCAGGCCGATTCCATTGCCACTTCTCAGAGGTGCACGAAGAATACACGAAGCACGTCCGTAAGGTGACCGCAGGACGAACGCTGTCGATATATTGGTTCATCAAAAATTAATTTTAGATGTAAAAATAAAATTTCGTTATTATTTTCATACTGGTTTTTCAATATTATTAGGGGACATACTTTGGTCATGTCCAGGGACACACGTAAAATTAATCCGGTTTTATGGATCTACTAATTAATGGATTTTTGAATGGGACGTAATGAGTAATTAATAATTTTTCTATTATTGCTTTTCTCTCATTTACTTTTCAAATGAAGAGTTACTAAAACTAATATAAATTTCCACATTATTTTCTATGGGTAGTATTTAAAATATAAGCTTGCTAATAAGAAATTAGATGTATGTTCTAATAAATACAAAACAAAGCTTCCAAGTTCTTCGCATATTTTATTGAAATAATAAAATGTTGTTAAAAACGTTCAGAATCTGAGTACTTTCAGTCAATAATACAATGCTGTAGTGCCTTAAAAACATGCACTTTCTTTCATCAGTTAAACAAATAGAAATTATTGTGTCCAAGACAAAGTATTTGAAAGTTCCTATATTGTTTTTAAATATGCTTATTCCCTAAGCCTAAATGAGGTCAGCTTCATTAAATTATCTCAATAAAGTTTATAACGATTACGTTTCGTGGCTTCCAGACAGCAGAAAACTGATGATGATGGCTAAGCCTTCGAAAGCTGCTCGTGTTGAAATAAATAACATTGTTGGCAGTGACAACACCTGTGATCATTTAATTAAAAACTAGATTTTGTCTGCTATTGACTAGTGTAAAAGGACCGTGATGATAAAAATTTGCTTGAAAACGTATGTGAAAAATATACCTCTAGAATAAAATTAAAAAAATGTATGAATACATGGAAGACACTTCTTGGCCCTTATCTGGTACACTCCCTGATTGGTGAGGTTCTGGTGAACCCAGTTTTATAAAACGAAATTTCAATTAGAAATTGAAAGCTTATTTATACAATATCTCGTATGTGATCATTACATTGAAGTCCATTACATTTTTACATTCACACATTATTTTCATAAGTAGATTTTGTATGACTTACGCAAATATACTTGAAGCATATGTTGCATACACTTTCGTTTTCTTGTCTTCCGTTCTCGAGCACCCCCTTTTGTGCTCGCTTGCTTTTTGAGCTTGATTTTGTTCCTGAACGTTCTCGAGTGGTTTGCGGATTAATTTCAGTATAATTTTTTGCAGTTCCGTAGCAGAAGACGAACATTATGACGAGAACGGTGTGATTGTCCAAGTGAGCTCCCGAGTTCCGTTCCATAAAGAGTTTTCTTGGATTCTCTTTCGAACCTTTATTGCAGTTCACGATACTTTTAGTGTTTACACCTGCTGTATTCAGTGGCGTAGCGTGACTCGCACGTTTGGGGATGCTCAACAATAACGCGAACAGAAGACATCGTGATCTTTAATTTTTCTAGAATCTGTGTTATCAAACAAATGTTACAATATTGCAACACCTTTGTCAGGCTATACACGAAAAAATATGAACAGTATTTTTAAGAATTCTTATCATCATTAGGACGCGCGATAAAAATTTAAAGAATATATTAAACATTGACATTGTAAAACTAATGAATTAATAGATTAATAATTTTTGTGGTGAAGAAAAACTTACCTTCAGAGGTGCGAAGAAACTCGCAATTAATACAGCATAAGTTACACAATCTTGTAAATTAAGTCAATTCTTCTATCCTTCTTTTGTGAGAACTCATCAATAACTCGTTCTATAAACTGAGGATCTGAAGTAAGTTCTCCGAGAAGTCTCTTTTCGATTGCTAATGAACTTAAACAAGACAATCTGCTGTTGCTCATTGTATTTCTCAGATGCGTTTTGATCCGCTTGAGAGTACTCATGCTTCGTTCACTTGTCGCTGTTGATAAGGGAATGGTTAACACTAAACGAAGTAGTTTTGTAACTTCTTCATACACATTTTCCAAACCACTTCCAACAAAATATTTTAGGAGCTCATGAGGAGGTAAACGTTTTTTGTCATCAGCATATAAAGTACATAGTTCATTATGAAGTAGCTCTTTGTCAAAAAATGGATATTGTTTTGTCAATGCTGATATAAGTGGTTCCGGAAATTCTTTGGTATAATCATCAAACTTTCTCTCATTTACTAGCTCTACAAACTGAATGGAAGGAAAATCTTCATATCTACATTTCATCTGGTTAATCAGAGAATCAAGAATTTCGAAAGTAAGAGCTCTAAGAGAGGCAATTTGGGAGCTGCGATACGCCAAATTCTTATTGAGATTCACACACTGTTCGACACACGTGTCTACAAATGTATCTTTTCTTAAGTTTTCCAAGTTTCTGATAACGAGAATAATTTCATTGTGACTTGTTGATATATTCACTGAATTTGATTGTAAAATTTTGAACAGACTGGTCTATGTACAAAAAACAATTTTTATAAGCACACAACAAGAACACAAAAATGGGGTCGTTCATATGCCTCTTAAGACCTACAGCACAATTCACAGTGTCACAATCCCATTGCATATCCTCACCCTCTATTATTTGGTTGAAAATTAGGTAAAGATCAGAAAAGTGTGTTTCTATTGTTGAAACGGCTCGAGAGTGAAAATTCCAACGCGTGGCGCTGGCTTGGGGCAGTTTAAATCCCTGCTCAGTCAGTAAAACTGTTCGTTTCGATGATTTGTTGAAGAAACTGTGAAATGCTGTTAACGCACAAACAAAGAGACGTACTTGCTTGATGGTTTTGGTACCATGTAACAACACAAGATTTAATTGATGTGCATAGCAATGAATGAACAGTGCATGAGGGCAAAATTGCTTGACCAGTTTTTGAACACCTCCATGTTGACCTGCCATAACTGTCGCACCGTCGTAAGTCTGACTAACAACTTTTCCATTTTCTACATTCCATTCCTCTAGGACGTGATGTATAATTTCTGACAGACCAGCAGCAGTTTTGTCTTTAGATACGTCAAAAAATCCAACGAATCTCTCTTCGATTTTGTCTTTTATACACATTCTAAAAATTACACTCATTTGGCTCTTACAAGACACGTCTAATGTTTCATCCGCCTGAATTGAAACAAAAGTACTTTCCTGAATTTCTAATTTGATTTTCTCATTTAAAACCGATGTTATGACCTCTATTAGCTCATTTTGAATATCCGGCGATGTTCCCTTGAAGATTGTAGACGATAACAAATGATCTCGAATGACTGACTCATTTTGGGCTAGTAGATCGAGTAATTCCAAAAATTGCCTCTATTTTCAGTGCTTTCAGTTTCTCTGTGACCACGGAAGGGCAATTCCTGTCTGGAGAGAAAAATTATTGCTTGAATAAGCCGTCCCAATAATCGTCTGTTTGCAGATACGTGCTCGTTAAATTTTATTGCCTGAAGGCGAGCCGCTTCCGATAATACATGTTCTATTCTTGTTTTGCCGAGAAAGTGAAATTTTTCTTTGTTAAGCAAATGCTGCTTTGATGTCTGGTGTTTTATAGCTTTTTTAATGAAGTTCCCTAAATCAGACACACCGCTAGTGCACCAAGTAGTATCTTTATCTCCAAACAGTATACACACGTAACAGAACATTTTGTTTGTTCGAATACATCCAGTTAGCCACGAAAATCTCTCATACCAAGAAGGTTGAAATTTTCTAAATTGTTTTCCTGCAGAAGGAATGTTCAAATGCGGAGTAGGACGCTTATTCTTCAATGAACAATACTGCTCATACGATAACACATTAACTGATGTCGACCGAAGGAAGTCGAGTAAATTGTCGACTGGAATACTTACATGCGTCATTTTATAGTTTTTGCTGTTCACAAATCGTCACTAAGAACTACTTAACCTCACAGGCGCACGCAACACAAGCCAGATACACTGGAACTACTTCCACGATCTCGCTTGCTTTCGACGGAGTAGGTGCTTCCCACAAAATCCTCACAGCAGCCAGGGCTGCCGACGTCTTCAAAGCAAATTATACAACGGGCTGAGCTTTAATTCTCATACGCCAATGGCAATGAGACCATTTGTGAATTTATACATTGCAGACTAAAATAATATGTAATTTCTTTAAAGAATAATTCAGTTTCTTGGATATGAATTGAGAATTAGTAGATAGGAACTACTTCTACAGTTTGTGCACATGACCACAAGCGGGGACTCCCGAGTGAGAGAGAGATAATTTACTGACCACCTGAAGTGTGCTGCGCTCTCGTGCACAAACGAGCAACTTCTTGCACAAACGAGCAATTCATTTCATTAGATTCTGTCCGCATAGATGCTAGCGTACAGCAGTCGGGTTTCTCTGGGCCAGGGGTGAAGAGGGGTGAGGGGAACCTCGCCATCTGCGCATGCGTCATTCGTCGTCGCAATCTCGTGGCAGACGCTAAAGCATTTTAGCATCCAAGCAATCACAGGCCAGCGTCGACAACCCGCCGAATTCAATCATAGGAAATGACTTCAAAATTAATACAAAACGTGTTACGCTCAACGGACCACTTGTAAGATTATCAATATAGTATTTACGGGCGTTTATTAATATTATACACGGGGATGCTCAGCATCTCAGCGTCCCCTGACGCTACGCCACTGGCTGTATTAAGAATTGAATAAAACATTGATCACCGACGAGATTGCATAGTAGTTGGTATAAAGTTAGTTCAGTGCACCTACGCCCGCTTTGGAGTTGTAAACATTTTGTTTTCTGGTTCTACTTTTTGGTCATGATGCATTGTCTCATCTTCTAAAATGATTAATTCTTAGTTCATAGTTCATCTCTTAATTCATAGTCGTTTAATTCCTTTGACCACTCCACAACCTTACTTTATAGATAAACCTAGAGAGAACACATAAACAAGCTATAAAAGTGAAAATACTAAAATACAATTTTGAAATTTGCTGACACTCCTTGTCTGGTGGGCTCCACACAGACGTACTGAATTGAAATCACACAGACAAAATATACATACGATTACCCACTATATACCTTGAACAATGAACAGAAGGAACCACAGCGTAATGAATCTCTGATTATAGTTACTAACTTGAATTTAAGATAGCCTGGGGTCCACGCGGACCCAGCCAGATCATTTAAGGGTTAATAGAGGAGCAGAACAGCAACAACCTAAATTAAAACAAACTAACTCTCAACTTCATTACTCTCACAATATTTAAAAAAAAATCATTGCCCGTATTAATAATTATTGCCCATACTTATTGCCAATTCGCATATTTAAGTAAAACGAAATGAGGACCGCAACACATTTGTTTAAACAAAAATACTAAGACAATGTACACATAAATTATATTCACTGAGTACGTCACGCTTGTTGTGTAACCTTTCCATATCGAATTCGTCTCTTCCATGCTCTTGGTAACAGCCATAAAATGAGCATACAAGGTTCTATATTTCTTCGGGCGAATGACTGCATTGTTATGAGAGGTCGTAAAAAGAGAACGGGTGGACGGCCAGGCGGCGGCGGCGGCGGTGGCGTCGACGGTGGCGGTGGTGGAGGTGGCGGTGGTGATGGTAGCGGTAGTGGTGGCGGTAGTGATGGCGGTAGTGGTGGCGGTAGTGGTGGCGGTAGTGGTGGCGGTAGTGGTGGCGGTAGTGGTGGCGGTAGTGGTGGCGGTAGTGGTGGCTGTAGTGGTGACGGTAGTGGTGGCGGTAGTGATGGTGGTAGTGGTGGCGGTAGTGGTTGTGGTGGCGCTGGTGGAGCTGGTGGCGGTGGTGATGGCGGGCGGGCGGGCGGAGAGAGCGGTCACGGAGGAGCGGCGTTGGGGGAGCGGTCGCCGAACAATTTGGGCGTTGTACCTTGCACCGCGGCGGCAATGGCAACGGGGGCGTAGGCCACGGCTTTGATATCGGTTTCCAAAGTAGGGAAATGGGATGGCCGAATCGGATTTGGCGGAGCTGAGCGAGCCGACGAAACTGAGGTAGGGTGATGTGGCGAAGACTATTGGCGAGGCGTTGGGGGCCGTGAGGCGATGTGGCGGGGCCGCGCCTCGGGACTAATTATTCTAAACACGAGTTGACCGAGCGGCGTTGCCAGCTCTCTTTCGCGCCGGCGGCGGCGGCGGCGGCGGCAGGGGCGTCATTCATGGCTCGGGGCCTGCACTCGCACCGGAATGCGGGCGCCTTTTCCTTCGCCCCGCAAGTCGCGTCGCTTCGTTTGGTTAACAGCAGTGCTGGCAAGTGAGCAGAACACACATTCGGCACGATAGATGAATAAATATTATTTGTGAAACTATTTTTTGTCATTTTTATACTAACTGCTTGATACTATATTTCTTGATGAAAATTCATCGAGCATTTGTTCTTTATAATTTTGAAATTAATCCTTTAATTTTGAAATTAATCCTTTAATTTTGAAATTAAAATTAATGAAATTAATTTTAAATTAATTAAAGTTGGGATTTGTTTTTTTTTTATGACGTGGTTGTTTGATTCAAGATTCCATTTTCTACGTGAACAATAATTGTGTGAGGAGGAAAATGGAAATTATATATCCATAAGTAAAATGTTCAACAACTTCATAATGGTAAATAAATGTATGATAATAAATAATAGTATACAATATCAGGAAATCATAACAAATTCCTCCACAAGCACTCAATTACCTAACGAACTTAATGTGACTCATGGGTCACGATTGACAATACACAATATGTATTTAGTTTTTTTATCTTATTTCGTTTAAAAATTATTTAAACAAACTGAATAAAATGTCTTGAATATTAAGTAATATATAATGCACTTGCGGCAAGAAAGGAGGAAGTGCTATCAAGATGGAAGCTATCAAGTGCGAAGTGAGATCACAAAAGATCCTGGACATAATTCTGTAATTCGCCAAGAAAGTTCTTCAAAGTCAGGCAAACGACAACAAATACATTTTAGAAATGATGAAAATGAAATTTTTTTTTAAATCACTTGAAAATACCTATCAAAAGCAACAAAATGAGTAATCACATTTCGTTTTGAATCAACCGCGCTGGCCAATTTCTAATTTATTTGTTGGTGCATATTCATATATTTTAAATCTGGGAGAACAATTTTGAAATGCCTTCAAGAAACTTTTCCTTTCAGTTGACCTGAGACTTTCTTTTCGCCAAACACGACCACCTTACAAGTTCGAAACTTGCATAAGTAAGCTGACTGTTTTCACGAAATATCTCAATTCACACCCACAAACAAGGTGGCTTGCTGCTAGCGCGCAAACAACGTACTAAATTCCGGTACCAAATGACTGTCTAAAAGCGTACACAATAGAGCTTGGTAATAAACGAAGAAATTATCCCTTTCCTCTTTCACACATTCAGCAAAAATGAGTTCAAAAAAGCTGCCACCAGCGCCCGAGCGCAACGGCCTTGCCGCAGCGCTGCATAAACGCAGCGTTGGGGTCTTTACGACCGCCGCCTCTGCCGCCGCCAGTGCCAGGCAGTTGACCCATTGACTGCCTTCCTGTTTTGACGCGCGCGGACGAGCGCTAGAGCGGAGCGACGCCGCGCAGCCCTGCCGCCGCAGCGCCGGAGGTGTCGGCGGCGACGGTCGTTGTCGGCGGTGATAGCGTGCTACATAGTAGTGAGGCGATCCAGGCAGCGATCGTAAACGACAGGCGCACGTGAATGGACGCAGTGGATTGCTGCAAATCAGGTCATCAGCTCTCCGCAGAGTATCATGCAGTGGTTGCCCTGAACTGGGATGAGTCGAAGCAAAATCAACTTCTGATGATGAGATGAAGATTACGATACCATAGTGACATTATCTATGATTACTTTACCTCCCAGTATTAAAGTACGCGGAGAAATATTGGAATCGCCTCAACAATATGGTCACGAAAATTAGGTCATTAAGACGGGGTCTCAAGTTCTTTGGAGACTAACTTCGCACACACGTCAAGATTACGGTCAATTATAAGTATTCTAAAGACGGTTAAGATTTCTGAAAGATGGCGAGGAGATGCAATTTTGTATCCGAAAATAGATTTGTTTATGAAGTTGAATGGATGTGTTATGTCTGTCAAATTCGAAGCTTTTGAGCTGAAACTTGGTAAATACGTCAGGAGTGAGACCTAGGTGTGCTGTTCTAGAGACCATCAAGATATTATAATTTTTTTTTGGGGGGGGGTGTACTCTGTATGAAACTCCCGTGACATTTTCAAAATTTTCTTAAAAGTTGCAAACTATTTTTTCTTTATATTTTTTGAATTATTAATTTAAAAATTATTTTAAAAAATATATAGTTTTGAATTTCATTAAAATATCTGAAGTTTTGAAAATTGTAAAAGTTTAAATGTATTTTCGAACCAGTCATATACCTTCATTATTAAATTCCGATATTTCTTTCTCAATGCAATGCTTTCCTCAATTTTAGATATTTCAATGATGTCATGCGCTCTCTTTTCAATGAGTAATTGTTGACTAATAACACTAAGGGAAGAAAAGTTTCGGTATGCCATAAATTTCCTCTAGTTTCTGTTAAAATAGTAAATGTATCTAAAATTTTGAATACAGTAAATTAATTATTTTGTATCCTGGATACTGAAAAGTTATTTTTGATGTTCCTAGAAAGTACCATAGTTGCCAAATAGGAGGAAAGAAATAAAAAGTTGTTGATTTTTTGCCATGACTTTGACGAGTTCAAGATCAGCCATGGTTTTGCGGAAGGTACTGCACTTAATGAGTTTGTAACTCACGTACGTTATTAGAAGTTAGTGTGCTTGAAAGGAACGACGCGGCACCGCGACCGCAGCGCTGGAGGTGTCGGTGGTGATGGTCGTAAATAGCGTGCTACATAGTAGTGAAACGGTCTAGACAGCAATCGTAAACGAAAGCTCATGAATGGACACAATTGATTGCTCCAAATCAGGGCATCATCACTTCACAGAAACTACAGAGCGGTTCTAGTCCTCAATGGGGATGAGTCAAAGCAAAAACACTCTCTGTCAGGGGCTGGATTATCGTATTCGATGGCATTTCAATATAAACATTTGGTTTTGGAAACACTTCCAAAAATAATATTAAGAAATTTAAAAAATAAGTGTTTATTTAGTATTATGTAATCCGTTGCACGAATTAAGAAATGATAACTTCTTTCAGAATTGTCAATAAAACACCCAAAGAGGGAATAACAACTTCAAATACATGAAAACGGGTGGTATATTGGAAACCTACATGTCTGAAGAGTTAAAATAATGACTTTTGAGTTGTATTATAACTTAACAAAAGGTATTCAAAACCATTCGTATTATTTTTATAAAAAAGAGACCTATCTTTCTGAAAGCGTGTCAGTAAGACATAAATGTAGGCAAGAAACATGCAAATTTCTCAGCAATTGCAAAATTAATTTCGCTGTAATACACTAAAAAAAATATTTCGCATATTTGCGTTTAATTGAATTGTTTGGTAACAATTCAACCAAAACGTAAAGTGGAATCCGTTATCCTTTTTGTCGGCCTATAAATAGTGAGTCAACTATGAATATCATCTCATCCTTTCAACTACAACAAGCAATAAAACCATTTTCCTGTGTGATTGAAATTAAAATGTTTACGGCTTTAATCTCCACATGCTTTTCCATATTAGATTCTTCTGCCGTCAATGTGGCACCTCTTCCGTGTAGAAAGGTGAATAAGATTATGCTACCAATCGTAGTTGTACGAAACAAAAAACAAAAAGCGTTTTAAGGACGTCAAATTCACGGTCCAAAAGCAATAAATCGTTACAAATGTATTGAATTCCAACGTATTGAAATTGAACATCTACTTGGTCAACAATCTCGAACATTTTCCATATTCCTTTAATTCACCATTTGATTAATCTGAAAGAATACAAAATATATAAATATGATTTTCCCCTCGATATATTCTCACTTCACGTCACTTTCATAGTAAGGAAAAGTTCTCAAATAGGACTAAACTTTTGACTTATATTGATGATGCTTTTTTGCATCCCGTTTGTGGCTGTACTATGAGAGAATTAGAGATGAATGTTCGAACGAAATATTGTGGGACTTCGGCAATATTTCACAACCTTCAAATCTTGCTTTGTATGCTACATACTGTTTTATTTGTATTACCTTTAGACTCATGAACTTTAAAGAAAAACCTTCTTTTAATTACGCCAAGTATTCTTTTATCTTTTATTTCTGATATTCTGTTTCAAAAGAGGCGGATTTAACAGCTTTAGAAAACTATAATTTTTCTTTGATGGTCAGTGTGAAAGACTTTAACAATACGAATATTCATCTATGGTGGTATAATAATTATGATTTCATGACAGAAAGGATTAAATAATGAATTAAACAGAGAATCAAATAATAGAAATGCTCTATTGCTTTACACAAAAAGAGTTCTCTTGAAGAAAAGGAGAAAAGCTTCCTTTTGAGATACCACTTTCGAAAATTTTGTCATACAAACATACTCGGATTGCCACCCTGGATGATCAAAATGGGCAGGAGGCAAACAGACGCAACGCGACAGTCCCTTGGGCAGAGCTGCGCCACTCGTCTTTCCTACGTGCTGTGTCGCAAAGTCCCTCCCGCTCTCTTGAATGCAGATCCGAGGAGATTCCAAATGCGATTTGTCTGGAGGTGCTGGCACCCACTTTTCGCGAGAAAACAAAAATAATTTTGGTCAATTTTCCGAATGTATTTAATTTTTTTTATGTATACAAGTTTTCGAATCCATTTCTAGAACTTAAATTTTTCTAAAAACATCAATACACTTTCATATTAACCTACTTATGTCTGGGTTAATTCAGCTAGTTAAGCTTTTTAAGGTTAATACTAAATTAGCAGTTGATTTCAGACAGTTATACGTTTTAAGATTAACGCAGATGCCATCGCCTACCTGTTTTTATTATTTCGATATAAATTGTATAACAGTGGGGATAAATAGATTAAGAACGTGATATTCAAAAGAAAAAAGATGATTTGAGACCAATACGATGCAATTGTGAGAAATTATCACAAAATCAGCTATGCAACAGAGTGAGGCATAACGGATTCCCAATTCTTGTTAGGAAACATCATCATGCAGCCCAAATGGAATTAGTAAATCATTATTCTTAATTAGAGAATTCGAAGATAACATGTCGTTTAAGTCTCGGCGCTTTTATATCTAGTCCCTGTAAGAGTTTTTTAGTGGAAGCTGGACTAATGCCACTGAACATGAGAAACAAACTATTATGCCTAAAATATAGATACTCAAGACTCTGTTCTACAAACATTCCATTAAATCAATATATCAGTAGTCATTTTAAAACAGATAATATCAGTCTCGTCCAAATATTCCAAGACCTCTTCGTGAAAGACTCCTTGACTATAAAAAAGGTTTCGATATTGAAAAATCATCTCCTCTCAGACATCTTCATCCGATTCCCCCATGGAAAACCTTCACTCCGAACATAGATCTAGATTTACATCGATATTCATTTCCAATATTTACTTCACATTATCTGAAAGTATACCTTAACGATAAGTACGAAAAATAACAAAAATGGTTTAATGATGGATCGAAACAAGACGTAAAATCTGGATTTGCTGCAGTTTCTACGACATCATCATGCATTAAAACATGCCGCCCTCCAGACTTTTTCCTGTGAGTTCACGGCTGTCTTCAAAGCCGTTGAATACAGCACACAAAATGTAGACATTACCTACATTGCCACTTTTTCTGATTCCATGTCCACAACCACAGGTATTAAAACTAGATTCTCCTGACGTCCAATTAACCAAAATATCCAAAATCTTCTTTACGACGAAAAAACAGGATACAACTTTCATGGCTCCCTTCACATAAAGGAATCACCGGAAATGAAAAAGCTGACTTAACTGCTAAAAACCTAACCCAGTTATTGAATATTGATCAGCAAATACGTGGTTCTTTAAATGATTTTATAAGAATTAAAAAAAATGTATTATTAGGGTATGGTATCTCCAGTGGAAGGCTTCAATATCTAAACTCCATGTGGTACGAAAATCTATAACAGATTCATGTATCTCTAACACTACATTAAGAAGAAAAGAACAAATTATTATTACAAGATTGAAAATTGACCATTCTTCCCTCACACACTACCACCAAATAAAGAAACCAGCCACCTGTCCAATATGTGGAGGAATATTATGAACGTCACACATTATTCTCGAGTGTTAAACTCTCCAAAATCTATCTCTCTTGGCATCAAAAATAAAATTTATGAAATATTTAATTCAATTGAAGTTTGAAAATCAATTTTAACTTACATTACTATTGCTCGATTCGATAATATGATCTCATTAATTGTAAAATTTATCGTACTTCATATTTCTGTTTATTATGAATATTATGTTATGAATATTATTACCTTTACATCACGATTTAAGCTGTTATGAGTCTGCTGAATATAAAATCTACTTCAGGTTGCAACCACTGCCTAAGGAGCAGATCTAAGGGCTGTCGGTACCTCTACAATATTTTTCGCAAAATGTGGGCTGTTCCAAATGAAGCGATTTCTTGCACTTCCCAGTCTTTAAAATGTCTGGGAGCTTAGACAAGATCTTACTCAAATTTTTCGGAACAAATTACAGAGCTCCGATTACTATCGGGACGACCTGTGCATTTACGCCCCACATTCGGCTGATCTCGATTTCCAAACTCTTGTATTTAAGACGTTTCTCTGCCTCCTTGGTAACTACATTTGATCGCAAGGGACAGCAACATCGACAAGTAAACATGATTTTTTCTCCACTTTCCGGATAACTATATCCGATTTGTTTGTCGCTATCGTGCGATCAGTTTGAATTTGTTGGTCGTACAATATTGTGTAGCGTCCAACCGAAGTCACCGGTTTTGGTGAGTGTTCGTACCACTTGGTGCATGTGTTTAGAACTTCGAGGGCGGTACAGATCTGCCAGTGGAGGTAGCTACACACCCTGTCGTGTCTTTTCAAGTATTCGGTCTTTGCTAGGATTGGACAACCTGAGACAACATGATCAATGGTTTCTACGTGTTCCTGACAAATGCGGCATTTATCATCTTGGGAAATTTTGAGAACCGTTTTATCATAATGTCGTGTTCTCAACGCCTGAGCTTGGGCAGCTATTAAAAGAGCTTCCCATTCTGGCTTCATTCTTCCCATTTTAAGCCACATAAATGATTGATCATTATTGATCTGTACTCCGTCCATTCGTTTCAAATATTGTCCGTGGATTGGTTTGTGTCTCCACGAATTCTTTAACATTTTTTGAGTCTCACATTTCATGTTACGTAACATCAGAAGTTCAGTGTCTGTGTTACTCAGTGTGCCTTGCATAGTTTTCTTTGCAATGCTTCTTGCTACACTAACAATGCCTCTGTTTCCCATTCTTCGGTCAGATTTCATGATCTGCCTCATTAGAGGGTCATCTAGATGGTTGACTACATACTTTCCATCCCGACTATTGCATTGTGTCAAATGGCCTCAATTTGTCTGAGGACTCATCCTCCTTCCTTACGTGACACATAAAGTCTATGTACATCAGCTCGAGGATGGGAAACATGGTGCATTGTTAACAGTTTTCTGTTTTTTGGATCCATGATGCGAATTTCGTGCTCAGTCTAGTCCACTAGTCCGAAACTGTATTTGGCTACAGGCACCGCCAAACTACCTATTGCTGATATTTTATTCCTGGAATTGAGAGCGGAGCAGGACCAATCACACTCTTCTGTAATACTCCCTGCGAATTCTCTCTTTCATTGTGTCGTTCGAGATGGTCTCACATTCTTCAATTCCCATATATTTGCAAGTTTTACCTGGCTCAAGATCTTGAATCACAGTGTGCATATCAATTTCAATGCTCTCTGATGTTGTCACTTTTCCTCTTTTTAAATTGATTTTTGCACACTTGTCAAGATATAAGTTTATGCAGATGTCATTGCTAAAGTCATTCATGACAGCATTTGGGAGAGAATCGCTTTATTCTTAGCAAGCACTTTCAGATCATCCATGTAAAACAAATGTGATACTGGCCTTCCATCCCCATGGAGCTTGTAACCAAAGTCAGCTTGCGACAAGTGTCTAAATAGTGTGATAAAACTAATGCAAAACAGCAGAGGAGATAGTGAATCTCCTTGAAAAATACCCCTATTGATTTGAATATTTCTGGTTTCTACTATTTCCTTTCCGCTGTGTATTAGTAACCTGGTACTCCACGACTTCATACTAGCCTTGCAAAATTCAATAAGTCTAGGACGAAATCGATAGATCTCCAGAGTCTTCAAAATCCAATCGAGTGGTACACTATCAAAGGCCTCTTGGTAGTCAATCCAAGCCATGCTCATATTACGTTTCCGTTTCTTTATATCATTCAAGATGACTTTATTCAGTAGCAAGATTTTCTTACAGCCATAAGAGCCTTTACGACATCCTCTTTGTTCAGCTGGCATCAGATGATTCTTCTCTAGATGTCTGTACATTTTGTCAGCTATGGCGGCAGTTACAACTTTGTACAGTACTGGCAGACAAATGATTGGCCTGTAGTTCTTCGCCAAAGTGCTGTCTCCCACTTTGGGTACCAATTATTATTATTATTATTATTATTATTATTATTATTATTATTATTATTATTATTATTCCATTACATCACGACTAAAGATGTTATGAGTCGGCTGAATATAAAATCTACTACAGGTTGCAACCAGCTACCTAAGGAGCAGATCCGGTGACTGTCGGTGCTTCTACAATACTTTGCGCAAAATATGAGCTGTTCCAAATAAAGCAGTCAAGGATCAGATCCGGTGACTACCAGTGCCTCTACAATACTTCACGCAAAATGTGGGCTGTTCCAAATAAAGCAATTTCTTGCACTTCCCAGTCTTTTGAATTACCGGGGAGTTTAGACAAGTTCTTACTCAAATTTTGCGGAACAAATCCCAGAGCTCCGATAACTATCGGGACGACCTGTGCTTTTACGCCCCATATTCGGCTGATCTCGATTTCCAACCTCTTGTATTTAAGACGTTTCTCTGCCTCCTTGGTAACGACGTTTTGATCGCAAGGTACAGCAACATCGACAAGTAAACATGATTTTTCTCCACTTTCCGGACAACTATATCTGATTTGTTTGTCGCTATCGTGCGATCAGTTTGAGTTTGTTGGTCGTAAAATATTGTGTAGCGTCCAACCGAAGTCACCGGTTTTGGTGGGTGTTCGTACCACTTGGGGCATGTGTTCGGAACTTCGAGGGCGGTACAGATCTGCCAGTGGAGGTAGCTACACACCCTGTCATATCTTTTCAGGTATTCGGTCTTTGCTAGGATTGGACAAGCTGAGACAATATGATCAATGGTTTCTACTTGCTCCTGGCAAATGCGGCATTTATCATCTTGCATCTTGGGAAATTTTGAGAACCGCTTTATCATAATGTCGTGTTCTCAAGGCCTGATCTTGGGCAGCTATTACCAGTGCTTCCGATTCTGGCTTCATCCTTCCCCTTTTAAGCCACATAAATGATTGATCTTTATTGATCTGCACCTTGTCCATTCTTTTTATTTATTGTCCGTGGAGTGGTTTGTCTCTCCACGATTTCTTTAACATTTTTTGTGTCTCACACTTCATGTTTAGCAGCATCAGAAGTTCAATGTCTGTGTTATTCGACGTGTCTTGCCTAGTTTTCTCCGCAATGCTTCTAGTTACACTAACAATGCCTCTGTTTCCCATTCTCCGGTCAGATTTCATGACCTGCCTCATTAGAGGGTCATCTTGATGGCTGACTACATACTTTCCCATCTCGACTATTGCGTTGTGCCAGGAGGCCTCAATTTGTCTGAGGCCTCTTCCTCCTTCCTTACGTGACACATAAAGTCTATGTATATCAGCTCGGGGGTGTGCAACATGATGCATTGTAAGCAGTTTTCTGTTTTTTCGATCCATGGTGCGAATTTCCTGCTCAGTCCAGTCTACTAGTCCAAAACTGTATTCGGCTACAGGTACCGCCAAACTACCTATTGCAGGAATTTTATTCCTGGAATTCAGAGCGGACTGCAGGACCAGTCTCACTCTCCTATAATACTCCCTACGAATTCTCTCTTTCATTCTGTCATTCGAGATGGTTTCACATTCTTCAATGCCCAGATATTTGTAAGTTTTACCTGGCTCAAGATCTTGAATCACAGTGTGCGTATCAATTTCAATGTTCTCAGACGTTGTGAGTTTCCCTCTTTTTAAATTGATTTTTGCACACTTGTCAAGACCAAACTTCATGCAGATGTCATTGCTAAAGTCATTCACGACAGACAGCATTTGGGAGAGAATCGCTTTATTCTTAGCAAACACTTTCAGATCATCCATGTAAAACAAATGTGATACTGGCCTTTCATCACCATGGAGCTTAAAACCAAGGTCAGTTATTATTATTATTATTAATATTATTATTATTATTATCATTGTTGTTGTTGTAATTAATATTATTATTATTGTAATTATTTTTCTTATTTCTGTTTACTCTAATTTTAAAAATGTAATTCTAGTGTAAATCAATAATGGTCGCTAAAGACCATAGATTTTTTTAAAGCGACCTAAAATAAATACGTTTTTAAAAAAAGATAACTCAATAAATCTCACATTTTACATATCTAACATGCTATAATTATATCTTCATAAAATATAACGCTTCAAGTCTTCATTAATTTTCTTGCAAATTTTTTGTACGCCTTGTGAATCTGCAATATGCACCTTATTCCTGTGAACTTTCATCCTTTGTTTACTTTTCTTTTGTGGTATATTTATGTCATTGTTTTTAAATTATTCATATACTCATATGTATTATCAATAACTTCTATCTATGCATTACCTTGTAATTTTGAGTTTATGGTAATGTTATCTGAGGATGGAAGTACATGAAGACCCGAAACGTCATATTTTAGGAAGATATAATTATAATAAACATGTAAGATTTAATACACGAAATGAGTTACCCTTGCTAATCCCTAATTAAGGAAAGAACTGATTTTATTAATTGACATGGACAATCGTATATTAAATCCTAGTAGAAATTCATAAGGTACAGTTAGATACAAGAGAAACAACGATGAAAGACATTAGAACTTAAAAACTAAGGGGACGGTGAGACATGTGCCCAATTTCTGTAGGCGATGTTGAAGTTACACTGCGCCGCGTTTGATTTTCCAAGAGGGGGAGTCTTTGTACGGCAGATGTTGAAATGCAAGGTCGGTTGGTGCGACACCTGAGATCGTGTTTTGTACGCTCAGTACTCGATTGCATTGCCATTCTGTATTTGCTAAATGGAACTTAAGTATTTCATAATTTGAAGCATCTACTAATAGGTAAGTATGAAAGAAAAAACACACGATATTCTGCAAAGGAATCGGAATATCAGAAATTAAACTGAAAATCGCAATTATTTCTCTCTTATGGAGAGATTAATAAAAATATCCTATTAAAACCAAATTACAATTTGCAGGAAATTCTCGTTAAATCTTCTTTCATACTCCATATCTGATATAATTTTCTTTTGAAAACAGCGTAAATATCGAAAAATAATCTTACCGACACTTAATTCTGTTTTGAATATGTGTCTAATGGTAAAAAACATTTATCATCAATACCTCTCATTAAATTCATTACAAATTCACTTCGTTTATATATTAACTTCACTCTTAGAAGCCTACGCTCTAACTTCACACTTAATACACTTTTTTTTCATCCAAAAGAACTTTTTCTCTCCTTACATTTCCATCCAATCTTTAGCAGATTAATACCTTTATAAAATAAAATACTTAATTAACACAATCTTCCGGATTTTGTCACCGAAGACAAATTCGTATTTTCAGAATTCACGAAAGGGTTTTTGTGCTCTATTCATCGATTTCAAGTGTTGAAATAAATACGTTTCTACGACACGTAGTGTACAGAATGTAGTTGACCTGTCAACAGAGAGCAACAAAATCCATGTAATCATTCCACCGCAACAATTTTAAAATAATATGAAAACACTAAATACGTTTTTTCCTTCAATAACAATTTTGATGAATGCGTTTCTTACGGGCAAGTTAATATGTATCATTAAAGTTTCTTCTGAATAGTTCTTCCACACAACGTTTTCCCAAAAACAAACTAACGAGATATAAAGTTCTTAAAATGTGAATAATGAGATTCCTGGGTATTGTTAAAGTAATTTCGGAAGTTTCTTGGCAGCAGTTTTGGTCTCAATAAGTCTTCCCTTAATGCTTGATTGTAATTCTAGAATAGCGGACCGGGCGACTAGAAGCCAACAAAAACAGTAAGCTATGTTATTTAAAATCTGCTGATAAACTGACTTGTACTTGCATTTTGATACTGTACGTTGTGGCTACGAACATTACTACAGAATCATAATGCAAATGAATTTTCAAGTGCGTACACGGAATCTATAAGAAATCATAATGATAGTTTAAAATAGATCCAATAATTAAAAGTATGTTTAATCCCTTTGCAGCAGTTAGAAAACTTGGGATATAAAAATGGAACAACGTACATTTGTACCTATAACCAGTAATAGTACTTACGGCAACAGCCATTTAACTGTTGATGTAATTGCAAAGCAGAGCAGGAAATATACGATTTCTCCGAATTCAAATAAAAAGGAAACGAACATTCTCCCAAATTGGAGAACGGGAGTCGGAAACTAAAATATCTCTACGAACGCGAGTTTTACGAGGCCTATTTCGAGGCACAATAAATTCCCCACCCGCACATAAAAGAATTTTACGAGTTCCAATCTGCATATCAACAGATGATCTGTCGCGCAGGAGCCCTGCAATTCGTGTATTTTCATCGCTACGTTTTGTTTCGTAAAAAAAGGAAAAAAGATGCGTCCGAAATCTTCCGGTGTCATTTGTCACGCGCGACAGGGACGAGCCACGAACTCCAGGCTCTACACGCGTTGTCGCCGTTAATACATCCGCTGCCTGCCATTACCTCGTGTAGTTCGTTGCAACCGTCACTGAAGATTCTTTTTTTTCTTTGAAGGTGGACATTACCGTTAAGCTGTCGCATCTTTACTTTACCCACGAGTTCAGACAGCATCCTTCTTGATCAGTTAAAAATACCACTTACAGTCATTTCACCAATTTCTCCATAGCAAGCTGCCCAGAGACCGTTAGTACAAGCTCTGCCAATACATTCGCTATCGCTATTGGTGTTGTTACTTCATTCCTTTCTTCGTCTGTCTTCGACACGCATGTCTACTTTCTATACTACTATGCACATCTTCACAACCACTAACAGAACGTTGAATCAAGGTACTGCCTTTCATCGCTCCCGATCAAACTTTGGCGGTCTATTCTGTAAAATCGTCACCATCAACTACACCATCGGCACTACCACCATTACATTTCCCATTACAACAGGTTTTGTGTTTGCTGTTATGACAATTCCCTCAGCTTCTGCGCTGCGCATCTTCATCGCTGTGAATTCGTCGTCGCCTGTCATTGTTTCCTGCTCGGCGCAGAGCCGCTGCTATCGTAAGCGCCGCACGCCGCCAGAGACTTTATTACAAGTGACAGCACTTTGCCGACTTATTTGCAGAATACAGCACGGCTCTGTTGCAGTTGATAAATTGCGCCGGCAACACACTAACGGGCGTCAGTCATTTATAATCTAATGAGACGAAATCATTAGTCGCTTTGTCATCGCTGAATGATGGATCTGTATCCCGGCTACAAAAAGGCGGCTCTCTCTCGCGCACGCTCTCTCTCTCCCTCTCTCTTGCACGGTGATGGGCAACAAGTTTGGGGAAGACCACTGACCCAAAAACGGCTGTGTCATTTGTAATTACGCGTGGCTTCATTGATCTCTGGGCGAAGCCCGAGCGAACGGGGGAGGCGGCGAAGGAGGACGGGCGGGAGGAGGGACGGGAGGCGGCGAAGGAGGAAGGACGGCCGGGTGGGAGGAGGGACGGGAGGAAGGACGGCCGGGTGGAAGGAGGGACGGGAGAAAGGACGAACGGGTGGAAGGAGGGACGGGAGGAAGGACGGCCGGGTGGAAGGAGGGACGGAAGGAAGGAAGGAAGGACGGCCGGGCGGGAAGAGGGACGGGAGGAAGGACGAATGGGTGGGAGGAGGGACAGGAGGAAGGACGGACGGGTGGGAGGGCAGACTTGCGGGAGACGGGCGGAAAGGGGGGGGAGCGAGGTGGGATGCGGAAAGGCTGGGCGGGTGAGAGACTGACCCCGCCACGGAGCGGCGTGGCGCGAAGCAGGTCGGAGTGGAGCGGGCGCGCCCGTGAGCTGGCGCCGGTCTAGGCCAATTAAAGAAGCATTTTTCATCGTTACGGCGCGCGGCGACGCGAGGGGGTGGCGCGCAGGAATGCGCCCGGAATGTTGTTTACTCCCGCGGCCGCGGGCGCCCCGGAGCGCTCGCGGCGCTGAGGAAGGGAAGCCCAAGCTCCCTCCTATTGAATTTTTTTTTTAAATTATTTATTTAAGGTCGCCTTAGAAACAGCAAGGTCACTGGCGACTACAGTTACAGAAATACAGTATATTACAAAATATACAAATGTTACAAAATTACGTGGGTTACACAGCTATTAGAAATAAAATCATTAATAAAGCATTTGTACATGCGGTTCACGTATATAATGTATTGCTAAATACAATTTACCAGATTGAATTTCGTAAGGAGATGCATAATCTTTATGTGTCATTGAGTGAGAGTTGAATATGCAGTGAAGATCACAATTAATATTATGATTTGCTCTGACATTTGTCATTGCAGGGAATCAACAATAAGGGGTTTAGTGGATATTGAAAGGCCGCAATTTGGGCAAGGATCAGGAGTAGTTTTCTTATTCAGGTAGCTATGGCTGAGCTTAAAATGACCTATACGCAGTCTCGTTATAAGCACTTGATGTCTTCTGCTAAGATTAATCCTCCTATTGAACGAGCTAAGCTCGAGCACGCTTAGCACGAGCTAAGCGATATACAGCACATGGCCTAGGATAAAACGGATTTTTCTATTTGGACATGTGCAAAGTACACATAATCATGTGGGGAAATATCCAAAAATGATTTTTCATTATGGGCCTTGCAAATAAATTATTGTTTGAGCCAGACAGAACGAAACTTAAAGTAAAAGCAGTACGACACGGTTTTGACACTGCAAACTTTCTTAGCCAATTTTACAACTGTATGAGAGATCTATTTATCTAGAAATAATAAATAACTGCCGAAGGGTAATTGAAATACCGCAACGCGTTCTGAGTGGCGACGAACGTGAATAAATGTTAGCCAAAGGCTAGAAATTGATAAAAAAATGTGGATAGACCCCTAAGACACAGGAACGCGTTCTGAGATGGGACAGTGTATTTAGATGAACAACCGAAGGAGTACGATCCAAATATGTCAACTCTGCTGAGTGACGTCTGAATGTTGAGATGTCTTTTATATTGTATGATAGAACACCACCAATCTCTGTAGTGTGAGAGCAGAGCAGAGGGAAATTGAGACTGATGTGTTACGGGGGAAGCAAGGGGTGGCAACGGTGATGGACGGGGAGGTGTGGGGCAGAAGTTCAAATGGTGGTGGGCGCTTTTCACGGCCCGAACGCCGCGCCGCGCCGAATGACGAGGGCTACTCTGCGTTGACGAGGCCCCAGAGGCGAGAGCGCGGCGAATTCGATTCTGTTTGCGCGGCATTTGTTCCCGTTCTTATTGTCCTTGATGGATCGTTTCACTGTGAATGAGAGCGATGAAGGATAGGTTTTGTGAGAACATGTTAAACGTTGTGTTGTGTGGTATCATGGCCTCTCTTCACACTTTATTGTTTGCAGGACAAGTGGAAAATGCATAACTAAAGAACTGAATCAGTGTGTCAAAAGTAGTTTTGACTGAAACAATACTAATGCTTATTGGCCGCTTCAATTGTGAATTAAGGACAGAGAGCATGATTTGTATTGCAGCAGATTCATTTTGGGCCACCAACCGACTCCAGAGAACTTGTGTAGGTCAGGACACAAGTAAATCTTTACATAGTGAAATCATTCTACTTCTTTTAATCACAATACACACAATTCTTTAACACTGCTTGTATTAGATTTATTTTCCATTTATAAAAGGTCGGATATAAAAGTACAACATGATGATGACAGTTACATCAACTTTTAACATTTTTATATTTGCGGATCCTCAGTCTTTTATTTAATTCAAGAACAATTGTTATCTTATGTGCAGTAATGAATATCGCAATGGGTGTGGCTGGAATTATACTACGTAGAATGGTTACTATAATTGAAAAGTTTATTTGCAAAGTGACGTATCTCCATTCCCGTTTGTTTCCTTTTTTATCAATTTAATCTTAAGATAATACTCCATTATGTTGCTGTGAATTACTCTGTTCAAATATTTTTATTTCCCTTTCGGTAAACGGTACCCGAACTAGTTAAATCTCACCTTGAACTATAAGACATAAGATTACGAGTAGTATACATTTTCTTTCAGAAAAATTGTTTCATGGAGATACGGCACTTTGAAGATAAGCTCTTCAATTTCCCCAATGCTTTTTTTAATAAACGTGTAGATTTGTGATAGGACTTACTACCGGTGACCAATTTATTGCTTTCACAAATTTAGACACTGTTCTACACTTTAACACCCTTTATTTATCTTGTTTTCCGCGAAAATCATCTCTCGCTTTGGAACACGCTCAGCGTCAAACGCCCGCCTTATCGCGCGTGGGATCGCAAGGCGCGCCGCGCTCGATCTCCGTTCCCCGCAGACGCACGCGGCTGCGAGGGGTTGGCAGCCCTGGGTGAGGAGCGCGGCGCGGCGCGGCCAACAGGTGTGGCACGCGCTCCGCCGCGCCGCGCCGCGCCGCGCCGCGCCGCCTCCCACCCCGCTGCCCTGCGCCGCGCCGCTGCGCACTCACACCGCTCCGCGTAGGAGGGCAACCACTAGCGGCATTCGATTCCTAAATAAGAATCGATTCCCGCATCAAAACCGTAATCGAAAGGTCGGAATCGATTCTGGAATCGAATCACAAGAAAAGGATCGATACCCAAAGTTATCCTATTCTTCTTATTATAAATGAGTATCTTTTCTTTCACAGTGGTAACTATTTTCTTGATAGAGAAAAAACAAACGTATTCAACGAAAGTATCGTTACCGGAATCGAACGTTTAAACTAGCTCTCATGTCTATGTTTTTTTTGTTGCTTTTTTTGGCTTTAAGGTCAAGATACTGATAATAAATAATGTGTAGAAATGTGCAAGGATGATCATAACCTGGAAGTATTTCTGTGCATAAAATATTATATTGACAACAGACTGTGAAGTCTTTAAGAAAATTCCTTCTGCAATTGAACTCCCACAAAATAAGCTGAATGAAGCCAACACTTTCTCCAAGGTTAATTGTTTTCGTCATTAAAATTTATTCCAAAAAAATTGAGAAAATTCAGTGACTAATATTTTTTAGAGAACAATGCACATTTTTTTAAAACTAAAAATACTAATTTGATTCGATTCCCGTCTAGTGTAATCGATTCCAACAATAATCAATAGCAAAAGAATCGAACCTATTTCTCTTGAATCGAAAGAAAATTCTCGATTTCGGAATGAAATCGATAGAATCGGAACGTCCTTTGCAACTATACATCCCTACAGCATTGGCGATATTGTCTTCGCAACAAGCTTTCTTGTTACTTTATATATTTAAAAAAAATAATGTAGCAATATAATACTTTGCAGAGTAACAAAAATATATACTATGTTAATTAGATTAACAATTTTTATTAAACCTAGCCAGAATTAATAATCTAAGAAACTAAATGTAAAAGTTCTACAATATTACAACAAATCTCTCTGTTGTAATAATATCTGTTAATAAAATAAATAGAGAAACAGTAAAGCTTGCGCAAGGCGGGAATAACAAATTACTTCTGGGAAAAGAGGATACAAAACCTAAATATGAATGAACTGAAAGTGAAAAACCTGAAAGAGGATATGAAAGTGAAAAGGGGAAATAAACCAAGATTTGAATGAAAAAATTGAAAAATGAAGTGGAAGTAAAGATGCTCGCCAAAGAACATACGTCACTAAGCGCATGTTCACTAAGCGCTCTTGTTTTAAAACAATTTACTCGTTCTTCGATCTAATACTATCTCAAGTAGGATCTTGTCAAAAGATGAACAAATTTAAAAGGCAATTAATGTTCTTTTATTCCGTTTAATTGTAACAAAAAAAACTCAGGAAATTCGAGGAAGTGTATCTAAAATATGACATTGGAGAGTCGTCTCCTATTCATCAATTCATACAATTGTAATTCTTCTTGCGCCAACAACTGTAGAGGAGGAGCATTTAAGTGATTTCCAAGGGAATCAAAAGAACATCAGCAGGACTCAGTCGGAGCGGAACCTGTCTGCTAATGCCACTCGGCTGCATTCCTTTGTGCCAATTACAGGAGACCGGCGAACAGGAAAAGAGCGGAAGTGCCTGTGATGGCTTGAAATGCGACTGCCGGAGAAGTTAGATCTCTCTTTCCTCAAGCCAATTACAAGTGACAGACAACACTTCTGAGATACTTTGTGGGAGTGTCCGCCCACCGATTAAAGTAGAAATGGATGCAAGCTTTTAATTGTGCTTATTAAAAGGAGAAATTTGATGCAAGGGAATTAAGCTACATTTATTTTTGCTGCAGAAATGAAATTTGCAGAATGCTGCAGAAATGAATGCTGCAGAAAGTCACAATTTTTGAGGCAGATTAAAATTAAATGTAGGTAATCAAGTTTACTACAAAAATTAAATTAGTTTAGTGTAAATAATGTTATAAAATCAAGTAAAATCAGCTGTTCTCAGATATAAATTTCGGGGTTACATTTATTCACGGTTCTTATAGTTGAATTGTAAGTAAAAATTTACTTTATTAACAAAGTTCGTTTCAAGAAAGCGGAATTTACAAAATTTGTTGAGGTCTCGTCGATAATAAAAATAAGAATAGATCGTGTAAAATCTATTCAGAGAGCTGTTACAAATAACAAAATAAAAAAATGTAAGACTCATCAATTGTGCTTTCATACAAACAATTCATTTTATAAGAGAAAAATAATTTTCCAGGTAAATTTTATTACTTTAAAGATTTTTCAAAGAACCTTGTATCAAGCGTGAGCTGCTTGTAAATAATTGTTTTTTTTATATATAAACATTACATTCTGAAAGTCAGTAAACGTTTCCACACGAAACCCGCCTTGCGCTACATCAAACACGACTGCTTCGCGTCGTCAGTCATTCGACGAGAACCTCCGCGCCAATTCCAGCGCGAGGGCCCTCTCACCAAATTGAAGCGTTTTTACACCCCCCAGACACGTCGCGCCGTGCGGACACAGCCCATTGCTCCGCGTCGGTGCTAAACACAGCGAGATGGAAAATTTCACGAGCCCAAAATGTCCCTGCGAAGTGGCGCGGAGCGGCGGAGCGGGGCGTGGCGCGGCGCGGCGCGGCGCGGCGCGGCGCGAGCGCTGCGCTCGAAGTGGCGGGCCGCGGCGCGCCGGCGCGATTTCTGGCGCGGGCGGCGGCGACTGCGTACAGTGGGTGCGCGCGCCGATCCCACTCGGCATAAAACGCCGCCTCCCCTGCGCGGTGTGCGACCCGGTCGCTCCTTTGAGTGTATATTTTACACACACTTCCTTGAATTTCTAGTTTTTTTTGTTACAATTAAATGGAATAAAAGAATATAAATTGCCTTTTATATTTGTTCATCCTTTGACAAGATCCTACTTGAGCTAGTGTTAGATCGAAGAACGAGTAAATTGTATTACACTGCTATTGTTTAACAATACCCTCTCTCCGAAAATATAAGGGCACCACCTTGCCCTTGTGGTGAGGTCAGATATAAAATATTCGGAATTAGAAATGTGAGTACAATAAAGTGTTACAAACATTTTGGGAAATTCTATTTGTAGTTCTTAAATGTCTCTTTTATGCAGGTCGATCACAGAAATGTTCATCGAGGTTCGAATACTGCAAATTGAGGAATGTAATTGGCTATATTTCTTGGAAAGTCTGTCAAACTAGAGATAATTATGGATTAGATGAGTTGTAAACAATAGGTAAGGGAAGATGGCATCTGTAGGTTAAAACAATTACTAGATCGTCATTTGTTCAATGATACACACATTTCTATAATGCCTTTTAAATATTAGATTAGATATTTTAATCCACCTAGACTCTTATTTAAAATAATCATGAAACTACCACAAATGTTCGTAAAAATAAAATTTCAAAATGTATATCTATATGGGTCTACATGTAACTTACACAAATCATATTGTAAAAGTGTCTGATATACTGACATTAAATACGTCATTTGAACATGTACCCTTCAATAATGTTTTCAAATCAAATGGTCACTACAAGACGGTTCTCTGATACGAAATTATAAAACAAAAAAATTGTATTTATAAGCTTATTAGCAATAATTGTTCTCATTCTAGATTTCGAAACTACAAGAAGACGACTTCAGAACTATTTTAGTTTTATTTTCCGCCCTTTCTGTTTTCCGTTATTCAGAGACGTCAACTCATTTTATAACAATACGTTTGCTATTTTTTCTAGATTACATTTAGCAACTTCATCTCTTTTTCTGTCGATGGTTAAATAGTAAGTACATAAATTCTCAATGTTTACATTCTTGTAATAGTTCTCTGAAATATTTGGACTCTTTCTTACTTCGCAGGAGATTCCCCGGTTTATTTCCGAACATATTTGGTTTTCACAGAATATTCGGTCAATAATTAGAGGGCATTGCTTATAAAGAGATGTAATTGTAAATATAAATAATGACATACATGTACATTCCTCAATATATTCGTATTAGTTAATTTCGTCAGACGAAGTTCCCTCCTTTTCTCCTCACAATAACGATGGTTAAGTCCACTGTGCGGCGTCGACGGCAGCCGCGGGGGTGGAAACGTCACGTTGTGATCGTCACGGGGCGGTGTCGGATCAATACGACGCGGATGAAGACAACGCGGCGGCGGCATCCTCGCCCCTCACCCTCGCCCTCCCTCTCCCGCCCTCGCCCTCGCTTGCCCCGCCCGAATTAACAGCTGCGGGCGGGGGGCGGGGCGGCGGGGGCGACAGGGAGCGCGCGCCCCAGCCATGTTCGGTGTCGTCGAGGGGTGAGTCGGCCCGGCCCCCGCACTCCGCCGTTAACTAACGCCCGCCAGTGCGGTCGTGCCCGCCCCCCCGCCCCCGCCCCCGCCCCCGCCCCCAGGGCGGGGCGGTGCGTGAGGGCGCCGCTGACACGGGCCGCCGCGCGCCGGCGAATCTGCGCCAACCGCTGCGCGACGCTGCCAACGCCACCGCACGCGCCACCAAAATGGCGAGGCGATTTGATAATTTTGATTTACTTTGCGCGTCTGGGGTTTTGTGGACTGCGCTCGGCCGCCGGAACGGTTGTCTCGAAACCCCCGGCTCGGTCAAAAGGTTCACAATCGATCACAATTTGTTCTAACTACAATGGACAAAAATCATACCATTTACAGAATGAATTGATTAATTTGCGTTGGGGTTTAAACTAATGTGATTTATCACGCTTAACTTGAGGTGGTCCCAGGTGCATTTTCTCTTCTATTTTCCTCGTGATTTTTGAAAAAAAGTATTGTATACAACGTAAATCGAATCACAAATTATTGTAAAAAATATTGCTCCTCTTTCATAAAACATTACTCTTACTTCATCAGAATGGAAACTGATGTGGTTGCACTTGTGCCCCTATCAGCTACACTTTTCTTTTTAGATCAATATCCCTCCTCATGATTATCGAAGTGTACAATCTTATAACTTTTATTATTGCTGAATTGTGATTAATAATAACTAATACTAATAATAATATAATAATAATAATAATAATAATGATATGATAATAATATAATATAAAATTAGGAACAGTGTGTACCATCCAGAAGGCATTAAGAATGCAAATAATTTAGAAAACTATTTCATTCTGTAACTCCATTCCGTAAATGATATCCAGGAATATTGCAGTCATAGGAGTTATTTGAAAATCATAACATAGTGACTGAAGATTGGAACATTTTCCCGTCACGATAGATGAACGATAGAACTCTGAAATGATCCACCCATTCCACTCTCTTCTGAGCACCGAATTTTTCGGGAGGTGTAAGTTGGGAGAAGGTCACAAAAATTTGCATTCTGCATTTGGAGCCGGGAGGTATTCAATTTAACAATAAATGAATTCCATTATATAATAAATAGTGGGAAATGATTTGTTGACAGATTTTAAAATTCTTACTCTGCCATGGAAGGAAATCAAACTTTAATGGCGCAAGTATAAATTTTCTTTCCGTCTTCTGGGAAAAGAGATGTCACTCGGTTAATCCCTTCAAATTTTCTTTACCGCAGAGCATTATAGTATTCTAGAACCAAATGAGTTTGAATAAATAGAAGAACTAAATGACATTTTGTGTTCAATAATTTAGCATAATTTTTAAAATATGAATTTCCAATACAATCGCATACAAAATTATTTATATAATTATTTTGAAAAATGACTATCTGAAGAGTTTATCGGTAGACAATAAAGCAAGCGAACAGGAGCAGAAAAAAACGTAATCCTGGACCTAAATTATTCATAAAGTTTTGTAAATTGTAAACAATTTTAAATAAATTGTTAACGACTTCGAGACTATTTATGAATTGATATGATTGGTTCTATTGCATCACTAGGACACATTTTAGCGAAAAATTAAAGCATGGAAATACCATTGTATATCAAGAACACATAGAGATTCAGTGATATAACAGATTTACGTAGCCGAAAACGTTTTTCGTACTCGTAAATTCTCAATATGTTATTCTATGATTCATCACGCTAATGTTCTTCTTTAAAATGCATGTAATAAACCTCAAGGAACTAAAACATAGAATTATTGTGGAAGAATGATAAACGATTTATAAACATTTGATTTCTTTCCCTCAGTATTTTTAACCTATCGCGATTCCTGAAACAAGATGATGATCAGTGAGTAATTATTGAATCCGGGCGCGTCAAATATTAAGGTAATTAGTCCCGTCAGTGTATTGCATATTATATCCAGAGAGGTGGCGAGGTACCTTCTCTCCTGGAATGCGAGATCCGACGCGTGTGATCCGATCAGTCACTTTATACTCTTCCGTGTCCAGGTATCTCGCTCAGCATGGCACCGCCGCGCCGCGAGCGGCACAAACTCTTAGCGCCCGTCTGGTCTCTCAACATGTGTGGTCGAGTACTGTTTTTAAGTTTAGGTATGTGGTAAGAGGAAAGGAGGGGGCAGGATGAGGAAGGAAAAATCGCGCACGGCCCGTAGCCCTTTTGAGAGGATACTGCTTCGACTTGCGCCTGCCATTGATCCGTGAAACCACGGGAAACTACAGATCTGAGCAGCCGGACGAATTATCCTCCAGGCGGTGCAATGGTTGAATTCCACTCAGCTACGTAACTAATATCGCAAATCTGACAAGGTTGGGACACGTACCCAACCCACTCAAAGCTTCTGTAGAGTCAACGATGGTATTGCTAAGCCAGTCTATCCTGTGGTATGGACGGCCCATTGCCCACTGAGAGCGAGAGTACGCCGTTTCCACCGGAGTCAGGTCCGTGGAGGGGGGAGGGGCGGTTGGAGCGCGCAGTGCGTGCTCCGAAGGGCCGCGGCGCCATCGGTCTCGGCGTCGCCCCCGAATTAATTTCCGCGATGGCGACGCGGATACGGCGCGGGAAGTCGCCGCCGCCGCCGCCGTTGGCTCAGCCAGCTAAACATAGACGGCGTCGCCGCTATCGACCCCGACGGCGGCGACGGAGGTGGAGGAGGAGAAGGAGGCGGTGGCGAGTTACTCGCTCCAAGCACGCGTTCAGGCACTTCGGCGCCGCCGACGCTCCGCCCGCGAACTGGGAGACTCCCTTTGCTTCGGCGAACCGTTAGTGGGGGCAATTTGAGGAGTCGCGCACGATGTGAATTTGCAAGACGTAAGAAGGGGAACTCCGAGGGGAATGAGATGGCTGTGTATAGCGGTGGATTATTCGGGAGATAACAGAAGCCAATGGAGTATTCGACTGTTACCGTGTTTATCTAGTATTAAAATGAAAATCACTAAGAAATATTTTTTTGAGCATTTTACGTTCTCAACTATTTCTCACAGAAAGTAAGAATAAGAACTGAACCGCTGTTCTACTCATCTGTTCCAAAATCTAGATGTTTTATGAACTAATAATATTCCCTGCCCACAACACCTAAATAATGAATATACGAAGTAATTAGCACACGGCATAGAAAATATAATTAGCATGCTCTTAAACGCTCTTAATGCTGAGAACGTTTGGGCGCAGACGCATAAATTGTTTATAACATCCAAACTAGTAGGTATGCAGGTACTATCTGTAAAGTAGAACGAGCTAGAGTACACCACCAATCTCTTCTTCCTTTTGGGCGCAGTGGGGCGGTTGAGATTGGTCATAAGAACTTTCATCTCATGAGATGAATGCCTCTTTGTGGTAGCCCACAGCAACCACTTTGCTCCATTTGTCAATTAGAACCTGTTTCCGGAGGCGAAAAATAATCAAAAGCACTAACATGTTAAAAAATTCAGAATGCATGCTTAAAGTTCTGGAGAACTGACGTCGTTGGATGTTTTCAAAACCTTTTCAGTAAAAACTCACCTAATTAATGCTTGATTCGATCCACGAGACAAATCTCTCTTAAAGGAAAATTCTCAGGATGAGAGGAGGGTGTAGCTCGCCACTGTGCCACAGCAACTCACCTGAGAAAGGAAGAAAAAAATTCAATTTTTTCAATAAAAAAATCTTATTTGCCGCAGTAAATATAGAATTTATATTGTATTAAGGTAAAAAATATCATATTTCCTACTCTAAACTTTTATAAACAATTATTGACATTTTAACTTCTGGTTACTAATAAACACCATCATGAACATTTTATATTTTTTGACATTTTGTATTTCGAATTAGGACATATTTATGTCATCTTTTGTGATTGATCGTTTTCAAAGGAGACGGAAAAACAGCGTTTTGTAAAATTGACCTTTTAGTATCAATATTTCGGAAGAGAAATAAAATTTTATGAAGTATTAAATATTTCAACACATTTAAACAGAAGTAAAAATTGGACTGTCACCAAGAACGATAGTGCAGGGCTAAAACATGCAAAAATTAGATTCCTGAGATCAGAAGCTGGCAGTAGATTTCAATACAGGAAAATGAATTTTAAAAAACGGAGCAGAATTTGGTATCATGCAAAATAAAACTAATAACGATCAAAATTCCTGGACCCAATTTTGGAAGAGTAAATTTTGGAGGCGTAACGGATAGTGACTCTTATAGGAGGAAGAAGAAGAAGGAGGAGGTGGAGGAGGAAAGTTACCACTGATATGGAAAATTTGCTTGTTACTGCTAGATTTTTGTTAATTTTTATACCCGAATATGTTTGCATACATTTCCATTATTAAATTTAACCATGTCGTGCATGAATATAACAGATATTTTTCAGATTTGGAATATCCTTCGCCTCTATCTCAACCTAGGAGAAACTCGCACTGATTGTAGTATTAATAAATTTAAAAAATATACTTTGAAATGCATTGATTAGTCATTTTTTTGTTACTTCTAGAAATATTTGTCATTTTAAACAAACTACATTCAATAAAATTAAATTTCGTTTTTCAATTCAAATAAGCAGCGTATAAGACAAGCTTCATCCGCAGCGATCATTTAGTGATCACACGGAATACCCAGCCAGCGACGGCACCGCCATCAAATCCGCGCGGGATATTTCTCTATTTCCCTCGGGATTTCCCAAGACATCAGCGGCGGAGCGCCGAGCGCGCCAACTTCACAGCGCCGGCATCAAAACACCTTCCCCATCTCTGCACACTATTTCCCGGGCGTTCGCTTTAAAGGTAGAGCGGGTACCGTGCGCCGCTGGACCCTCGTGAGGCGGGGTCGTGGCGGGGAGGGGCGGGGAGAGTAAATGATGCGGCGCGGCACGGGCCGGGGAGGGGAGCGGGGCTGGCCTGCTCGGCGTCGTGCCAGCCCCGTATCGACCCCGCCACCCCACCCCACCCCACCCTTCCTCCGCTCCGCCCCCTCGGCGCCGCCCCTGCGCCCCCGAGGGGTCGTGCTGTGCCCCCCGTCACGTCCCCGCTGCCGCGGCGTGATTCCGAGGGAGCGGCCCCTGATCCCGGGCCCCTCGCCCGCGCGGGCCCTGCCGGCCTGCCTGCGCCTCCGTGCGGAAATTGTTATTTTCTTTTCTGGGGAAGAAAGTGCGCGACGAGGGACTTCCGCTGAAGGCTGGATGAGAGGAAATGGAGAGGCTGTGAGGGCTGCAAAATTAGACGCCTTTGTTGCTAGATGCCTTCCATTACGAAGCCCTGCTCTCCTCAAGTCACGGCGCGACACGCTCGTACAGTGGTTCATTGATGGTTTGAAACATATGAAAAACTTTCTACAGACGAATATTATCGCTTGCCATATTAATACTGATGAATATTCAGAAGCAACTTCTTTCTCACTTATTATTAGTGATGCTACTTCCTTGCAAGGCTGAAATATGTTTTTAAATATATCGAAATGGTCAGATCATACATTGAATTATTTCTGCGGATGCACAAAAATTAATGAGTGAATATTACATCGCCACGAAAATATCAAGAATTGATATTTCTCCACCACTGAAGTGAAGTGAATTCTCCACAACTTTTATTTTTTATTACAATTAATCAAAAAGTTATGAAAATATCTAGAAGAATAGATGAAACATACAATTCAATGGAAGTCAACGAACAGTTTCGACATGTTTTGCAAATGAAATGGTATTCACATTTTTCTGAAGATTGTAATTTCTCACTCAATTTTAAATAATGTTGTCTGTAGAGTTCAAAATATTCGTAATTATGAAATGAATTGCAAATTCCGATTCCCCAAAGAATGTCTAGTAGTATATAATGAAACGATGATGTAACGATGATGTAACTATTTGAAACCTTTATTTTATATTGAATCGAATTATCTACATATCCTTCACTTGTCGATTTCCATCCTCCGTGTCTTTTCAAAATGTTGATGTCACTATGAACATTAACTAATAATGTCGTCAAATTTCCGCGAAAAACATTGCTAGTATATGAAGTTGGATTGGGAAGAAAGATAGGTCGGTATTTATTTACCCATGCTTCATAATTAATTGATCTCTTAAGTTTTGCACAGTGCATTTGCAATTAATACAACTGACAAAAACGATGCAATGTGTTGAGTGAAGATTCATACAATTTTTAAAAATTTCGTAGAAGCTAGAATTTACTACAATGACGACCAGAGATCAATTAATTAACCTCATAATGTCTGATATGTAAACTTCTCTTGATTGGTCAAGGGCCTGCACAATACGAAAACTGTGATAATAATATAATCTTAATAACATAATGACTATCATTACTAAGGGGCGGATTTTAATGAAATGCCATTTTTTTCTTTTCACTTTAGAACAATACCTTTTAGTATAGATATTTATGTCAAAAAGAAATGACCCGTTTTACAGTACTTTTTTGCCTTTTTTCTTCGAATTGGACTAATAAGTCATTTTTTTACTATTTTCCGACATTGTTAAAGCATTTTTCGCTGATTTCATTGATTTTAATATCATTGAAATCGTATTAAAATACAGCTGTTTTGTCTGGACGGAGGCCTACAGCCTCCTCAGAACTGCACTAAAGATGATAGCAATGCGACCGAAAAAGCTTTATGTTCATATAAAAACCTACGATGAAAAACAACGCCTCAAATGTATTTCTATTACGCAAACATCATAAACACCGCACCATTTCCTACCATTATTAAATAACTATATGACGAATCTTATCCTTACACAGTATTTTCTACACAGTATTTTCATTTTCGAGAATCTTCGTACTGTTTCCGTGTTATTTTTAAATGCGAAGACAAACGAATACCAATTGAACATAACATGACATGTTATTTCCAAATGAATTTCAACATTCAGCAACGTGGCTTTGCGAGTTAAAAAGTATTCACCCGATTCATAATCTTTCAATCATAGTTCTCTTTCGTTCATATTGATCGTTCCCGTGTGCGCCATTAGTTTTATAATAACGGCCTGCAGCATCGAAAATGCTGTTGAAAAAAATCACAATGATTTTTCAAGAACTGGCATGCGCACTGCTCGAGAACAACAACATATTCTCGTAGAACACTGCTATAAATTAAATATTAAAAAAAAACTGTCTTCAGAAATACTGCAATAACATAGAATAGTATATAGGGATACAGTATAACAGTTCATTATATGCCAAGGGTATAAAAAAATTGCTGTTCCATAAGGCAACACATGAACAGAAAATGTTTAATGGCAGGCGGTCTCTTCGTTGGAGCCTTGCTGTCGTATGACGTCATTGTGTCGTAAGCAGTGGCGCAGTGAATATGAGGATTTATTTAGTCGGTAGGCTCAGCGTGAGATTAGACGGAATAATCAAATATTTGCATTTTTTCAGTCAAAATCGAAACTGATTCCTTGTTTTGTATTTTTCTCGAGTTCCCTAACAAAACCATAGACTCCTCTCACATGGCTGGAGACTGCTTACTTTTCTTTCAATTTCTGCACGTGTTGGAAATTAGTAACGTAGATATTACACATGAGATGTGTGTCGCTGTGAAATCTCAAGGGATGAAGTAGCATAAGCTTTGGTGAGTTTCCCTCGCGTTCCGTGTGCGCATGCGCGTACGCAGTCTCGTTACGTGCGGTGCGTGCTCGGCCAACGGCGCGTCGTAAATCCGAGAGGTCAGAGCGGCGCGCGTAGCCAACACAACTCCCGAGCTTGTTAGTCGTAAAGATGCTCTTCTGTCGTTGCCAGGAAAAGGCTGTTTTAAGCCTAGTTATGCTTCTCATACACCATGTTCATTTTCATAGTTCTGACAAACGGCAATATGGCTCTATTCCAATTCTTATTTTACATTTCCTTGTTTTATATACGTTATTCTTGAGTATTTTAATTGTTATTCTTGATAAAAATGCTTGTTGCGTTTTGGAAAACCATTTTTGAGATTTTGTTCATCAGTATTTCTGCTCCTGCAATGCACTAGTGACAAATGATAATTCATTCGTAATTGTTCAGGGGCCATCCCTGGCGTAAAATATCAAACTACCCGGAATATTACAGGCCAAAAATAGAAATGAAGCGGTATTATAATTTTTTATGTTCTAAATCATATACTGTAACAAAAATCTTAATTTTCAATTTTGAAATACATGACAAAAAATCCGAATACATGACAAAAAAAATCTTTTTAAAATTGAAATCTTTACGTATTTTTAGCAACAAGGATTCTTTTTTTGTTATTTCAGGTCGCATCAACTTTCAGGTTATTAGCGACCACCATTGGATTTTAACGTTATGGTATCTATGAGAATGAAACTATATGGTGAGGAGGGGGTGAAAGGACATACAACCATGCCCGAGACGGGACTCGAACCCGAGACCCTTCGGTTCGAGATCGCTACGGCACTACTGCCTCAACTATCTCGGCCACAGGGGCGGCAAGGATTCTTTCTAACTAATAATTGATGAAAATGTTTTTTTGAAGGGCCAAAAATCAATCATCTTTCGAAAAATCTAAGTCAAATTAAACGAAATAATTTTTCATAAACTTACCAGTAGCACGATTACGCATTATACAATTTCTATTGAGACCTTATATACAATGATGAGATATACCCAGATATGCCAAGAGAAGTATTGATTAAAATCAATAAAATATTGAGTCTTTTCGAAACATTGGTACCCGGGAATGATTATATAGGAGTAGCATGTTATTTTTACAAAGGGGCATGGTACATTAGATATTCCTAGTACAAAATAAACATAGTTATGATTTGGGAGGTGGACGTTAATAAAATATAAATGTTTATTTTTGGAAGCGTCATACGACGAAATACAGGAAAGATGGGCAACCAATAGTGAACGGTTTTGATATGGGCGTAGGCATCGGAACAATATAGGCGATTGCCGTAAAATGAGTTGTAGCCAATGGCGAAATTACAGAAAGTTAGCAGGCAAACGGAAACTAAAGTGACATGTTTAATGGTAGTCGTAATTTCGACAGAAGATATTTGATCGCGGTCGCGAGCATACGGAAAATATCTTGCAAGACAACGCAATCTTTCTTTGCAAAGAAATTATTGGACAAATCTCAAAAAGGCCTTTAATAAATGATAAAAGTCATATTAAATTTATGGCGTGTAAATGAAATTTATAAAGTAAAATGTTGTAAATAAAATCACGAAATAACATCAATAAATGATGGAAAACGGAACGCTTATTAGTTTTCTTAATAGACTTCACAGATCAACCATTTTGAGTTTTTTTAACAGAATAAATTTTCAGTAATTACTTAGTCCGTTCTAGATGGGACGTCGGCTCAATTAAGTAATATTTAATTACACAAGAACATGAAATTCGGGCATTAATAAATTACCAAAGATAATTATTTTCAGGTATAATAACTTAAAACAGTTGCAAATTGACTAGTCCAATGTGGGGCAAATGGTATTAATAAACACGTTTGATAAAACAGGTTCATTAGAGGAATTTTTAGACCCCCAATAAGCTCAAAACAACAAAAATTGAAAACAAATAGCACTACAGAATCGCATAGATTTTCTCGAACTATCCGTAGTTAATTTCCTATTCTCTTGAGCCTATTATCTGGAGCTACCTTTTCTGCTTTGTCCCTCCGTCTCGTCTGCCATCGATGCCGGTGCCTAAAAAAATTCTCAGAACCTCTCGTGGTTACTACCGCTTCTTTGGAGACAACACCACTGAAGGGCACTTTGTAGTGATTCTAAAATTTTCTCAAAATTAACTATCACTACAAAAAAAGTTGTAAAACATAATATTTACAACACTTTTCTATTGAAACAATGATTTAGTTTCATTTCCTGAATTATTTAAAATGGGAAAATTCTATTTTATCAAAAAACGTTTTCATATTTTCTCAATTTTTTAATTCTCTAACAGTAGAAAGGAAATCAAGACTTTTTGAGAAAACGGTTTTTCATCTTCTCAGAAAATGCGCAGTGAGCTCACTTTTCATAGATAACTTCAAGAGATTTCATGAAACTTCATAAGAAAATATTTGAAGCCCTTGTGGTCAAAAATTCAATAATGTTTTAGAAACAACGTAAATAGTAACTGCGTGAGGGATATTGTTCAAAAATGTACTTGATGTAGGAGTCCAAGAAATTTTATCTTTTGCAAAATTCAGAGAACTTAAAAAAAAATTAAACATGCGCCATTTTTGTAAGCGTCTTGCTTTGTCGGTTGACTTACTTGCCTTACTTGATTTACTTACTTTACTACTCTCCCTTGCTCTATCAAAAAAATTGCTCCACAAATTTGGAGCAATTGTTCATAAAATTTTGGAAATTTTGAGACTTCATGTAAAGTGGCCTCAAAAATAAAAATATCCGCTTCAGATTCAAGAAGCCGCGACAAAGATCGATCGGGAAATTGAAAATTTTTCCCATGCAGTTGTTTGCAGAGAGCGGGACTCATTGACAGACGTTTTGCCGAAAACCAAATGTTTGGTACCAAGAACACATAAAACGTGGAATTTGATTACATGACGCATTATAGGAAGTAATTTACCACATAAAGGAGCAAAAGTTATCCACTCTTTCAGTGTCGGAGACCCACAACTCGATCTTTTGTGAGAAAAAAACATCGTTTTTCGGCAGCATACTTTCTCTACACTATGTAAGTATACAAGAATGAAATAAAAAAATAGTTTTTATATTCTAATATCAATTTTCTCTTTGTTTTACAGTTAATTACATAATAAAATTACATGATTATTTATCAATAAATTATACCAAATAAATTTAGCTATGGAGTACAGTAAGGAACTTTCTTGAATTAATTTTACATCGACAAATTGTTGAATTTAATCCTGTTTACTCGCATTCATAGCCCAACGTTTATATTTAATTTAATAGACTGCAATTTAGATGGAGAAATAAATGAAAAGCCTTCGTAAAGCGCAAATTGTCTTTCTGTTCAATCATATTAAGCAGTTTCTCTTCTAATCTATTCTGCAAGCTCAGATCACAGCGACGCGATAGTTTGGAAAAGCTCAATGGCCGAACGGGGCCAATTATGCTAGCTCGGTCACGAGAGCCAGAACGTAGGTGAACCTCACGCCACGTTGAATAAGGCAACAACCTTAAGTTCATAAATCCTTCTCCCCCGATTTCCATACGTTTCGGTGAAAAACACGTGTATTTTACATATACCGATTTTGGTAAACATGTTACTTGTAACGAGATACACACGATTAAATAAAAGTTTGGTAGGGTACTAACTGATCTCCAGTAGGGGGAGCACGAACGAATGCAAGAACGAATAGAAGATTAAAGATCTGCAACAATTGAATGAGAGTACTCGGTTCTGTGCCTTCGATATTTCGTGACGTCCTGGCGGTGTCACTACAAATATTAAATATTAGCTCGTTTTTAATTTAATTATCATTCTCTTTCAAAGGACTTGGCCGGTCGCTGAACTCCCGATTAGAATGATGCTCATTTGTCTTTCGCCATTTCCACGTTCTCTTTCCGACGCTGCGGATTTGCGAAGCACCGCCGCAACTACGTTAGGAGTTTATTGCGTGCCTTTTGACGCAAGGTTTCCATTGACTTGCTTTCTAAAATTTCAACCACATGAATTTTTATTCAAATGAGACGACAACGCAAGTTATTTTATGATTTTGACCTGGATAAAAAATTGTCTTTTATTTTGGCGATTTTTTATTATTATTATTTTCTCACTTCAGCTTCTGGCAAAGCCCTCCAAGTTCTGCACGACATCAAAATCAGAGGTATATCTCAACGCATTTACGCCCTTCAATAATGTAAATATTTGCCCAAACCTAATTCGGGACTAACATGCGAATACGCCTAAGCTTAGTATTAGTTTTGTAGATAAAAACAATTCAAATGATACGGTGTGTTTTCACAAGAAATGTGGACTGAACACCACTGTAACGATTGTTTCGTTAGTCACGTTTCATTTCATGTAAACAAAATAACAAATACTCTTTAAAAAAAATAATAAAATTAGAACAGACGCATTCGCGAGGTGAACTCTCCAACAAATCACTTTTCTATATACATGTCCACTGCTTTCACGTAAAATAAATCGCAAGTATTGTCATCAAAACATTTTCTTGAGCCGCGGCGGACGCGCCCACTGCGCGGTCGGAACGCAACAAAAGGCGGCGAGCGACGCAACGGTGCGGAGGCGCGCAACACTGTGCCAGTGCGGTCACGACAGCCAGCGGCGGGCAGCGGGCGGGTGGCGCGGCGCGGCGTGGCGGGGCGATCCGAGGCGAGTCGGAGGCACAGCCAAGCGAGGTGCTCGGCCCACCCGACTCCGTGCCCTGCCCTGCCGCGCCGCGCCGCGCGCCTCGGCGTCCGCCAAGGCCTCGTAACGGTGCCTGCCTTCCTCTGCCGCGCCGCACCGTGCCGCCTCTGCCCGCGTCTGCTCGCCTCGTGATCCGGCCCCGCGCGCCGCCATCTTGCCCCGGAATCATCTCCGCCCGGAGGAGAGAGCACGTGTTCCTGGCTGGCGTGTGCAAACTGGAGGCATCGACCACCCGGGGAGATTAGGATTCCGAAACCCACTCACTTTGGATCATGCGCGCATTGAAGTCACCGGTGTTTAACTGAAAAAACTACGCAACTATTTGGAGGTTTCGAGTATGGAATATTGTATGAAAACACTGACTTTACTGCCATATCCTTGGAAAACGCTGCTGTAATATTTATGTTCATAAATTCAGTCATAAACATGATTATTATATCATATTCTAAAAAGTGTTTTCTTGCAGTTTTAAAATAGAATTGGAGGGTAATTGAGTCGCCCAGTGGCAATTTCGTTTTTTTTCTGGATTGTTAAATTTTTGAAAATAATAATTTTTTGTCATATTCATTCTCTTTTTTCTTTCCTACACCCTTTCTTTTTTTCACACATTCACAGCTTAACGTTATAATTTTACTTCATTTTATTCTTTAGTGCAACATTACCTGCACCGCAGTGTAATATTGGAATATTTACTTACAAAAAATTAAACATTAGCGTTCAGTTTTTCCCAATACACAATTCTCAGCTGGGATGTGATTAATGTCAAATACATTGACGATAACTAATTGCGGTAAGTATCTTTCAATTACAATTTCAATCACAAAAAGCAACGAGTAAGTCATTATTGTTTATTTCCTCCCATCATGATATTCCATTTAATACTAATAACATACAATTTTTTGCACTTCAGGCTTTCAAAATAATTGCGTCGCTTCGCTTTCACAAATAAATCGTGTATTTTTTTTCTTATACGTCGAGTACAGTTGCAGTTTCTCCCGCCGTAAACAAAATCGAATTATTCCACATTCCTATTCAAAATCAAACTAAGTGATCCTGTAAATACTCAAAGTTATGCCCAACCTTCAACTTCTGAGTTAGTCAAAAATCCTTAACACTATGAACAAACAGAGTTACTGAAATGGTGCCCAAACCGAAACACACATTGAAACCAAACACAGCACCAGAAAATTTATGAACGAAGTTTTAAAAAGTTGCCCCACATTTTTCCTTCACATACTAAGTATTTTTCTAATTTTTACTCCTGCCTTTCATTTCTCAATTCCAAGCAAGTATGGAAAGTTTAATCAAAGAATTGTTCGTACAACTCATATCTCAACTGCCTCATATACTACAATAATACACACAAACATAAAACACGGTCATAATTACCTAAATCCCACATTTCCTCTCACCGAAACTAAAACAAACAGAAATAAATACATTAACTTTATTTCTAACAGCACGAGCAGGACTCTAATGACCAGTGACCTGCATCTATAACCTTCAACTGGTACCCTGGGGTGTACAATACCCCACTCAATATTTATATTGTTTTACTGGAACATATATTGGTACCTCTGAGGGTTTCACTTACATAAACTCGTTTTATCAGTTCATCTATCGTAGTGTTTCATTTAATTGTTGATAACGTATTACGTTCGTCAGTTTATTATTTTGAAATGAATTTGCATACCCCACCGAGCCATTTAAGTATTTTTAATTTGAAGCACTTGCATTCTGAGAATTTAATCAATTTGTAATGATGTATAAATTCAGATAAATGTTTTGAAATATTAATATATTTGAAATATTAATAAGTAATATCGGTTTTGTTTCGTTAGGGAAATGGAGATTGTAATGAGCACAGATCGCGCAGATATGTGGAGTGCACCGAATCTAAATGAACGAGAGTTAGCAATAGAAAGGGGTGAAAAACATGTTCTGAAATGAAAATCTGTATGCTTGTGAATTAAAATATTCATTGTGTTTGTAAAATACAAATATTTAAATGATAAAGAACCTCTAAATCTTGTATTATTTTATGGGGTGTGTAAGACCCCAGGGTTCCCATTTGTGTAACAAAATATAAGTAAGCCGGTTGAGGGATAATATTGTCAAGTTTTTTGCTTTTTAAATTTTTGTTCTATTCGTTCTGTAAGTTTCCACTTATTTGTGACAATCGGAATACATGAAGAAGAAAAAAACGTTACCCTTGTAGTATGCCTGTTTATTATAGCCTATAACGCAACGTTTCGAAGACGTCTGCGTCTTCATCATCAGGCAATTTTTATAAGCTGGAATAATGAATGCAAAAAACAAGTTAAAACTAATTTCGACGAACACTTACTCTAAATTAATAACATTAATACAAATGTAAAATTGGTCTGTACTTTTTTCCACGGAAAATAATGACTGTTGTGTAAATTCAAAACATTTAATAACAAGGAGAAAAAACAATGATCTTGTGATACATGATAAAATATTAACATTTCTAAAATGGAAGAAATTTCATCTTTGTAACCTAATCATTACATTTTTAAAACAGATTATTTTACTTTGTTCTTTATTCTTTTATCTTGTTATTTTATCTTTAACATGCAATTGTAAAGCCTTCGGGCGGAAGAGTTTGAATAAAAAGAAGTTTCTCTCTCCATCAAACGATTGCAATTTATTTTCTATCAGAATGAAACAAACATTCTACTGCGCGATAAGATAAAACTACGTGCTAAAAATCTGTGACAGCTAAAGTTGATTTCAGAAACCAAACTTCGCCTTTTGGCAACATTCCTTCCCCGAGAAAAAACTGCCTTTCATTTTCCTACATTCTCTCGGTTTGGTTCTATAAGACGACATTAAAGGAGCGCCACGCTTCGCCAATAATTCTTGCGTAACTTCCGAAGAGACATTTTCCCCGGGCAATGTATTCGGGGATTTTTCGCGGGCGGCGGGGGCGGGGAGGGGCGGGGCGGGGACCACCTGGCAACGCCGCGCGCGCGCGCCTCGCCGCCTCCGAATGAGTTTCCGATGCGCCGCTCAGCGCCCCCCCCCGCCCCCGCCCGCGAATCGATATCGGATGCGGGAGCCCGAGCCGGTGCCGGTGCCGGGCCGGTGCCGGAGCCAGCGCAGGAGCAGGAGCGAACCGAACCGAAACCGAAATGACCTAGGAGGCCGAGGGGCGGGAGCGGCACGCTGCGCGGAATGGCAGGGAACGAACGCAGTTGTAGCTCAGCCCATCTCCACGATGCATTCACTTCCAAATAGAAAATAAATATAAAATAATGTGCACTGAGGAAAATGAAAATACTTTGTATTTATTATTATTATTAATATTATCATTGTACTTTCAATCATTTTATCCTATATGTGTTGAGAATGTCAAGTAACTGGAATATTTGTTGTACTATATTAAATGATCATAAATTTTCTAAATCTAGTTAAGTATCTTTAGTCTTAATAACCTTATTTTCATGAAAAAAGTTTCAAAATGTAAAGTCATGTTAAAATCAAAGAGGTTATGTTACAGTACATACGCGGTTTATTGGACATCAACATTGAAATTGATGTATACCGCTTCCTAAGATAGATGAGTCACAGTTTATGATTGGTCAGTAGGGAGAAGCAGTAAGAAAAATCGGATAAAAAAAGCCATAAACTTTCTGAGATACACCGCCCCGGTTGGGATATTTTGTATGTGTAGTTAAACACTGTTGGTTTTAATATCACGAGTGGAATAGTCATGGAAGGAGACCACGATAATTTCATCATGGATGTTTCTAGTATATTACCTCAAGGAAAAAATATTTGTGGGCGCTGAGGAAGTGAGAGAGATAGAGAGTTGCTTCCATGCAGAATACACAGAAGATATTTATACGAGGTGTTACCCAAAATATCCACGAATTTCATTGTAAAAGTCAGAAAACTATACTTACGTCCTAATGTCACCTTCCAAGTAGGCATCTTGAGCATATACGCAACAATACCAGCGTTTTCCCCTTTATGGAAACATTCCTGAAAGTCCGCAGGTTGGGAGATGTTCAAGACCCGTTGCGACTCTATTTGGGTATCTTCTATGGAGTGAAAATATCGTCCTTTCAACACTTACCTCTTCTAAAAGACGTTGCACGGGGCTAGGTCTGGTGAGTAGGGAGGTTGGAGAACCGTTGCCATGTTGTTTTGGACCAGGAATTCCCTCACAACGATCGATGCGTTGTCATGGTGCACCAACCAATCTTTCTTTTTCCACAATTCTGGTCGTTTGGGCCGAACACTGTCAGTTGCCTGAAAACCTCTCAGTAAAACTGCCCATTGACAGTCTGTCCAGGTGGAAAAAAAGTCCTTATGTACAATTCACGCACTTTCATGATCATTTCCAGTTGTGCATGTTGATGATCGACCAGAATGTTTGTCATCTCCCACAGATTTTGGGCCTTCCTTGAAGTATTTGAACCACTAAAATTTTCTTGCTCGACTCGGTGCACTCTCACCAAATGCTTCTCTCAGCATACGGTGGGTTTCAGCCGCAGTTTTCTTCAACTTGGAGCAGAATTTTATGCAAATCCGTTGTTCCTTCATGTTATCCATTTGACGATTCGCAGAAGCACTGACACATGTCCTGACACGTATCTCTGTAATTCACAACTGGATGCACCAAAACTGACGCAACATTGCATCGCAGTGGCTAAGACATGTGCCTAGATATATCCAGCGTCTCATTGTCTTACTGGTTTGACCGGTACAATGAAATTCTCGGATATTTTGGGTAACACGTCGTATATACGTTGAAATCTTTCTTTCACTTGATTTACTGATAAGCTTAAGAAATTCGACAAAGATTTTACGAATTTAAATTTTATCCGTTTTCAAATTATTGATATATTAGTTATATATGAAAATAAAAGTATTTAACTAGTAAAATCATTAATAAAACCTGAGATATCCTATGAAATCTTCCATTCTGAAACTTGACAATAGAAACGTGCCAGAACGAAAGAGAAATGCCATGTAAAATACTCGGTGGCTCTCGCCGTCAATCGCACCTGCCGGCGCCCGCGCTTGCAAGCGCATTGATCGTTTGACCGGATTTAGATGTTTTTCGGAGCTGTTTGGTCGCCCTCGGAAATGACTTTGCTCGACACACACTTTTTATGACGTTTGCTTGCGGACAGAACACGAGCCATTTGTTCGTACCCTCTTGTATTTGTTTTTGCACTCAAGCGAACTACTGCGTACATTCGCTTGGAAAAATAAATTCCGAATGTCAAGTGCTGTGGAATTGATAGGGTAAATTGTAATACAAATTTCTAGACTTGTTAGCCTAAGTTCGCCGTACTGCATTTTCATTATTAAATGAAAGATTCCTTTAGTTTTGAGAACATCAACAATTAGTACAACAATTATTGTACTAATAATGATTGTCTCCATATTCTTAATATATTAGGGAGATATTTAAAATATTCCCTTTCACATTAATGTTATAAAAAATTGTAATAATCCATAAAATCCGATAAAATAAGATAAAGGTGCCAAGCTGAAGTTGAAGAATGTGAGCTCGTGCGTGACATTCAATTAGAGCGACAGGGCATGTTAGTAAACATTTAAATTCCCTGCTGTTTTATGCTGTAAACACAGCGCCGTTCCGTGCCTTCTTAATGGGGCAATAAAATAAAGTGTTTGAGTCATAACAACTGCAGCTTGAAAGCAATTATTGTGGCCGTATTAGAAGCTGCGCTGTTTGCTGAGAAATAAAAGAAACGCGAGGAACCTGCAAAGTAATTTTACGAAAAGAATTGCCACTACTGAAAGTGTTGTTAATTACTCAGCGAAACTCAATCGATAATTTTGCCTCGCTTCCGCACAGCCGTGAATTTATTTATGGGTTCATTGGGCCTGAGATCAGAACGCCACATTTTGAGGTGTGCAGTCTTTGAAACAATTCAATTTTGCCATTGAATATGACAACATAATGTACGAGTACATAAATGATCAAGATTTATGTGCATTACTAGTTGCTGAAAACAACAACACCATAAACATACATATGGCACTTACACATAATAATCCATTGATCAATATAATGCACATAAATCTTGATCATCTATGTTGTATGAAATATTATGGGTAAGTTCCGTACATATGTTTCTAGAGTTGTTTCTTATGTTCATTACCAGCCCTGATGATGGAATAAAATATTCTGAAACTTTGGTAACCTCAATTACTTAATGTTTTATTTTATTCTGACCAAATTCCGTGATCTCATTTTCCAATTTCAACTACATGGCCATGAATCTAAAATGATTATTAATAAAAGGAATTAAGAAAATAGTTACATTTGGCTGAAACGCAACAGCGAGCAATGTGTACGTACATCAATATAAGACTTGTATTGAGATCATAATTTTATTGACTTTTAAACGAATGACGTTTCTATTTGCATCGTTTACGATCCGATTATAAGTGATAATAGAAGTAGATTTTAATTCTTATAACGGAGAGCTAATGAATTCCTTGCATTATTATTAGTAAATTCATTGGGCACATACCTACCATCTGAAGTCTTTTCCTCAATTGATATTTGTTGGAGTAATATGTGGAAGCATTTTGCAGACACTTCAGACTCAAGTAAAAAATAAGGAAATGAAGTAAGCAAGTCTCTAGGGTTGAATTTATTCTTATCAAACCCATCCTTGAAAACATTTTCTTGGAAAGTATTTGAATATCTAGACAAGTAGCTCTCGTTCATTTTTGTCACGCGCTTACTTCCGTGTTGATTTTATTTAACAGTTACAAATGATTTTTTATGGTATAATATTACAGATAAAATTCGTACGCTAATATTGTTAAACATTTGTATACTTCCTCCAGTAAGTTTGTAGATTTGATATTATTCATTGTATAGTAATGGCAGGTGATATTGCATAATAACGGTTCCTTTAGTGACACCAAATCCAAAAGTACTCGCGGCAAATCGCGCTCGCTGTCAAACTAGTGTTGCAGGCAGGAAACCCAAGCACATCTCCTCAATTACCGCAAAATACCATTGCACACCTATTCAACTCACCCACTGTTCAGAGTGGCTAAATAAAGTAGATGCACACAAGATTTAAAATGTAATTTACTCGTTTACAATTCTTGCAATCTGATTTACTCGCAATTTACTCCCTTGCTAGAAAATGATAGAGTGCACCGCTACTATCAAAGCCTTATCAGAATGATACTATCTCGCAGACGTGATAAAAGAGGTATGTGACTGCTGAGTAGTCGTGGGAGAAGGCATTACTACAATAATGCTAGCTAGTGTTAAAAACGAGCAGGGCAACCGCTGACAAGTGGAAAGGCCGAAGAAAGTAAGAGAAAATCGACGATGTTGAAGAAGAAACTGCAGGAATAATGTAGTCTTCCGCGGCCAAATTCATGATCTTGACTGTCCGGGTGACGCCACGTCGCAGGCTGAGTTGCCGACGTTTCGATCGCCATGTTCAAATGTTCCTCATACAGCCCTGAGGAAGATCGCGACATGGCGATCGAAACGTCGGCAACTCTGCCTGCGAGGCGGCGTCACCCGGACAGCCACGATCACAAACTGAAGGAATGTTAAATTTGTTTTTATAGGGAAGGTACCGGTGGGTTAACAGCACAATAAAACCGCCCGGCGGCCGTGGGTGTGCGAGTCGGCCGCTGGATCCGTTCTCCCTGTTGTGCCGTTGCGCCGCTCAGGGCACCCAGCGCACACGACTCTCCCACGCCCCTCTGGAGCCCTCGCCTTCGCGTCGCGCCGCGCCGTCGCGGCAGGTTGGGCGGAGGCGCCGCGGCGGCCGCGCCCGCCACTTCCGGCGCGCAGTGGGGGACGCCCCGGAAGAGACGGAGGGGCTCCGCTGGCACCGACGGGCCTGCTTCTTCCGTGCCCCGCCACGCCAGGAAAAGCAACAACGCGGCATAACGCTCTCGCCGAATTCCACCAGAAAAGGGACGAGGGATTCCTTGGGAATAGGGATTCCTTGGGCATCTCCTATCAGGCGTTAGTGAGTGTAGTCATGCAGAGAGAAGGTAAAAAGTGGTGCTTCAGACGTAAGGTCTTTGTCATGAGGCTGTACATAACTCACTATTGGAAGGTAGTCGATAGTATTTGACAATGCGGTAGAAAACACATTAATGTGTGGTATAAAAGGGAAACGAATAGAGAGGAAAAATCATTTTATCCAACGAAACACAAAACTAATAAATCTGATATAATTTTAAGAATTGTAAATATAATAAATTACGTTTGGTAGTAAATATTCTATTTGCAATATTTGGATAATAGTAAAAGATGGGTTTTAATTACTCTACCAAAAAGCAAAAGAAAACACAAGAATTTGAAACAGGAACAAACTGAAATAAAAGAAAAGTAAGGAATATTGACACTCACTACACACATTGAACGTGGTTATAGTATGTGTTACTAGCTGAAGTTAGAAAGGAAAAGTAATTAATTCTATTTGTATAACGTAAAATAAAAGTAATATACATCTCCTCCTCTCTGCTCGTCCCCCTGCCCACCTTCCCATCCGGCTCCACGCAGCTCCTCCGCCTCACAAACCCCTGCGATTGCCCCACCATCCCCGCCTCACTGTGCCCACCATGCTCTCCCCTCGCTCCGGCCTCGCCGCACACTGTCCCTTCCCGTCCTTCTCCCGCCAACTCCACCTCTGTCTTCCTCGCCCGGCACCACCCACCGGCCTTTTCCCCGCCCGCCCTTCGGTCAACGCTGCGCTGCAAATCGTCATACGTCAATGCATTGCGGTTTGCCAAAGAAAAAAATTATTACACTCCCCCTTAAAGAAAGAAAACGGGAAAATATCCTCCATTCCATCAGAAGACACAATTTGAAAATCTCATCATCCTAAAGGCCAAAAGTGCCTTGTCGCTGCCGCCATGACATTCTGTCTTTCGCTTCCTTTTCATCTCTGCGTTTGAAAATCTATTGGTTAAAATCTAATTTTAATCTATTATTGGCCATAAAAGGAACCTATATAACACATTTCACATTATTGTAGCTTCAGTAGTTTAGGCTTGCATATTGTGTCCCCCCAAAGAGTCTCCAATGTTGGTCTTGTACAGGAAAAAAATGTAGGATTTTGGCATTTCTTATACATTAGGAGGCTAATAAAAAGAGACAGTCTACTCTGAAGCCTGTCAATTTGAAAGAGGCTGGAGAAGAAAGAGATCAAGAGACAATTTCAGGAATTTAATACCAGAGAAGTTAAAAAAAGGAGAAAGATTTAAGAGAAATCTTAAGTAAAAACAAAAAGCAAAAAGGAATATTCCATCTCCGGACGAGGAATCGAAGGACTTGTTCTCTGGTTCTTCGAATTAGACGTTCTAGCAGGGATATCTTCTCTGTGAGGTTAAGAAGATGCATAGTGTATGCTTTGCCGTGTAAAATTTTCAGAGGGACTTTAGGAAAAGTATAGGTGATGTGCCTAAATGAGTTCACTCTGGGATCACGTAGAATGTGCAGGGACGGAATAAGATGCTTATATGTGATTTCTGTCGAACTTGAATATAGTCTATGTGCAAGACATACGAGACAATTTATGTATAAGATTTGCCTGTATTGACCTGTATTTTTGTAAAATTAAACTGAGTTCAGCCTCTTTGCAAATATTTAATTTATTTTTACCCATTTCCTAAAGCGTTTGCGTGGGACTCACTTTAGGAAACCTTTGTCAAAACGCCACAAAATATAATGTTTAGGGAAAAAATGTTTCTTTCTTAAACTACCCCTGACGGATGCCTGGATGAATTCGTGAATTTGTAGTAAACTAAAACTTTGTTTCAAATTCTTTTGCATGATAATCAATACTACTGTTAGAAACGAGTGGTAAGAAGTATCTACACAATTGAAAATTAACCTATTAAGAAAATGAAAGGGATTTCGATAAATAACGACCCACAATAGGTACAAAGTGGCTTTGTAATTAAGAGGTCTGAGCGCGGCGCGTAAGCAGTGTCGCTCGGCTAAACAGGGCAGCGAGCGCCCGCCTCTCCATTCACCGCGATGAAAAATAGTGCGCGCGCCGGGGCACGCGATCCAGGGGCGCTGATGTGGGTCATCAGCTGATGGGAGAGCGCGGGAGGGCAAGCGGCTGCAACCAGCTGGTGCGGACGCAGCGGACGCGACGCCCCCGCATTCCCTGCTCAAAATCGGAATCGCAGAAGAACTCCTCCATCAGAATTAAATCGGGTTCGCGTCGATTGTTATTTGGCGGTTTCGGATGATTCAACTACATATTGCTGCTATATTTTTGCCTTACACAATTTGAATTCAATTTCTTTTTCCAAACTTTTAATTCAAATCTTTTGATTCAATCCATCCTGTCTCATTAAGACCCCCTCCCCAAAGGCGAATGGCACACATTGGTAATGAATAATTTTATTAATTTTATATCTAACGAAAATGATTCAATGTATCAATTGTTTACATTACAAATATTAACTCTAAATTAACAAATAACATTACATTTTATGCACAGCGTAAATGAAAAATTCTTTATTAAGAAAACTTTAAGTCGACTGTAGTCGTCTTACACCCCCCTCCCGAGAAAAATCCTGGGTCTGCATCTGTTATTAACAAGAACACAATCATTCACGTTTAAGCCTAAAGTCCATTGTTAAGGTTATGCATTCCCAATTCTAATGTTTATTGTTGTTGTTTTTTCATCCAAAATCGTTCAGAATTCGTGTAATTGTGCATCTGATAAATGAAATTGAATTGTAAAATGAGGACGGATATTAGGACTTAACAAAATTATAGATTTTCTTCAATTTGGGGGAAATTTCTAAACTGCAAGGAATACCTATAAGTAAACATGATAGCATCTAAAAAAACAAAGTAAGAGTCCGATAATTGATTATATAATTCTTTAAACATTTTTTGAACTACAAATTTTACTAGCCGTCTTGGATAACCGACATCGCGGAGGTTGAAGGGCCATTGGTACCTCGTACCTGAACGGTCGCAGTTTCAAATCCTGCCCGGGTTATGCATATTTGTGTGTGTCTATATACGAGTATGGGAGTTCTGCTATAGTTATCCCACAGTTACAAAAGCAATATTATTTACAGTGGTATTACAGGCTGTATGACCTTAGTAGTGACCTTAGTGAAAAGTGACCTTAAATAAGTATAAAAAACAAAAGGAACTGGTACTTATTTAAATGGAAGTTTAAAATTAATAATAGTTTATACACCGTTTCTTTCACAATGTTCAACGCTTATATGAGAACAACAACAAACTAACACAAATTATTTTGAGTGTTTATTTCTTATAAGCAAAATTAAGTTTACTTACAAGTGATTATTAATTTTGCTTCAATTCGTTGTTTGCCTTTCCCTCGCCAGCTCTCCGAAAGCAAGTGGCGAATTGCAATTAAGCTGTCCACCCCGTCTTGAGCGCGGCGAGTGACCTTAAGCGCGCCGACCCCCGTGCGCGGTGTAATGGGGTAAGCGACGTGGAGCGCTGCGGACTCCATTAAGACGAGGGGTGGCGATCCACCCAGTTCTGCCCCGGCCCTCCCAACTGAGCTCCTCCCCGCACGGCACGCGCACCTCCCTCTCCCCCCAACCACGCCCCGTTCCCCCGCACCCTCTTCCGCCCCGCCCAGCCCCCCTTACACCACGCAACGCCGCGCCCCGCCCTGCCGCGCGCCGCCCTGCCGCGCCCCGTCCTGCCGCGCCCCGCCTTCCCGCGCCCCGCCCCGCCCTGCCGCGCCTCAGGTACCCCCCTCGTCACCTCGCACCCCGCACGCCGGCCCAGCGCCGCTGATTGGAGCTGTCGTTAGCAAGCGCGGTATTTGGGCGGCCAAATTGGGCGGCATTCCCGGGAGGCCGTCGCCGCTACCGCCCCGGGGCTAATGAGCAACCTCTCCCCCTGCCCTCCTCACCCCCGCCCGGCGACACCATGGCCTTTGCGTCCGCGTCCACGTCCGCGCCCGCCACACCCCTCGTCCAGGTCCTCCGCGCTCTCTTTTGCGAGCGGTGCCGGCTTCGGCTGTACAAGAGTAGCTGAGAAGCTAGAGCTTGCAAACGCTCTGTGAATTTTCCCGTAATTAAACTCTAATAAGAAACAAACGTAACAGGGGTGGTAAGACCGGGTTGAAAAGTTGAACGTTATACAGATCGGTGAGAGACTAAAGTTTACCCGATATAAGACTTCACAAAAAAACAAATGTAACAAGACGTACTATAGGGTTGAGAAGTCGGACGTCAGGCGCACAGACCAGTGAGAGACTAGTTACACAGATATTTCTACCACCCTAAACAACCTGCCACCCTATGCTCCCTCAGTTCGTCAAACCAACACCAAGTCTGATCAAAGCAACAATCCAGCCTCTTTCATACAATTCGTTCTCAGAGAGAGAAAGAGAGAGAGAAGAGAGAAAGAACGAGAGAAAGAACGAGAGAAAGAGAAAGAGAGAGAGTGAAAGAACGAGAGAGAGAGATTTCTTCGCAGCCAATGATTATTTCTCTTGGATTGGAGTCATTTTCTGACTAAAATATAAAATAACGAATTTAATTAAAAAAGTAATCATAATATGCGGACAATGTAATCAAACCAATTACTATCCCGTTTGGTCAAATAAACGCTCTGTAATAATTTCAGTCAGAATATTCGTGACTTTCAAGGTAATTTATGAAATACAAATGGAAAATAATGTTACTAGAATTCAATGAGAAAGCCAAACTATTTTGAGGTCTGATAAAGAAACAAGTTCAAATAAGAGGTTGACATTGGTGAAAATTCAGTAATATCTGAAACTTTTACAGTACAATCTGAAACTTTTATCTACCCAACAATTTGCAACAAATTGAACTAAATGACTGTCGGCATGATTGAGCAATTTAAATACTGATAAAGGACAAAATAACTTAAAATCCGCAATACTAAAGAAACCTTCCAAATTTCATTCAATCTCTATTATTACGACGGTTATGACAGTATATAGTACAAACCCAAAACATTTCATAAAAATGACTTTTCAATTGTCCACAAAAATGTCGTGAAATTGAGTGAAAACATCTCCCTACATAATCAGGATAAATTCGTGACTTAACACAATATTTTCCAATTAACTCCGTTAAAACTGTTCATTTGCAATCTAACGTACTTCTAACTTTCAGTTCTATATTAAATTTGTCCCCCTTTCACATGAGTTTTAAAAATTGAGAACCCTCGCGATGCACAGGATTAATGATTACCCAAAGAAAGTTTTGAGGTCCTCTCAGTGTCATTTTAAGCATAAAATATTCATGCTCCGAACTTTCGAAAAATTACTCGAGTTGCTAACTTTATAGCCCGTTTGTCTTAAAAGAATTTGCAAACCCGACACATTAAAATTTAAACGATTTGTAAACACATCCAACGCCTGCGGGCAAGAAATGTACGACCTTCCCTTTTCCTTTTCAGAGTTACCAAATTTTTAAAAGAAATATGTTCCCCTCCGCTTACAAAAGGCATTTCTGGCGCGTTATGTGGCGTGGTCGGGTGAATCGCGCCCGCAAAAAAAGATAAAAGTCCGCGCGTCGGAGGGAGGCAGAGGAGAGCAAAGCACCGCCAGAGCGAAGGGCGACTCTGCGCACAACCGACTAGCTTTCACCACTCTCGCTTCTCCGTTCTTCGCAGCCATCCACGAGGGGAGAGCAGGCGGAGTGTGTCCCGATTGCATCCCTTGGGTAACCTTTTCCTAGTTCTTTACCTACCCTCCCGAAAAGACATAGCTCGATAGCATCCCTTGGGCAGCTTTTTCCTAGTTCTTTACCTACCTCCCCAAAAAGGCGTAGCTCGATTGCATCCCTTGGACAGGTTTTTCCTAGTTCTTTATCTACCTCCCCAAAAAGGTGTAGCTCGATTGTATCCCTTGGGCAGCTTTTTCCTAGTTCTTTATTTACCTCCCCAAAAAGGCGTAGCTCCATTGCATCCCTTGGACAGCTTTTTCCTAGTTCTTTGTCTACCTCCCCAAAAAGGTGTAGCTCGATTGCATCCCTTGGGCAGCTTTTTCCTAGTTCTTTACCTACCTCACCAAAAAGGAATAGCTCAATTGCATCCCTTGGTTTGCTTTTTTCTAGTTCTTTACCTACCTCACCAAAAAGGCATAACCCGATTGCATCCCGAGGGCAACTTTTTCCTAGTTCTTTACCTACTGCCTCCCCAAAAAGGCATGGCCCGAATTGCATCCCGTTCGATTTTTCTCGCGATTACAAGGAAGAGCTGGCCTGTGTATGAGTGCTCCGATGGTCACCTTTTCACTTCCGTATTTGAAGTACATACTTTGAATAAGGCTTCTTCGACGTTTTTAACGAGAAAATATTGTTACTGTCTTTGAGTTTGATTTGAAATAAAACTCGTCCCTTTTTATTTTAGACAGCATGTACTGAATTCATCAGTTTACATCAGGGCATGCACATCTTTACGTTTCGGAAAAATGTAGCCTTCCATCTTCAAGCCTATAATACAATGATACAAGAATGTTAACAATTTTGTCCTAAAAAACGGCATCAGTAATAATCTCTACAATTTTGATTAATACGTTTCTCGTACAGTAATTGGACCTACTCATTTTAAGGGTATATTCAATAAAACAACTTGTCTTCCATTATTATTTAAAACGTTTTAATCCGCGTATTGGCAAAGTTGCAAACGTTCCCAAGTGATACTTTCTTCAGGGCAAAATTGCAGTTTAGCCAAATAATCTATTGACTTCGGACGCGGAAGAACAAGTTTTCGTTCTTAACTGCCAACTAATTTGTACCGTACGGTCCTGTGAAATAAATACGCGCGTGCATCAGAAAAGAAAACCAAAGTTCTTCGCGTGTACATCAGAAAAAAAAAGAAACAAAAAACTGCAGAAGATAATTTTGCGAGATTCAATACTGAAAAGCAATCCAAGAACAATGTAAAAAGTTGTTAATTCACGGTTACAATGAACAGAAAAAATGTTTAGATTTAATTGAAAATGAAAAACTTTCATTACGAAATTAGTAGCTTTCTAATATCAATTGATTTCATTCTTGAAATGGGATATTCTGGGAACTTAATCAGCGCTGATGTTTCGAAAACACGTTATATTAATTTTTAAATTAAACTTGGATTTAAAAGTATAGTATTTACATGTATGCCCATTTATAACAAAATCCATTTTTAAGTGCACAAACTATCAGACTTAATCTCGATGAAAAGTTGCACCCCTCGTGTACTGCCATTGTTACAAAAAGTCGTACTCAAGATAAGGCATGGGGCCACAACAGCACCGTCGTTCCTTGCATGTGCCCGCAGCGGCTTCAAATCGGCCCTCGCGGTTCGTGACGTCACACACCACTTATCTCTGTTTCTCCCCCTCCCCACAGCCCTTCTCACGGCATCCTGTGCGGTGTGTTCCCGGCACCCATTGGACCCTCTCGCCGCCTCAAACAACGCACCTCCACAATCTGCATCGCCTCCTGCTCGATCTCTCCTCACCATTCTACACCCTCACCCACAATAAAGCGCATTTGTGCCTGGCCGACGTGCAAAAACAGCAGCGAGCGTAGACATGTTTGTGTTCGCCCGAAAACATCGCTCCCTCCTCCTCTTCCTTCCTTTGCTCTCTCACTCGCCGCCGCCTACAATTTTTTGTTCGCGTTGGAGGTCCTCCGTCCTTGTCGCGCCGTGCGGCACCAACGCGCTCTGGCGGCGTCACAACAACATGGCTGCGCGCCGCCATTTTGGATTCCTCCGCTCGCGTCTGGCTCCGCGAGCGAGGGTCGAGCGAGCGCGAGTGTGTGTGGCGGCGCGCGTGTGTTGGTGTGAGTGTGACGGACGCGGTTGTGTGAGTGGGTGCGCCTCGCTGTGAGTGTAACGCGCGGGAGTATTACGTCACGGCGGAGAATAGTCCAGTCGGCGGGCCGGCCGGCCGGCCGGCCGGCCGGGCGACCGAGGAAGTTCACTGACTTTTTCCAAATGAAACGCCAAGGCCGCGGGGCCCCCGGGGCGCGATAAAGAGGAAATGGAGGCTAACGGGCGCGCTCGCCGGCGCTGCCTCGCCTCGACCCAGACCTTCGCAGGCGCACTCGCTGTCGCCGCGTTCCGCCGCCACGCGGCGCTGCGTGCGTCCGCCACCCCTCCCCGCGCCGCGCAACAAACATAGATGAGCGATAATAATCGTAACGTGCTGCTATGCAACTCTATTTTCATTTCAGCACACGCTCTATTACAGTACGATAAAACGCACGTATTACTCCAGTAGTTTAAGTTTAGTTAAGAAAATTTAATCGACGTAGGAACTGAATGAATAGTGAGTACTTTAATTTAAAAAATCGCAAATAATAATTTTTACATAACATTCAATCTACCGCATTTTTCGAACACCTGTCCCGATGAGTGTTGTGCAAAAACTTTCTGCCCATCGCTGGCGAAATGAATTCCATTCATTCACACACAGACACACACGTATCACTTACCCATCCCCATTTCCTTCTAATATCGGCATAGGCTCATAAACCACGCGCCAGCAAGGCCAGGGAGGCGGGCGGGTCCCTTTAAACCTTCACTTGTTCGCGGGCAAACAGCAGCGTAATCGGGCGTTAAATCACGCCCCCTACCCCGCCCACCCGCCCGCCCGCACGAGATTTCTGGAAGCGCGCTGCTTCGATGCGATTCGCTCGGAAAACGCGTCATCATTCGTGATGTTTACCACAGGACGCCGACCCAACACTGCCACAAAAAAACGAAATTATTTTTTAAACGATGTCCTATTAATACAGCAGTCAAGCGTGAAGTTCATCAGAGTGGACAGAGATAGACGAGAAAAAGCCGCTCCGCTTCCACTGAATGGGCGGGCGCGGCTCGGCAGCGTGAAAGTCAACGCACGTCTATCACGTCCGTTTCGCTGCGCCTCAACTCCGTGCCAGGGCTGTCCACGCGGCCGCACGCAACCGTGTTATCACGCATCACGTCCAGTGACACGACGCCTCTCCGGCGCGCCGGACGTCGCGGCGCGGCGCGGCGCGGGCGTCGCCTCGCGGGCGTCGCGCCACCGCGCCCGATTCGCCGACGCCGACGCGTCGCCTCGAAATAGCCGCGCGCGCAGACGCGGCCGCCTATTTCGGACACATTCTGTCCCACTTAATTTTATTTACACCTCCGCAGGCTGGCCACCTGTTCATCCGCCGCCTTCGTATTTCCGCCAGGCTATTTCCGGTGCTGGCCCAGTGCAAACATAGACACACCCGCCCTACCCCCACTCCACCCCCGCGCCGCTCCAACGCCACCGGCCACCGGCCCTGCCGCTGACGCTGCCATCACAAACGTGAGATGAGTGGCACGTTTTTTTGCCCAGGTTTGGATTCGCACAAGCGGCGCGTGAATGGCCGTCGCGGTATGGCCCGCGCCGGTAACGGACAACGCAGGCACTGATTTGAATGAAAATGGCCTCCCGGCGGCGCCGCGCGCGACCGGGCGGGCGGGGCCCAGCACGCGGCGGCGCCCCGCGCGCCTTATCTGCGTCGCGTGCGGCCACACGCACCTCACAAACAACGCCCGCCGCCGCCGCCTCCACCGCCACTCACCGACACCTCCGCCGCCGGCACGTCAACAACCGGCCGCCGCCGCCGTCGACGCTGCCGTCCACGACAGAGCCACTCGCTACGCATGCAACCATCGCACGCCCAGAGCCCGCGCACACTCACACACAGGCCGCGACACTCGAGCGACACGCACTGTTCCGCCGCCGCAGGCAGAGAGTGGGCGTGACGTCCGCCCGCCGTCCTTCCGCCTCTGCCGTCGCCCCGTCCCGCGTCGTCTTCGCCTCCGCCTCCGCCGCCGCCGTCGCCGCCGCCCGCTGCCGCGACGCGCGCCCGCCGCCGTCCGCCGCCCCGCCGCCCCGTCGCCGCCATTGGCACACAGGCGGCGGCAGCGGCGGCGGTGGTGGCGGCGGCGGCGGCGGACGCGCTCGAGCTCGATCGATCTGCGCCACCCCCTTCGCCTCCCGCGCGCTTCACCCTCTGCGCGGTGGCGGCGGTGGAGGCGGCGGCGCGGCGTCACCCGCTGGTGGGGGCCGCGCCTCCGCGCAGCGCCGCGCTGCTGTCAACGCCCGCTCTGCTGCGAACCCTCCGCGTCGCGGCGCCGCGCAACGATTTCATCCCGCAGCCGCCACCGCCGCCTCCACCTCCTCTTCCACCCCCAAAACGGGAGACGTCGCCGCTGGTGAGGCAAGAGACGACCAGCTCTGTCTGTCCGACGAGGAAAGATCACGTCACGGTGGCAAAAGTAGTCGCGGCACTGGAACGACGGCGGCGGCTGTGAGAGCCTCGTCAGCTGTGGGTAGGCGCCGACGATGAATGGAGATCGTTGAGGAAAAGGCATTCGGGCGACGGCAAGGGAGGCGAAGGGAGAGGCGGCAACGCTGCCGGCAGTGGCGATGGCAGCGCGGAGGCGTTGAGGAGGCAGGGAGCCCCTCGTCGCTCCGGCGTTGAGCGCTCCGCGGCGCGCGCTCGCCCGTGCACTCACCCGCGCTCGCCCGCTCGCCCCGTATTGATTGGCTGCTTAGGGGCGCCTCGCCTCGCCTCGCTTCGCCTCGCTGCCGCCGCCGCTGTGTGCCGCTGACGCCGCCGCGGCGGGGATCCCGAATGTAAACGAACTCGGGACTCGCGGCGCGGAGGCGGCGGTGGTGGCAGCGGCGGCGGCGGCGGCGGCGGCAGGGCGGAGCGGCGCCGCGCGCTCGCGGCTGACAACTGGCGTCGCGCCAGGTCGCTCCCGCCGCCGCCACCGCCGCCACCGCCGCCGCCGCGCGGCATCCGCGCGCCCCCGCCTCCGCCGCCCACCGCCGCCGATTCGCGCGCCCCAGGCGCCGGCGGGCGTCGAAGCACGGGAGATATCGCCCGTCACGCGATATCACTGTAAACAATGCAGGCGGCGCCCCGCCCTGCCATGAGAAACGAAAACGGAGCACGTGACCACCGATGTACAAGCGATACTTCGCTTGTTATTCGCAGTTAGATTGTGTGAATCGCATGCAATGTATCATTCGACGAAAATATACAGCTTTCGAGATTTGTTAGGCGTCGTTCGCACCTGCATTGTCATGATAAATACTGCTACGTTTCTTACGAAGAGAAATAAAAAATAGTGTTCATGGGATTACAAACGCAATACGATAAACGCACTCTCTTATAGAGTATACCTAGTAAATTCAACTAGATGCCTTGAATGAATGTGCAATTCTGCCACGAATAACATTTAAAGCTATATTAGAAATTCCCGAGGAAATGAGACGCATTCTCATACGCGAAGGACAATAAAACGCCAGATATTTCGAGAGCGGGCCCGAAATATCACGACGGCGCGGCGGCGCGTTCGCGTAGGTCGGAGCCGGCGTTCGTTCACCGCGGCGCGGCGCAGTGTTGCGGGGCTGGCGGAGGCGGCGGACGCCGGGCAGACGCGCTTCAGACGTTGCCCGCGGCGGGGCGGGGCGGAGCGGGATGGAGCGGGATAGCTGGGCGGGCGGAAGGGTGGGGCGGCGCAGAGCGGGCGGGCGCCGAGCTGCAGGCCCGCAGCGCGAGACGCGAGACGGGAGGGTGGCGCGGTCTCAGAACGCGGGCGACCGTTAGGCGGCGGGCGCGGGCGCGGGCGGCGGCCATGTTGGACGCGGGCAGAGCCATCTGGCGGCGGGGCCGCGACCTTGCGCGGGTGACGACCCCGCGTTGAGCTGGCGGGGCGGGCGATTGCGAGCAGGGCGGGGCGCGAAGAGGTGATCTCGAGATGCCACCGGAGGCACCGAGTCACGACACGAGAAACAACGAGTAGGAGATGAGTTTTTTTCTTGCGCGGAAGGCTAGGGGTTGGCCTCTCGTGGCGAATATTGTTTCGTACGGCGCACTTCCAACACGCTTTTTCATTCATTTACTCTTGTACTTCCTTCTAATGCAGTTTGCATCATTGTGACGTTTATCTTATCATACAAACGCATCTGTTTACATTCATTATTATTATTATTATTATTATTATTATTATTATTATTATTATTATTATTATTATTATTATTAAGCTTTGATTGTTATGCATTCCGATTAATAAGCTTAATATTTGTTTATTTTTAACTATTAATTTTTGCATGACATGAAAATCATTTTATAGAAGGATGACTCAAATATTGTGATTGTTACAAATAATGGAAGACTACCGCACTAGTACTGATTCTATATTCTATAATTTTTTTTTTTAACGAGAATTTAGAAGGCTTGTAAGAAAAGACATGTTAAACATCCGTGTATTCTCATACCTGTGCATTTAATAATGTATTCTTATTTTCTCTTGCTCGACAAAACGTCTCCTTTCAGAACCTCGATGACTTGGCTTTTTAAGTACTATCTAAAGTTACGATCATCCATTTTAAGGGATATTTTTAGGATTACTTGTTTCCAGATATTATGTAACGTGTGCCAGGAAAGTCTCTCCGCATTATGCCTTATCACGGGCTTTTACAAACAATTGCATTTGTGTTCGTAGCAACCAGATCACTGGGAAACAAGTAAAGGGGCGTCAACATTTCCAGTACTGTTATGTTTGTGGGGAGTACGCAATTGACATTTTCATTTTTTCAAGCTGCAATTCGTGCTACCAACATAATTTCAATTGCTAGGTCTCTCACAAGCCACTGGTTCCACTGCGGCGAGACTTTCCTGCACGAGAGCGCACTGTATTGTAAAACGCATTAAAATTATACAGCATACATGTTTAGATACATGCATATTACAAATTTAAATAATATTCATTCTGAAATGACTGAACAATAATGTTGGATACCTTACTTAAGATTTTCAACATTGTTTATCTTGAGAATTATAACACAATATTTCGTTAGGAGTAGGGGTAATGCATCGTTCGTAGCATTTGTCCATTTTCGCTGGTAGATATCTTCATCGTGAGACGCAAACTCTAAGGGCAGCGTGCTTCTGCCGTCTCGCGTCGCGTCGCGTCGCGTCGCGTCGCGTCGCGTCGCGTCGCGTCGCGTCGCGTCGCGTCGCGTCGCGTCGCGTCGCGTCGCGAGGAGTGGCGCGGGCGGGGGCTCAGCAGCGCCGGTGGATGACTGGCGCTTCCCTTCGCGGGCGTCCTCCATCGCGCGGCGCAATTTCGCCATCTCGTTAGCAGCGCCTTTCAGCCCCGCGCGGGGCGCGGCGATGGGGGAGGGGGCGAGGGGGGCCACAAAAGCGGGCCCCGGCGCCCCGCGGTTGGTCGCCCGCGCAGAGCCGCGCCCCGCCGCGTGACTCGCGCAGATGGCGGCGGCGGCGGCGGCGGCAGAGGAGGAGGCGGAGCGGCTTGTGTGGCACCCAGTGCACGCGACACGTGGGGGCATTCGCAGACCGACTTACGGGAACTTCAATGAGCACAGTTCAGTGCCCGTTTTGGTTGTCAACAACTTCAGAGAAATGTCAACAGACTTTTAAAGAGAATGAATGCTATTTGCCAAAGATATTCGCCAACACAATCATAGAAGTCAACGACGGCCGCCTTTCTTCGCCTTTGGGACAAATCAGTTTGCTCCAGTTTATTTTAATGCTGCACACAGTGAAGCCAAAGTAGTTTATTTAGTCAATATTATCTCATCGAAGTGAAAAGGTTTTATTACAAGCCACTCAAAAAATAAAACAAAGTATCTCTAAATTGTTTTTGAAACTAGTATTAATATTACAGGAAAGAAATATACAATGCTTTTCATCTGAAATTCCTTGACTGCTTATTGTGACACCAAATCCTTGCACTTCATCTTTTCATTGTCATATTTTGTACATGCAAACTGCCACAAGTTTAACACAACTGTTTGGGACTTTAGCCATCTAAAGAGAACAATCGTTGCTTTGTCGACTTCACAAAACAGAAATCTTTATGTAGAAAATGAATCTCCAACGGAGAAACAGTTTGAAAGTACCAGCTAAATGCTCAACAACAAGCCCATTCTTCTAACCCAGAAGAAAAGGTCGATACATCATCGGCAAAGAACTTCGAAAGCGTTCTGCGTAGCTGTGGTAAAAGCATGCTTTCAATTTCTGGCCCTTGGCCGGGAGATTTATGATTTTAAAGGCTTGGTGGATGGTGAACATTAACAATTACTTCTGATCCTACAGACTATTAAAAATTAGACAAAATATAAAAGTCATAAAATAGTAAGAACATAGTAGTTTTATAACACAAAGTTGTTTATAAGAGTAGGCAAAATTTATTGATTAAATTTGTAGTGTAAAACTATCTTTTAACTACTATTATTATTACAAATAATTCTTCAATACGATGGTCTAAATGAAATTATTTACTGCGATGAGGTTTTCACGCAGAATTACAATCGACGCAATGGTTCTTAATTTTTTATTGTAGACAATGTTTATTCTTCATTAACTTCCCAATACGAATTGGTAAAATAGAAATAATCTTCCTTAATAAAATATTATTTTATACTACATATAGACGGTACATTGCAGCATATACGTTTCAAGGAAATTTACCTCGTCTTCAGTGCTTCCTATTTGATATATAAAGGAAAACAAAAATATAGAAGAATTAATGTATACAGAGGAAGATAAAATGAATCAGTTCAGTTAAATAAAATACAATACACACCCAAATAACATGATATGAAATGTCTGCTAAACATGCACCCCTATCAGCGCTATTTTCGTTTATATATACTATATCTTACAGGGAACACTGAAGATAAGGCAAAACTCCTAGAAACGTGTACTGCAATGAATGTAGTGTAACATACAAATTTTTAATTGTTGAAGGTTATTTTTATTTTACCCATTTTCCTGAAAACTTTTTGATCTAATGAGAATTTTGTTTGTTTTTTGTCATTTTGTACGACAAGTGTTAGATCAGTGTCATCAGGGAGGACTATATTCGCAAACCTCTTCCCGTTACTTCACACCGCATACGGCAATCATGAGTTCACTACTTTATGGCAGCGCACACGATCCGCCTTATCTCTCCGTGTTATGTGGCCTCGGATAGAAAGTCACCGTGAAATTACGCTGCATAATAAATCGATTAATTCTGAAGACAAATTCCGCATAATTTTCTCGCTGTTACTAGAATGCACACACCACTCGAACACGGCAGTTCGCTCCCCCCTCTGCCTCTTCGCGCTCCACGCTTCTCGCCTCGGGACGTCGCGGCATGTCGATGACGTCACGTAATACCGGAGAAATACGGCGCAGCGGTCCTCGGCGAGATTGCGGTCGCGGCGCGGAGGCCGGAAGGAGTGGGAGGGCGGCGGCGGCGGCGGCGCGGGCGACAGCGTGGAATTGCCGCGCGGGCACACGGAGCGAATAATAAGCGCGAAGGAGCGAAAAAGGAAAGGAACGAGCGACGCCTCCCTCGCCCGCTTGGCACCACGCGTCGCGTCGCGCCCACCTCACGCCCTCCCCACGCCCTGCCCTGCCCTGCCCAGCCCTGCCCCTGGCCGCGCCGCCGGAAACGCTTTTGACTCGGCTCCTCAAACACTGCCGGGTCGTTTCTACCCACGGTGTAAGATGTATAGGTGTGTTCACTCCCAGTCTAAAACTGAAGCTTTTGTGAGGCTAGTTCTCACAGTTCTCGCACATTAGCGCTGCGATCTTTGGGTCTCATTACGCAAGGTCGTGATTGGTCGTGATCCATTCGACACCTTACGGACAAGCGAGGAACTAGCCTCAAACTGGCTTCAGAAAATTTGCCCCAAAGGCGGCTAGTTTACACACCTATATTTCTTACACCGTGTTTCTACCTCAAACACCCGTTGGCCGTCCCCTGTTCATTTCTTCCCATCTAGTGACAATAAATGATCACCTATTGATGAAAGATTAATTTCTTTTATCAATCACTCGTAATTAGCGACCGGATTTACTTGCTTTAATAATCTATTAAGTATAAGCATTATGGCGCCTCCACACATTCGTTATTCGGCGAACAGTGAGCAACCGCTCGCCGAATCCTGAGTAATGAGGATGAGTTGCTTGCTATTTGCCGAGTGACGAACATTCAGTGCTCGCCCTACCCACCGCGAATCTGTCTTTTGAACACATCAAAGGAACAACGACGACGTTTGCCGAACACCGTTTGGTCTGGATCGGCGAGCAGTGGCTCGCTGCTCAGCGAATGCCGAATGTGTGAAGCCGCCTTTAACAGTCAAAACTTCGAAAATACGCACAAAAATGCCCTCTAAAATATTTAAGCCTTTATATCGTAAAAAGAGAAGTCACTTTTGTTAAAATCATATGCCTCTCACAATTGTAGAGGAAATCCCATCAGCGTCACCAGCTTTACTAGTATCACTTACTTAGTATTACTCGAAAGCATTGTGATTTCCTTGTTAAAATCTTACATAGTTCAGTGAAGGAAATTGATACGAGCTTCAATGAACCAATAAATAAAGAACACATTACAAAATATAAAATTAAATTTACGAATGAATGTACAAAATTTATATGTGAAGCAATTTTGAAAAAAAAATTACAATTCGCTAGATTCGTTGCGGAAGTTAACCATTCTCTCAAAGTAGCAATTGCAAATCACGGTTTTTATAACAGTTTCTTCTTGATATTATTTATATAAAACTGCTAGAAGAAAAGAGCTAAAGATTGCTAAGACTAGAGTATCATAATGAAAGAAGTCACAGAAAAACTATAATAGTCATGAATGTGTCCCAGTGCTGATATCAGTAATTGCAACAAAGGAAGAAGGAGAAGAAGGAGAAAATTATTAGACATCACTAAAATTACATAATAAATAAAAATATTAAATGTTAAACAATCTGTACCTGGTAGATTTGATGAGATAATGTTGATAAAAGCTCGTATTTATTGCTCTTGCGCGTTGCCACTGCAGGATACGTTCTGTAACAAGATCGTAATGTGTCATTAATTGAAAGTTACATAACAAAGTGAATCACAAAGTAGCAATATAATGTTCTACCGGGAAACGGGAGTACCCCGAGAAAACCTGCTCCTAACTCGCTTTGTGCACCACAAATTCCACTTACAATCGCCTAGAATCGAACTCGGGCACCGACAGTGGAAGCAGTGCAGTATGACTACAACGCCACGAGTTGCCCTTAATAACCCAATACGTACGAACACGAAACAATGAAATGAATAAATGGATTTAAGTAATTTACTTTTTTAAAATATTTAATTATTTTATTGTCATATTATTACGACAATTTTAACTTTGAAATGAACTCGAGAAGCCTCCCGAGAAGGCACGCACAACAAATGACATTCTACAGCAGCAACACTAGTACTAAAAGAATAATCAGTTTCTCACGAGGTACTTAATTTCCCGAGTGGATAATACTATTTTAATCTTTTGGTGAAGTATTGCAACTTTTCATTAGTTCAACGATTCTAGTCGTGCTGCTAACAATGAAATCACTATTGAACAGTTATTATGTACGTTCAGTTTGAAGATAGGTCTCTTAAACATTGCTTCCAAAAGTTTCTAGATTAGTGATATGGATATTCTTTATTTATAATAATTTTTTTTCTTTTAAGTGAAGGTCTGAAGTATTATTTAATTATAGAGTATTAAAGTAACTAACTTTTGTTAATAACAATATTTGTATTTGGTTTCCGAAAAGAGCTCTTTACTGTAATTATCTGCTCTTTGTCTTCAATATATTACCCTCTCTGACACAATGAAGTCATTGACCAAAAGCGATGAAATCCCAGCTTTTTATTATGGTGTTTCATAAAACCTACATGAAAAAGGTTCAGCGAAATAATATCCGTTATTAATAGTTACGATGACAAACAAACATTACCAGCGAAAGTTATAGGGCAGTGGCACTCTTGCCACCACTGAAAATGTCAGCTGCAACTTCATCTCACTTTACAACCTGGAGCATTTTACATTCCAAATGGTTGCAAATTTATTCTATCGCAGTGCAGTAAGTCTACCTGCTCTGGGGTAAGAGATATATTAGCTAGAATCGTAAATAGTCCAAAAAATTTCGCTCTAAACTCAACGCTTTCAACATAGGTTAAGAATAAAACTTAAATAGCGCGAACCATAATTTTTGCGTTATTTTAATATTTTATGTTGTGTTTTTGGAGGCGGATAAAAAGATTACGAAATTAATGAAATTACCAATTGATACACTTATTTCTATGGACAAATATACGTTAGTCAACAACATCAAAGGGAACATTGTGTACAAACAATTAATTGTAACTCATTAACTGAATTGAAATCTTTTCCATATTTTCCATAATCCAAATTTTCCCTAATCCAAACCTTTTCCATATTTTCCTTATTTTCGTGTTCTAGTTTTCCGGCACCCTTCCCGTAAAATGAAGTGCTGATAATTGATTTAACGTATTCAGAAAAAAGTAAGCGAAAACGAAATAGTTCATTTTACTTTGCCTGTTTTATTGCTTCTTATTATGCAGACTTCTCTGGAGAGTATTTTTAATTCGTTTTTCTTATACATATATTCAAGAGTATGAAAACGGTAATCGGGCATGCAAATTGCATAGTACATTTTTATAACATGCTTCTTGAGCTTAAATTACTGACTTAATAGTAAACTACATGTTGAGCAAATCACATATATTTTGTGACGTTAGGTTGAAATCAGCATTGAAACTATATTCAACCCACGAACTACAAGATTGTACTTCACATGGGCAGTGAGTGGCATGCTCCAATTACATCAGGATCATAGTTTTCAAATTCAAGAACATTCTTCGAATAAAAATTCTTAGATATGCAAGTTAAAAGAAATACTATATTAAACACATTACGACATGGCTTAATATCTTTTACTGCATTATACGTAAACTGATCAATGAAAAATTTTTATTGAGTAATTCCGTTCTGAGAATCACATTCAGGTATTAGAGAAAAAATTAATAAATGAGCATTAATCCAATTCATCACTTTTAGAATTTGAATTGCATATTGAAAGAGTATTTTAATACATGGAAAAAACGCATTGATTAAATATTTCATTCTGTGCTTCTTAACCATTTAAACGTACGTTATATTGTTATTCACTTCACTATGAATTTTAGATAAAGATATTTCCACTAATTGTCGAACTGAGGATTAAAATATTTCGCTTTCCCAAACGTAACCGTAAAGACAGGATTGCAACGAGGATCAAAGTTTCGTAATGACCGAAGAAAAAATCGCTCACGAAAAAAATTCAATATATAGTAAACATTTCCTTTAATTGAGCAACATACTCCTAGAAAAGCTCCGAGTGCAGCTTGAGGACCGTAGCCAGAGTGCTGTTCCCTTGCGCTGGGTGAGCAATGGAAGACGCCTCGCCTCGCGCGGCCGGCCGCCATAATCTTCCGGGGCAGGCTGGCGGCGCGGCGGCTCCGGGAGCGAACGGGAGCTGGCTTGGCCTCCGGGGAACCGGTTCCGTCCTCGGACGCGCCGCGCCGTCCTGCGCGCTGCCGGCCCCCATCGCCGCCGCCGCCGCCGCCGCCGCGACGCGACGCGACGCGACGTGGCGCGCTCCTTCCGCGGCATTCCGCGCGTGCCTGCCCGTTTTAGCGCGCTTAGCCGTCTTGCCGGCCCCTTGCCCTCGCCGGCGCGGCGCCGCCGCCGCTGCCAACGACACCGCGCCCCGACCTCCCACACGCCCTAGTACGACTTGACGTCACTTGGCACTTTTCTCGAGATTTGCAAAATCTTCTTTCAACTTTTTCTTGAAGTTAAGAAGTTCAATGAAATTTTGGATGAAAAATGGCATGGAGAAATATTAACACGCAATAATTTAAACCAGTGTTGTCAAGGTCGATGCCACGAGCAGAGTCCTTGACACGAGTGCCACGAAATCGCCCCTCCACGCAGCTCATTACCCTGCCACCAGAGACAACGCCATCCCTATAGTAATACAGCGGGGTTACTACTACTCGTAATAGTTCCCTTTCCCGACGCTAGTTCCGCAGATAAGCTCGTGGCATGCTACGATGCCATGACGTGAGCCACTGCCACCAGTAGAAGACTTTGAAAGCACTGATTTAAACCAAACTGACTGGCTGTGATAACTTAGCGGTAGTGCCCTTACATCTGCAGCAGTGGATCTGAAGATCCTAAGGTTCAAGTCCTAACGATGGCGAATTTTCGACACTACTTACACAGTTAGGTCGAATTCATCCAATACGAGAACTGTAGCGGCCGCTTGTTCTCATCGGTAGTTTTGCATGTCTCCGTACAACAGCAGGTGAATGCCGGAGCAGTGTCCGAAACAAACGGCCCTCAGACCTCGCATGATTTTTCACTTCCCTCATTTTACCCGTAGTTACGTTTACGTAGTTACGTGTACTACACTAACACATCAATCAGTCTGGAACTTCAAGCTTGTCCTGCCTGGGGGGACCCTGTTGGAGGGAATACCTGGAGAGGAATATCCCAGCCGACTTGGCCCTAGATCTCACATTCCAGCAGGGGACGAACACCGCGACCTCCCTGAATATAACGTGCACTACACTTGCGGGACGAATGATCTAAGTAATTGGTGCGCCCCGAATAAAAATCTTCTTCACTCGTGATTTCTTTCCTTCCTCAGAAATATAGCCAACACCCAAAAGTAAAAAAATGTATTGAACCGCCAAATACCCTGATGCAGATAAAATAAAGGTGTCCAAAATATTTGTAAAATAGTCTCTTTCCTGTATTATAGTAAATGAAAGGTATTGTGTTTCCACCTTTAGGTACAATTGGGAATTAAAATAAAATATTAAAAATAAACACATCATTATCTTTGTTTTGAATAAAAATATTATTCGATGTATAATAAACATTTCCAACAATACTAAGACGTTTTCTATTACTTTTTATCATTTTTGGCAAAATTACTTATTTTATAAACATACACGGAAATCGTAAAAAAGCATGGTTACAAAATCGGCTCGCCAGGTCGTAAATCAAATCCTAGACATTTGCGAGTAGAAGCACTCAAAAGCATATGAAATTGTCTACATTTCATAAGTAGCATTCTCTGAAACTCCTTCTGGAAGTTTAGGAATTTGGTGAATTTTTATTAAAAAAATTAATTTTTAGTTAACATTTTTATGGAAAAATATTATTTTAATCAATTTATTACGCTATTTATGAACTGAAAAGCAGCTACTAGTCAATTGTTTAACCAATTATTACAGCTAATTTCATATCAAAAGCAAAGAACTAAAACAAATGCCATAAAATTATTATTTTCTTAATTTAAACACGAAAAAACTGTTTTTTCACTGTAAGTACTTACCATGTGGATATTTTAACCTCATATTTTGAAAATAATAATATTTTCTACATCCAAACATGTGGGAAAAATCTGAGTCGAATTGCAAACTAAGGCCGGAAACACCCCTTATCCGGCTAGAGCCTTTCCCCGTCTTTATCTTTTGCAGATGTACTAAAGGAGTGAGAAATTACTCTGGGAGTCTGCACATGCACCCGTTGTAAACCATGCGCATTTATTATATTTTTAAAATATGCCTGAGAGAATTAATACTGTATGAGTCACGTTTTCCGTATTTTTAACGCAGGCACTCATTTCATAACACCGCTAACTAATACTCGAAACAAATTGATAAAATAATAATAAACACAAAATTCCACAAAAAAACAACAACAGAGACTAGTGACTCATTAGCCAGCACTTCTTCCTTTATTTCGTAAATTTTAGTGATGGGGACCTGAAGCAGGTACTAAAAAGCAAGATACCAATAATGCGGAGAGAGACTTGCTTTTGACGTTACGGTTTTGGGCCATAGGAGATACATACAGATCTTTGTCATTTTTACTTATAATTACCCAGTGTACAATTTCCCCCAATGAACAGAAATCCACGACAGACGCAGAATAGCTGATCGAGCACGTAGACACATACCAAGAGAGCAAATAGTCTTCCAACTCTCTTTAAATACTATTTATATCCCAGGAGATACGATTTCTCATAGATACCAGAATCTTTACATTGCTCTCTCATGGACACTTCGAAAATCTCTTGTGACGTCATGTCTCAGGAGAGAAGATCACTCTATTGAGAATTTACACGTATCTCTGGTAGTCTCCTAACTAGCTCTGGAAAGTTAGGAGAGAAAACTCTCTCCGTGTAAACGCACCTTAACTGCATTTAAGTGAGTTCAATGTGAGCGAGGTCAGCGCACTACTATTTCTAGGGCTGTGCAATCTTCCAGCTTCTGTGCCAAAAAGAAAATTCACTGCCTATTTTCTAAAACACTTTCAGAGCATATGAGCTACTAAAATGTTGTTTCTGTACTTTCCTTCACATGTATGAGGGTTAAAATACTCAGAGCTATTTTGTACATGTCACCTCTAACGACATTCTTGTAAATTTAAACAACTTGTCCAAGGAAGTAAAACTAATTATTTGATCGCTAAATTCCTCCATCTTCTTCGCTTTAAAACTTTATTAAATTATATCTTATCATTACTAACTATCAGCATTTGATATGTTTCTTATTACGCTGTGCAAATGGAATTGGGAGGGTGGTAAAACATTATGTGAAGATAAATGTTTGTTTCCCTTGGCTGGATTGCAATGTGAGAACTGGGCTTACTAGCAGGGGACCTTTCGGTAAAATCGGCGCAGAGAGGATTTAAGCGCCGCGATAATTCGAGGAAAGAAGGAAGTCGTGGAGAAACTGAGAACTCCTGTTCGAACATAATTCTTTCCGTAGCTTAGTGTAAGGCCTCAAGGAACTAAGTACGATGAAGCAGAAGGTTGAGAAGATAAAGTGTAGAAAGCTAGTGGAAAAGAAATGATTTTTTCTCTCTCTTTACGTGATAAGAGTAAAGTAAAAGGTTTCGTATCTATTGCGAAAAAAAAATGGAAAAAATGCTGAAAATAATGACAAATAAGAAAGAAAAATATCGTCTTAATATCACAGTTTATTTTTAATTTTTTTCTCAACATAAAGAAATTCTTTCTTGTATTTTAGTTTGTGGAAAATAAACTTCATATAGACAATTGAAGTTACATATGTACCTATAGCATTTATTATTTGAATATTTCTTCAAAATTATATTACAAATCACACTTCTCGGTTAAAGGAGAAATTAAATAAAATAGAAACATATTTAATCCCTAATTTGTTAGATTTTTGTTACTTAACATGTTGCCTCCGTGAAAAAAGTAGACTTGAAAAAAAATTTAACCTCGTGCGACTTTCCAGTCTTTCAAGGGTTTCCAATACTCTACATATAATATCGATTCTATAGTAATTGGAACAATAATGTTACAAACACAGTATAAATATTAAAAGGAGCTGTCTATGAACTCTTTAACATTACGAAATAGTAATACACTTTCAGGCTGTCGCGATGGTTCTCAGTTCGTTCCATATTGTTTTGATATAGTTTAACCCCTGCTTTCATATTGTTGTAATATCTTTGACCACTTCAGTACTTCCGAAATATGGTATAATAAGAGCAAACTTGCAGCATGCTTGAGACTATTTTAGCACTTAAGGTTTTCTTTCTACTTTGTTATTCATGATCATCAATTTCATTTTAAATCAGTGTTCTGATGCAAAGAATAATTGATGACCCATATGTGTATTTACCCTCACCTCCCAACCAGCCACGAATGTCGTAAAAGCAGTGTTCGGCAGGCCACGGTCTAAGAGACGCTAACAAGCGAAGAACGCATCGCCTTGCGCAAGAACGAGCAGGCACGACCAGGACTTGTGTCGCAGAGCACGTGCCTCCTTACGTACACGTGGTTGCAGTTTTGCTCTGGCCAGAGTTCAAACGTGGTGACTGTAATGTTAAGATATTGCGTCGGTGCACAAGAAAAGTGACACGTCTGAAATGATGTCACTTTGCTGGAGAACGCTTTCAAACTGAACTGAACCATTTATTTTGTGGCCAAAAAATGTTACTCTCTAAATCGCCTGTATTGTGAACAAACCTTATGAAATTTTTACTAGCAAGAGCAGATGATTTTTCAAATATTTCTCTAATTAACTTAAAATGTATATTTTTTAAGTATGTAACTTTCTTATGCCCGACGATATTCAAAGTTCTGCTGAACTGTGTGCAATGTGTTTGTCTTTCCCTCTGAGAACCAGGGTTCAAATTCCGATACTTTCAGACGCAACTTATAATGTATGGGTTCCATTCAGGTTTATTAGGAGCTCTTCTTCACTTGCTGTATCGGGCGTTCATGCCTTCGTCAACCATCATTCGTTCTTTGCTCAGGGATATCTGCCAATACGTCAGTGAGGTACTGACGACCAAGGTTTCTTCTCGTGCGCCACACCAACACGCCAGCAGGAAAAGAAAACAAGTGTTAATGATTGACATTACCACTGCTGTGTTAGTTCAAGGAACGCGTAGCCTCTTGCTAGGTAGAACATGATATTGTACTTTGAAGGTCTCAGCAAAAAAAAATAGTCCGCAGAATTATCGCCTGATGACGTGCCCTAAGCGGCGCCACGTATTCCACATTTGGCGAGTACCGAGTGACTGTTCATCCGACTCACAGTAGGCGAGGTGCTCGGGGAATGTTCGCTTCGTTCGATGTGTCAATAATGGCCAAGCTGCGGCAAGGGCGAACACCGAATCTCTCACACTCGGCAAAGTGCAAGCAACTCATCCTCTGCGCTCAGGATTCATCGAGCGATCCGCACAGTCCTCGCCACTGCTGAATGTGTGTCGTGTCGTCGACTTTACAAGCCAAACTGGAGGATTCACCTTACGAAAATTTTGAGCTCCATTTTTAGGTCGTATGCGCTTGTAGTAATTGGAAGTTCATTGAATAAATATATGGAATATTAATATAAAGGAGATATACCCCCTCCCGACCCTTTTTAATCACATAATATATATAATATATAATAATTAATAAGTTTTAATATTTTCCGCCTCAGTATTCAGTAATATTAGATTTATACCACTGCATTTATTGTTTAATTTTGTCTTAATTATTCTACAATTTGATTCATGGTAGCCCAGAACATTTCAGTATTAATAGCTTCGTAAATTAAACATGTCACGCCACTTTAGTCATGACTAATTTATTATCATCCTTTCTTTTTGTACAGTTGTAATATTAAGTCACTATCGATAAAACAAGTTGTATAAATTGATTTACATATTTTCGTATTTCTCACAACATTCCAATGAAATACGACATGAACAATTGGGGATTGGAGGCAACCACGTACTGTATAAAACGACAATAAATATTTTTATTGAATATTCAGCACTTCTGCTTTACACAACTAATATTGGGCAATTTACAAAATGCGTACAAATTTTATTCCAAAGCAGGGATTCATTCATTGAAAGTTGAATTAGAATTGGAAAAACTATTGTGAAATATATTAGAGGTAGGAGTGGTACAGTGGCGACCTATTTCAGCTCCGACAATGGGGCGCGAGGCAACGGAGCTCCGCTGGGGAAATCCCGGGGGAGGCGGCCGGCCGGCAGGCGCTCACGCAAGCCGCCACTCGGCCGTCGGCACCCGGCGCCGCCCCCTCCCAACCCCCTTGTGCTCCCCGGGCAGCGCGAGGGCGGCGGCAGGTACGCGCGTCGCAACCCTGACCTTCTGCCCCCGCCTCCCACTTCTCGCACCGCCTCCAACCAACCTCGCGCCCACCCCCGCAAACCTTGCTTCCCACCCCATATCCCCGACGCAGACGCGCCGCGTGTCCCCCTCCCCCGCCCCCCGCGCACTCTGGACCACACCACCCATCCTCCTGCGCTGCCCGCCCTACTCACCCCACCCACCTCACTCCCGCCGACCCTGCCCGCTACTCCCAGCCCGCATACCCGGCCCGCCCACTAGGCCCGGGCGCGCTACCGCACACGCCATCGAGCGGACAGCGCCGAGGCAGCTTCTGAGAATTTGAAGGAGCGCGATTTATGAGGATCGCTGGCGAGGGTGACGCGCTGCGGCCCGGCCCGCTCCCGGTACGCGGCCCCGCTGGGCGTGCGGGGCTGTCGCCCGCTGCCTCAGATAAATAACGCCCGCCGCGCGCGGCCTATGAATCTGCATTAGAGGCGGGCATCCCCTGCCGGAGGCCCATCGCTCAATGCACGGCGATCGACGTGCTCCCCGCCACCTCCCCCTCACCACCCCCGATGCCATAGAGCAGCTACAACCCTCCCACACTCCCGGATCCACTCCCTCCCGCTTCAACCACCTGCAGAGATGGTTCTTGGTATTTGGTCGCCTTCCCAAGACACGTGTATTGCTTGTCCTCCCTGGCAACATGAATCAATTAGAAATAAGGTTAGCGAGTAAGAAAATAGCTAACTGTAACGTCCAACCCTGCACAATTACTTACTGTATTAGTGCGAGGAAAAGCATTTACCTTGTAATTTTTTGTTGAGAAATGCCTGCCTTCTCCCTTCAAGGCTTTGAGAGGAGCATCTCTGAGCAGTTTCATAAAGAGAACATCGCTACATAGTTATTGTATATTACCCGCGCTCTTCACTACGAAACATTTTTCTTAGCTCTTGCACACTACATCTCCGTTGCCTTGCATTCAAAACACAACACCGCATTCAGAATAATCAGACTCATTGGCAAAAGAAAAGTGTGATAGGAGTATTCTTCTTGAAGGATTTGTGATGAATTAAATGATGACAGTTTTTATCAATGCGTAGTATTTAAAATTAATGAACTTTTTCGAAACTATTCACTGTAAGGTTGTAAAGTTGGCACAGCGATCAAAAATAATAATGAAAATTGAATATTTTATGAACTTTTTTATTTAAAAAAAGTCTTTATTTCTTCCTGTTCAGCAGATCATGCTTTTCAGAGAGTTGAGCTGGTACAATCATATTGACATTTTGGATTTTTATCCTTATTTTTGCTATTTTTGTATTACCTATTTGCTATTTTTGTATTACGGTGACCTTTGCCTGATCGTGATTATACTTACTTGGTTTAATTATTTTATGTGACTTTCACTGGATTTTGATTCAAAAGGTTCTGAATAAAGTATTTTTAATGTATTGTTCATAGGCTTAGAGTTTAAAGGTCTATGGACGTCGAAAATCATCTTTAGGGAAACAGGAAGGGATTCTGATTCTTGAAATTAGTGGATTTTCCAAGATTAGGGGTACATGGTAGGAACAGTAGTTTGTTCGCTTTGCGATTCCAAAGAAAAAAGCATTAATCCATTTCACACTACAAACAAGTTCATACATTCGCATTGAAATTACTTATTTGTAAAAACTACGGGGCATTGATTTTCAACTTCATCAGACACGTTATGAAAGCAGCAGATTATTTACGGTTGTAGTATTAAAGTAAAATAGACCAAATACAACAAAAATAACGGACACGTTCAAAATTTGTATACCAAGGCGATCACCGAAGCATGCTAATAGTGTATTATAAATCGTGTATCGTTCTAAATCTGTCCTACTATAACCTTCTTCCAATATTTTTACCTTCAGTAAAAACAATAATTCTCTGATAATTTTCCACATACGAACGTTTTAAATAAGACGTACTATACATCAGAATACAAAATAACCAGTAATATATTGTAGGGGAGTTGCGAGTTTTCGATAATATGGGAGTTTAATTTTAATATCAAAGAAGCACAATCTACACGTTCTTCATCTAACCGAGATGAACATTTAGCACCGGCTGATCTCAAAAGGCCTCGCAGGGGGATTGCGAAGACACTCCAATACATTGGAAGATGAACGGAAGGGTAACCACACGAGCCAACGAATGGGGGTAAGAGCGCATGTCAATCCACGACTTCGCTGGCAAGAGAAAGAGACGAAAGTAATCGAACAAAAGTAGAAGCGTTCACGAACAGATCATCGTGGCGGCAAGCGGTCGTGCCTTCGCACGAGTCTTCGGCTGGCGAAGAAAACGTGATATTGAAGGGGAAGCACTCACGGTTTCTTTCGTCTCTTATCAATCACAATTCTATCGCTGTAATGAAAAAAAAGCACCCCCTGTGGCGATAAATTATGAGAAAGTGAACGTTCGTCAGTTGTTCTTTGAGAATTTGGTGATTGATTAGACATCTACTTTTAAACACATAAAAACAAACTAATAAGTTGTTTATAAAGTATAAAATAATGTTTTATTATTTATTTTAACGATTATTATAATCTCGAAATATAATAAACAAAGAGTCTCATTTTCAGTACATTGCACCCAGAAGGAGATATTGCATCCAAATCTTAAACTCACGATACGTTACCGAAAATGAGAAGGAAATGAATAAATACATATTTTAAATGTCTAATATTTTAAAATTTAAATCTTGAACGTTCTGTTAATGTACCTTACATCACCCTTGTTATAAACGTTATAGAAATGGTCAAATAAATATATTTGACGATATATTACATCTCGTACTGACTACGAATATAATTCAACTTAAATAATAAGCTGTTCGGTACGACAAAATGCATGCTGCTCAGATCGTCAGAGACACTAAATCCGTGCCTGACCACCGCGCGCCCCCGCTGTCCATGGCCCTCGCTGCGCCCCGCAGCCGTCACGGCATCTATTTCTGCGCCGCATAGATTGCGCCGCTGCTTTATGCGCGCTTCGTGCGCCGCGTTCCGTGGGCGGCGGGCGGCGAGCGTGCTCCCCGGCGGCCGATGACGGATATCAATTTGATTCGCGTTAGGCGCAGACTATTTTATGGCCGATCGCATTTATCAGGACCTCCGTCGGATTTACGGTTCTCTTGATCAAACATCTTCACGTGTTCTCCGGCCGCTGGGTTGGAAATCTTGCTTCCAAAAAAGGTACGCTAGTTGGAACTTGTATAAAACAGAAATATGATTCCGGGAAGAAACGAGGTCGGAGAGGTCTTTGGGAATCTTGCAGGTGGTAAAAATAGGAATGTGACCATTAAAATACTAAAAATGATAATAAAATGTGTATTTTAAGCACATATTCACCATCTAAAGAGATAATATGTGAATAAATTTTGCTTAGTTCTTCAGCAATACGAAATATAACTTTTTTATATAAGAAAACGTTATTACACGATTTTGCAAAATCTCTTAAGACCTTGTCTTACGACAGATTTTAAGATTTCATCACTTAGCAGGATTGAGTTAATGGGTTCATGGATAAAACATGTCAGGAATTTAATCCTTCATGATAATAATGAAAAGGAAACTAAATTGAAATCGAATCATCGTGAACTGCAGTGCTGGAACATGTAAATCTTCCGAAAATTTTCCCAGATAGAAAATGCGCGCACGTTTACCCAAAAAGGGAATATGCATACTCACTTTGTATCTCATCAAATTATCCCAACGGGAATAATAGATATAATAATTGAATTTTTGTGCAAATGATATTAATTCATTTCAGTGATTCAGAACAACAAATAAGGATTAATACGAGGAGTAGAAAATGAATGAAATTGACAAACGTCTACATTTTTTCAATGATCGTATAAAAATGAATGATTTTACATACAAATACATTGCACGGTCATGGCTTTACGCTGACGTCATGTCTGCAAATAAAAGACTTTTTGCACTCAATTCGCTAATAAAGATGGAATTTTGTTTCGATATCCGTGAAGAATAGATATGGAAAATAATGATTCTTAATAGACCAATTTTTATTCGATTCTAGAAAAATCATTTTGTGAGGGAAATGTTTTTGCATGCTCTCGATTGTGTTTTTGACTAGACCTATTGGTCTCGACAAAAACCCGTAATCTAGATGACGCAAAAACCAATTCATGCGCTTAATATAAAATAACTATTTCCCACTTGGCATCAGCGCTTGACACGCTGACGGCCGCGAGTGCGCCGCTCAGCTGGGCGCGAGGCCGCGAGGCCGCGGGGCAGTGGGGCGATAGGGCGGTCGGCGCGCTCCGGTGCGCGCGTGGGCGGGCGGGCGGGCGGGCGGGCGGGCGGGCAGTGGGGCGTCATTAAGGGAGCGGCCGTGAGTCAGCAGCAACAGGCCGCTGGCCGCCGCCGCCGCCGCCGCCGCCGCCACCCGAGAAATCCGCGGAGGCGCAGGTGACAGGTGGCGACGGAGGCAGCCGCTGGAGGGGCAGAGGCGGGGAGGGCGGGGATGAGAATGAGCGAGTGACAACAGAGTGAATTAGCTGCCGAGGCTTTGGAGGAAATGTCGTGACAAAGGTGCAAGGGCGGCAGTCGATGGAAACGTCGTTACGGCTGTACACAAACGCATGCAGGCAAGTCTCCTGAATAAATATCCACTCCATCATTATAGCATTTTATATGATTTTCAGAGAACGCTATGTGAATAATTTAAAGCAATATGAAGGAAGATAAATTTGAAGAAATAAACTAATTCATTCCTGTAATTCGTGTCACTTGAGATGTACATGTGTTCCTTTACGAATATCCCATCATTCTTTTCCAAATTACATTTTATTTCCTGTTATTTCAATAGTCGTGCCTTCAATCAGCACTGACAACTTTTGATGAATGTGCAGTTGTCTAAGGAAATCTTTTATAAAAAAAATATTTCCCTCACTCATAATTGACAAGACACTAGAAGTATTTAATTGCGCCGATTACACTTATTCCTAGAAACCACAATAACTCAGACTTTTTGATGATTGTAGTCTCCATTTATTTTTCATATTGTGATACATATTCTTGTCAACTACACCGGTAACATCAGGGGTAATAGCGCCAATAATGATAGAAATCAACACCGCGAACCGGCGGCAGCGGCGGAGAGAGACACCCGGGCGAAGTCAGTGACCGGGCGAGAGGTTGGCGACGGTGGCGCCTGTTGCCCGCGTCTGCCGCCAGGCCACACCCACAATTACCTCGCGCCCGCGGCGGAGGACAATGACGCGGCCAGATATCATTAATCTTACGCCGCCGCCGGCGTGGCAGTGGGGCAGGTCGCGGGCGACGGGGTCACGTCCGCCGCCGCCGCCGCCTCCTCGGAAGAGAGCACCCCCGCCCGCTCCGCCCGCTCTGCGCGGCCGCGCACGTGGCCAGCTGCGCCTCGCGGCCGTCGCATCGCACCGCACTGGCTCACGGGAACGGGGACGCCGCTAATGGCCTAAGGCCGGTACGTTCTGCTGCAATGCACGCCTCGTCTTGTGCAGCTAAGGTGGCGAAAGATGGAATAGAAATGGTCGTTTTTCATCCGGTTTTAACTCATTGTAATGGAGCTTTTACCTTTGAATTGGAGCACTTCGTGAATTCGTCAAATTCTAAACCTAAAATTCTTTTAAACTAGTGGTGCTGAAACAGCACGGACTTTCTCGCCCGTATTTTCACGCAAAAGTACTCAAATTTTCGAAAAATTGTGCATGACCTGGTTTCAAAATTTAGTTTTAAGGAACATATTTCATTAAGGAAGACATCCGTATCTTTAATATTTTAGTTGTAGGAAGACTCCGAAAAAATTTTGAATTTTTTCAATTTTCGAAAATCAGAGTTTTCAACCAAAATGAGATCTGTGCCATTCTCGTAAACGTTCTACAGGCTATCCAACAACAAAATTTAATCCAAAACGATTAAGCCATTTTTTTATTTTTAAAATGTTCCAGGAGCTTCATGTAAAGTAACCCCTGAAATTAAAATATCGGTTTCAAATTCAAGAGGCTGCAACCTCAGCCAGAGCGATAGGGGAATATCAATTTTGGAGCAAATCGATTGAACGCGCGCTAGCGTTATTCACAGACGGACGAATGGGTAGACGGATGGACTAACTTTTAGCCGTCATTTATTTTTCGGTATAAAGGTCCCACAAAACATGGGTTCTGGCTACACCACGTGATAGACAATATTTTTCTAAATTCAGCAACTGAATTTTCCCACTTGTTTTACCCATTTTGTTACCAGGCAAACTTTTTCGTTACCGTTATTTTTCTGCCGAAAATTCGCCGTTTTATCGCGCAGCATTACATAACTTTCTCTCTACTACGTAGCGAGAAAGTAAAATATAATGAATCTGTAACGCATTAAATTGACATTATTCCACGTACGAAATATTCGATATTTTCAGTTTCATTAATGCCCTGAAATTAATGAACATAAACTTATCGAAAACATCAATCAATCATTTCTATAAACTTACAAATAAGTACTATCTCATTCTCCCCCTATTGCGTACAATTCGTAGTCGTTGTGGTACTCTATAAGACACTGAAGTCCAATTTGTATATTGCCGTGAATACGCTTGACATGGGGATTTGAGACAAACAAGGGAAGGATAGGGAAAAAATATGAGTGTGATTAATGATCCTGAAGATTTTCGGGTATTTCACAATTCAATTCTAAAGAAACATTCCTAACAAGGATATTTCCTTCTCTTCTATTTTAGTTATCTTAATGGAACACCATTAAGGACCACTATCATTCTAGTGCATAAGGAAATACATTTGTTAGAAACGTTTCCTTATGCTATTTTTTACAGTTACTTTGATCTTAATGTTGGAGATAAGTATTGTTAGTAAAAAATCTGTAAAATCACTGAAAAATTATAAACACTGCATTTTTATATTTTTATAGTATATTAAGTAACAAACAATTCATAATTTGTAATCTTCATAGATAGAAATATTTTTCGAGATTTGCATAATGGCAACTATTACTTTCTTATTTCTGTTGCTACTAAGTGTAAGTGGAAACACTTTACATGTTCTGCCAATAAAAATGAAGTGAAATACTTTGTATTTACATTATTCTGAATGGTTTCATTGTAACGTGCATAGCTTTGAAAACTAAGCTCGCATAAAACACATTGGGAAAAATTTCTTGCTTATGAAATCGAGAGTTTCTTATTAATAAATTTTAATAGTTTTAATTTAAAACTGGTTACATTTAAAACTAATTTTGAACTAACGATGCAGCCTGTATTGTTTTTAAGAACTTGGGAAGCACTATATTCCATGAACGCAGTCGATGCAGTCAAAATTGTCTTCCGCTATCTACGTTCATTACCTCTTCATATGAACCTAGTTCCTTTGGATTTCACGTTTCGTTCAGTTTCAATTTATTCCTTCTTATAAGGTCTGACGGGGAAGAAGTGATACGTCTCTACTTGATACAAATGTGAAATCGATGAAAACATATTGACGCGAATAAAAGTGACAAATTGCAGAAAACCTGCTATAACCGTTAACGACGACACAAATGGGAAGAATGACGCGGGTAGTTCTTCAAAAAAGATCCAGCAATCATTAATCGACGTCAGAACGCATTTCTAAGCCTACATCCACCAGACAAGAACCATTACCAAATCGATAAAAATCGGACTGACAGTGCAGAACAGAATACGATATCATAATCACACCATACTCATGCTCACTCACTTCATTAGGGCGGAATACAGCGATCACACGTCTCCGCTGAATGAGCCGAGACTCGCTGAACCGATCCGCACGCCGATCGCCAGCAGGCGCGGGTGTCCTGTATGTGGGGCCGATTACACGTCAAAGGCGTGCGCCACGCTTTCACGGACGCGAACAACGCACGTCTGCATATGTCGGAGCAGAGCGCCTCAGCCCGCCCGCCCCTTTCAACCTCGCTCTGAAGGTCCTCCATTCATCTCCCGTTGCCTTGGGTTCGTGTATGGCCTCTCTTCATAAAGCGCCTCGTTAATAGGAGCACGCGCCTCGTGTTTCTTTTTATGCCGCCCCAAGACACACTGTTTCAAACGACTGTATGTACGCCCCCGTAGCCCTGGCCGTCGGTGACTTCTCGTCATCGTCGGTTGAATCGACTCATTCGAAAGCGCGCCCACACACTCTTTTGAAAAATGGACCTTCATGTAGTGCCGTACGATAATTAAATTTTTCGAAAATAAATTGAATAACACCACCCTCCTTTTTGCGCGTTGAGTCGAACGTGATGGCTCAGCCTTACTAGCACGTTTGTCTCGGAATCTTTTTTATTTTATTTTTTTCGCGTAACGTAAAAAGAACGGGGAGAAATTTCTCTGTGGAGGGTGAAGTCGAAAAAAAGAAAAAAAAAGCGCGGAGGTGAAGATAATCCGAAGCTTTTCAAAATGGAGGCGGACAGGAGGCCGAGGGTGAGGACGCGAGCGGCGCGGCGGTTGGGCCGCGCGGAGCGCAGGCTGGGGCTCAGAGGAGCGCTGGGGGGTCCTTTGAAAGCGGCCTGCTCGGGGCGCCCGGGGGATGAAAGACCCAGACGCAATCTCCCGGCGCGCCCTCGCCCGTGCCCTCTCCGCCCCGCCCCGCCCCGCCCCGCCCCGCCCCCGCGCCCTCTCTACTACCCGTGCGCAGAACGTCCGCCCTGGAGATCAGGCTGAGGTGCATGTTCCGATAAAAAAAATAACAATAAAATATCACACACAATAATAATTAGTTAAGAATTCGTATTGCTAGTAAGTTACGCGTGCCAAAGTGCAGATATTTTACCTGTAGAATTAGATTACATTACATTTTTAGTTAGTTTTTTAGACAAAGCCCCCCTTCCTCTAGCTGCGTAAGCTGCAAGGAGTACTTTAATGTATCCGACCTACGAAAATATATTCTTGCCTCCACTAGGGGCTGTGGAGGCAAGAATAACCTTCAAGATGCATCTATGAAACATTTTAAGGGATAAAAGTGGAACTACGAGCAATCCAACTGTCATTTTGAAAACATATAGTAAAAAGTATAACATAAAACTCATTTATTATAATTTTATTTCATGTTTGTTTTTGAAACATTTTACCAATATTTTATCCTCCTCGTTTTCATTTTCTAATAAATTGAACGTTTAACTAATTTCTGCATGCCGATTAGTTACTTTTAAGGGATTACCACCAATAACCTTAATAATTCTTGGTCCAACAAAAGAAATCTATTACACAGATTTTTCTCTTTTTGCCTTAGTATTCTTTTTTATAGATTTCAATTTTAAGAAGCATGTCTCCAAAGATATTTTAAGAAGCATGTGCATTTATTCAGACGCGCACCTAGGAATTTTCTCATGGGCGGGGGAGGCTACAGGTATAGTATTCAGCTGACTTGATGTTTTCTTTTAAAGAATTGTATGAAGATATAAAACGTATTTTTATTTGTTGACTTCTTTTTATAATAGATTAATTAAATGACTTTCATAAGAATAGAAAATTAGAAAAGTTATGTTTTAAATACGTATCGTTGGTTTGTGGTGTGTGTGTGCTGTAGAGCCCCGACACCTCTCCCCCTTTGGTACGTCATTCCATTTTATTATATTAGTATATTAATTCAATACTCAAGCATTCTCAGTCACAAAGTTCTAGACAATACAATAATATCTTAAAAATTACTACTTTATGGAAATCCAGGTACTTCGAGCAGCACTAATTGTTTTTCTTATTCAGCTCGTATAAGTCCATTGTGTAGCTTGCATGAAATGAAAACTTTGAAAATATAAGTTGTGAGGATTGTTAAAATTATTCTTAAAATGCACCGTAAAGTTCATATATATTTATATTTGAAACCAGGGTCTGTATTCAAATAATATTCGTAAAAACTACACATATTACCGATTTCTTCTGCAATAATAACTTCATGAAGCCCTTTGACATAGTGCCTCCCAACTCAGGATGCGTATTAAAGCACTCAAGTACAAATAATGCGTGGATAGGGAATTATGAAATCGAACAGAGAAAAAATTCGAGCATAACCATTAAATATATATTTCATGGTTTTATTAAAAATATGCTTTTCTGCAGGACGTCATTATTTCTTTCATGGGGCAACATTCTCCATCAGTTTCACTCAACGAACGTACACGATACGTTTGTATAAAGCCGCCATCTTAGTTCAATGCCTGATGATGCATCTGATCTCCTGCAGACGAAAATTCGCCCATCCTGTTGGAATATCCCGTGGACTTCTCACGATGCCTCCCAGTGCCGCTGAACTGACCAGCGCGCGGCCTCTGGCAAGCGCCCGAGCGGAGGTCGCCCGTCGGCCGGTGAGGTGCGCGACGGAGGGCCGCGCGCCACCCTAAACTTTCGCCGTAGCAGCCATAAAACCAGACCCGGGTCCGGCCTTGAAACGGCGGGCTCCTCGCTCCCTCCTCCTCCTCTCCTCCTCTCGCCCCTCCTTCTCCCTCCGACGCGCCCCGCGCCAGCTGCTTCGCCCGCTGCTCTCCCGCGACATAAATACCTCTCTGAACGCACTAATTGGCTAATGAAGTGCCCCGAGTCGCAGACACACTTGTTGTCCAACAGCCTCACGCAAACTTCTGTAAACTTCTGAGAGGTAAATGGGATTATACTGCGCCACGGCAGCTGGATCGCTGTCGTATGTTTATTTTATGTCAAAAGAACCTTGTTGGTAATTTACGATTGGATAATATATCTTATGTGTTAACGTAACTTCAGCAACACATAATTCATGCAGATTGTGATGTAATTAACAGGTAAAAAAACTAATGTGAATAGAAGAAAGCCTTTTGACAGAAATTAATGCTTAATCATTGCGTAGGGGTCCTATATTGTATAAAAAAAATTATTCTAGTTTAATAAACAGAAAATGACACTTCAAAAACAAAATAATAATCCTGGTTAGTAAAAAGTGATTGAATAAATATGATTTGACGAAAATATGTGATGTTACATAGCATTGTAATTAAGAAAAAAAAGTATTCTGACGAGTGTTAATTTGGAACATTCGTTTAAAGTGCCCGGGTAAAATATGTGTAGATAACTCAAATGGTTATGATAAAATGTCATAATTAATTATTGAAATGATGTTCATAATTTTAATGTTCTTTTTAAAGGTGAAAAAGTATAATATTAATTTATTAGAAACAAAACACACCTAAAGGATAAGACGATAACAGTTGTAGTAATTTCGTTTGAAAACACCTCAGAAAGATTGGAAAGGAGAGGCAGTGGAAGAAACACTTCAACTTTCACGACCATCCATAAAGCGCAATCCCAACTACGTTGCAGATACAACAAGCACTTCCTGTAATTGCTAAAATTAACAGCAAGAACATCAGAAGGACTTCCCTAAATGCAGGACAGAAACTGTGAATCGTATTTTAGTCACGAACCATTTCCCCAAAATTAACTAAAATGTTTCAGCACGCAAGTTTTAGGCACAGGTTAATGACAATTTTTGAGGCTCACAAACAGCAACATTGAATGTAATTGTCACATTAAGTTGGAACTGAAAGATGCAAATCTCCATAGAAATTCTTAGTGTTTATTTTAAAAAAAGTTATCACTCAGTAATACCAGAATTCTAATCATCACAATATTAGTATTTTTGAGCATTAAGAAATTTCTGGGCTGGATTATATGTGGGAAGCTGAAATGTTTATTGCAGATATGTTACTGATGCACTGATATTTTCATTTATCGCAAACACTTTTCCGTAAGATGGGAAGTAAACCCCCGCCTCACCGGACGGGAAATGTTGATTAATAAATCCCAAAATGCGAAATAAAAAAGATTAAACTTTTTTTAAATCATGAAATGCGTTTCGTTTTCAAGAATGGTAGCCATCTTGAACCGCAATCAGGAAGTTCATAAAACACACCAAAAAAATCTAAAACGTTTTTTATTGAAATACTTCATGCTAAACGTTTAGGGGAATTTGGCCGCGAGACTAATGCACCTCCCGAATTCAGTTTGGAAGCGACGCGGGGCGAACGTAGGGCGCCTGGCGAGTAGCTCGCCCGCCATTGTCGGCGCTGGCGTTTGATTCCTTCCTACGTGGGAGCCTGCACGTGTTGCCGCGCCGCGCCGCTCCCGCCGCCCCCACATCCCCCACACCCTCCTTCCGCCGGGGCCCCACAGCGGCCGACACCACGGCGCCTCCTCCTCCTCCTCCCCTCTTCCCCCTTCCCATTCTCCCTCTACCCACCGCCGACTTCTCCCCCTCCGCCAGTGCTCTGCAGGCGACACGAACCCCTCGCTTCCAGCAAACTTCCACCGCGCCGAGACAAGAGATCCGACGGCGGAAACGTGGCGTAAATACATACTCCACTGACGCCTTGGGTGGAATGTCTTGGCGTGTGAGAGTTTGCATTGTAAAAATGTTTTTGCAAGAATACTGTTTAAATCTCACCGGCCTGCCGTATGTTAATTCTTTCAGAACTGTTGCTGGTTAGGTGGTGCGCCGAGCTTTGTGTAAGTAGGTAGAGTTCCACTGAATGAAGTCAGATTTTCATACAGCGAATGTCAGTAATGAAATATTAAACATATATTTTCACAAAGTGCTTTATTATTCCCAGTCGATCATACTTTTTAGGTCTGAAAATAGGAATAGAAGACTTGAAGAGTTCAATTAATGTTTAGTTAAGTTACGCTAATTCCAGAAATCAAGACGAATTGAAGGAATACCTTTATATTTTCTACAGGTTTTCTTTAAAATACTGAATGGTTATAATATGTTTCGTTAGAATAGTTGAAATTGTATAATTTTATTAAATTATAACACTCTAAAGAGTAAGAGAGAACATTAATATTTAATGAAAATTAAAACATGCTCATAAATCATTGTTAACGAAAAAGTTGTTCTTGCAGTAATACTATAAATTATTATCCTGAAATAGCATTCAAATTTTGAGTAATGAAAACAACTTTCTCATTCTTCTTCCACAAAAGATCTAAATGGAAAGCTAAAATAAATTAAAACATTCTCGATAATACAATATTAATATCATTGGATTCAATTTCCATTTAAAACAGTGAGGTATGAAAATTCATCTTTTGTATGAAACATACGCTTATCACGATTATCCCTGTTCCCCCGTATCATTCGTTTCGTTGGGTTTAGTTCCTTGTCAACAGCATGCACCACCGCCTGTGAGAGCAAACCGAATAGCATTGTCCCGTTTTAGAATATGCGGCAGCGCGGAATATACCGCCTGCCCATTTGCAGGCGAAAAGGCTGCGCGACACGAAGGGTTGCCAAGGGGAGGGGCGAGCCTGTCAAGGAGCGAGGGGCGGCATCTCTCGCGCTGGCATTGCATAATGCAAGATGGCTGCCGCGGCCCCTCCCCTCGCCCTCTCAGCCCGCGGCGCGGAGGCCGATTCAGAGCGCGCGCGAAGGGAGGGCGGGGAGCGGTCGCCGCCGCCGCCGGCACAAAAGCGCGGCCGCCCTCGCCGGACCTCGAGCGGCGATGGCGCACGCAGCACTAGCGCCGGCGCGGCGGTGGAGGCAGCAACACGACGACAAGCAAATGCAAACGGTTGGTTATGCGATCTGGACAAGTGGAAACAGTAAAAATTAACAGATTGTAGCCCAGATGGCGATGGCGGTTGTGAGGTAGGGGCCAAGATTTTCTTATGCTAGGGGTGCAGCAGTTCTGAAACTTATGTTTTCAACTTTTTCCGTTTTCCTCCTTGAAAATTGAATATTTTTTATGTTTGTTTTTTATTGCCATAATATTTTTGAAACATTAATATTTGTTTATTTTAATCTCTAAACCTGGAGGATAGAAAGGCAGATAAAACAACACTCGAATAGTTTGCAAAGTAGAAGTTGAAGGGAAAATTACGAAGATTCAGATATAAAGTGTAAAGATGTAAACAGAAATGGAATTACATCGACTGTGAAGAAATTACAAGCAACGACTTGTGAATGTTGCAATAGGTAATTTGCGTAAGAGTTGATAGATAAAAATGAGCTAGGAGGACAACAAATTTTGGATTTTATATCGAAGACATTGAAGATCTCTATATGTAAAGAAACACGCTCTAGCCTAAAATAAAAGTAAGAAGAAGAAGAAGACATTGAAGATAAAACGCTCAATTGATGAAGCAACACATTGGCTTCTTGTAACTTCTTTTTTTAAATCTAGAAAATTCTCATCACTGATTTTAATCTGTGTAACAAAATGTCCATTTTCTTTGTTTTATCAAATTAATAAAATTCATATTTTTAATACGGGGAAAAGTCATTATAAACGAAATCATGTAACGAATATTTTTCTTGACCTCTGTGAAGATAAAATATTAGCTTGTCTTGATTAAAGATCAGACGTACAAAGAAAATGCAGTCTGCATTATTCATTTTCTTAGATACCGACGTTTCGGGGCTTTATTGAGCCTTCATAAGGGTTGGAATGTTATTACAATTTAATTTCACAGGTTTTTTCCGCATCCCTTTCCCACAACCATCCATTCTTAACCTCACTTCTCAATATGGAAGCCATATTGAGAATACATTCCCTATGGCCAGAGATACCATCGTAACTTGCTTTTATACTACACATTAAAGATTCCAGTGCATTCCTTTTTTTATGAATTAATGTAAGACCAAACTTATATATTATAAAATTTCAGGATTATCGCTATATTTATATACATAATTAGTAATTACACGCTTATTTATTACACGTGTGCCATTCTTCGATAATTCTTTTTTTTATTTTTTCGAACTATTTATTAATATCGTTTAACACTTTCTTATACTCTACGTACTAATGCATCCAAATGTGTTTATTGAGCAGTCCTGTTAATGATGTATGTGATATGGTATCATTATGAAATTACTATAGGTAACATTAACAGTAATGAAATTCATTCTCTATTATGGCGATAAGTGTTTCTGAAAGATTGCGTAAAGCCGGAGTCTGTGCGTGGGGTGAACGCAAGCTCGTGGCAGCTGCGGGGGGGGGGATGTCGGAGAGCGGTGGCTGCGGCGGAGTGGCGAGGCACATTACTTGTCGGCCGCCGCCGCCGCCACCGCCGCAGAGAGCTCCTCCGCAGTGTTTTCGGCGGCGGCGACTTCTGCCGGGGAAGGAATGCGACCCTCTTTTTCTCCCGCCCGCAACGAGCGGCAAGGCTCCGTTCCCAGCTCTACCCCTACTGACGCAGCGTTTCAGCGCACACGGGCCCAATTTGAGAATGATGCATCGCGGGGTTTGCAAAAAATCTCACTCTTTTATATCCAAAATAAATGGTGTTTGAAATTTGCTTGGGATTAGACGCAATTAAGATGTGAAATATGCTTCCAATGCTCAAAAATACATACTCGTAAAAATAATAATTGGCTAGCAAGTAATAGTATTACTGTCACGCTGGTGCTTGACTCTTCGCAAGTTTATAGAATATATGAGCAACAGGAATTAGCGAATAAACATCCGTACATATATTGTATAGAAAGACTGCCTTTATGAAATATATTGGGATAATTTAGTTGATGATTTTAAGGTTCTTGAAATATTTTACGGGACAAATACTTCAATTAATATCAAAAATCTGTATGATGAAGCTACTACATTTTCTGTTTAAAAATATATAATACTTTGATTCAATTTTATTGTTATAAATATTATGTTCATCCGTATACATTTTTCAATCCCAGTCTGATTTACGATTCATTGCATTTTAGAGTCAGCTTCAGTTTTACAAAACATACAACAATGTGTGATATTCTTCTTGTTTACAAAAGACGAATGAGATTACGTAAAAATATAAAACCCCTTTTCTATACTTGTTCGCAAGTAACTCATAACTTTAATGTCATAAAATTAAAATTAAATCCAGACTCAAAGCGTACAACACCCAGCATCCTCGAAATTGACACTGACAAAGCGGAAGGTAATGAACTCCGAATTTACGAGGTCATTGACAATTGAACGCGAGAAATGAAGCATCACTTCATTTCCGTTCGGGTGTGCTTCTGTGACGACTTGCATCACTTCCGTCTTATTGAATCATACAGTCTGGTTCAACACTATTTATTAACAGAACGACATGAACCACTCAGGGAACGGTTAACTCTCATAAATTGGAATAAATGATTTTAATGAAGCAGAAGTAATAATATTGATGAAAGAAATAAGTAGCAATATTTAAATGATTTTATTCCTTTTCACACATTCCTCAAATAAACAGAATTGTGGTGTATCTCTAGAAGTACTGTAGAGCGATCCAAACAGGTACTACAAGTGGCACAGCGATCTTATTGATTGGGCCCTCGTTATTCGAAGCGAATAGAACCGACCGTTGTGGATTACATGGGGCGTGAGATCAGTTCACAAAATGCATCATTAATTTAATTCGCGCGACCCTCTTAATTAGCGGGGCGCGTGGAGAACGTGTCTATTTCGCGAGCGGCGGAGCATTCCGCCCTGGCGCTAATTGACTCCCGAAGCACCAGGGAGGGAGCGGGGGAGGGGGGAGGGAGGGCGCGTGGGGTGGGGCGGGGTGGGACCCGCCGATCCACGCAATTCATCAATCGCCGAAATCTGGCGCCCGTCCCCCTTCGCCCCGCCAGCCGCCAGCGCTACCTCCGTGCTCGCTTCGCCTCGTCTCATTCCGCAGTCCATCTTGCTTCCTCTCCGCAACGCTACGTCACGCGGCGCCACTCCCCGCTCATTCTCCGCACGTAACTAAATGCTATCCAGTCGATGCTAAATGGCCATTATCTGCCTCTAGTTTGCAACTCTGCTTCCTGCTTGTGTAACCGAATGTACTCTTATCGAGTCTAGCCCGCATCAGCCAGCATTGCCGTATTTCTCACTGTTTTTTTGTCTGCTTGTTTTCTTGCCCTTTGGGCTGTTGCAAGAGCATTGAATTGCATCCATCGTCACCTACTCCCATAGCCGTTCCATCCTGCCTTTTTTCTACCGTGTCGTTTATCTGCCACTAAAATTCGAACAGAGAGCTAGCCGCCCTGATCCTGCTCCATTTCGACGCTCCACTCGGGGCCCGTCCTCTTCCAAACTTCGCGAGAGCCCTCCGCCAGGGCCGTCTCCGTTTCGCCGTCCCCCGTCCCCCGCGCTCGTCACCGTCCTCCGTCCCGTGCCGCCTTCTCCGAGTGCGCCAATTTGGGGCGCCGCCGCCGCCGCCGCCGCTTCCTCCCCTTCGCCGCCTGCGCCGTTCGACATGTTGGCAACGACAGCGCCGCGCATGCCCGTCGGGGGCCGGGGGCGGGGGAGCGGGCGGCCCGTGCCAGCCGCCGGCGGCGGCGTATTGACTGAAGGCCGCGCCGCGCCGCCCCCGCGCCCTAAGCGCCGCGACGCCTGATCTGGCGGTGACATTGTTTATCGGGGGCAGGGGGCGAGCGCGTGGGGCATAAAACATAGCCGGCCGCCGCTGCGCCGCGCCGGGGCGAACATGCAGTCGCTCGCGTAACGCGAATTTGAATAGGACGAACGCGAGGGAAGTTTTGAAATACAATAGTGACATTGCGGCCTCTCACATTTTACATGGTAGATATTATGCAAATATGGACGCGCTTCTTTTATTATTTTTATTTTGTGATGTGTGCATCTAATGTACTTTTTTATGCTCATGGAATATATTTCCTGAGCTTTTACTCGTATAAAATTCGAGTCAACCACATTATGACGTACGTGTACTATGCATTATCGGTTTCGATTTATTTATTTATTTAACGTTGAAAAAAATATTAAAAATGAGTGTGACGCTCGGGGGAGAAGTGGTAACAGTACTAAAAACAGAAGTTTTAATTTTCATATTGTCTCTGATGTTTAAAGAAATATGCTAAATATTAACAGTGAGTGCACATATTTACAATAAAAACACAAATTCAGTTCTCCCAAAGGTTAAGATAGTACTACATTGCGTCTTCCTTTGGGGGTCAACCTTTGTCAGAAAGTGAACGCTTCGTGCCTCAGCTGCTCCTAATCGCTTGTAGCGGTCATTCGCTAGCGGAAGTGCATCGTAATTCTGCAATTTCCCCCGCGCCCCCCCTCCGCCTAGCACGCGTGTCCGGCGAGCCCTCTCGGAGCGTGACGTCGCCGCCCTCCGCGCAGCTGTCGCCCTCGCCTGCCCGCCCGCCGCCGCCATCTTGGCGCGTGGCGACGCGCCCGCTGCCGCCGGTGACGTCACGCAATCGATACGCGATCCCGGGGCGGGACCCTGCGCGGCGCGGCGCGGCGAGGCGCGGCCGGCCCCGCACGTGGCGTAGGTCCGAGCCCTTCATCTCACGCCTCCGCGTCTTGCCCTTAACGGGCGCCGCGCCGCAACTTCCACAGACACGGTGGATCGTGGGGAGTACTCGCTGCTCAAAATGTTGGCAGCAAGACTCCAGTTTTTAGAACGGACGTATGGTTCTAATAACGATTTCGCAGGAAATTATTTTGTTTGTATTTTAATCAACTGTCACACACATATTTAAATACACATTTTTGTCAATTTATATTTTTCACTTAATTTCTGTACATTTTTGAAAATTTCTTTTGAGTACTCACATTAGATAAAATCTGAGTTAAATTATTTCTTTTGGAATTGTATATTAAAACATATAAGAAGTACAATAAATAATCATCTATTAATAGCTTTAGAATTTCTCATGTATTTAATTGAAACGTTCATACTCTCTAGCCGACTGGCCCTATGCAAGTGAATATTGTATACTAACTATTCTATGAATAATGATTTTTTTTAGTAAGACGAAATTATTTGTTGTAAGATAATTGTAATTTTTTCTGATGGAATATGACCACTTTTATTTGTATATTTAACTCGATGGGAAAATTTGGCGTTTCACTATTAATTCTAAAATGGAAATCTTTCGCGCTACACCGTTAGATACATTAACTATTTCAGAGATATGAAAGTTATGTTAGCCTGACAATTACTGATCATTTACTTACACTGTGGAATAATTTTCACAGACAATGCTACTTTCTTACGTCATAAATTATGACAGATCTGTCAGACTTTAAAAAAATCTGATATTTTCACAGTGTACAATTCGTACAAAGTATCATGCTATAATCTGTAATCCTTGAAATATAATATCAGATTTATGGTAAACTGAGATATAGAACTACATAGTACATTGACGAATAGTATTACACGCTATGGTGCTGTTTAACGCTTTTAAATATATTAATAAACTGCTGTTTGTTTTAAAAATATTCTTATATTATTAGTCACAAATGCATTTGCCCAAAACATTTAAAGAAACGTTGCTGCTATCAAAGAATTATACGCGGAATTCATTCTTTGAATAAAGAAAGAAAGAAATCGCTTCATCAAGCTGCAGGGAAGTGATTCATTGATGAAGATATTGCTGGCTTGTATGGTATGTTCGATTTCTGAACCACTAGAAAGTAAAACTGTCATGGAATTTCTTATTTTTCCCCAAAGTGTTGAGTTAATAACGAAATGATTTCGCTGTTCGTTAGTTACAATTGTTCTCCATAATTGTCTCATATTATAGTAATTTTTATCGTCTGATATCTCTGTAATACGATTCAAATGCGACTAGAAATATAAAATGGATATTTTCGCGAGGAAAGTTCTAATGATACATTATATTAACACATCATTTTTAAGTATTATATCTTTGTAAAAATACATATACAGAATACGCTTTTTCAGGAAGTAGAAAGTAATTTTTGGGAATACTGTATAATTTCTTGACAAATGTAATATAATCTTTAAATGCGTAGATCAACACAGTATTTTAATGTTAGATTTATTAGTCTCTTCACGTTGATGAATCGTAGTCAACTTCCATTGATTAATGTAATGAAGGAGCACATTCTGCAACACTACTTGTTTTTATCACTTTTTTCCATTATGTATGTTTATTAGTTACTACAAGAAATCGATAGTGTGTGACAAAATTGAACTCTAATACACTTGTGCTTAATGATTCTTCTTGTATTCATAGTTGTCACTATGAAAGACATTTACCTCGTACTGCATGAAAATGAAGAACTCGTCATAATACAGAACATGACAGGAACAACTATACATTCGGAAAAAAAATAATGACATAAAATACGGAATGAAGCCAAACATATAAGTACGTTCGAGTAGTATTTGTAAGGTTATTCTGAAGAAAAAGCATAAGAATGTTCACCCATCTTTTCAGAATAAAACTGCAATCTCAGTCTCTCGTGTACTCGAATTAAGGACGTAGGCACAGGCACCGCACGAAGATGAAAATACTTTGATTAGCGTTTCCTCTCTCCACATCCAACGGGGCGGAATAAAATGGCAGTCCCCGTCCTCGGCGACGCAGCGCGCGCGCAACACGGCCTTTGAAGTCGCTGCCCCGCCTTGCAGCCGCCGCCGGATGCATCTCCTGGGGTGGACGCGCGTCCTTTGAAGTGGCGACAGCGTCGCCGCGCGTCAGGCCGGCGCCCGCCCCGCCCCGCCGCGCCCCCTCGTCCAGCCCCCCGCACGCCGCCGTGCGCGACGCCAAAGCGACCAGCAAGAAGCCCCGTGCCAACATCTGCGGCGCGGCGCGGCGCAGCGGGGCGGGGCGGGGGTGGAGAGGGGCGGGGCGGGGCGGGGCGAGGCGGGACGGAGAGGGACGGGGCGCGGCGGAGGGGCGGGGTGGTCCGAAACAGCAGCCTCCGGAGGAGACCTCCTCAAAAAACCCCACGCGGCGGAAGGCGCGGGCTCCCCGCGTGACACCCACGCAAACGGATGGGGCCATTCGGAGGAAGATGGTGCATGGACTACAGGGGCGTATCCAGCCGATCATCTTGGAGGGGGCCATCTTGGATTTTTGTTAAATAATAAACATATTTGTTATATTGCATATTAATTTTGAAGTGTATATATGATACTATACAATATTATTAATTAAATAACTAAATAATTCTAACATAAATATTTAAATCAATTTTATCAAATAAAAAAGGTAATGAACGAAAACTAGGGAGGGCTATGGCCCTCATGGCCCCCTCTGGATCCGCCGTTGATGGACTAGGGATGCGACATCGATGTTGATGTTTTCAAAACATTGATGCTGCTATAAAAATATGGATGTTTTAAACGTCGATGTATTAGAAGTCGATGATTTTTGAGCATCTATGTTTTGTGCGCGATGTTTTTACGTTTTCGATGTTTCGCGCCTGAATGAAAAATTCGTATAATCAAAATTTTGTAAAAGTTAAAATATGAAATAATAATTGAGGGCACCAGTAGTTATATGTTCGAACCCCACGAACGCGGTTTGCACTGCCTTTGTTCGCAGTCTGCGCCCGAGATGATCCTGATATCCTGATAACCTTCGTCTTTCCTCATAGTTCGCACACGGAGATGCGATTTTAACAGTTTTAAGTTAAATTTTAAATATTAATTAATATACTATGTCTCTGTCAATACTAAGTTTTGTTGCACACAAATTTAATTTTGGAAGTTTTTAAACCAGGTGTATCATTAATATTGATGTTTTAATTTTGGACATGGATGTTTGCTAACATCAATGTTTTGTTATCGATGTAACATCACTAGCATGGTCATCTAAGAAACGGTTCTTTTATTACACTGCAAACATACACGTCCTCTTGATTAATTGTATGTTTGATTTCATTATTCGGACCGATCTCTGCATTACGCGCAGGTGTTCGCAGGAAGTTTGTAGTAGTGTTGGTGTTTCTACACTGAAGTGCATTATTCTAGCGTTTTCTGGTTTCTGAGGATCTAAACATTTCATCCATGAAATATTACAATTTGATTCGAACTAAATAATCTTCAATTTATCGGAGTAATTTATAACGATTGTTTGTATTGCGGCTTATATCGTTATGAAATATTAGAGTAGAAGCACGGCATAAATCTCTACCTAGTGTTAGAGGAAATGCAGCATTGAATCTAGGTATGGTGCGGTATTTATCTTCTATTTGACAAAATAATAGTTCATTGTATTGATTTGTGTGTATTCAGTTTACATAACAATGAATTGTGTTGCGATTCAAGACATTTCCTCTATTGAATTAATTGTAAGACCAAATTTATCGAAAACATCACCGATACTTCATTTCGTCTACACCAATTTGTCGACATTAACAGCAACATGGAAAATATGTAATGCAAGTTAGTAAAAGTTTAATCGGGGAAACCGTTTCAATGCAGAGCGCGCGCGGTTTCCTGCACTTAAATCTGTTGCAGAAGCTGTTAAGGACGCGGTTGCGGCGCAGACGGGCGCGCCTCGCTCCGGGGCAACGTGGAATGCGGCGGCGGTGAAGCCTCCACGTCCCTCACGTCCGCGGAAGCCGCCGAGCCGGTCCCGTCTCCTCTCCCTGGCCCGCCCCTTCCCCTCCCCTCTCCCCCCGTGCACGCCACCAGCCAGCCACTCTCAGCTGGGCATGGCCGGAGGCTCGACCTGGGATGCGTGCTCGCAACAGCCACGCCACGCCGGCCCGCGCCGCGGCGGACGCCATAACGCACGCCCCTGCGCAGCAGTCTCCGACACACCAAGAGCCAGGCGCGGCGGAACGTTGTTCCTGAATCGTCGCTGATTCGTCCAGTGACATTTTAAATTACTGATTTTCAATGCACGCAGAAATTCAAAGAAAACGCCGACCTTATGAGAGGTGGGCATGGTTTCGTTAGATACTCAGGAAGTTGGGAAAAATAAAAAAAACAACAATAAAACAAGTTTCGATTTTGAATGAAAAATTGAAATATTTGATTGTGTTATTCTGCTATTCTTTTGCTGCACCTAAAGACATTGCCTGAATTCTGATCGTAACGCTGCTTACAACAAAACTGACGTCATGCGAAAGCAAGGCACTGAGGAAGAGGTCGCTCACCATTCAATATTTGCTACTCATCGTGTTACGATATGAAATGTATTTTTTAAATATTCTTTTTATATGTACAGAAGTACAGCCCTGTGTATTATGTCATCGCAGTTTTCTTAAAGACTGTTTTGTTGAAATTTATACTTTATTGCAATGTTTTACGAGAGTATTCATTTGCTGTTAAACCCTCCGTTTGCTATTTCTTGGGAAAAATTTTGTGTGGTTTTGTTCGTCAGCATTTTTGCTTATACTCAAGTAATAAGATTTTAAAATGGCATGGTGGATCGATACTTAGACAAAGAAAATCAGCTTGAATTTAATAAGTTTAAAACAATTTACTTTAACAAATTACACTTCAAAACTTTAAAATGACCTAAAAACGTCAGAGTTAGTTTATAAAATATACTCTGATTTAAATGTAAGGTCCCTGGTCCCTTCAAGGCCACGAGCTGCAAGGACATGGGAACACTGCCATCCAATCGCTATCTTTAATACCAAAACGAAGCTCTCGATTGGATGACAGTCCACCTCTCCTTCGAGTCCGTGATAGGATGTTACATTTAAGTCGGAATGTACCCTTAATAAATTAATCCACCAAGTTATTTTAATGTACCCCGAAAACTATTTTACTGGTCATTACGCACTAAAAATTGTGGAAATCTATAGGGTATCCTGAAGCTGGAGGTTCTTACAATGTTCAATGCCTCCATTTCGTATTAATAAAATACTAGATTACGTGTAACAGTGATAAGTCATAAGTAGAAAATTGTATATAATATGTAGTAATAAATAATGACTTTGGATTGAAACTATGTTATTGCATTACATGATTAACTGTTTCGTTAAGACATGCCCATGTAGGAACAAAAGTTCCTTTCTTCAAATGAAAGAACAAGTTGCTCCCTTCAGTATCCCTCATTCGGCGTTTCTTAACCAATTCAGGCACAAGCGCACTAAGGAGTTTTCTCGGAGTGAGGGGCTAAACGTATCGTTTCTAGTTTCGACTGCGAATTCGGTCATTTATAATGTTATGATCTGAATACGCTCACTCAAGAGTGCCATTATAATGTTATGATCAGAGTACACAATTATTGATGCAGATACAGTCTCATAATCTGAAGCAGAAACAACCCAATCTAATTACATCAGTCTCCATCTCTTTCCTCCTGCCCCAACGTTCAGTGAAGGGATTATGCAAACAGCAGACGCCGCTACTTCCATGACCACCCATTGGAACTACCTTTGATCCTTGCGTGATATCTATCCCCTCGACCGACAGCATTTCACTGAAGTTGATTTTAATTTCGCCCCGTCACACGCCAACCACACCCGCCAGCCTTCACATTGTTGCTTCTGTTACTGTCTCAAGACAGCTCCTTTGTCGCTTATACTGTCTCTCGTTTCTTTTCAACGGACTGTATGCATTTGTTCCCTATTTTACTTGTCCTCATTCATAGTGTCCTTTATTTCTTTTCTCATTCGTTATTTGTCTCGATCAACCCACCACTACCTGTTTTTATGTCATCACCTCACCCGTGCCATCACAAATGTTTCCATTGGCGTCTCGCGAATCACTTATCAACCTTCAACGACACAATGTAATTGAACAGCAATGTAGTTGAAGAAGAATAAATAAATACATTAAAAAAAGTCCTCAACAGATATGTTCACACCATTCTCACGTCGCCGTCGACTTCGTATACCTATTGGGTCGAACACTATTGGGTCGACTTCATATACCTTCGTATACCCTTGGAACCAGCGCATTACGGCCGTCGCAGTAATATTCTCGAGACTAACTCACGACATCCACCTGCAATGTGGCGATGCGAAGCAAATGTGCGTATGGAGATAGGAAATTCGTTTCCGAAACCATTGTAAAATAATTGGCATAATTTATGATAATTACGTATTATCTACATTCAAAATACGCGTTGTACACCGCCCAAGGAATTTGTTGGGTGAATACAACGGGAATAAATAGTAAAACTAGCAGCCAAAATTTGGATGTTGATGCTATTCCATATTGGTAGAAAAATGGTAGTGCCAGGAGATGCTGCAATATGGCTCACTGGAGCAAATTTTTGAATGAAGACGAAGAAAACGAGAATGCAAAAAGGGAATAAGAAGGGACCTGCAAAATAATGTGTCCTCCAATGAGTGACGCTTAATCCGCGACTGCCGCAGCTCCCATCATCCCCATCGCCATCTCCGTCGCCGCGAGCGCAGCCGTCGTCGGTGCCAACGCGGGGAAGGGAAGGGGGAGGGAGGGACGGGGGAGAGAAGGAGGGCCGGGAGAGGGAGTGACGGGGGAAAGATGGAGGGACGGGAGAGGGAGGGACGGGAGAGGGAGTGACGGGGGAAGGATGGACGGGGAGGGAGTGACGGGGGAGGGATGGAGGATTGGGGGGGAGGGGGCGGGGGCGTCCGGCGCCTGACGGCCGCGCGACGCCTGTCACGCGTGTCACGCGGGCAGCGCGTGCGGCGGCGGCGGCGGCGGCGGCGACGCGGAGCGTGCGGCGAATGGCAGCGCGAAGGCGCGCGCGCCTGGCAGGCGTCTCTGCTGCGTGCCTTGCAGCGCACGCCGTCCGCACGCCTTCCGCACGCCATGCGCCGCGCTGCACCTCAAACGGCACCTCCAGCGAAGAAGCCTCACTGCCCGCGCGCTCCCTTCCTCAGCAGTGGCGTATTTAGGGATGGGCAGGGGGTCGGTCACCATTTTAAAGGTGAGATTAAGTAAAACGTTGTATGTTTGGAATTATATAATTATTTATTTAAAAAATAAATTTCAATTATTCTGAAGTACAAAGTTTTTAATGTATTAGAAATAAATATCATTTGCAAACACACTTTTATTTTAATTAAATAATATATAAAATATTCTGTAATAGATATTTTTTTATTTATTGTATGGGGAGGGGATACTGTTAAATTTGCCCCGCGTGACACCAACCAAAGCTACGCCACTGTTTCACAGCAACCGCGATTACTTTCTGTCATCGAGAAAACTTTGCAAAAGGGAAAAGTCGGAGGAAGGAAAGATATTCCAACTGTTAATTTCTCCAGGAATCAACATTTCAGGTACTAATTAAGATTCCATAAATGATTTTGGCGAAATGGCATTTTGCACTGTAATTAATTGATTTGACCACATTCATTGATTGCTATTATTTAGATTAAAGTATTTATCTATTGGAACTTTCATTAATTTGTGAATGTCATTTTCAATCTCCGTTAATTTTTTTTTTTTTTTGAATTGTCTCCTTTGAATACATATTTCCAAAAGAAATGGTACTAATAGCCCTTAAGAAATAAGTTAACTCTTTTATTTTAGTTATTCAAAAAATATTTCAAGTATGAAATTACTGTAGATGCATTAAGTACAAACTTGTTAATAGACCGTTTTTCAAGGCATAGTTATCGTGCAGATTGAAAGCGTGCAGTCCAGACTGCATGATTTCTGCATGAATGTTTCATTAATACTTAAAAAATAGTATAAAAAAGTGCTCAGAACGCACGTACAAATCGAGAATGAATAATCTGGTAAGGCGCAATTCAGGAATTTATTAGTGTGCTGGCAGAACCTTGGCGGCTTATAGTGGTAAATCGCACAAAAACGTCCAGGCCGTGCAAACACAACTTTTGGCTATTATACTTCTAGTTTGGAATTTTGAAGATTCTGTAGTTTCTGTATGAAAATTTGCTGCGAAAACTGTACCAGTGTAAAATGGCCTAAAGAGATTTTATTTTCGTAGAAAAGTTAATAATGTGGATGTACTCAATATATCGTTATAAGTCGATTAAACAATTGATAATAAAAAGCTTACTAAAACCAGAAATGATCTTTCCGTTACTATAATTTCACATAATAATTTGTAAATATAATATTCTTCGCTACTTTATCCTTGTTTTCGAACCCTCTCTGCGTGAACGAAGACATGATCTGTAATGATTTTTTAAATAAGTAAATTATTAATTAACCATTGTAGATTCACAATCATTTACATTCAAAGAAGTTCCAATCGTTGGATTTGGTTACAGTTCAATTAAAAATTGTGTTAGTATTTTGAATTTAACTGTGACTAATTCCATGTTCCGAAACATCCTTTAATTATAAATTGAAAGCTTTGGCAAAATTGATTGTGATTCATGAATGTGATTCATAAATTGGTAACACTAAAAAGAATCTACTGAAGGAAAAAAAACACACTCTACGAAGTGTATTCAGTTCTAAGTATGAAACTGACATCTATTTATGACGGCGTACGAACATAGGCATACAACACAGAATATGGATTTTTTAATGAAACGAATCAAATAGTTTTTTGCAGGAAGAATAAATTAAAAAATATATTTTACTAGAAAGTAAATTGCACAGCTCACATGTGATAATTGATGAATTTCCAAAAGTAAAGTGACCGGAAAGCTTCAGATATTGATTACTTTTACAAGTAACGTTTTGTATTTTGATTGAATTTATAAAATAAAATACGATGCATTTGTATTATTCACAAGTATATTTACATTATTAAAGAGGAGATTTTTAGGTCAGCAATCTAAGAAACTTCTTGATTGAATCTTAACATTCTGTCAACATTTATTAAAAGCCCACGCATTTCAAAAAAGAACTCTAATTTATTGAATAGTAGCTTACAAAAAATAAGCGAGTGTTTTTAGAGGTTTTATGTCTATGTCAAGCACTAGCAAAAACAATCGAAAACATTTTTTTGGCATATAAGGTCACAACATTGACAACAAATTATTTCTATATTGACATTTTTTAACTTTCTGCGTTTTTTATACGAATGTAAGAAAGAGACAGCTATTGAAACCTATTGATCGAATTAGCTTTAGTAACTACAATTCATACGTAATCTGTCGTATTCTATATGTATTCATCCGTATTAGTCATCGTTTTCGATAAACTATGAATGGATTCTAAATATACCAGGCAATGAACTAGAGGAAAGCAAGGTGCATTGTATATTATCGCCAAGTACATCGTCATTGTGCAGACGAAGGTTGTTAATTGCATTTTTCTTCGGCAGCAAAAACGTCGAATGAAGTCATCTGCAGTGCAGAGACAAATGAACGAATTTTATTGTCCTTTATATAATAGATACCCTTTTCAAAATTACCGAGGTCGTTGCCGATTTGCAATCAAATAGAAAATTTCACATACTCTGGTTTTATTTGTTGTATGTTATCAAATGTCAAGTCCTTACTATTTCTCTGCCGAAAACGTTCTTCAAGACTGGCTCATCTGAAAGTAATCTGGTAATCGATGAGCTCTTTACCCATTCATGTTTGAATTTAAAAGAAAAAAAAATCTTTTTTTTTTTTTTTTGCAATTTTTAGTAGTCATATGATATTTTTCGCTTTTATCCAGTTTATTAAATTAGAAGGTATTAACGTAAGTTAGGTGTTGAGGCCGGCTACATTAGTTACTTTTAGAATCTGGATGAACCACTGTACGTCAGAAAGTCAGATTTCGCTCGTCGACTCGGCTCTTGTAGCATCATGTGCGCATAAGACCACGCCTGCCAGTCGCGCGCAGTTGACCCTGGAAACACCCCGCAGGCAGCAGGCGGTGACGGCGGCAGGGAATGGTATGGCACCGGAGCGAAGGCAATACCAGAAAATACACCTCTGGCGCGCACGAGCGGCGCCGAAAGCGACTCCTCCGTCGCCCCCATCCCCGCCCCCGCCCAACCCCACTCGCCCCGCGCGCTGGCGGATGGGCGGGGGCGGGCGGGCGGGCGGGCGGGCGGCGCCGCGGTTCGAGCAGGGCTGCCAACTCGCGCGCGAGCAGAGCCCGCCGCGAAGGACGGTCCCCGCGAGCGCCCGCCCCTGCCTTCTAGCAACAGGGTCACCCACGGATACGCCAGCGGCGTCAAACAAAATAAAACTCAAACAATATGTAATGAGAAAAGAAAGCCAATGCTTATATCTTTATTGCGTTCTATGATTAGAAATTATTTAACCGTTTTTATACGACGTGGAATTACCCGCTAATGATAAATGTCCTTTCAAATCCTAGAATATGCAAACCTACAAGTTCAATTTTTTCCTACGCATAGTTTTAGTGATTTGTAACGAAAAAATTAATTAATATTAACAAACCATAATTATCTGATTGACGTCTTGTTTTCGGAGTGGTAAAATACGCAAACCATATGATTAAAATGAATATTTGCATATTCTCACAAGTGTTATACTTCAAATGTCACAGATGAAGTCTTTGGACAGATTGAAAACATCAATCTTTATGACAGTATTGACAACATCGTGCAGAGAACATCGGCACAAACTTTCAGAGTTCTATCTTACGAAATTAAATGGATCAAACCCTCCTAGCATATTCGAGTATTTTAATGTTTTATCATTTTATTATTACAAGCGCGGATCCATGGGGAGGGAAATGGGAGAAATTTCCCCCTATAAAATTTTTGAGTAGCTATTAATTTCAATTTGTCACGAAACTTACAAGAAAAACTATTTTCAGACAATCATTAAAATGAATAAAATCGTATCGTAGAATGAGCTGAGTGTAGCTTGCATTACTAATTCTGTAATATGACACATTCGAAGAAAACATTTTGAATTTTCCCTTCCAAAATTCGTCACTGGATCATCCATATTGTACAAAATATGGATTCTCACATTCCGTATACGTCGTATGTAACGCCTACTAGTAATTATAATACATTGTATCACTACGCCGTACGTACTGGCCTTACGGGTGCAAGCAGCGATCACTTCAGCAAACGAGAGAGCTGTGCCACTGCTTTGAGGGCGCGATCCGACGGCGTCGATACTGCGCGTGGGCGCGACGCGCTGCGCGCCGACTGCGCGCGATCTGCGCAGCGCGAGGTCGAATCGCCGCCGCCCCCATCGCCGCCGCCCCCATCGCCGCCGCGGCCGGCAGAGGCTGTCGCAGCTCTCAGCCGCCGCGCCGCCTCCGCGTTGCGAAATGTCGAGAAAACATCGCCACGCGGAGTCGGCATGCTGAATGGGAGGACTGTGCGGAGCGAACGAGTTCGGGAAAACGTTAAGCTGAGAGAAACGATCTGCAGATACTGTACGTTCCAAATGAAAACGTACAATCAAACCGTTGTGTCTCTTGCGTTTAGAAGACATATACCGTTTTAACTGTCTGCAAAAAGATGGAGGTCCGAATGCCTTAAAGCGCGATAATGAAGGAAAATGTCTAAAAATTGTTGAACACACAATATAACTCTGACCTGAAATTTACGAAAATAAACATATGAGTGTTTAGAGAGAGATCATACACACACTAGTTAGATCCACCAGTTAGGTAGGTTCTTACTCCTTTTATAAATAAGTTCCGAAGATAAAATCTCTATTTCAGACTGCACGTTCCTGAATTCATTACTCTTATAACATGGTTGCTTTTTCGTCAGGCTCACTCAAAAAGAACCACAGAACTCAAGAACCAGCTTCCTCGGTCTACAAGTAACTGAAAGCCTGAGTGCACACGAACTCTTCTCACCACAAACGAACGTTTTTACTATCCCGTGTAGTTAGTATAACCACATAACCGGCAGCTCGAGAATCGAAAACCACTCTCCCCTTCCAGCTGTTCGGAGGCGGGGGAGGAAGCGGTGTGTGTAAACGCGCGGTTACAACGTGGAGCCCCACCCGCTCACTCCCCCAACACGTCCGCGGCCCAATTTGCAACGCGAACAGTCTAACCTCGCTCCCCGCTCCTGGTCCCTTGCTGCAGCTGTTATGAGTGACGGAAAGGGAGCGTGTCGTACATCGACGCACTCCCCGCTTGCGCCCTTTAGACCCCGCCGCGCCCCGCCCCGCCCGCCCCACCCTCACGGTGCACTCTCCTCGGGTGCGGCCGCCCCGGTCACGTGACGCGTCCAGCGTCGCCGGTACTCACGTGTTTTCACGACTGCTGGCGGCGGCGGTGGCGGCGGTGGTGGCGGTGGTAGGGCCTGAAGCGCACGCGGGCCTCGCCACGCGCAACCGCGCGTGTCCGCGCTCTACGCGAGACCAAGAACCACTGGCGGCGCGGCCGGCGGCGGCGGCGGCGGTGGCGGCGGCAGCGGCGGCGGCGGCGGAGGGAGGAGAGGCCATTAACATAAATTATCATGGCGACAGTTGGGTCATAAACTGCGGACCCGGCGGGCGGGAGGTGGCGGGCGGCGGGCCCGGGGGCGGCGGCGCGGTGGCCGGGTGAGGAAGGGGGCGGGGGAGGGGGAAGGGCGCGGGGGCCCCGCAAGCGGCGTGGGAGCACCGCCGACGCGCCGCGCCGCTGAGATTGCCGCGCGAAGACACCGCCAGGTAGCGCCTCGCCAAGCCCCGCTCGGGGACCCTCGGGCCTCGCGGGACCCAAGAGGAAGCCGCATTTCCCCATAGTGCACCGCTCGCTGCGTGTCCGTGAAGGAACCGGCGAAGCCACGACCCAAGCGTTTTTCAAACTGCCATTCACATGAAATTGTTTTTGTTTTTTTAATGAATTCGTTATGATTCCCATGAATGACAATTTTGATAACAATATTGTCCTCCTCGCCACAAAATAAAACACTTCACAGTCTGATCTTGAATTTGAATCTCGTTTCTTCTACTTATAAAAGGAGTATTTTGTGTTTTTTTTTGTTTGCTTTTTAAAAGTCTGTGGTCAGGGAGTAAATGTTATTTAGTGAAAAATCTTAGGAGAAAACGAGGGTTAGATTATTGAACCAACGCTTTTTCCTAAGCTCAACGCTATTTCCCATCGCTTTTTGCTCGTTAAGGAGGCAACATTTGAATTCGGTCGATTTACTCAAATAAAATGTAGATACTTAAACTGTAGTTTCACTACTTAACCCAATTTCGCGAAAAAATGACTCAAACACTTTTACCCCAGAATTAATTCGTGTGTCGGAATGGAAGAATGTGTTGCTCGTTTTTTAATATTCTTCGTAGCAGGTCAGCTTTTTCATTCATGAGCTGTGGAAGGTGAATTGTGAATTAAGAACACGCCAGATTTGACATTTTTTGAATGTGGTTTCACATCGGATTCATATTTTCATGTTTTAAATTGTAATTGTCACACTACACAAACAAGTGCAATTACCGTTTATTTTATTTCATTTTATGTTTTATTCTACATCTCTGAAGGTAATGTTCTGTTTTCCCGACCCTGCGCGTCATTACGACTGAAGGATTATGTACGAGTATTCTTTTCGGAAATATAATTGCTATTTTTTTTATTTCTTGATATCTCCATTTTTACTCATGATCAGTTACACTACAGCAGATAGTATATGCTGTCATAAAATTCAACGTACATGTCTAAATATATCTGAAGCAATAGGAGAGTGTAAAGATGCAATATAATTAGGTAGAGCAGTTCTCCGTTGTAGTAAAAACTAGTGGCTTTCAGTATTAAAAATACTGCTGTCAAATATTTAGAAAATAGGGTCCTGGAGAAAAAAAAGGCTGTTCCGAAAACGGCAAATGCTTTTTCTTTCCTTGACGTATATCGTCAGCTGTGTGGTAAGCAGTGACGCACTGAATATGCGAATACAATCGTAAAATTAGCAATTGCGGATTACCGTAATAAAATATTTGCACTTTTCATTCAAAATCGAAATTCGACTGTATCATTGTTTTTGCATTTTCCCCAAGTTCCTGGGAATCCATGAAGCCAAAGGATGCTTAGTTTTCAGCCAATTTATCCGTACATTTGAAATCCGTAATAGAGTTTAAAAAATGGCTTCCAAAAGGGTTTAAAGAAACAGATTAAAAAAAAGATGTGAAATGTACTAATTATTTCCCTCCCTACCGTTACGACTTTAAAGACTTAAGCAGAAATAAAAACCAAGGTATAAATACAATAGCACGCTGTTAAACAAGAATTACAATTAAATTTTGAAAATAAATTTTACTTAAAACAGCAATAGTTACTTCAACCTAAAATTATTCCTAAGATCGAGTCATCCCAATCAGTATCAACATTTTATAGAACTTATCGTTATCGTTAGCGTAAGCAAACATACATAAACAAATGCGAGCAAACATCTGAACACCTCTTCATGGCAAAGTATTTGTTTTACTTACCAGGGGTATACATATTACATGCCGCCTCCCTAAAACAATGTATTGGTAACGAATGGCAGTTCAATTTTAACCTGGAAGTGGAATGGTGTTTATAAAAGTGTGTATGTAATTTACTTAATAGTATAAACAGTGTAATGTTTGATAATGAATACATTGCAAACATTACAATGTATTCAATACAATACCACATATTGTAGCCAAAATATACACCCGAATGCACTTTGCATTGTTTGTTTTTAATAAATCAACAAACCTTGTAAAAATCAACAAACATTTTTAAAACTCATCTAAATTCGGACAAAGTGACTTTTATATATATATACTATACACTATATATATATATGAATATATATATATATATATATATATATATATATATATATATATATATAATAAAACCAAGCTAGTTTTAGGATAAACGTACTTACAATTTTAAGGGATCCTCCTTGTAAAGGAAAATCCCGTGAGTTGCTTCTGCATTGCCCCTTAAAGCCAACTCCGCCTCGCCTTTGTTGGTAAGGAATCGAAACCCGCGATGATGGGGGTGGTGGCAGTTGGATGCGTGTCGAGGGAGGAAGGAGGGGGGTGCGGGCGCCGCCTGCCGGCTTATGGCGCGCACCCGGCAGGCGCGGCGCGGCGCCGTGTTCGCCTGTTTACGACCAGGCGAGTTGTTTTCCAGCCGTCGGCACGCGACCTGCAGAGCAAACTTTTTGCCCGGTTGCGTGCTTGCAGGCGCGTGTACGCGGAATTGTAGATGATGTGTGTTCTAACGTCTCTAAATTCGTCTACAAATCCATGACACCCAAACGGAGTAACTGATTGTTTTGGCCCAGCAACTGGGTAGAAAACAGATGGTATCGAAATAAATGATATCCTATTGTGATGAATAACGAAATGAATTATGTCCACGAGTTAGTGGGCGTTTTGTACGTTAGTGAAGTTTTGAAAAGGTTATGGTGACCATGAAAATTGTGTAACTGTTGACCTACAGGACATGGACAAGAACTTATGAACAAGTTTTCAATAAACATACTAGTGTTGTAAATGAAGAAATAAATTGAACAGTGAATGGTGAATACATATTAAAATCCTGGAAAACTTTTGGACACATAGTAAGTCCTTGTAATTTGTTTGATTGTTGAAACACGACTACATTCGAAATATTCTTTTCTCTTGTGAAAATGTTTTCTGGACATTATTTCTCAAGATCTTCCATATTTTAGGGCCTGAATAATAACCCTATTGCAAACTACATTGAAAGGTTTTTTTGTTTTGAAGCGGTTTGTTAGTTCGTCTTGTTCAGTCGAAATACACTTCGAGAGTTTTAACCTCAGAATCTGTTTTGCTGTACTAGAATGGGCGAGTCGCCATTTCGGAAATGAATCTGCCAATTAAGTGGCAGTTCATGTGCTTACTTCATTCTCCGGTTACCTTATCTTACAGATAAACCACCGGTATGCGTTAACCAGCCCATAATATAATTTCTGACGCAAAGTTCCGGATATCTCTGACTGAACTTTTAGCCAAAGTTGATAAGTGGCTACAGATCCTTAGAAGCATTGATTTATTCGTACATTGGTTTTAAAAAATATATAGTGTACATAAAGTGTTATACTACACTATACTAGTAGAATACGATGTAGAATAATACTTAAATACGATGCAGAGATAATTATGCTTCAGAAATATTCTGCGGGTGGAAAGAGATAATATGCATGTTCGAGAAACGTTCGTATATAACCTTGTAAACTAGTTCAAGACTATTAATTCCATGACATTCTGTGTTACATTTAACGAAAGGAATACCATAATCGTCGTTTTTTCTGTTGGCAATTATGCTATCAGCTGGGGAAGGCCTGTTTCGGAAGACGGGAGAGTCGAACCAGACCCGACCAAAGTGAACAATACAAGTGCGCTGGAACGGAAATCGTAAAAACCTGGAAGAGCCTCGTCGCAGTGCATTACCTTCGGCTGGCAGAGGGCGCCTGGGCTGGTGGGTTCTCGTGCCCATTGACTCGTGGCGGCTTACGGCACCCGGCGCCCCCAAGTCGAAACCCCCCTCCTCCCTCCACCCCTCTCTGGACACGGGGCAGTGGCCGCCAGTGCCATTGTTGCCGGCAAGTGGCGTAAGGAAGATTCATCCACCCAGAGTACCCTTGAGTAAGAAAAAATAAATAAAAAATTGTCATAAAATAATTGATTAAATAAACAATAAGAAAACAAAACAAAATTTAAAAAATGCACAGGATGGTTGGAAAGGACTCAAAGAACAGATGGAGGTAGAGAGGACAGTCGCTCATAAAAAAGACCGTGTATGTAGTAGACGGAATGGGAAAACCTGTATGTGTCGATGGCAAATAGTGATTTTCCCTCGCCAGTGGCCCTGGCGATGCGGTCATGTACTACTCAAGGGGAATACATGGTTTCGCAACTCTTTGGTTTGTGCAGCAAAAAAAGGGGCTTTGTTTAAATAAAGTAATTTAGACTAACTTAACCCATGGAAGAAGGTGACACTTTTTAATCGCAATCTGAGGTTCAATAAGAGGTGATATTTTTCTGCATAAACGTACATATTCGTAGTCTTGCTTGTTCTTTTCTCTCATTCACACACTCATACGCATATCCGTTTATATTTATTTACAACACAATCTTAAGTACGGCAAATACGAAGTTCTTTGATCCAAGATAACACGTGACTTGGATATCGGTGTGCCTCGGAAATGTGAATAGGGTGAAGATATACCGCAATTAATGCAGCATTACTGGCAGATTGGTGTGCAGTGTTTTTAATGAATTTGTTCACTTGTATTCCCCGCAACTCCACCGCTCGGAGCCATCTCTCTCCCTCGCCTCTTCCTCGCTTCTGCGTCTCCGCCGCCGCCGTGACGCCCCCCCCTCCCTCTCCCCCCCCTCGAGGATCGGGTGCGGCGCGGCGCCGGCTTTTGTCCCGTTCGCCATTGAGCGCCGCTGCCTCCGCCACCGCCGCCGCCTTTGTCCCGGACGCCGCTCCGTTGCTCCCTTGGCCGCCGCCCGGCGCGCGCCGCCCACGGCCGCCAACCCTTGCATCAACTCCCCGTTTCTACTGCACTGGTTTCTTTTTTTTATTTTCAGTTTGGAGCATCATTTTCAGATTCTGGCATAGCAATGTTTTCAAAAATTTAACATTTATTTTAAAACAAGTTAGGTACAAAATGGTGGGACATAGGTGGGAATAATATAATGTATACTGTTGCGAATAATATTTATAATAGGTTTATATTTTTATAATTGTTCCTTGGCTTAAGTTATTTGCTTCACTGCTCAATTGACGCAGGCATTTCTTGAACAGTCCTTAGCTACTGCATCCCAGTGGCGTAGCTTGAGTTGGTGTCACCTGGGGAAGCTAACGGTGTCAGCCCCCCAAAAATTAAGTGTAAAATATCTATTTCTGCATTTATTGTACATTATTTTATTAAAAATACAAACATACTTGAACATGGTGGTCATTTATAATATATTAAAAAGTATATGTAATTAAGAATAATTGCAATATAATTGCAATAAAAAAATTTCAAACTACCAAAACGAAGAAAACTATTAATATATAAAATTTTTAAGTAAATGATTTAAATTATATAATTCCAACCAAAAAATAATTTAATTGGTGTCACCCCTAGATTGGTGTTACCCGGGGCGCGCCGCCACCCCTGCCCCCCCCCCCTAGCTAGTACGTCACTGCTGCATCCGCATTTTTAGTTAACAGTACAGACACAATTGCTGTATACTTATTGTATTTATTTATTTTATTTTGGGAAACATGTGAACAATTTTGAGAAAAAATTACCAAATAAGAAAGAGCGTTTTCCGGCCTAGAATTTCTTACTTATATTTAAACAGTACCTTTATAATTTCCGGCATGGGGCCTGGTTGACAAAATGCTCTTTTGATATTACTATTTTACCTTCAAGAATAGTCATGTATGTTGTTAGTAGCACTGTCTAAAATAATTCAGTAGTATCAACCTTTATTGCTCGATAGTTCTTCCTTGAGCTAAATACTATGCGCATATGCCTAGCTGACTGTTGTCTGCGCAGTAAGATTCTATGTGTATTAATTTGAAGTGTAAAATTTGTCGACAATTCAAGGATTAAGATTGTTTAATAGAAGCAAGTGATGATCGAAAATCCGTTCTGACATTACGCCTAGATCTTAAGGAAATGAAATGAGGAAAATATATTTTTTATTGGCAGTGCACAATCGAAATAATAAATTTGTTACTGTGAGGCAAATTGGAAAAAAAATCTAATAATTCACTTTCACTTTTTATGCAAAGTTCAATTAGAACTACAGTCATTGAAATAATAAATTCTCAATAATTCATTTTTCGAAAGAATGTTCAGCATTTGGGAGGGTTTTCTTATAAACAACGTATATAATTTTGCCTTGTATTTTGTATCTAGCATTGCCTGCACATTGGTCATGAATCAATGTATAACATATTTTCTAGTGGGAATTTAAAAAATAAATGTTGGAATATTACACCCATGAAGTTGATCACATTTATATTATTGCTAATATTCTTGAAAAATTTAAAAAAATGTATAGTTTTGTTTATTTCTCCATTTTGCTACATTAATCCGTGGATAACATTATTATTACAAATTATTACTAAAAATATTCTGATATACTTTCCGAATATTCAATGGTGTAAATTGTTAAGAAAATTGGTGTAATTTAGTCTTACTGATTTTGCCACAAAAATATTATACAGTTATAGAAATTTATGACTTATTACGAATTTTAGACAAATCAATATGATAATCGTTGTCAGCTCTTCACTTCGTTCCGTTGCATCTGTCATCACAAAGGCGTAATAGCAGAAGGCAAATTTCTGCTCCCTGAACATTACAACTAAACGAAGAGTAACCGTTGAAAAACACGTGGAAGCAATTGCTGACCATCAGCTGAAGACGGATTGGCATGCTTGTCCCCCCCCCCCCAATTAGCAGCTCGCCAACAAATAAACGCCCTGCTGGCAAACAAACAGGAAAGAGGACCTGCCTCGCGTCGCTCGCAAAGGGAGCAGCACGTAGCGGGGGGGGGGGGCAAAGGACGTGGGCGGGCGCGGAGGGGCTTAGGGCGTCAACGACCGCCCGCCTCGGCGCAAAGGGTTGCCGCTATTGCTCGACCACTTTCTTTAGACCCTTCAGTGTCCCAAGCTGGTGACGCGGAAAACAGGGGCAGCTCAACGTATGATTTCCCTTGCGGAGGAGAGAAGCCTTAGGATTTGAGTCTCGACGGCGGAGTATTTTCGATACTAGCTTCACAGCTGGGTTGAATTCAGCCACTGGCTGGAAGAGAATTCTGGTGGACGGCTGCTGTGATCGATGGTTTTCCATGGTTTCTCTGATTAATACTAGGTGAATGCCGGTGCGCTGACCCTAATGTGTCGTGCGTTATCTTCCTCATCCTTTCTCATCTTTTCTCATGTTCACCCCTCACTCACACAATTACATATTACCTCACAAATGTGAGGCCAGAAGCTTAGGGCTTCACACGATTAGGGCGATGCCCCTCCAGGGCAGTGTTGTCAATGTCGATGCCACGAGCGCCTCTCCACGCAGTTCATATCCCCGCCGCAAGAGACAACGCCATCACTTTTGTAAAACGGCGGGGTTACTGATAGTTTCCTCTCCCAACGCTAGTGGCGAAGAGAAGCTCGTGGCATGGCACGGTGCCGCGAGGCGTGTCACTGCCACCAGTAGGCGACACCTTGACACCACTGCTCTAGGGAATATCTGGATGCGGGAAACCACAAGCCGTAGGTCAGCGTTGAAACGTATAGTCTACGTCAGATGATAATACGACCACTAATGGATTTCATGACAGGTTTTGGCATTTGGATTATGTCGACAAATTTGACTCACCATCGACATGCGTGTTTCCCTCTGTTCATCTTAAAACTACGTGGTAAGATTTTGTTGTAACATCGACTATATCACGTTGTAAATTATTTTACAGTTTTGTATACATCATTTTGTGTTTATCTTAATGTTTTTTATTTCAATTACACAGTTTCATCGATTTATTATAACAATAACAGTAATTATCATAATCATTATGGTAGTAACAATATCTGACAGAATTATTATTATTATTATTATTATTATTATTATTATTATTATTATTATTATTATTCCATTACATCACGACTAAAGATGTTAAGAGTAGGCTGAATATAAAATCTACTCCAGGTTGCAACCAGCTACCTAAGGAGCAGATCCGGTGACTGTCGGTGCATCTACAATACTTTGCGCAAAATATGGACTGTTCCAAATAAAGCAATTTCTTGCACTTCCCAGTCTTTTGAATTACCTGGGAGTTTAGACAAGTTCTTACACAAATTTTGCGGAACAAATCCCAGAGCTCCGATAACTATCGGGACGACCTGTGCTTTTACGCCCCACATTCGGCAGATCTCGATTTCCAAACTCTTGTATTTAAGATGTTTTCTGCCTCCTTGGTAACGGCGTTTTGATCGCAAGGTACAGCAACATCCACAAGTAAACACGATTTTTTCGCCAAATCCCGGATGACTATATCCGGTTTGTTTGCCGCTATCGTGCGATCAGTTTGAATTTGTTGGTCGTACATTATCGTACACAATCCAACAAACGTCACCGGTTTCGGTGAGTGTTCGTACCACTTGGGGCATGTGTTCGGAACTTCGAGGGCGGTACAGATCTGCCAGTGGAGACACACACCCTGTCGTGTCTTTTCAATATTCGGTATTTGCTAGGACTGGACAAGCTGAGACAATATGATCAATGGTTTCTACGTGTTCTTGACAAATGCGGCATTTATCATCTTGGGAAATTTTGAGAACCGCTTTATCATAATGTCGTGTTCTCAAGGCCTGATCGTGGGCAGCTATTACAAGTGCTTCGGATTCTGGCTTCATTCTTCCCCTTTTAAGCCACATAAATGATTGATCTTTATTGATCTGCACCTTGTCCATTCTTTTTAGATATTGTCCGTGGAGTGGTTTGTCTCTCCACGATTTCTTTAACATTTTCTGTGTCTCAAATTTCATATTAAGGAGCATCAGAAGTTCAGTGTCTCTGTCATTCTGGTTGTCTAGCATAGTCTTGTTCGCAATGCTTCTTGCTACACTTACAATGCCTCTGTTTCCCATTCTTCGGTCAGATTTCATGACCTGCGTCATTAGAGGGTCATCTTGTTGGCTGACTACATACTTTCCCATCCCGATTATTGCATTGTGCCAGGAGGCTTCAATTTGTCTCAGGCCTCTTCCTCCTTCCTTACGTGACACATAAAGCCTATGTACATCAGCTCGGGGGTGGGCAACGTGCTGCATTGTAAGCAGTTTTCTGGTTTTTCGATCCATGATGCGAATTTCCTGCTCAGTCCTGTCTACTAGTCCGAAACTGTATTCGGCTACAGGCACCGCCAAACTACCTATTGCTGATATTTTATTCCTTGAGTTCAGAGCGGACTGTAGGACAAGTCTCACTCGTCTATAATACTTCCTGCGAATTCTCTCTTTCATTGTGTCGTTCGAGATGGTCTCACATTCTTCAATGCCAGATATTTGTAAGTTTTACCTGGCTCAAGATCTTGAATCACAGTGTGTCTATCAACTTCAATGTTCTCGGACGTGGTTATTTTGCCTCTTTTTAAGTTGGCTTTTGCACTTTTGTCAAGACCAAACTTCATGCAGATGTCATTGCTAAAATCATTGATGACGGACAGCATTTGGGTGAGAATCGCTTCATTCTTAGCAAACACTTTAAGATCATCCATGTAAAATAAATGCGATACAGGTCTTTCCTCACCATGGAGCTTGTAACCAAAATCAGTGTACGACAGCTGTCTCGATAGAGGATTCAAACTAATGCAAAACAGCAGATGGGATAGTGAATCTCCTTGAAAAATTCCCCTGTTAATCTGAATATTTCAGGTTTCTACTGTTTCCTTTCCGCTGTGGATTAGTAACCTGGTGCTCCACGTCTTCATACTAGCCTTGCAAAACTCAACAAGCCTAGGATGAAATCGATAGATCTCCAGGGTCTTCAGAATCCAATCGTGAGGTACACTGTCAAAGGCCTTCTGATAGTCAATCCAAGCTAATGCTTAAATTACGTTTTCGTTTCTTTACATCATACAAAATTATTTTATTCAGAAGCAAAATTTCCTTACAGCCATAGGAACCCTTACGACATCCTTTCTGTTCAACTGGCAACAGATGGTTCTTGTCTAGGTGCCTATACATTTTTTCAGCTATGGCTGCAGTTATAAGTTTGTACATTACTGGCAGGCAAGTAATTGGCCTGTAGTTCTTGGCCAAAGAGCTGTCTCCTCCTTTGGGTAGCAAATACGTGATGCCGCGAGTGAGCCATTCGGGGAGTTCCTTAAGATTTTCTAAAATTTTATTAACAGCCTTTGCAAGATGAGAATGTACTGCTGTAAATTTCTTAATCCAATAAATCTGGATCTTATCAACCCCAGGGGATTTCCAGTTTCCCATATTCTTAATTGTTTGGCATAGGTCCTCTTTCGAGAATCCTTGAACATGTTCCACCGTTTCCACGAGTCCATTGGCAGCATCAACTTCAGATTGGAGCCACGATGCGTCTTTGTTGTAGGATCTGGTTTCCTCCCAGATGTAAGGAAAAGCAAGATTTCCTTACAGCCATAGGAACGTTTACGTCATCCTTTTGTTCAACTGGTTCTTGATTCAAATGATTCTTCTCTAGATGTCTGTACATTTTGTCAGCTATGGCTGCAGTTATAAGTTTGTACATTACTGGCTGGCAAGTAATTGGCCTGTAGTTCTTCGCCAAAGAGCTGTCTCCTCCTTTGGGTAGCAAATACGTGATGCCGCGAGTGAGCCATTTGGGGAGTTCCTTAGGGTTTTCTAAAATTTTATTAACAGCCTTTGCAAGAGGAGAATGTAATGATGTTAATTTCTTAATCCAATAAATCTGGATCTTATCAACCCCAGGGGATTTCCAGTTTGCCATGTTCTTAATTGTTTGGCATAGGTCCTCTTTCCACGAGTCCATTGGCAACATCAACTACAGATTGGAGCCACGATGCGTCTTTGTTGTAGGATCTGGTTTCCTCCCAGTTTCCTACCTAAAATGTTTCGACGTCATCTTTTGAAGGAGGGGCAGCGTTGCCATTCGGTTTTTCAGTGAGACTGCGATAGAATCTCTTCGCGTCTGTTTTAAACAACCGGTTCTGTACACGGAAATCTTCTCTACGTTTGTACCGTCTTATTCGTTGAGCCCATGCTTGGATTTTCTCTTTTAGCTTTTCAGCTACCATTAGCCTTGTTGTGTCATTGTCAGTTAGGTATTTTTGTTCAACATGAAGTATTTTTTGTTGAACTTTATACGTGTGGTTTGACTTAGAAGATGCCTTTGCTAGAAGTGATATTTCACGCCGTGTGTCGGCTATCCGTTTCATAATTCTTTTGATCCATGGAGGTACGGAGCTTTTTACTCTGTCTGGCCGTCGGCCATCGGTGTTCTTGGCAGGCCCCAAGATTATCTGAGATACTAGATATCCAGTTGCATACGCGATGTGATTAATTTCAGTAATTATAATAATAATAATAATAATAATAATAATTATTATTATTATTATTATTATTAACAATAATGCTATTTATATGAGAATCAATATTATCTATATATGATTCACTTTCTTTTCGTGGACTTAGAATTTGCAAGATAAGACTCCTAAGGAGTATTTCCTGCTGATCTGTCATCATTAGACCTCGGATTTTAGGACAAATGCCTTTTTAGTTCCTTTAGGAAGTTGTGGAAAATAATTGCAAATGTTTACGTATCATATAATAGATATAGTGATGCATGTAATAGTACCTAAATATGTCCTAAAAGGAGGGTTATTGCCTATTTTAATATTTTTGTTGCCTAAAACTGCCTAAAAATATAATTTTGAAGAATTATCTCTATTAATTTTTTTTTTTTACTTTCTCGCCCAACGAAGTTCTTCGTAAGAAGAGAAAGTTATGTAATCGTGCCCCGGAAAACGCGATTTTTTAAAATTTTGTTTTACCGAATCGCAAATATTTTCTCGAATTTTCCGAAACGCGAATATTTTCTGATCGATTACGCAATTGACTATGCGCCGAAATCTCATCCAACACAACGAACATAAGGAGTTTTGCATATCAATATAAAGAGGAAATTTCATACGCTTCAGCACGCACTTCTTTGGCTGTGGTTTGGCAGGTTGAGGCTTATCGCCGCGGCATGTCATCTATGCAATCCAGGCGAGGAAAGCCACAGGTCAGGCAAAAGTCTAGTGTTGGAAAGATGAAGCTTAGAAAACACGACCCAAGTCTTGAACCTCTACAAAGGAAAAGGATCATTTCAAGTTTTCTTCTGTATGTGTACGTGTGCGTGTGTGTATGTGTGCGCGTGTTCATCTGTTTTTCCGTTCCTTTTGTATCAGCTGCATTGCATTATGTGAAGAGTAACGATGTTGTAACCTATATTATGTGCCTCAAAGTTTACATTATATACCTAAAAATGCCTAATTTCATAATTTTGTTACCTATTTTAGGTGCATAAATTCGAGTATACTTATGAGTTGTGCTTGCTTTGAGATTATTCCATTGATTTTACCGCATACTCTTCATGAGTTTGCCAGTAAACTTCAGGTAGTCCTCAATTGCATGAGTCATTTTGTAATGAACTTTCTATTCAAAGTCAAGAAGCAATATAAAGACAGTTGATTTGCTAAGCGAGGTTTTTGTCTAGATTTTGTTTGTATTATGGATCACCTCAGGTTGTACAAACATGTCGGTTGCCTAGTAGATTTATCTTATCGAAAAAATCAGTAACCAAAACGAATTTGGAATAGCGTTATATTTTTTATAAATAATTCCACTCACATAGATTTAGAAACTTTATTGCATTATAGTTTGTAGAAATTCTCTTCGAAGACAAGAACGAAAATTTGCCTTCAGTACGAAAATGCAGAAACTATTGACAAAAATATCGTGGGGTCTCGCAGACTCCATTCTACCAGACACATCACAAGAAATCATCTTACAGGTTGAGGGGTTCTGTGCCTCAGAAAAAAAGAAACTACACGTTTTCCAACTTTGCTCCATGAGTGTGCTTTCATCGGCAGCTTTTGTCCTTTGTGGGCGGGGCCATCGTGAACGTGGCCGAGCACTACTCGCCACTGACCGTCCCGTCTCGGCGCGCGCGATCCGTCAGCGCTGCCCAGCGCCGACGGCTGCGTAAACAGAGGCCACGCGCGCAAAGCGGGGCTCCCCAAGGACCGACAGCCCGGCTCTCGCCCACGCCCCCGCCCGCGCCCCGCCCCTGCCCCGCCCCGCCTCCGCCCGCGGCTAATGCACTGCCCAGCGGTCCTCCGCTGCAACGACGGCGCGCACGTGACACGCCTTCTAGTCGCTCTTCAAGCTTGCGATTCCAGTCCGCGACGAACGGGATTCAAAGGCTGCGTGCAGAATGCCGTCCGTCTTTCTGTGGAGGAGGTTAACACTTCAGAGAAATTCGATGGTATTAAAGTATTCTTTGAGCATTGCAGAGTTTAATTGTATGTAGTATATTATTAGAGATTATGAAATTTACGATGGATTAAAAATCAATATATTCGAAGTTTTTTATGAAGAGTTTTTCGGTCGAAAAATTCTCGATTTCGGCCGTACGATAACAGTATTTTCACTTTACTAATTACGTAGTAAGATGAGAAAGTAGATCTTTAAATAATGTCTTACACGTTCTTTTAAACTAGTAGATTTCTGCTAATTTCTAGTTAAGGTTAAGGCAATTAATCTTTTTTTTTCTCAAGAATGGCTCCATTTTTAATTCTTCTCGTTTACGTACGTATACGGAGTAATAAACATAGTAGTGAGTAAGTTATGTAATGCTGAAGAAAATCGATTTGGAGATTTCAAAGAAAATACTCGTATTTGGGATCCCCGGTATTGAAAATGTGTTGTCTCTATTTTTTTTTCAAAACGACCGTCCTTCTGTCCGCCTTCTGTCCGTCCATCAGTGTGTCCGTCTGTGAAAAACTAGGGCCTGAACTATTCGTAGGATTTTTCCAAAATATATAGTCCCCGGTCTATTATTTTTTTAAAAATTTTTGCAACTTTTACAAACTTGCTCAAAAATAGCTCAATTTTTGAGAAAATTTGTAAAAGTTGCTCAATTTTTTTCTTCAAATTTCTGGCATAAGTTTGATTGTCACTATTAACTGAATTTTCGAAAATTGAAAAATTTCAAATTTTTCAGCATGTCCCTGCAACTACACAATTGAAGATTTTTCCTTCTAATAATTCCTTCTCCGTAATTTTTTCTTTCATTAAGGTCATGTGAAATTTTTTGAAACTTCTAGTAATTTTCGCGCAAAATTGCGCGAAATAGGTGCAATATTAAAAAATATCAAGAACATGAATTTCTCAAAGACGGCTCCAACTTTTACTTTCTGGCACTTACTAACGAAAGAAGAGAAAGTTGTAATCGTGCGCCGGAAAACGGCGGATTTTTGACACAGAAACTGTTCCTGCGAGGCCCTGGTAAGAAAAAAGTGGATAAATCCAATTGCTAAATATATAAAAAAAATCCTCTAGCACATAGTGTAGCGAGAATCCATTTTTTATGCGTCCTTCATACCGAAAAATCAATTGAAGTCAAAACGTCTGTCTGACACATGTCAAAACGTCCATCAGTGCAGCCGATTGACGCTAGGGCGTATACTGTTCAGCCGATTTTCTCCAAAATTGATATTCCCCATTCGCTCTGGCTGATGTCATGGCCCTTAGAATTTCAAACCGATATTTAATTTTGGGGGGTACTTTACATGAAGCCCCTCAAAAATTTTCAAAATTTTTAAAACATTGTTCCAAATTTTTTGATTCAATTTTGTTGTAAAATAGTACAAAGGACGTTTCAGAGAATGGTGAAGGTCTCATTATCGTTGACGTCCCCGATTTTTTAAAAATTGCCAAAAAATACTACTTCTTTAAAACTACAAAATTAAAGATAGAGATTTTTGTCTCTAAGTTTGTTGTACAAAATTAACTTTTTAAAAAAGGTCATGTACAATTTTTTGAAAAAAAAATTGAGTAGTTTTTGCGTAATTTGCACTTAAAGTGTACATTTTTTTCTAAAAAATTGTCCCATTTTCGGGTATCACTCGTTTTTTTTCGAAAATTGCAAAAATCATTTTAAAACTACAAAGACTACTGCACCTACATTTCAAACTACACCATATTGCTCTATTTTTTTGTTTTTTCAAAAATTACAAAAATGAAATTTCTTTTAATTGCCTCTCACGTCGGTAATATTTACATTAGCGGCGCTTTGTTCACATTTTCACATTATTATATTTACGACAACATGTGCTTTAAATAGTGTCAAGTTAAATTACTCGGAAACTCCACTGTTTTCTGTGAAAACTAGCTCAAAATTCCGCAACGCTCAAACGCCATTTTCTCATAAATGGCTCCAAATTTTTCTTCACACTTTTGGGGCGGATAGTGCTAATTGCACTCTTTAATATGACGTTCAGTTCAATTTGGGGTATCTTTTTGATTTTGAAAAAATTACACAAATGTAAATGTTTTGAAAGGTTTTCTCACACCTTTAATATGTACATTACCAGCAATTTGTAAACACTATTGTATTTGTAAGTTAAAGTGCTTTCAAAGACTTCTAATGAAGTGTTTGGAAAACTCAAACATTTTCTGTGAAAAGAGCGTCAAATTTCGCATTTTTAGTAGCGCTAAAACGCCATTTTCTTAAAAACGGTTCCAAATTTTTCAAAGAAAATTGCCACTTAGGAAAAGGTTTTACTGTTCTTTAATATTCTAAAATTAATATTTCCGTTCTATCATTAGGAAACCGAAAAATGAAGAAAATGTCAAAAAATGTAGTTTGGGCGGCGATAGATTTCAGCTGGCACGAGTATGTGGCAATTCCGAATAGTTAGCCCAGACCCAATGAAATAGAAATCTAATACGGGAAAGTCTGTGCCATTCTGTAACACCACTAGTTTTGTTTTGACTTGGGGAAGAGAGATCGCATTTATTCGAAGTATGCAATAATAATAATATTAATAATAATTATTATTATACCAATACCAACAATGCCAATGCATATGTCGACTAAGAAATGTACACAAAAATGTCTCAGTACAGTATAAAAATATTCTGTTAACTAAGGCTTCGTAATAGCTACACCAAACTAGGTATTTCCCACAAGAACTACCTTAAATATGTCCTCGAAGACCCAAGAGTACCAAGTGTTGATCGTCGTACGTGTGGTCGACAAAATGAAAGAATTATCTCAGGTCGTATTTCTTTAGCTTTCAGGCTAAATTGAGACACGATCAAATAGGCCGGTATATTGAAACCAAACTTGCTACAAAATATAGACTATCTTGGGAACCCGTACTATCAGCATTATCCAGAAGCTGTGATTGATAACGAAACCCATAAATTAAACTGGTACCGCAGTGTTGTGAGGGACAGGTCTATTCAGCATAACAGACCAAATGTTACATACATGTATACGCAATACTTATTAGATTTTTTTATTGCTCATATTAATACTTTGGTTAGAAGTCAAAAGTTGAGAAATATGTGCGAGACTATATATTATAACTAATTTGAAAATCTGTAATTGAGTTGTAAGGGTGTAATTCGGAGTAATCGGTAGGTTTCTTCACTATTATCTAGGAAGTTGAATGCTAATGGATATGGGTGGGTTTCGTTGAAGATACCTTGAGCTGATTGTTTCGATTCTTTCAAAGACCGTTGGAACTTTTGAGTCTCTATGTAGCATTGTTTGAGATATATCAAGGTGCTGCAGCAATCATTCTAAGAAATTTTGATTGAAATCTCTGGAAAATGAGATTTGACCTGCTCGCAGTGCCCCAAATTTGGATGCCGTAGGTCCATATAGGGATTATTATTGTTTTGTAGATCAATAATTTATTGTTTAAGGATAACTTCGAATTGTGTCTTAATAGCCAATATAGTCTTCTCACTTGTAGTTGAAGTTGCGTGGCGTTGTTCGTGGCTAGTATGTGTGGTTTCTAAGTAAACCTTTTGTCCAGATGTATTCCCAAATATTTCACATTTTTAACCTGCAAAATTGGTTTATCATTAATATTTACGATGCGGCATTCTTGTCTTCTCAAAGTGAAAGTTATATAGGCTGACTTGTTTTCGTTAATTTTTATTTTCCACTTGTCTGCCCATTCTTCTATCAATACTAGATGCTCTTGTACTTTTTTTGACGCTTCAATTGGGTAATCATCCTAGGCTAATATGGTGGTATCATCTGCAAAAGCAGCTATTGTACTTTTTTCACTTTCCCGTATATTTGAAGTGTAGAGCTGGCATAAGACTGGGCCAAGTACACTACCTTGGGGTACTCTGGATTGGATTGGAAAGAAATTGGAAAATTCGTTTTGATATTTAATTTGGAACGTTCGCTGGGAGAGGTAAGATCTGAAGATATTGAGGTATGGATACGTTAGGGAGCGTTTTAATTTTGTAGAGAAGACCATCGTGCCGAACTTTATCAAAAGCTTCAGTGATATCTAAACATGCTCTTTTTGTTCTAGAGGTAAGAAAACGGTGAAATGTACCGCTGGGATACTTTCACCCACGAACTGTCATAGTCATTGTCAACTATCAATGTTAAAATATTTACTAATTATTTTAATATAAAGTAAATTGTAAATTTACTTCGTCCAGAATAGAAAAAAATATTAATATTACCAACCCTCCTCCCCTGGTGCTGACAATTTCAAATTGTGACATTTTGTCTGAGCAAACAAAGACGGCCGAGTTATACTTTTAAAAATTGTCAATAAAATTTAATGAGAACATTAGAAGCATTTTTCCCCACTACATTTCATTTTGAATGAGATCTATGTATAAACGTTGTTTTCTGCCTATCATCTTCAATATTATATTAGTAATTCATTTGCTAATTAATAATTAAGCAAATTAATATGTCATTTGTAATTAATAATTAATAATCATTTTAGTCATTCATTTTTATGAATTATCAGCAGAAGTATAAAATGGTACACACGTACATGATGGTTACACAACAAATAGAGAAGAGGGAGGTAATTATCATATTACACTTATCTCACATATTTGCAGTGAAACGTTTAGCTATGTCAAATATATCGATAATAAATAATTGTAATTGTACTTATTTTGACAAAACAAAGAATAAAAATTCATTTCAAAAATAATCAAAACGTTTTGTAGACATGCGATTGTGCCAAAAAAGCTCAAAGAAACTTTTGGACAATATGAATTGGTGTTGAAAATACGTTTATGGTGAGATCTTAAAATGATTGCAATATTCTTTGGTCTGTTTTGGTTCATTATATCGATTACATCAATTCTACAAACATCATTATGTATGCGATGTAATGTAACGAGGACCTGTTATCATTGATAAATGAGGTAAAAAACATTCAAGGATACTCCAATCGTGACACAGGCAGTTTAAACAACAGGTGCGTGGTGTCTAGGCAGATCTCTCCAGAGACACTCCGTCGGCTCCGCTGCCGCCGCCGCCGCTGTCATCACTCGTACAGAAACAAACCGGAGAGCGTCTGTCGTCGAGGCCGCGGCTCGTGGCAGCGCGGGGCGCGCCGCGCCGCAGCGCTCGCTGCTTTTCTGTTTACTCCTCGCGACGGGCGCTCGCAGCGCTCCTTTCGGCACCTGCAGTAAACCACTAGATCGGTCGCAGATACGCGGCCTTGTTAGCGCGCCGAGAGATGCCGCCGGGGCGTTGTCTGTAAATATTTTCGTGGGAGGCGTAGGCGCAGGCTGCAGGTGGCATGAGGTCATGTGTTTCTTGAGTGCTGGGAGAAAAGGAAATTAAGATCGCGAAGTGGGGGACAAGTTTTTATTTCCAATTGTACGAGTGACGTGTTTAGGTTGAAATGTCAAACGCTTTGACCTATTGTTTGATGATATTTCTAGATTCAAAGCCAATGGATTGTTGACATGGATATTTCGAGTCCTCTCTAAGGAAGTCCGCTTTTATGTTCTAATGAAATAATGCATTTTGTTTAATAATTCAACTTATTTAAAAAATAAACTTACAATCATTATTATCAAACTAAAGAAATAAATTATTACAATTAGAATTCTTTATGACAATAAAATCCATTTATAATGAAGCGAAAATAAAGAATTTTGTATTTCAAAATCGTGGAGCTTCGGAGACGAGCCAGATCGGCTGGGGAATATTCACTTCGGAAAAAATCCTAAGAAAAGTTTACGCGCAGTTTTTGATCAGACAAAGAGGCAGGCAGACAAAACAGTGGTGCGGGTCTTACGGCAAACTCTAACTTCAACAATTGCAAAAAATTAACATTGCTTAGTAAAACATTTACGATACAGATTTTTTTAAAATTAAATAAAAGTATTAATTAAGTAAAGACACGTGATTTCTGCTTTAAGTTAATTCAATTTTTAAAATATTCTCAGAAACGAACCTCACTTTAACCTAACCAAACCTAACCTACCTTTAACCTAACCTGACTAACTAGACTCAACCTGACCTAAACTAACCAAACCAAACCTAACCTAACCTAACCTAACTTCACCTGACCTGATCTAACTTGCCCTAACGTGATCTCGCATGACCTAACCTGACCTAATCTCACCTAACGTGACCTAATCTAACGAAATACGAAACGAGACCAAATAAACGAACCATATTGAAACAAAACATACGATGGAATACGAAACGAAAATAAACGAAGCTAAAATAAACTAAATGAAACGACACGAAACGTAACAAAACGAAATGAATCGAAAAGAGGGAAATCGAAACGAAACTAACCTACTTAACGTATCCTAAGCTAACTTGACATCACCTAACCATTTATATACCTTCCACAAAAAACGTTTCAAACTTTCAGAGAGTCTGAAATTTCTAGAAAAATGTTATAAACATGATATAATACTATTTGATGTGGTAACAATGTCTTCTAGTACATTTTTATTTGCGAACACTAAGAGCTTTAGAAAAATGTTATAAAAAACTATCAGATTTTTTATTTACTCTTCAGGAAAATTTGGTTGTGTATTATTAAAATCAAAGAGTTAACCTCTAATAATGTCATTAACTGACAGTTGATATAATCACCAATACGTGGTTGGATCGGTTCTTTTCGTTGAACTCTGAATTTTCGGAAATTGCAAATTTAAAAATAATACGATAAAGTGCAGTTGTAGGCCCACTAGGGTATTTTTTTCTAAGAATCATATTTGAACTTCAAACCTGGAAGTAAACATCATATAACGTAGATTCATTTCCATCTCAGACAAGCTGATGGGCATGGGTAGTACTGTACTGGACCAGTAGAAGCTTAGGTCAAGCAGTTAGAGTTACAGCTACAACAACAACATATAAAGAAATTGGAAATTTTATAGTGTAAATCCGTCGACGAGAAAGAAATATCAAGAGGGAAATGGTTGATAAGAAAGTTTGAATCGTAGGTGATTCAAGAGCGAGGCATATGAAGAGGAGCGAGAAATGGTGTACTCGATGTTGTCAAACTTGTCAAAACTAAACTGGAATTGCATTAAAAAATGGAATACCACCAACTGGTGCCAACTAACTCTGGTCTCCGTTTCTATAACGTAATATCTAACTGAATATACGAGTAAATTACCATACAGGGATGGAAACGACAAGGTACGGCCAAATGAGCTCTAGGATACAATTAGTTACTTTCAAGAAAGTATACAGAGTCTTTTTTATAAACCTTTATTAAAAACATTAAAAAATCTTCAACACAGTACATCATTGTTCTACTTAAATATAATTTACAGTAATGTAGTATTGATCAGTTACTTTTTGAAATTCTCCTAATCCCTAAAAAATTCACTCACTGATTTAACCATGATTTGGCCATTTTTTAGATGGTCAGAGCAGAATATCATTTGAATCCGCCAACGCCTGCATTCCTTCTCAGTGCCAGAGCAGATAACCCCCCCCCACACACACACACACACCAGAGTCAACCGCCGCGTCCCAGACCGCAACCACTTTGTCCGGCGCCTCCCCAAGTTTCGGCAGCTCTTTCTCTCCCGCGCGACCCATATCCATATTTCACGCTGCCAGGGCTTCGCTCTGCCCGTAATGCTCACAAGAACCGCCGCGCCGGGTGGCCGCGGCGAGGGGCGCGGGCGAGGGCGACGGCGGGGCGGGCGGGAAGGGCGGGGTCGGCGGAGTAGGTGGGGAGGGCCGAGGCGGCGGGGTAGGCAGAATCGTGTGGGCTGGATGGATTCGCAGAGGAGGAGATGCCAAAGAAGGGAAACTGGGGGAGGGGGAGAGGGCGTAAGTGTATAGATAGTGTGGCGGAGCGTGGGAGGTATAGATGGGGTGAGGGAGCGTGGGATCAGTGGATGGTGGGGGAGGTGTGGTGGACGCGGAGGACGGAGAGATGGACGCTGAGGGCGCTGCCAGTGCGGGTGAGCCGAGAGTTGGGGACGTCGCAGCGTTGGGCAATGGAGAGGCCGAGGCTGTTTCAGAAGGCGACGAGGGAAGGGAAGGGGTTGGGTGAACAAGCACGATGACGCAAGGGCATCAATGCATTTGCATTGGTTGCTACCGGAAGATGATCATTATATTATCGGTCTTCAAGTCTTTGAGGCGGTGCACATCTTTGAATATATACCCGTTAGAGATTTAAATTCCGATCGCCTCAGATATCTGCAATTCATTTTCTATTGTTGCCGATGTTTGCTCTGTCCTGCCAACGACAACCATAATTACGCCAAGTATTACTGATATCAGCAGTTCTGCAGATAAATTGTACCTGCGATTGGCGGGTGATTCCGGTATTGAAAATATTTCAGGGTAAATCTCTACAGCTTTTTTTATTTTTTTATTTTTTACTGTTCTGAGATAACTCGGAACTACAAGGAACCCCAGGAAGGGAAGGGAAATATGAATGTGGACCGTTTGATGAATGTAGCGCCTTGCGTCACACTTCGCGACTGCGGTTTCTTCCTTGTTTCTGCATTTCTCGGCTGATCTTCACAACCAGTCCTGTGGGTGTTGTCGTAGCTGCAGATCTGTTCTCGTGGCATCTTCAGCTCGTACCTATACGCACAGAAGCAAACACTCTGCTCAGCGACCGGAACAAGTGCAAGTGTAAACATCACCACCATAAAAATTATCAGTTTTATTATTCAAATAAACATTACATTCATTTACATCAACGATAATGCAGTACAATTAATTTATTTTCGCATGATATGTTTATTTATTATTTTTGTAATTAGAAGAATGTACAGAATTAAAGATTTTTCTGTGATGTATCAGAAGTATTTACCAAATTATTTTGTTTGAAATTTCCAACTTTTGAGGGTAGATGGAAAATATTTCGTATTGTGATTTGAAGAAAAAAATGATCGTTACAAAACTGAACTAGGAAAGGGTACATCGTGGTCATTTGTCAACCGTTTGTAATAGATAGATAGATAGATAGATAGATAGATATTGTTTATTTAGCCTTCTCGGCTATTTTTACATTAATACTGCTGTGTCCACAGATTGTTCGTAGTTCGAACGAGCTGGGGAGACTTTTCCAAATAATCTAAGAAAAATATTCTTCCCTCATCCCTAGGCTCAAAAGAAAATTGTATCTTAAGTAATTTTGTTGCAATTATAAAGCAATAAGTTTATGTGCTTGTTCTCGAATGCGTACATTTGTAACATGAATGTACAGTTACAAGAAAAAGGCGAAATTGCACGTGCCACAGAAATTGTTCCTTTTATTGTCCATCTTTGGAACAAGAAGAGGCGAGCAGCTCTGGGCTAGCGATGGGGGTGTGAGGGCACCTGGTAGAGGTCCCGGGACACCTGTTGGCCGCCGCTCTGATTGATGGGCGCGCGCCTGCAGAGCAGCGGCCGATTTTTTACGCGCTTCAGCAGCCGCGCGCCTGCGGCGCCCACCGCCCCGCCTGACCACGCCGATCCACGATCCTGTCCCTGTTCCCTTTGATCCCGTCCCCTGCCGATCCTCGTCCTCTTCCGATCCCGGCCCCTTCCGATCCCCGTCCCCTTCCGATCCCCATCCCCTTCCGATTCCCGTTTCCTTTCGATCCCCGTCCCCTTCCGATTCCCGTTTCCTTTCGATCCCCGTGCCCTTCCTATCCATGACCGCCGATTCCCGTTTCCTGTCGATCCCCGTCCCCTTTTGATCCCCACCCTCTGTCGATCCACGTCCCTCACCGATCCCCGTCCTTTCTCGATCCCCGTCCCCCCGATCCCCGTCCCCTTCCGATGCCCGTCCCCTTCCGATTCCCATCCCCTTCCGATTCCCGTCCTCTGTCGATCTCCGTCCCCCCGCCGATCCCCGTCCTTTTTCGATCCCCTTTCCCCCGATCCCCGTCCCCCGATCCACGTTCCCCGATTCACTGACGATCGTCGTCCCCTTTCGATTCCCGTCCCCCCGATCCTCGTCTCCTGCGGATCCCCGTCCCCCCGATCCCCGTCCCCCCGATCCCCGTCCCCCTTCATCCCCGTCCCGCCCCATCCCACCCCTCAGCGCAGAACAGGTGCCCAAGGAAGTGGGATTGCACTTTCGAAACATGCAGAAATGTTTCTGTACAAATACATTAATTGATAAGGCAAATTATTGTTACTTTAAACATTTATTCACAACGTTCACGGTTTGTACTATCTCGTGTACTACGTAGCTTAAAAGATGTTATTGTAACACTGGAAAAAGGGGTTTTATATATTCTGGCAGAAACACACTTTGGAGGTCCTTGACAATAGAATAGTGTTTTTAAACATCTGTTAGATTGATTGCCTGTCCATTTGTCCGTCTGTTCGACAGCTTGTCAATCTTTCCGTCTGTCTGTCTGTCTGTCTGTCTGACAGTCCGTCCGTCTGTATCTCGTTTTGTCAAAACGGTAATTAGAAGTTCTGAAGAAAGAATTGAAGTCATTAAGTAAGAACTAAACAGAAGATTCAGAATCTCTAAGAATTTTAATGTTGATGAAATCACAACTGCCCTTCAGGACGTGAAGGTAGGGTTTGATGGAATGGTCCCACAATTCGTATTCAATAGTGGTACTCATGCTAAATAATAGTTGGTAATTTTTTTACAGATATTTTAAAGACCGGAAGGATTCCCACAGGTTTTAGGAAGCAAAAGTCATAGCTATCCTAAAACCAGGGAAACCAACAGCCAATGTGAAGAGTTACAGATCGATATCCCTTCTGAGTGCAAGTTATAAGTTTTAGAAACACTGATCCTTAATAAAATCAGCAACAAAATAATCTTGTTGAACAACCAAGATTCGGACTTGAAATGAAGCTGAAGCTATTGTGGGGCCCTTAAAGAGCAAAAGGGGATAAATATTGTTCTAATAGGTAGTAAATTAATTCTTCAAACTAGTGTGTAGTAGTGGCAAGCGATTCTTTTTAGAAAATAAACATTTCTGTTTTAATTCATCAAAGAACCGTTGCAATACATAAGTTTACGAAAAAGTAAAAATCATGATCAAGCGTAGATCTTGCAAGGTGACTACAAAAAAATGTTAAGAATTTTTAATAAAATAGCTGCCGTAGCCTGGTTGTACCGTATCTTCATAAAAGAGAAATAAAAATATGTAGAAAACATATTTCAGAGAATCTATGTTATTTATGATTTTCGTCGCCTTTTTTCTCCTCCTTCTCCACATTCATCGTTTTCTTCACTTCCTCCTTGTCCTCCTATCCCTTCTTCATTATCTTCTTCTCCTCAACCATCTTTATCTTCTCCTGTTCCTCCTCATCTACTCCTTTGTTTTACCCTTGCTCGCGTTTTCCTTATTTTCTTCTTCTTACATATACTTCTCTTTCTTGTGTTGTAACTTCTCTTTCTACTTCTCCTTTTCTTTTTCTTATGCTGTTTCCTCTTTTCATGCTTCTGCTCCTCCTTTTTACTTTCTCAAACTTACGTCGTAAGAAGAGTAACTACTGTAAACGTGCGCCAGAAAAGGGCGAATATTCGTCAGAAAAACTCTTATTGCCCGGCTCAGGAAACGACAAAGTGGAAAAATTGTGTTCCTACATGTAACAAATTACTTCCTTTAATTACATTTTATATCTTTAAAAAATCGAAAAATGTAATATGAAACAAATTAAAAAAATGTGTATCATTATTTTGTACAACCATTTTTTACAATATTGCCACCGTCCTCGGCATTGCTATACAGTGAAGCGTTATGGCAATTTGAGAAGTTATTCCGAGAATTTAATTGTTTTGGCGGCGACATGGGTGGAAGAGAGATAAGATAAGGCAGCTTTATTGACTTAACATTAATATTACCATGTCTCGTAGTTCAATAAAATATTTTATTTTCGAACTTCAACTTAGTATATATGGAAGTAGCACAGTTACACTAATAGTTGAACTATCCTTACATCCCTTAACGCGTAGAGTCTGCATGCACAAAAAATGAAAGTCTTGCTAATGCAGCTATATATAAGTAAGGCAAATGCATTTCTTAATACTACATGATATTGCTAAAATATGGCAATATTAAAATTTTGTTTTTAATTACTGATTCATTGACAAGAACTTTCGATTATTTCAAAGGCAGTTTCTGCAAATACGAATCATAATATTCCATTGTATTTATTTATTTATTTATTTATTAAATAAAATTTATTTTGTATAGATGAGGCTACCAAGAGGCTATCCAAGAGTTCTATCATCGTGATGATGTGATGAAAGTGAATAGGGCTGTGAATGACGTAAATAGGGCTGTTCGTTCAACATACAACACCATGTAATTATTAGCAGATGAAAAATTTCGAAAACGTCAAAGTGTGCAGTATCCTTCGCTCGACCTTCCACTGCCGTTCATCATAGCGCACACTAGTTTAGCGAATAGAGTAAAGTCATCATTTACAAAATAAATTATCACATTAATGAAATAGAGATTTGTATTCCTTGTGATCCACTCAAATGCGAAACACTAAATCACATTGTAACTGAATGCACTCTGTTCAACAATCTGAGACATACTTTTCTTAACAGCGATAGCCTCGTGGATATATGTTTTGAATATAAAACAGATTCATGACAATTTTATTACTCTCTATCAGGCGCTCTCAAACCTAGATATTTTGCAATGGGAGACTAAATTATAAAATTATTTTCACTTAACCTACTGTGATTGGACGCACATTTAAAATCTTACAATCTTGTTAGTGTGGCAACAATAATTGTTATTGTTCGGTTGATATCTGATTAGAGGACAAATTACTATAATAGATTGTGTAATTTCATTTTATGTTTTCAATGCCAAATATTTATTTTTTAAAATTTTTGTTTGATATTTTATGAGTTCTCTATTATTGTTGGAAACATTATAATCATTATTTTATAATTTTAAAACAGTATTGATCTATGGTAAAAATAGGAAGCCATAATTGTTTATAAAATTGAGACAGAATCAATTGAATAATTGACCATTGTATCAGTTTTACTTTCACGCCTTATGAGTACTTCGTAAGAAGAGAATGTTATGTAATCGTGCGCCGGAAAACGGCGAATTTTCGCCAGGAAAATCTCTTAAAGCTGGGGTCTGGTAACGAAAAAGAGGATAAATTCTATTGCTAAATTAAAAAAAAATCCTCTAACTCGTGATGTAGCCAAAATCAATGTTTTGTCGCTTCTTGATACTGAAAAATCGATTGACGGCAAAACGTCTGTTTGTCCGTGGGTCTGTCCGTCTGTGGTCACCGCTAGCGTTTAAACCGTTCAGCCGATGTTTTTTCAATGCCACAGTTTTACACATTAGTTCTACACCGTTATATTGACAAAGATACAAATATTATTTTAATAAAAATCTCGGAAGTCTTTTGCAAGTTTAGAATTCAATTTCTCAGGTATAATAAATATGCAATATGGAAATTAATGTCATAGGGAAATTTTCAACAATCATTTGTAATTAACCTTTTCGTGCTGTAATTTAATTATAAATCAAATAATTACAAATTATGATATATCAGATATTGTGTTTAAAAAACGTTAATATTATTTAAAAAAATCAATTAAATATAGCATTTGAAAATGCCCATTTTTTCCTGTTTAAAAATCAATAGTCAATAAATAAAAATATGTTTTAATCCTTATACGACATTTTAAGCCTTTAACATTCCAGAAATGGTGTAAACTGCGCCGCTACGCTCCTGCTTTGCAAAATCAAGTATTTTCGGTCTTCCTAACATCTAATTATTAAGGAGAAAATTCACTACTTAAGAGCATTTCCTTCTCATCATTTGTAATTAGTTTCCACGAATATTCAAAGTATTCAGAATAAGCAGTAATATTTCTCGCTTTGTTCAACAAACAAAATTTCTTTGCAATGTGTTGTACAGGTTTCATCTTTATTGGATTTGAGGTTTACGTTTTGTGTATACAAATGTTATGTAAGTATGTGAAGACTGAAAGAAGGCAAAATTGCATTAAGTAATATTTCTTATCAAAATATTTTTGTCATTTGTTTCAGTCTTTGTTTTAAATTCAGAAGGCCATATTAAATTGCGAGGAAATGTTGTTTTCAAATATCTTATACAGAAAATGTGCCAGTTTCGTGAAAGTAAGCGTAGATTTTCACTTTCTAGCCTTATGAAGTTTAAATACATGTAAGAAATTTCATTATTTAAATAAAATTACTAATATATCATAAGGGCATAAAATTACCACTTATTTTATCATTTTAAAATTAAAAACTTTCGTTCTCAATTTTTTAGATTCATCCACAGCTTTGAATTAAAAGAACGCAGGTTATTCGTTGACAAGTCTCTAAGATGCTCAAGACAAATGGTGCTGACAAATAAGGAGGAGCCGATATACTTGTCCCATGTGTGCTAACATAAATGTATTGTCTAAAATGGACGTGGTTAAGAACTTTTCAGGACGAGAAAACATTCACGTAGATACCTATTCAAAAAAAGTTCACTTGATAATTCACTGCGCATGTCTCTGTACAACTGAGCTGCATTACAATTTTATAATGAAACGTAGTACCTACCAAAATATCCTAGAGAGTAAATTCTTCTCAAAATATTATGACCGCAGATGTTCTTGTTTCGAATTATGAGACCAAAACAAATTGTTAATTAACTGGGAAACAGTGAATATTCTAGAATATACTAGAATATTCTAGAATATAATGAATATCACTAATTCATTATACCATTCCGTTACTTAGCAAGACAAAGAACTCGAATCAGATAACTTTTATATCTTTACTTTCCCGTATACATAAGTATATACGGAGTAATACACATTGTATATGGAAAGTTATGCAATGCTGCGCGAAAAAATGGCGAATTTTCGGCAGAAAAAAATTCGTTGCCGGGCGCTGATAACGAAAAAGTGGATAAAACCAGTAGCTAAATTAAGGGGGGATACCTAACACGTGGTGTAGCCAGAATCCCTGTTTTGTGGGTCCGTAATACTGAAACGTGGTTTTTCTAATTATTCACGCCCCACGTTGGGCTGCCATTTGAAACAAAGACTATTGAAACGTTTATCAAATGCAAAATATATATCTCTCTTGTAACCGCTTTCTCTACTTGGTTACAAAAGTAAATCTTTAATTTACTTATTCCGTGACAAGCTTCTGCACCGTCACGCAAACCTGGGATTATTTCTAATGAAAGGTAAAATTCCCTGTCAGGGGTGAGTTCGTCATGGTTCAACTAATTACCAATTAGCAAGTAAACACAGTTCATTAGTTTGAAACAATATTGAACGTATATTCTAATGAATGAAATATGATCTACAACTGTATTTACAAATTTTACCTATGTTCTCAATATTTTCCCCATTAAATCCTGGTAGCTACCTTTCCAACCTAAACTGCAGTTATGCTTTTCTAATGTAATCTTAACTTTGATCCCTTGTTTTCTAATAATAACTTATACACACAGAGATACACTTTACATAACAAAAATCACTAATAAAACACACGAAATACAATTCAAATAATGATCCTGAAAAAGAAATACATGCACACACAATGTTCAAAATTTTTTAACACCTTTGAATCAATTAATAATATAACACTTAATTCTTACAATTGAAATTTGGCTCATCCTTAGCCTTTCAGTATAAAAAAAATTTCGTTTAACAAAGCCTTTAGCCAGTCCTTCAAATGCTATTATGAAATAAATAATCGGACGGCTTTCCTCCCATTCAGTATTTCATACAGCTCACTTTTGCTAAGTGTTATTTATACTCTTAAATCAATTATACGTGAATTCAGTTAAATAGTTTTACGTAAGAACACAATTTTTACATTATTCACAAGAAATATCTGAATCTGATTCTAATTACGACTTTATGAGAAAAAGAAGTGACTCGACTAATTACCAAGACAACTGTTCTGTGGAATTCTAATTTGAAATTTCGTGAAAGTTCTTTCGGTATTTGTTTAACTCACGGCCGGTGACCTCCCGAAGGATACTCTGCGCTGCGTAGCCGGCTGCAAAACGGCGTCCACGCCTCCAAGGTCGCTGGATTTCTGCACCGCTCCGTGTTGCCTGCCGTGTTGAAAAGTGGGATGCCTCCGAGCGCCGTCTCTCATTGCTTAGCGACGTTTTACCATCGATCACTCCAAGATGATGGTCGCATAAGAATGCAAGTTGAGAGCTTCCAATTATGACTTCGTAATGGTAGTGAGCCAAACTAGTTGTAATATCAAACAGAGTTCTTATAATTCTTGAGATTCAATAAGTATATTTCAAGAATGAGATTTCCGAAAATAATACAGACTTTCTTATACGTCGTAGCCTACTACGTGTCGCTCGTCGTCTACGCCGTGCACAAAAAAATTAACTGTTCACCTCGGCGGCTCAAACACGATAAGAAGCGAATTCTTTGACTGCTCACCTCGGCGACTCGAACTAGAATAGGGATGAATTCTCTCTACATCAGTTCATGCCGTTTCCGTTTGTTCCCCAAAAGTTTCTGATTGGTTACTATCAGAGTGCGTTCTGAAATGAAACTCCTGGCTGTCGCCATCTCTACGCCACCAGAGAAACTATTAGTTAATAATATGGTGTCGAGTTTTCTCTTCTATTTTTCTCCTTGGTTTAAAATGTAATCGACAATTAGCGGTTACACTCTATTATAGAAACGTTGGGCTTCTATCGTGGGTTCGAATATGCAATGGGTACAATTCGGCTCACCTCATCGTTCGACCACAATCTGCCCCCTGTAGACATACGGAAAATGACAAAACCTGAAAGTGATTTTAATGATGTGCCAGATTGCACAATAATAATCAAGTTTGTTTTTTTGTACTTTCTTTCGCACTAGACAGTATGAATTTATTGTAATTAAAGATTTCATTTAAATCAAAACAACATCCTTTGAAAATTATTAGCTTTGGTCATGACCCTGAGAAATAAAATAATTGTTCGTACGAACGTTAACCTGAGCTCTCTTCCCGTTGTATCGTTGGATGCTTAGCTCAGACGCCGCGTATCTCCACACCATCACCTTCGACCAGTCTTGATGCCTTTTAACTTGTATCTTTCGGCACGCCACGAAGTCACTCCTATTCACATAATGTACCAGCCTCCCATATCACCATCAGCACTTTTTGGCAAAATAACTGCAAGTTCATTTAGCTTGGTGCTTCACCTTCGTCACTGGTGAAAACTAATTTAAGTTGGCAATTCTTAAAAATTCCTCCCTATCAGTAAGAAAATATTCTAAGTCAATGCACGGCTTCACCAAAATGTTTCAATGTTCCACTTTCACTCGCGGAAGAAAAAAAATTAAAGTCCCGAACTGTATCTCTGGAATTTTTATGTCTCTACTTTCGATCGCAAAAAATAAACCAAGTCTGAACTCGGACACGCACCCCCTAATTCACAAGTGACTCTCTTGCTATGAGATCTGAGGCTGCAACTAATTAATTTTTTCGTTCTTCAATCCAGGAAAACTCGTGTTTATTGTTGTCCAAAATTCTGCTTCTACATTCCCTACCAACGAATTCTTATTAGGTATTCACTCCTCTAACCAAGGTGCACTCTTGGGCGAAATTTACACTCTGACACACGCACCTTTTGACTGATTCTACCTTACATCCACAGGCTCCTGAAATTGTTTACCTCTGTTACTACGGTGCCCGTTTACCAAATATCGTGACATGTTAAACATCGGTTTCTTCCCTAGCAACCTGTTACTATGGTGCCTAATTCTAATTTAAATTAGCATTAAAGTCTTAAATTATTTAATTTCGAATGCCCTCCCGCATTTGGTACATCACAATACCAAAAACCAATTGAAAGTAAAACGTCCGTCCGTCCCCCCGTTTATCAGGCCGTCCGGCTGTCTGTCCGACTGTCTGTCGGGTGTGTGTGAACAACACTAACGCCTAAACTACGCGTACTATTTCTTCCAAAATGAAGAAACCCCTGTCCATCTGCCCTAAGTCGATGCTCTGAGATTTTTAAAAACATTCATTAAATTTTGGGGGTACTTACATGAGGCCATCCGAGATTTTCAGGATTTTCTAAAAAACTGCTCCAAATGTTTTCTTTACATTTCTTGTAAGAATAGAGTAAAATACACTTATAAAGGTGGCATAGGTCCGATTTGCTCGGTTAACTCTCAATTTTCGAAAATTGCTGAAGTTTCAAGTTGTTTCGGCGTCTTCCTACAATTAGAAAATTGAAGATACAGATTTTTCCTCCAAATACAATTTGTTCTCCTAAGTAAGGTATTTCATTAAAATCATGTATATTTTTTGAAAATTTTAGTGGTTTTCGTGCAATATGTGCAATTAAAAAAATTACAAAAAAATATTTTCTCAAAAACGGTACCCAATTTTTTCTTTAAATTTTTGGAAAGAATAGTACTAAATGTACTCTGTGAGATCACATAAACGCCATATTGCTCTATTCTTTTGTTTTTGAAAAAATTACAAAAATATAATTTTTTGACTTGTCTCTCACGTCGTTAATATTTACATTAGCGGAAATTTGTTTACACTTTTGTATTAATGAGTACATGTGCTTCAAATAATATCCAGTAAAGTTTACTTTCCCGTATACGTACGTATACACGGAGTGATATACGTAGTATAGGGAAAGTTATGTAATGCTGCGCGAAAAAATGGCCAATTTTCGGCGGAAAAAAAATTCATTGCCGGGCCGTGAAAACGAATAAGTGGATACAACCAGTTTCTAAATTAAGAAAAAAAATCCTCTCACACGTGGTGTAGCCAGAAATCCTGTTTTCTAGGTCCTTGATAACGAAAAACCAACTGAAAGGGAAACGTCCGTCTGTCTGTGAACACTAGCGCCTAAACCATACGTACAATTTCTTCCAAAATGGATATTCCCCGGTCGATCTGATTCTAGTCAAAGCTTTGAGATTTTGTTAAAAAAATTCTTCAAAATTTTGAGGTACTTTATATGAAGCCCCCCGGGGATTTTCAAAATATTCTCAAAAACGGCTCCAAATTTTTTCTTTAAATTTTTTGTATAAATAGAGTAAAATACACTTATTAACCTGACATAGGTCCGATTTTCACGAATAACCCTGAATTTTCGAAAATTTTGAAAGTTTGAATTTTTTTTCGGTGTCTTTCACCAACTACAAAAATGAAGATAAAGTTTTTTTTTTCAAATAAAATTTGTTCTGCATATTGAGTTCTTTCCTAAAGGTCATGTAAATGTTTTTCAAAATTTTAGTAGTTTTCGTGCAATATTGCGTGCAATATATGCAATTTTAAAAAATTAGAAAAACAAGATATTATCAAAAACGGCTCCAACGTTTTTCTTTAAACTTTAGGTACTGTGACCGTACTTACCCTTGTCGGTTTCACGGGTGCACAAATCATAAATTTTGTGATTGTTTATTTTGGGCACAGGGGTTCTTTGAGGGGGATACTTTAATCATCATTATCTGAGTTCAAAGAATCTATCATCACAGAAACAGGATTTATTAACAAAAAAAACATCTTCACATTAATAACATAATTTACATCATTGACCTGGTCGCAAATCCTTACTGAATACAGATTAAATGGTTTACACTATACATCTCCGACTATTCCAGTCATCTTTACATTTATTATATCCATTTATGTAACCTCCATTTCTCTGAAAACTACATGCCATTCGTGAACCACTACAGACACTGTTGCTCTCCTTACTACTCGATTACCCATCTATTCTTGTTCATAATTATTGTTACTTATCTGCCTTCCACTACCGTCGTCTTCCACGCGGCGCGACCGCGTGCCCCGACTCGTTGCCGAGAGGTGACCTTGGCGCCAATGATGTCCTGCCTGCCCACGTGTCGCCGGCGGCCCGTTCTCGTACCGGCGTAGTTTCACCACAATTTCCTTCTCTACACGACGAATTTACTGTCTCAGCTCACACGGCTCCACCATGTAATCCCGCATTCGCACAGCTACACCGACTACCACTGAACAACATCGCCCACGTGTCCGTGCAATGTTCTCTTCTCTTGTCAAATTTCGTGATTATTCCTTCCAAACACGTTTACCACAATCCTTACACGCAATCATCATTAAGTCTATCACAATTCTCCTTCAACACCAGCCGTCCCGATTATTCTCGATTTATCCGTACATTACCACCTCGCTCTCTTGTCGCCATCACGCCTCTCTCCTCACTGCTCGCTGGGTCATTCCATGCAAAATTTCAGGTTTTTTGACCGTGAGTCTCAGATTTTTTTCATATTTTATTACATTAATCTACTAATGATGAACAGTTAAAAGACAATTTATGGAATTAATATCTTCAGCAGTTTAGCAACAATTACGGGTTAAACATGGACGATGACACAATGTACTCAATAATGATAATAATTATGACGTTCATAAAATTAATAAAACTTTAAAAACAGGCACACTATTTTAAAGATAAATGATCATATTTTAAGCAGTTGATAATATATTAAGGATTAAGACATTTGTTTATAATAAAAAATGCTAATAACTTAAACAAATACATTTTGCTTCAAAAGTAATATTTTCTTTTCTTTCATATTTTACACACTGCAAGAACAACCAATAAATAACCATTCTGCAAACTGTCACGATGGAATCTTAAAAAATGCGTAAGTTATTAAATAAAAAGTATACGCGCATTTTGCTCTTAAGGTTGAAAGTCGCGTGCCTTTGCCCAGCGAGAGGTGACGCAAGGTCTTAGGCAGGCACCGCCAAGTTCATTCCCTAGGGATATCCATCGATGCCTTCGAAGGGATCCTGACACCAGTTTATAGGCTTAGTTTTCGCGTGTTACTGTTCAGTGATACATCGTGATAGAAAATGCCAAAGATTGTGAATACGTTTAACAGGTTTTGGTGCTGCAATCCATTCGGACATGAGAAGCACAAAAGTCGGGTGGGTAAGAGAAAGATAACAGAGGCGATGCGGAAGAAAATATCGAATTTAGTGGTAGGTGAAGCAATATGCGAACTGTGTCGTCACAAAATATCCAAAATGCCCAATGCAGATCTTAGTGACTAAACTGAAACAGTGAAGTGAAAACGTCAAGTGAAGAGGAGCACGTAGCCCCAGGAGTTGCAGAGGAAGCCACTATCAGTAATGTAAACATTTTGTATCCTCTGGGTCAATCACCATTGTCATTGCGAAAACAAACCCGAGAGAAATCGTAGGCAAGGAGAAATGTGAGTGCCGTAAATAAAGCAGTTTCTGAATTATTTCATGTGAGTACAGAAAGCAATGATGGAGAAGAAATGTTGACACAATTCAAAGAAAAATTTTCAAATGTGAAAACAGCTAATGAGAAATATATGATATCTCTTCATGTAGCTTGTACGGCAAAATTAACACCTAGAGAAGTAGTTTTGCGAAATTCACCATCGCGCCGCGGAGGAAAAAGAAACGCCGAGTGCTGACGAAGAGCGCTGGGGCGTGGCGGCTCTAGCAGCTGAGATGAGTTCGTTTATGGAGCGCCAGAAAGATACTTTTATTCGTAACTTTAAAACCATTCAAGATTCCATGATGAATTTACAGAGTAGCTTGAAAGTAGTTTCAGCAATTTTTCTTCCAAAATTCAAGAATTTAAAAATATTATATTTCCATTTATTGCATTTTTTAGAATTTGTTTACTTCCTAATTGTTAAAGACTCACGGTAAAAAAAATATCTATAGCGTAAAATTATCCTTCACATTTCTTCTACAAATAGTGTAACATTCATATTTTTTGCTTGTTTGCATATCATCGGAAAAAAATCATAACGGAATGTCTACAGACTGCTAACCTAATATTTCAAGTGCCCATTGTTGCTAAACAATGGATGATGAGACAAAAATATTGCACCTGGTTCATGCAGGTATCATGGTAAGTAAGGTGGCAAAATATTCTGAGATGTAGTGTCAGATTTCCTACTTTCTTGCATGGAATGACCCCGCTGCTCGCCTCCCAACTAACGCTTCCGCGCGGTCCGACCGACCAATCCCCCCCCCTTCCGGGCGCTCGTTCACGGCTCGGCCCGATTCATCCCCCAACGAATCATCAACTGCGCGCGCCACTTTTGAACTTTGTGGTGTGCCTAATATTTACGTTTTGACCAATACGGTCAAAGTAGGAATAGTGGTAAATGAACTCTATCAGATTTCATACAAGCCATTTTTTTATTGGTTGTTTTTTTCAAAAATTACAAAAATGTAAATTTTTTCACATGTTTCTCACGTCGATAATATTTACATTACCGTCGATTTTTTCACATTATTATATTTACTAGTACATGTGCTTTAAATTAAGTCATGTAGAGTTCCTGGAAACACAACCGTTTTCTGTGAAAAGTACCACAAAATTTCGCATTTTCAGAAACGCTCAAACGCCATTTTCTCATATATGGCTACATATTTTTTCTTGAAACTTATGTAACGGATAGTGCTAATTACAATAATTTTCAAAGTTTTCAAAAAAATGGCGCCAACGATTGTGACTAAATTTTATTGTTGAATAGTCTGAAGGTCATTTAAGAGAATGACCCAGGTCTCATGTAGGTTGAAAACTCTGAATTTTCAAAAATTGAAAAAATTCAAAATCTTTTCGGCATCTTCCTACAACTACAATTATTATGAAGACACCTTTTTTCTTAATAAAATGTGTTCATAAAGGTAGGTCTTGGAATAAGTTGATGTTCAATTTTTCAAAGACAAGTATTTTTTTGAAAGTTCGTGTCAAACATAGATAATTTGTTTATTTTTTAAACCATTTGTTTTACAAACCCACATTTTTTATTAAATTGGAACCTTGGAGAGCATAAAGGAAGTTTAACAGAATCGTGTAGGTTTCGTTGGTGTAGGTTGAAATGCCTGATTTTGGAAATACTTTAAAAAATGGAAATATATTTGCCATCTGTCTACAACTACAATTGTAATGATACAATTGTTTTTCTTAATAAAATGTGCTCATCAAAAACAGATCTTCAAATCAGGTCATGTTTAATTTTTTGAAAATATGGGTAGTTTTTCTATAATTTCCTGACAAACATAATAGTTGCGCTTTGTTTTCGTCGTTTTCTTACAACTAAAAATGTGAAAATACAATTTTTTTCTCAGCGAAATGTATTCATCAAAACTATATCTTCTGTTGTGTTTCGGGAACAAGGAAAAATCATCGTAACACAAACAATTTTATTCAACGTAGCCGCTCGCTACGTCCAAAGAATAACCATTTACAACAGCTTGGTCGACCGTGAATCCTGAAGAAAAGTCCAAGTTACAACCTGCTATTGAATACCAAAGTTCCAGAGTTCGGATCGCCTGAGATGGCCAAGTCGTTATCTAAGAGTGCGTTCTTATTGCATACGTCGTTCACTCCACTATCAGCAGTAGTCGTCTGGGGCCGCGCGCGTCCGGCGCGCCGCTTATCAGCTCCACGGTCACCTCCCCTCTCCCGCGTCACACCTCGGTGATGAAAAGGGGAGGCGGGTCGGCCCCTCTCCTCGCTGCCAATCACGCTGCGGATCCGTTCCGCCGCGCTTGCTGAAAACTGCGGTGGCCGTGCTGATGTAGGCTCGCTGTCAGCGAGCCTCTCGTCTCGTGGCGGTTAAGCCAAACCTCCTGACGGCCACGACATCTTCAAATAAGATTACAAAACTATATCTTCAAATAAGAGCGACAAATAACAGTCCGCTGCAAATTTACCGCGATTCAGACAGCTGAATCCGTCGTAATTAAGAATTTGCAATTTTGTATATTATTTCATTGTTCGTTTCTTACATTAGACCTGTTATACATTTCAACATCATCTTTTAGAGATTATTATTTTTGAAATAATTGCAACAAGAGTTACTGGCTCTAAGAATATCGACAATGCAAAGAATCCAAGTATGAAATTCCGTTTGGCGCTCGCGAATTTCTGTGAATTACGTGTCATTGTTGTGACTTGATGTAGCTGTTGAAAAGAAATCATAATGAGAATGAAAAGAAGTTATATATCTTAAATTTATGTTGATATTAGCATAAACATATTTAGTTTTCGAACAAATTGCTGTACCATTTGTAGTTAGTAGAGCATTTGTGGATTAGTTTTAGAATACTCTTTTTCTAATCATGGCACAATGAAATGCATTTCTATTTTGTTCAGGGGATCAGGCTTCTTTTTCCAAAACAAGTTTACAAAACGTTTGTTTTATATTTTATACAGTTGTATAATTCGCATAGTTCTGACAACACTGCGATGGTAACCATAAGTTGTTCGCTTCTTGGTTGAATTGGACGTTTTCAAATAATAGCGGATGTGTTAGTTGCGCAGAAAGTGCAATATTTAAATACTACGTATCTGTTTCCAACAACACGAGATAGTAGGTTCTATTGTAGCACCACTAGTTAATACTGTTTACACTATTTTTTTCTTAAAAACGACTCCATCGGTTTTGATTCGTATATGGACGGTTAGTCTGAAGGATGATGAAGTAAAAGGATGCTGATATCATATTGGAAGAAAACATTTGCAAATTGATAAAAAATTTCGATGCTTGCTTCCAACAACAATTCTTAAGATGAACATGTTTAATTTCTCTCTCCCGCAATAGAGGAAAAAGTATGTAATGCTGCGCGAAAAATTAATTTTTCACGAGTAATTTTAGGACTAAACAGTGAGCTCCAACAGCAATAAGAATGAATAAAGAAGGAGATATTGGCAAAGGGATGTGGCATGACGTGCATAATAATCTCACCTCCTTCCGATTCGTCTATAGAAAACCTCCACATCTTGACAACAACCCCTCTTGCGAATGTCGCACAAATTATGAGACCTGCAGCTGTGTTCCATATTAAATTCATTTTTAGCAATCTCAAAACATTTTGTGTAATATAGTGGCAAATGAACAAAATAAATTTTATAAAAAATATATTTATTAAAAAGAGTTTTAATACAGTTGTTGGTTGTGTGTTTGTGTGTGTGTTTGTGTTTGTGTGTGTGTGTTTGTGTGTGTGTGTTTGTGAGTGTGTGTGTGTGTTTGTGTGTGTTTGTGTGTGTGTGTTTGTGAGTGTGTGTGTGTGTGTTTGTGATTGTGAATGTGGATGTGTGTGTGTGTGTGTGTGTGCGTGTGTGCGTGAACGTGTGTCGTTGTGTGTGAATGAGCGAGAGAGCTGGCCGTTAGTCGTCGCCGCTGCCGTCGTGGAAGCAGCAAATCAGTCTGCGCCACGAAGCGCGCCGGGCGCTGGCGTCGGCCGGAGCGTCGCGACGCCTGGAGAAGCCGAAGCGTCGGCGGAGGAGACGCGCGGCGCGCGGCCACCAGCGGCCTCCGGCGTCGTCTCCTTCCTTCTGCGAATCTCCACGCTCGACATTCGAATGGCCTTCTTCACTCGGATAATTGAGTCCATGCGACTCATCGTGCTTCATGCTAATTATACCAGCATTGGATTCCTTCGTTTGGTTTACATTTTCTTTCAGGGATGATTCCTGCTTTATGTTCAGGGTTTCGGATCCATTAATTTGTCCGTAGTCCCTTGTAGGATTCTGTAACTTATCTCCATTGGAACCAATAGAAGCTACATTGATGTTATTAGTGTGTTTATTTTCTTGCATTCTTTCGTGTTTTTCATCATGGGCACTTGCCTTGTCAGTAATAGTAAAGTTAGCAAATGTTTCATCTTTGCTTATTTCATTGTGATTCTGAGAAATTTCAGTAGTCGTAGTGTCATAAGTTTTGTATTTTTCATCGCATCCATCATATTGAATATTCTTGCCATTGCTATGCGGTGTATTCCCACCATCTTCAGGGAAAAGCGGAATTAATGGTTCGTGATTACTGGACTGTGTTTCGTCGAATTGTGAATGTTGGCGCAAATCTGCATGCTCCGAATGAAGATGCACTTCATTACATTCTTCTTCGACCAAGTTGAGTAAAAAATTGCCCATATCTTTGATACCAGATATGCAGTCGTTCATGTGAACGTCATTTGTATTGCGAGAATCTCCCTCTTCCTCTGTTTTCAGTTCGGTTCCATGTATTTGTCCATGATTAATTGTAGCAGAATTTACTTGCTCGTTATCACATCTAAAATAATTCGGTGTAGTGTGCGTAGTATCTTCTGATTCATTATTCTTCATTTCGTACTCGTAATCAAATTGAATGTTTTCATCATTGTAGTAAGTTTCAAAAATATCGACTTTGTTAATTTCCTTGTGACGTTGAGCAGCACGGTTCTTTTTGTCATAGGGTTTAACTCTTTGTTTGCGTCTATGAGCCTGAATGTTCGTCGTTCTTGGATTCCAACTATTTTCGCCCCAAAAATCTGGCTGGTTGAAGATGTCATAATGAGCATCTTGTGGTTCGAACTGTAAGATATCGGCTCCGTAGTTCAATTGCTCTGCATAATTACTGGAGAAATGTGGTTGGTAAGTTATGTAAACGGCTGGGAAGTACTGTGTAAATACGACGTCTTCCACTACGTCTTGGGTGAGAATATATTGTCCGTGAAGCAATTGGACTCTATGTCCTGGAAGAAAATGCGTCTGCTCAATGAAACTGACATGTTAAGAAAAAATGAACAGGATATTTTAGCCAAAACGGCAAATATTTATAAATGAAAAATATTAATAAAAGCAAGAAAACAGATAATCAAAAATTAATGTTACGAATATTAATATTAATAATATTAACAAAATGTTAATAATTTGATTATATCGAATGAGCGTGCGTAAGGTGAGAGTTTGGCAAGTAATGGACGAATACAAATACAGAAATTAAAAAGTTGAAAAGGACAGTGTAAATAAATGTGTTCACCCAAATATATGCCAGACAAATTCGAGAACACAGATAAACAAAGATTAAAAGAGGAAGTATGTGCAAAATTTGCCGACTCTTAACTTTATTCTTGCACTTTCACTTCACCAGACTATTCAACTTAATTATTTCGACATTAATATTAATTAATGCTCTTGATCCTTGCCCCAACTTTCTTAGACCTTTTCCAACCCTTAAAAATGCTACTGCACTTCGCTGCTCATCACTGGACTCTACCGTTAGCCTTCTGAAATTATTCGAACGCATAAATTGCGTGCTTCTAGAAAGAATCAAAGATCATCAACGTCGGAGTGGTATTTAATATTTTGTGTACAATCCGATCTACGGCAAAACGTATCGATCGAAGTTTCTTCAAAGGTTCCTCATCAAAATTAACACAAAGAATTCTAACCTCATCATATTTGGAAAGAGAGAGAGAGAGAGAGAGAGAGAGAGAGTGTACCAAATAAAATAAATTGGATACAACAAAAGGGTACATACATTTTGCTGTTTGGGTTGCACTTTCACCGAAGACAATTAAAGCAATACGGGTATAAGCAAGCGAATTACACTAGTGAAGATTGCGTTTCTAAATAAAATATTTTTTTTCACAAATATCAACCAACAGTTGGATATTAGAAAAACTTTTAATGTTATATCTGGACTATACTTTTGAAAGAATGTAAAGAATGGTCACTTTTTCAAATAGACAGGAGACGTTAGAAAGCTTGTGAGATGTGCTTGGGGCATAGGATATTGAAGGTTTCCTGGACAGGAAGAAACTCTCATAATGTGAAGTTAGATAAAGTGAAAAAAAATATTCTGTTAACACCTTTGGAACAGAACAGCAAGTTTTTGGACACATTTTCAAACATAACCATTTCCTAAGGAAAATATTCACTGCAAAGAAGATGGACAAACAGGAAGAGGGATAGCTAGAAAGAAAATTTTAGGAGAACTGAAAAACGAATTTCATATCGTTAACTCTACAAAGAGAAAAGAACAGCGCCGGACAGAATACTATGGCCACAGCGACAAGGCAATTTCGCCTTTAAGATGGTGGTGGTGTTGGTGATGATGATGAGGATCGTGATAATAATAATCGCAATTAGATTTGCAGGCATCTGATATATTAGTTGTAATATTCGAGATTCAGAGCTTTTTTAAATATTTTGTGTGAAATCACACCCTTGATGCTGTCTAGCACAATGACAAGAATTTATTTTAAATTTCTCGCACACTTACGTCGGTTCCCAGCGTACTATTCACGAAACAAAACAAGTGATCATTGGACATTAGTGATAGGAAAAATTTGCAATATTTTCCTTGAAAAATTTTTGAATAAACGCCCAATTCTATTTTCTTAAAATTTAGGTCGCTTACGTGGAAACATGTTTGCAATCGATAAAGTTGTCACCTAGTCCAACAATGAAAATTTCTACAAATGCAGGCTCTTCCGTCGGGTCCTCAACTTCCTTCCTCTAACCGCCCAAATCTAATCACCCAAAAAATGTTTTTACGAGCACATGCATACGGTAATCCCTTCTGTTCCCTTCGTCTTTCTAGCTCGCATTACCTGAGGTAAGTTTCCATTGACGCCTTTTATTAAAATGCTAAACACTGCTGAGCACCACCCTTACATATTTTACTGTTATTAAAACTGCGGCTTCTTTTGCAGAGAATATTTTTTGAGTTATAAATGACAGCAGTTGATCCTGTTTGTTGTGTGTCCTTTCTGCAGATCGTTGCTTAACCTTTGCCAAGGATGGCTTTGTGGAAATTTTCTTTTTTTCTAGAGATCTTTATAATAAAAATGTAAAACCCCAAGAAATACTTACGGTAAGAAAAACGTGTTGTAGCAAACATTTTACCGTACAGCAGCTGGCCCTAAGTAAGAATGAAAATAAATATATAATTAGTTGTGTAAACAAAACAATATGAGCTGATGTTGAAATATAAAATCTTATAATATCATTTTTGTGTCATGAGCTTGAAGATAAAAGTTAAAAGGAAAGAAAATTTGTTTATCACCTTCATTATTGGATCAAGCTATAATTTTATTTAGCCCCAGAAAAAATTAGATATAATAAAAAATAACATAAATTGTAAAAAAAACCAAAGTAATACTAATTAATTTGGTCCAATTCGGGTAGATGCGGCTAACAGAATTTAAATAAAATTACAAATAATTCAAAACCAGTATACACGCTGCACAGTAAATGCACCTTGGTTAATTCACAACGAACAAATACAGAAAGATTTCTCTATAAGCCCAATAAAACAATGGATAGCCACTCTCTCCCCTTGAATCTATGCAAACATAACTTTCTGCTCTGCAACCAAAAAATTTCAAATAGGTTCAACTTCATATCCAAGAATTAAAAGTCGGCATTTCAAACACTTACTTAGACCTCCATTAAACTAGCAGCAAAGAAAGCAGTTAATAACAATAAAATGAAACATTTTAAATATAATGTAAGCAGAAAACATTAAATAATGGAAGCTTTCCTTTCAAATCAATGTGTTCTATAAATTGTGGTAAAATGATATATCTTTTACCTTTTATTGAAAATAACGTAAAACAAACGAATAGAAAATACATTTAAAATGTTTCATTTTATTTACTCATATTATGGAATAAATTTGATTTTAGTCAAAATGTACCTGATGATTGAGACAAAATATCTCCGAAACGTTGTGAAACTCCAATTGTAAAACTTCAACTTCGTTCTTCAACTATGTATTAAATATATTTTATTTTCACATGATATGATTGTCTATAATTAATGGAACCTTTCTTGATACAATGAAGAATAGACAATCAATAAAAACGTAATGACAGTTAATAACAACTTGGAAATTATTTCGAGTAGGTAGAGGACTCTTCCTGGATATTGCTGATATTATTTGTAAGATAAAAATATGTGAAAAAGGCCGCAAGGTACAAAATTTGTATTATTATATATGATTCAAAACCTTGCAAGGCCGAACAATGATGAATAAATTAAAATGAAAAAATAATTCGCATAGAAATTTGAAAATAAATTTGGGTTTCTAAGAAAATCCTTTGCGAGAAATTAACATGAGCAGCATCATCGGGTAGGGAACAAGCTGTATTAGCACCGCAATTTGATTAAGCGCATCTGCGCAGATTGCTTCAGTGAAGGAGAGAGGAGAGGGAACTTACTCGTCACAGGAAAGGGCAAGTGTCGGGCAGTGCCCGCTTGCGGGTCCTCAGCTCTGTTAGGATGCTCCTCCTTTCTCTTTCCTTGCTTTGCACTTGAGAAGGAACAAGGTAAGTTGAAAAGTCCTCTGGTGAGCAGGTCGGGAAGCGAGAAGGAGTAGTATGTTCCAATGCACGAGCTTCAGCGGTAACTGCTTCTATATCGGTCTCACAAGGAATCCTGAGCGTCACCGGGGAGACGTCGAAGGAGGGCGTGGTCTGGCAAGAATCAGCAAAGCCTTCCTTATACCTGTGCGATCACAGAGAGCCCTTTCTCTTCCTGGATTGTTTGATCCAACACCTAAGCGGAGACCGGGAGAGATGGCCATTGAATAATGTCACTGCAGTACCTCTGACGGGTGGTCTTTGTTTTGAGTCCCGACGGTGGCAGAATTTTGGACAATGGCTAGTAAGCTAGATCGAACGCTGGAGCAGTAAAATAATGAACAGGCTAAGGGCCGCTAGCGATCTTTCCTTCCTCTTCCTTGTCCTATCGTCATCCGTTACTACACTATCACTACATCGTACACTACACTATCATACACTACAGCACGTGGCGTGAGACCAGTCGGGAGCTGAGAGCTTGTTCTGGCTGGGGCGCTGCCAAGCTGGTGGGATATACGAAGGTGATTCAATAATTAAAGAGGCAAATTGGTCTGGAGAGAAAACAATTCGTAGGACAAGTGTGACAAGTTGGTGTATGGTGCACGAACTACTTTTTTTTGCAATAATTTCTTGTAAGTAAGATATATGATCTATTGCAGATCTGCCTGCTCTAAATCCTGCCTGTTTTTCTGCATCCCTAAAATCATTTTCCAAAAAATACTTAATTATTTTTCCATAAACTCTGCTAAATATACTGGTGACATTAATACCTCTGTAATTTTTACGTTCATCTTTTCTATCTTTGTTATGTATCGCTGAAATATAACCTACCTTCCAATCATCTGGTACTGTTTCTCCATTTAAACATTTTTCAAATAATTCTTTTAACACGTGATGTAATTTATCAGTACCATATTTTAATAATTCTTCTGGAATTCCACCTATACCCGTCACTCTTCCATTTTTTAATTATTTAATCGATTTCTTCACAATTTCGATATCTACAGTAATGTAGCTATTATCAACATTATGTATTCTAATATTTCTTGTGTTATCTAAATATTTTTCTGTGGTTTCTAATAATAATTCTTGGAAATACTTTTTCCATGCTTGAATATCAATATATTGAATATGTTCATTTTCCCGAGAATTTTTCCTAAATTTCTTAATAATTTTCCGTGCTTCTGTACTTTTCCTTCCTCCAACAAATTTTTTATTTTTTTACACACATTATTCCAATTTAAATTTTTAATATCTGCTACTTTTTTCCTAACCTTAGCTTGTTGGGCCTTAAATTCTATTTTATCTTGAATTTCTTTTGAACTTAACCATTTTAGCTATTTTTCTTACCTCATTTTCTATCTCTTTATTCCAATAATAAAGTAATTTTGATTTTAGAGAATTATGACAGATACCGAGAGCTTCTTTCGCCGAATCGTGTAAACAACTTAATATTCGTTGGTACTGTTCTTCAGTGGAATTGTATGTAATGTTCGGTAGCTTTTCGTCTAAATGTTTTTATAAAGAAATACTGTACTTTCATCTTCAAAACCTTTTAAATCGTATTTTGTAATATTAACTTCAGTAAAGGAACTTTCTGCATTTCTATCTTGTTCATCTATCATATATCTTTTTCTGAATGGGAATAATATTTTTTAATTAACTAAATAGTGGTCACTACGTGTCACATTTCTATACGATCTTATATCTTGAATATTTAATCTTGTTTTCTGTCGAACGATGATGTAATCTATGAGGGATTTTGTATTTAAGGAGTCCTCATGCCAAATATATTTATGGATATCTTTGTGTTGTTAAAATCCATTAAAATTTTTTAAAGAATTTAGTTCACAAATATCAATAAGTCTGATACCATTATCATTGACCGTAGATTCCCCAAAGGTCCCCGTCTTCGATTGCATTAATACATCATTTACAGCACACACTCCTAATATTGTTATTTTATACCCATATATAGACATATTCACTTTTAATAAATTTTCATCTATTGCCTCCCAACTGGAAACACACTTGTTATACCTTCGTTTTATTAATATTGATATTTCTCGTTTTTGCTCTTTTCTCTTTTGATACACCACTGTAAAAATGCAAATAAGCTCCTTTAAATTCAACTCCATTTCCCTTCTTTTTGGTTTCCGATAGCACAATTATATCTTGTTTTCTTCCTTCAATTTATTTTATAATTTCTCCCATTCTATTTCTTAAGCCCTGAATATTCCCAGTTCCCATTAATAAAGTTCTTTTTCGCAATCTTTTCCTATATTATTATATCCTTTCTTGTGTAATCTATTAGGTATGTTCAACATTTTAATTTACTCACAGTTACAACTAGTGAGATTATTAAGTGACAATAGTGCTGTCCGAAACTTTTGCGAGTCGAGTCAAATGCGACACTGGCGCCATTTCCTTATGTGACACGAAATCACGAAATTGTTTCCGCGTTAAAGGGGTTTGTTGGAACACGAACACACACACGTATACACATTAATATATTACTTACACATTGTATGTTTATTATTTTCAGCAATATGTACATTTCTGAGGCAATTCTTACATTTAAAATAAGATAGTTAATAGCATTATGTTTAATAATAATGATATTATTGTAAGTTGATTGTTTCATCATGAACATGAATATTTATGCACATATTTTGGAGATATAAAAAAACTTTCTAAAAAGCTATAGCTTGTTTGATAATACTGGTCTGCGATGAATTTGCTGCCTCCAAAAGTTTTAATGTTTTTGGGGTATTTTTAGCATGCTGAAATCAATTCAAAGCCAGAAAGTTCTTATCACGTACCATTTTTTAAACATTTTATTTTATTTTCCTTATCGCGTAATTTTCGTATGTTCATAGAGTAATCATTCGAACTGTAATACATTACCATGTGTAGTTTTATAGTGTAAGGATTTGAAAACCAAACGTATTTAGAATGTTTTCATTATGTTTTAGTAAACTCTGAGGGCAGCTGATTATTCTTATCTAAATGGAGTACGGGGTGCGAGCGCCTCAGAAAATTAGGGCGAAATAACGTGCACCCTTGTCATTATCCTATGTCAGGACCACCTTGAGAACAACGTTTGGAAATCGGTTGAAAAAATATTGTGCGTCAATGCCTTGCGAGTCCTTCTAAAGTTTCGCTGCCATCTCTCCACATTAAGCTTGGCTTAATGAAACAATTCCTAAAGGCTTTAAATAAGGAAGTGGACTGTTTCAAGTACGTATGTGAGAAATCCCCAATACTATCTTAATCAAAATTAAAAGAAGGTATATTTAATGGTCCTTGATATAAGAAAATTGATGTCAGATGTAGCATTTAAAATACTATGGATGAAAAGGAGAAAGTAGCATGGATTTTTGTGACGTTGTTTCAGATTTTTTTGGTAACAAGGATCACAATTACAGAAACATTGTGACTAGCATGTTTGAAGCATGCAAGTAACTTGGTAGAAACATGAGTATGAAAATTCATTTCCTGTTTTCTGTAAGTAGATTATTTCCCTGAAAATCTAGAATTTTTTAGCAAAGAACAAGGCGAACGATTTCAAAAAGTTATGCTGGAGTTCGAAAGGAGTTACCACGGACGTTGGAGCATCAGTAAGCTTACAGACTATTGTTAGATGTTATAGCATTGAAATACCTGAAGACAAACAAAATAAAAAAGAAACAGGAGTACTTTGTCAAGTAAGAAGTAACGGGTATAAAATTTGTGAGAAATAATTAAGGAACAGAAATAATTTCTCAGTTAAGAAGCAACGGGTGTGAAATTTGTGTTTCCAATAGTGAAGAAAACGAGACAAAATAAAGAAAAAACACTCTTTTGGCATGTATTAACAACCATACGCATTAATTTCAGCAAGTTAGGTATATTAAATAGTTTAAATAGTTTTTCTTTAAAATAAAAAAGTTATGAAAACGTTTGTGATGAAATTCACGTAATTGGACATACATGTAAAGTGATTTCGCATGAAAACCTTACGTGATAGAAGTAAACTGATTGAAAATTCGAATTTAGCATAACGATATTATATATAAATCCAAGTTTCTTACTTTAGGCACAAACAAAAATTTTGAATTTCCAGGCTAGTGTAGTTTAGAAAGAAATATTTTCTATAGACGTTGTAGGAAATATAATTTTAAAATTGATTTGGATGATTTTTCTACCGAACTTAAGTTTAAAGAGTTATGGAGAAAAAACGAAAAAATGTCAGAAAAATAATTAATAAATTAATAAAAATAATTAATAAATTTCGGGACTTTCGGAGTTAGCACAGGTTTTGGGAGGTCGAAAACAAGACGTTTTAACTCCCTCCTGCTTTTATTCATTCCGAATTGGTGGCAACAAGTGTATCAAATGTAGATTACGTCTCTGCAAAACCTGCTATTATTGCTGCTACTATTGCGGGTCGCTAGAAAATCTTGGTCAGTATCTCCACGTGTCTCTCAAACGCCAAGCACAAAGAAGTTTGGTGCAGCATACAGGCGAACAACCTACAAATTCTACATTAAATTACACATTTGTTTGCTTCGTAAATTCTGATAGACCACCAGTTTCAGTTACATGGACATAAGCGATGAAGTGAGTTCTGTCAAACATGACCAATCCTCTCGGATCGACAAACGAACTACTCAGCTAAGTATCTATAAAAGCTGCGCGCAAAGTGAAATTTCGCTGCAAATGGGTCATAATGAATGATAATGACGCCATTTATATTGCAAAATGAGTGACAATGGCAGTGAGATTGAAATTGCAACAAATGCCACATTAGAAACTGTTTTTATGGAAAAATCACAAAAAGATATGAGAAATAATATGGTACTACACATTAGAAGATTAGTGTGGTAAAAATGTTGATTTACTTTCGAAAAACAAAATTGTGATGGTTTACTTCTCCAGTAAGGATAAGAAAGAAAAATGAAAAAAATCTTTGTCAAAGACACATCACTCGATGTACAAGTACACAATTTGGCCTGAAGACCAAATTAATGAAAGTAAAAATAACAATAATAAGTGTAGCACACTTTTATTTGAAAACTGTACGTTGAAGTAATAATAAATTAATTGAAAAATTATTTTTATCTGTAAGCCATGGAATAATGCTCGATCTACATAAACATACATCCCAAATTAATTCCCTCCATTTCTGACAGAAGGTTTTGTCATAGCCAGAGACCAGAGTGGAAATCGATGATGAGTAAATGCAGATATTATTTATTTAGTAAGAGTATTTTTCCTGTTCATGTAGCACAATGTTAATTCACATCATTATATACTTATTCTATGATTATATTGTTTCATAAGTCATAATAATTTATAAAGAAAATAAGTCCAAGGTATAAAAACGGTTCTGTACTTCACAGAAATGCAAATTTGAAGTAACAGAGTAGCCCAAGCAATCAATAACGACTAGTTCCACAACTTTTGTGCAGAACATAAAATGTCCATAAATGCCAACTGTGGATGTTATCAATTTTTTCTCGAAACTATGGAACAAGGGCTTATATCCCTTTTAAAATTACTGACTCAATTATATTAGTGTTTTGATGGCACAAATGGATCGCACAGATGTCTTGATCGCCCAAATAGATGTTCATGTCCCCGATTATAAAAAAAGACCCGAAAGCCGCCTGTCTGTTCTCTCGCACCCATCCTGTAAATCCCTTCTCTCCACCAGACTGCTGAAAATTTAAGAGGATTTCCTTACATCACCCAGATAAAAAGACTGACTTGCTGAAAAGTTAGCAACTCTCTTTTCCATTCATTAAGTTCCGTGCTACTGCTGATAAGTTAACAATGGTAGCATTGGGGAACAATGGTAGTTCGGTGTAGGAAAAGGGTTTGCAGCCTAATATATCCCTCCGGATTGAGTATTAACCTTTACATCTGGAGAAAAGCACTTTGTGCACTAAGGGTGTTATGAGGGTTCTACAGAGGCAAATCAAAAGGTAAGTGACACTAGCTCGTCGCGAGAGCACGCTGACGTGACCGTGGCCAATGCAGTACCGGCTGACACGTCCGATAGGAATGTTGATGTGATATCCCGTCGTGTTGTGTGTACAGAGCGAGATAGGCTTAATGACGCGTGAACTGGATGTTCTCTCCAAATTGGAGATGCCTTCGTATTGTCAAACGTTGAAGCGGTTGCGTAAGGCAATTAAAGAAAAGCGGTGGGGATATTGAGCGCCGGTGTGATTTTCTTGTACGACAACTCAGCAACTCACATGGCCTGCCGAAACTCTGCAACGGTTAAAGTGTGTGTGTGTGTGTGTGTGGGGGGGTATGGCAACATACCGTACAGTCCTCCGTGCAGTCCAGACTTAGCGCCATGAGATTATCAAGTACGTCGTCACGTCGTACGTCAATAACGTATTAGTAAAAAATAAACATCTTTTCCCAGACTTTGTTTAGATAGTTTGTAGACAAGATTACTATGGTCTGCATAACATGCCGGGACAATTGTTAAAAAGGAAGTCGAGTCGATAGATGAATTTCAGCCTTACGCATGAACTAAAACAAGGATCTTTTGTAGTACCGGCAGATGTCATTGCCGCCAATTTGTAAATATAGCGAGAGCTAAAACGGAACATTGTAAAATGACTTTGTAAATAGATTTTGAGATTGATAGATTTGTAGATAGAAAATGCTTTTAAGGGTTCTATAAATTAATTTCAAAAACGAAGAAATCCCGGATTCCTGAACCAAGGAAGAGACAATTTGTAATTATTTTGTAATTAACTAGCTTCCCTAAATTTTCCAAGGGTGAAATAAATGTTCACTGTTATTTTGAGTATTCTTTAGTTATAACTAAATACCTTATTATCTTTCTCTGAGACACCCATGTTTCCCCTACGGGGCGTGATTTGCACGAACCTTCAAAATAAATGTTTTCTGAAATGTCTGGCTCTGGTCTTCCTTATTTCCTCTTGGTCACCATTTCGGTGTGACTAGGAGAGAGGTGGTAAATAAGTACATAGAGATCACTTAGTAAGGAGTGCCACTACAATGTATTTCACGTGTGCTACCCGAGAAAGCACCACCCAAGGCTTCCGCATTCAGGAGTTCCAAAGTGAAGTGAAGTGAAGTCTGCGGGTAGGATGGTACGCCACATAGCGGCCTACCTTCGCCGCCACCGAGCCGCCCCCCGCAGATTTACGGCCCGAAGCGGCCGCTAGCACCGTTTACGACGTCCCAGCTAAACAGGGCCCCCTGCACCCCTCGGTCAGCCGCCGAACCCGCCGCCAGCCTTCGCGCGCAGGTCGGAGTTATACAATCTATCGTCGTTGATGATAGACATCCTCTCATGAGGAAAAAAATCAATTTACACGAGGAAGGAAAAATACTTTTTGATGATAATAATGTACTGTTGGTTAAGTTTACACATTCTACACTTTCTATATAAAAGTACTAGGAAAACCCGGCAGATGATTTTCTGCCCTTCATCTCCCTCTTTCCCCTCCCATCACCCTCTCACCGTCTCTCCCTTCCTCACCCTGTCCTTGTCTGTCTCTGCCGCTCTTTGTCCTTCTCATTCACATTTAATTGCAGATTCTGCAGATCTCTGAGCAGGCGAGGTAATATCGGGAAGTGCCGGACCAGCAAAAATGTAATAGAAAGTTTAAGAAGGTTTATCCTGTAGATTACGGTGTGAGAAACGTTTCTTTGAGGCCTTTAGTCTCAAAATTTTAGTTTTAAGGCAATAGAACGCATAGTTTTGGAGTTATTTAACGATATAGATTGAAAATCCTACCGAATGTGTGGAGGGTTGCATTTAACCTAAACATTTAGTTTTGTTCTACAGCGCCATGTAGTTTTTTTAAATTTATTTCTTCTCGTTCGACCTACTTGTCTTTCGAGGAGGTTAAATTATGCAGTACATAGTTATTGACTTTTTGGGAATGGCCATCCATAAGCAGTGGTTTATTTAACTCGGAAGAATGTAATCATAGTGCTAAAGTAAATGAAGCTTTGTTTCAGTTGATCAATTGACAGTTATGGAGGATTACGGTGGTTTGAATCGGTTTTGGGGATACCTGGATTTAATACGTGGGGATGCAGCATTGCGACCTAGGCTGAAGATTAAGGAGCATGGGAAAGTGTGAAGGTTTTGGTAAAAAGTTTGGGCAATTTGTGTTATGTGGTCGCTTAATGAAGGCACTTTTAATTCTCTGCGAATTTGTGTGTTAGGAATGAACCAGGGGGCATTTAAAGGTCTTCTTAGAAATATATTTTGAATGGCTGATAATTTTTGGAAATTGCTAGTCGCAGCACATCCCCAAACTGGACAAGCATAAGTCGTAGTTGGTATAATTATGGATTTGAATAGTAGCAATCGGCATTCGACTTTCAATGAAGAACGTGCATTGATTAGAGGGAAGAGTTTTGATATTTTTGTAGATACTTTGTTGGCTTTTGCATTTATGTGGGGTTTCCAAGTTAATCTTTTGTCAAGCAACACTCCTAAATATTTTATCGGTGAGGAGGTCCACGGAATATATGTATTGTGAAGATTTAATTCAGCAGGATTTTTGGGGCGGCGCAACGTGAAGATTTTTGCTTGACATTTTAATGGGTTTATTTGGATTCTCCATTTGTGAGTCCAGTTGACGTACTCGTTTAGGGTGTTTTGAATATAGTCCTTGGCTACGGCAATATCGTTGTGCGTTGTGAAGATGGCGACGTCGTCTGCGTACTGCGCTATCTTGGAGTCACCGTCAGTGGGGATATCGTAGCTAAAACCCGTCGAGGTGGGTTGGTCCACGTCCTGACGGGGGGATGCAGAGAGGGCTCTCAAGTGCTCCTTTCTTTCGCCAATGATTTTTCTTCTCCCCCATTGTTCATTCTTATTCTTTTGTAACATCCTGTTTCTTTCTTCTTCCTCTTCTATTTCACTGGACCCCTCTGTCTGCTGAACGCCCACCCATGTGTTTGCTGTGCACGGCGACCCGTGTCGGAGGGAATGTGTGTCTTGGCGGTTGAGGGGTCTGTCTGTTTCCCAAACACTCACCTTGTGCTACGTTCGGCTTGCACTGAGGGATACGTTGTGTACGTATTTTTGGGAACTTTCCCTGTAGGCCTCAATATGCTTGCTTTGGCCTCGGACTCTTCTCGACGGGTGGTCGGGAGCTAACCCACTCCCGATCAATCGGCTTGGACTAGGTCTTGTACTGAACTCCAGGGTGAGCGGGGAGATACACGGTGGTGCAGCGCTGTGTTATTCCCCCACTATATCCTCGTGGCAACCCTGGCACTCCGATGGAGTGTCCCCTTATTGGGCTCCGTGGTGGGTGGGGACCACGAGGATGAACCTGATCCATCTTTATGGATACTAAACCCTCGCCCCCGCCCTCTTCCGCAAGGAAGAGGGGATGTCTCGAAAGAAACATTGATTTAAATAGTTTTTTCTTGAATGATGAAGATAGACCTAAGAAACCTATATTCCTCCTCATGGCATGCGCTGAGGTAGGAACGTCATTTAAAATGGTTAGTGCTGTGCGTTTGGCGCGAGAAATTGAGGAAAAATATGGAAAATTGCAAGCCGTAGTGAGACAAAGGAATGGCACCATTCTTTTTGAAGCTCCAACGGATGATCAGATCGATAAAATTATCAAGACGAAGCAGATTGCCGGCCTCCATGTGGAGGTGACCACTCACCCAACACTCAATCTTTGTAAGGGAGTGGTCAATCATGTCGACTTCTCAACAGAGAGCGAGGAGAATCTGGTTGCCTTCTTCAAGAGTCAGGGTGTGAGCGATGTTTATAGAATTAAGAGGAGGGAGCATGGGCGAGAAATCCCCACTTCCACCCTTATCCTAACATTCAACCTCCCTACTTTACCCAGGAATATCTCGTGCGGTTTTTATAACCTCCGCGTGCGGCAATATGTGTCGAATCCTTTGCGGTGCTTCAAGTGCCAGCGATTTGGCCATACACAACAGCGGTGCATGGCAGATACCCCAGTGCGCGGTAAGTGTGGTAAACCAACTCTCGAACCTGAACCTTGCACCACTACACCGCATTGCGTAAACTGTGAAGGTGACAACCCGGCCAATTATAATCAATGCCCACCTTTTTGCGAGAGCGAGATATCTAAAAGATAAAGAGTCGTGGAAAAAGTGTCTTTCCCTGAAGCTAAACGTCGCGTCGGTTCCATGCGAGGAACCCAATTGACTTCTCGCGCTCGTTCTCTGACACTGTGGAAGCAAAATCTCCGACGGTAGCAGCGGGCTGTCAAACAGAACGCGCTGCCCCGCAAGTAGTGAGTTTTGGTTGCCAAGTGTCACCAGTAGACCTACCTGGGGATACATCTCCCCTTGTGGGTGGGAGAATAATAATCCCCACAAAATATAAGGTTGACAAAAAAGTCCAACCAACACAGTCCACGAAATCGACAACAAAAACTGTATCGACGGAAGTTGATGTCAGACGGACACCAAAGCCGAACGTAAAAGGACCTTCGAAGTCGCGACCGACTACAACTTCCGAAACTAGCTCTGAGCGAGCATCCAGCCCCCCTTGCAATGCCCAGGAGGTCTCTGTTTTGGGGGAGGCTCCCGTTGGGGAGGAGTCTCGTGCATCCGGTTCCCAACGTCGGAAGAAAAAAGAAAGTTAATTCTACCATGGCTCTAATGTCATGGAACGCAAATGGTTTCTCCTCGCGACGGGACGACCTTAAACTGTTGTTGTCCCGTCACAATCCTTTGGTGCTTTGTCTTTAAGAGACTCACCTTACCCCACTTCGCTCCCTATCTTTTCGCGGATTTTCTTCGTATAGATTCGATGTGGATGATGGTCTCCGCGCTCATGGCGGAGTTGTTTCACTGGTGTATGATTCGCTGCTATATTCAGAGGTACCTCTTCAGACTGACTTTCAAACAGTATATGTGCAGGTGCACCTCCCATCCCTCACACTTACTGTGTGCAACATCTATATCCCTCCAGGTCTGACTATATCAGCAGACGAACTCTTAGGGTTGATAAATCAACTGCCTTCTCCATTTATGATAATCGGCGATGTGAATGCCCACAGTCCTCTCTGGGGCTCTTCCCGCACGTGTCCGAGAGGCAGTATCTTTGAATCAGTAATAGACACAGCGGATTTGGTTATTCTGAACTCTGGTGAAGCAACTCATTTTGCCGTCGCCACAAACTCGAGCACGTGTATTTATTTAGTTCTTTGCAGCCCTTCTGTTTCAATCGACCTGCAATGGTCCATCCTACGCGACCTGTACGGTAGCGACCACTACCCCATTATCGCCCACATTGATAGACTTGCGCGTGGTTTAGGGCGCCCCCCTCAATGGTGTGTCCTTCGGGCTGACTGACTGACATTCCAATCGAATGTGAATCTATCAGAGGGTGAATTTGTTAGTGTGTAGGATATGGCAGCTCATTTTAACACTGCTGTATTGCAAGCTGCGGGCACTGCAATCCCCAAGTCAACCGGTAATTCGCGACACCCCTTCGTCCCGTGGTGGAACGTGGATTGCTCAAGGGCTGTCGGTGCTCGGAAGAAACCGTTGGCTCGACTTAAACATTATCCAACCGCGGATAACCTTATTGATTACAAGAGGTGCAGAGCTAAGACGAGGAGAACCATATTAGAAAGCAAGAATGCATCATGGAAGGCATACGTGTTCTCTTTGAATTGCCACACGCCACCACGTCTACTATGGAGGAAGGTGCGTGTAATTAAAGGGTACCCTTCCTCATACTCAGTGCCAGGTCTTAGAAAAAATGGTCAGATAATCACAGCTCGAGACGCCGTTGTAAAGGAACTTGCCATCACTATGAGAAGATGTAGAGTTCGGCAAACTACTCTCCAAACGTCCTTTCGTTTAAAGAAAGAATGGAAAATCGCGCTTTGGAGTTTTCGAGCAGAGCACATGAGGATTATAATACCCCTTTCTCTATATGTGAAATGCGTTCTGCTCTGAAGCTTGGCAAAAGAACCACTCCAGATCCAGACGAAATCCACAACTTAATGTTGCAACATCTTCCCGAAACGGCCATGGAATTTCTTCTCCGACTCAATAACCGAATCTGGGAAGAGCATACCCTTCCTACCATGTGGCGAAAAGCTATCATCGTTCCAGTTCTCAAAGTAGGGAAATATCGATCACTGCCATCAAGTTATCGATCTATTTCCCTCACAAGCTGTGTATGCAAAGTGCTGGAAGGCATGGTGAATCAGCGTCCTAGCGTGAACCTTGAAGCATAAAATTCTGTTGACGGCCAATTCCAAAGTGGGTTTAGACGCAACAGTTCTACCTTGGACCACCTATCTCTACATCGTTCATCTTGAGACAACATCTAATGGCTATATTATTGGATATAGAAAAGGCCTATGACACCACCTTGAGGTGTGGCATTCTGCAAACCCTGCACTCTTGGAGATTTAGGGGGAAGCTTCCGCTATTCCTTCTAAACTTCCTTTCGAATAGATCCTTCCGTGTTCGTGTGGGTGATAGATGTTCTCGTAGCCACCCACCTTGAAAATGGTATCCCCCAAGGATCAGTTCTGAGTGTCACTCTGTTTGCCATCGCCATCGATGGTATAGCGTCGACTGTACGAGAACCTGTTAAGGCATAGTTATTTGTTGATGACTCTGCCATCTTCTGTTCCTCCAGTAGCATCAGTGTGATCCAGAGGCAACTCCAAATGGTGCTCAACAAGCTCCACGAATGGAGTACGTCAACAGGCTTTAAATTCTCTTCTACTAAATGTATCGGTTTGCATTTCTGTAGGATATACCATTTGCATAGTAATCCAGTCCTTCACTTGAGAGGAAACCCGCTTCCATTTGCTGAATCTGCCTGGTTCCTGGGGCTTACATTTGACAAGTTTCTCATCTGGCGCGTTCACATCCGTGGACTACAAACCAGATGTGTCTCTCTCCTTAATCTTCTCCGAATGCTGAATGGTACAACATTGGGTGCCGACCGCCACTACCCTATTGCGGCTGTATAGATCACTCATCAATAGTACACACCACGCGGGTATCCGTTTAGCAACAGGCGCATACCGCACCAGCCGAATTGAGTGCCTTCTAGCCGATGCTGGCGAGCCTTCTTTAAAACGAAGGCAGGATATTTTATTATCATCTTACGGAGCTAAAGTATCAGGACTCTCTAATCATCCTTGCCGCCAAATAATTATCCATTCTGAATACGAAAAATCATACATTCTTCGAACATCGCTGCCTCAGCCTCCAGGAATTCGATTGCGAAATCTTCTGCGGGACCTTAATGTTGATCTTCCGACACCCGTGAAAACCCCCCAAGTCAACCCATTCCTCCATGGAAACTCCTCCGCCCGAATATTGACCTCAGACATCCAACTTGCCTAAACAAACGACTAGTCCTCTTGCTTACCAGAAATATTTTCAGGAAATGAGGGCAGCCTACCCAGATCATGTATTCTTATATATAGACGGCTCATAGTGCAATGACGCAGTGGCTTGTAGTTTTTATTGTATCAGGGTCACAAAATCATATCGGCTACATTCTCAGTGCAGTACCTTCACTGCTGAAGTGTATGCAATTCTTGAAGCCCTAAAATACATCGAGTCAACGACCTTACGCCAAGTAGTTCTCTGTTCCGATTCTCTTAGCTCGTTACAAAGCTCTCTCCCGTTCTTCCTCAGGCTACCTGACGGAATCTATTCCAAACATCATTCATCACCTTTCTGTCTCGCCACTACGATCCAATTACTGAGTTAGGTCCCAGGCCATGTAGGAATCATAGGGAACGAGTTGGCTGACCAGGCGGCAAAATCGGCAACGGAGAATACTCATGTTGACATTCCTTTCGTACCATCGTCCGATGTTAAATCTTCTTTAAAACGACTCATCTTTATAGCGTGGCAGAGTGGCACAATACCACCTTTAAACTAAGCGTAATAAAGGATTCTGTTAGTCCCTGGCGCTCCTCATCTCGATCTTCTAGGCGTGAGGAAGTTATTTTAACCCGTCTGCGTATCGGACACTGTCACTTCTCCCACAGTTTCCTCATTCGAGGAGAATCTCCTACCCGTGACTCATGCATGGCGGCTCTCTCTGTGGAACATGTCCTCCTGCATTGTTTGAGATTTGATGGCAGCCGACGTAGACATGCTCTGGGCAAATCTCTACGACAGGTGCTCGGAGATGACGATTCCGCGCTCTCAAAGCTGTTTTGTTTTTTGAGAGAAAGCGGAATACACAATGTATATGACATAGGGGCATGTTTAACTGGCCCCAAATTTTTGTTTTTTAAATTTGTTTTGTCTGCTTAAATATTTTATGTATAGTTGAAGTTTTCTTGTTTATGGTATACATGTGCTTTAAATTAGTAGGAAAGTGCACCAACAACACTTTATTAGAATTCTAATATATTTCTTTTAGAACACGTTGACATGGGCGCCAATGACCCTAGTAGTTGAAGCACCCTTTAACCTAATCAATCAATCAATCGTAGCTAAAAATGTTGAACAGAATGGGAGAGAGTGCCGATCCTTGTAGCAACTCCTGCATCAATGGTGCGCGGGTAAGAGGTTGAAGAGTTGATTTTTACAATAAACGATCTGTTCGTGAGAAAACTTTCTATAACCTTTTGTAAATACTCCGGGATTCCTAGTTGACGCATTTGATAATTTAGGCCCGAGTGCCATACTCTGTCGTAGGCCTGACTTATATCCAGAAAAACCGATGCTGTATGTTTTCTTAAGGTGATAGACTTGTGCTATTTCTTCTGTCAGTCGTAGTAGTTGGGGCGTTGTTGAGTGATTGGTCCTGAACCCGAAATGAAACGATTGAGTAGCGTTGGTGGAATTGAGGAATTTAATAGTCTCGGACAGTATTAGTCTTTCAAAAATTTTTGAAATGGTTAGCAATAGACTAATAGGTCAGTATCTTTCAACGTATCTCGGGTCTTTTCCAGATTTACAGAAGGGAATTATTACATCTTTTTTCCACGCTGCGGGAAAATAATGAAGCCTTTAAGCTGCGTTGAATACTGCCGTCAAGGCGGCAATCGATCGCCTGGTCAGGCATTTTCATGCACACGGTATTTATGCTGTCGATTCCAGGTGCTTTCTTAATTTTTAGACGCTTGATTTCAAAGGCTGTCTCAGATGGAGTAATGAATTTGATGGCTGGAGAAGCGGTTGGAAAAGTAGAGTAGACGAAATTTTCGACTTCGAAGTTGAATGATGCGTTGGTCACGGGATGCGGTTTGAAGGTAGCTTCAAGGTGTTCCGCCATTAGTGATGACTTATCCTTGTCTGAGTATACTCGGTTCGTTCCTATTTTCAGGGGGATGTTTGATAGTTGGGATGGTTAATAGTTGCTTTGGAAAATTTATCAATTTTCATTGTCGATGTCACGCATAGTACTGTTTACTTTTTGGATATGAGTAATAGGATAGCATTAGATTAGTATACTTATTCCAATTTTCGATTCATTTTACTGCCGTGTCGAGCTGGATTCTATTGATTTGTGCCGATAGCGATATTAGTATCGGGCAGTGGTCAGAGTCGAGTTCCGGTAAAACTTCCTGATGAATGGGGAAAATTAACATTTTTGGTGAGTACAATATCGAAGACATCTGGGATGATGTTTGGATTGGACGCATATCTGTTGGTTCATTTGGAGCTAGTATGTTGATGCCATATGCAGTTGCAAAATCTGATAGCTTCTGTCCTTGCCACAATGTCGAGTTTCATCCCCACGCTATATTTTTACTATTGTAGTCGCCTAGTGATAGTGTCGGTTTGTTATCTCTGAATATACTTCTGTATGAGTTTATCGGAACGGTTCTGTTAGGGGGTTTATATCCTGCTATAATAGTTAAAGTTTTGCCGTTGATTTCAATTCGCACACCGATTCCAGGTTTCTTGACGTAAGTGTCGGAAGCTTGTGCGTGTTTAACGTTCTTCGATATAAATATAGCTACGCCGCCTGCCGCGATATGTGACGTTTCTCTGTCATTACGATACGTGATGAAACCCGGAATATTGAATCTTTCTCCCGGAATTTAAATGGGTTTCCATGACACAGGCAATATAAATACGGTGATGTTTCAGAAAATATAGGAAACGATTTTCCTGTCTTTTTAGACGTTCCAGTTTAGTAGCTTATTTACCTCTTGAATAGTTGCCATTATTACTGATGAAACTATTGTCTCTACCAGTACTTTGGATTTGTGGGACGATTGCAGATACAACTTGTGACACTATTGTTGGTATAGTATTTGACCAGGTAGTTGGGCAGTAAATATTGTTTGGCCGTTTGAACTTGGCTGCCGTGCAAGGAGGGGTGGGAAATGCTTATTGGATTGTTGAGGCGGGTTTGGAGAAATTGTGGGTGGAGAAGTGCATTGGTTATTTGGTTTACTGTCATTTGGTTTTGAGGAAGTTTTAATAAATGACTGAATATATTTTTATAATAGCTACAAGCTCTATAATTAGCTTCGTGAAAATCATGACAGTTAGCATGAGGTGCGGCGTCTTTAGACTTTTTGTATTCCAAATAATGATGGTTTCCCACGCATTTAACGCACCTGGGATGATGGCCACAGTTTGCTTGAGAATTACCATATCTCTGACATTTTTTACACATTATTACTCTGGAATTTAACCTTTGTTTGCACTTTGATTACACTGTGAATAAATATGTTTAAGGAATTATCTTTCGAGCTTCGTTATTGTTTTCTAAATCTACTGCACATACTGGAATGGGCTTTCTTTCCTTATTATAAAGTCTACAAACTTTAACACTGGTAGATTCAAACGAATAAGTTCATCTTTAATGTTTTTGTCTGGGTAGCTTGTAGGCATGTCCTTCATTATCACTGACAGGGGCTTTTGAGTTGGATCTCTAAACGAGTAGTACTGAATGTTTTGTTCATCACAAAATTTTCTAAAACTGCGATAGTCTTCAATAGAAGTGAGCATTATTTTGACTGAATTTTTGTTAGGTTTAGTAGTAAAGTCTGCTTAGGCTATATTTTTTAAGTCTGATAATAACTTATTATAATCATCTACTTCGTGAACATATATGGGAGGGATTTTCACTTGCATTGGTTCTAACTGTCTGTACACCATGGAATCACTTTCAGTATTTTCAATCATCTTGTATCTAGATTGGACTGGAAATATTATACCTAAGTTCACCCCACTCTTCATTATGCATATCATTATTTTCACTACGCTGAGAGAATTTGCGCTTTTTACTGTCCGATCTGCTATCGGCGTTAACGTCACTTACTTGTGAATTTTGTGGGTTAGTAGAACCATTAGTACATACGCCACTTTGTAGGTCTCCTTGTGCTGTGTAGTCGAGTTACAACAGATGTCGTGTCACAGTCGCCATGTAATGGAGTTACAACAGATCAACAGCACATAAACATTCTCGGTGAAAAAACATGTAGAAGTGCAAACTTTCGTGGATATTAGTCTCACGTTGTCGCAGTTTAGCTCTAATATACATACCAACATTCTGTTTTATATTTATATATTGTGACGGTACTTCGCCAACATAATCATTATTTTGATGGGACCTGTAAAGGCGCAGGGGTCTTGGCAGGGAGGAGTCGTGATTCGGGATCACATGTGATATGAATTTCCAGCGACACCTTTCTGATAACAAATTTGGATTTATTCCAATCAACAAATTTCCCAAATCCAGCAAACACAAATGCACAAGAAATCAAAACATTTATCGTCTCCGGTATCATTAATAAATTACCCAACTGAAATTTATTAGGCCTTTGCGAATGGGATCCCTCGCTTACTAAATGCAAAACCATTTACTGCTCAATGAACACACACAACTTTACCATTTTCCCCATCCAAAATGCTTACATTTATTTTACAAAATCAGTTTTTCCTTTTTTTTCTTGACTGAAAAAATATTACGTGAGATCACAATTTTGATTTAAATTTGAATTCCTTTCTTTAGCCCTTGACTTGGAACTTGGAAAATATTACTGGTCATTTCTCTCCCCGGTTCTAGTGATTAGTTCTCATTAACTAACATGTCCTCTCGTATTTCCACTTTTCCACTTTGCCCAGAATGAAGCCTTTGATACTTAACGTGCGCCGTCTCCTCGCGCCATCCGACGGGGTCTGCTGCGAAGGTTCGCGCACACTCGCGCTGCCGCCACCTCGAAAGCCCAGCCGCTATGCGCCGCCAAGAGCGAATTCCAGCTGGCCACGATCCCTCTCGCGTCGCCTCCACAGCACGTTTCTACCAGGTTCCTCCGTCTTCTTTGCTTCTTGTCCGGTCTCGAGTTTTAATACTGTCCGTGCGTTCGTGTACTCCAGCGCGGCCGTCGACACGAGTCAGTTGCTTCCACTACAGTTCTGTGTTCGCACTATCTGCCAGGTAAATAATTACTTAATTCACTTTTCTAACTCACTTTTCAAAACTCGACTTTGTTCAACCTAGCCATTCAATCACAGTACATCTCCTATTACTGCGTCACGAAATATCGCCTTATTAGCTAGCGAAATTACTGCCACCATTACGAACACCTTCACTTTCTACAATTCAATAGTCTTTCCACGAATCTATGCATGTGTCCGTTTTTGATACCGCCACTCAGACACCGAGTAGGCACCACCGTCCGGTATCGCTGCTCAGACCAGAAGAGTGAAATTCCTTTTCGGTTAGCCGCACTTCCCCTCTTTTCCCCTCACTATGTGACGTGAGTGGGGGTTTCTCTCTTATCAGCTTGGCCGGTACTCCTTCTAGTCAGTAAGCGCTTCTCCGAACGCGCCCAGCTTTGCGCGGTCATTTAAT